>CM055065.1:10549323-10788594 GCA_029204045.2 Tillandsia leiboldiana
CTGGAATTTTCTCTCCCAAGTTAGCACATGTATTAACGATATTTGCAATCGGTGTATAATAATCTGTGAACGATTCATTTGCTGCCATAAAAATAGAGTCAAATTTGCTCGTGTAGCATTTGCATTTTTGAATCTTCACAAGGCTTGTTCCCTTGTGTAACTTGTAGAGGTATCCTAGATTTCTTTCGCAGTCTCACATGCCGAGACGCGAGAGATTCGGTTTGCGACAAAGCATTAAATAAAGTATTAATCCCTTTGCCGGTTGCAAGAAGATGTATCAATTTCGTCCTTGGTCCATTTCGACCTAGGTTTGATGGTGCGAACATCAGCAATAATTTCAGTACGCTTTGTCCATCCAAACTCGATTGATTGCCATATGTTCACGATGGAAATTAAAACGCTCTCTGCGTTATTTCCAATAAGCATAGTTTGTTCCAGCGAAGAAACGGTGCGTCTATTGATGTTTCACCCTTCAACCATTGTTTACAACCCTATCCCTCTCTGATACCACTTGTGGGTTATGTTAAATTGATCTGAATAGGAGGAAAAAACCCTAGAGGGGTGAATAGGTGTAAATATAATAACACTCCAAAATCATTGCGTAACAAAAACCCAATGCGGAAAAGTAAATAACAGCAGAGATTTTACGTGGAAAACTCCAAATAGGAGTAAAAAAACTACGGACCGATCAACACGGTGAAATCCACTAAGATTAAACACGTACAAAGGTGAATACCGTACTCACACGACTCAACCTTTTCCATACGCTCCTAGTTGATTCTCCGCTCGCTCCGCAACGCGCTCGAATCCACGATTTGCATCCAACGCCGAATCCACAGCGTCCAACGTCGAATCCACGACGTCCAACCGAATCCACGGTCCCACCAAGTAGTACGTCTCGAATCCACGAACGCACCTCGTTTCGAATCCACGAAACGGTAGCACCTTGAGTCACAAGGCCACGCGAATCCACGCACGATTTTTGGCAAATCGTTGTTTTTATGGTGGTGAAAATCCCGAATACTTAGACAAAGATAGATCGGGAAATACCATCTAAGTATTCATTAATTTGATTTCTACTAGAGATATGAGCTTTGAAAACCCTAGAATCAAATAATCAACATAGTGAAGAAACATAGAAAGATCTAGTTTTCCCTTTCTTCTCTATATGGGATTTTTCTAAGTTTTCTCCGTTAATTTGGATTCTAAAATCTTAACCTTGCGGATTACTTTTTGGATTACCCTAAAAGATGAAATTAGGGTTATTTATAGGTAGAAACTTTGGAAGAAGATAAGAATCAAAAACGGACTTAACAGAAATTTTTCCGTACGACGATCCGGATTGGATTTGGCTTGATCGGTACTGTCGTCATTTTTCAGAGAATTGCCTGAAATTCTGTTCGGGGTCCGGACTGAAAGATGAACGGTCCGGACTGTTCATGCGATTTCTGCAGAATCCTCGTCGGGGTCCGAACCTGAAACAAGGGCGATCCGGATTGATTCCGCATGAACTTCCTACGTCGGGGTCGGATGGAATACCCTGATCCGGATCCTGAACATGGTATAACAGTCCGATTTTTTGATTTTTATGCAATTAAAAATCAATCCTCCAAGTGTTTCTAACTATAAGAAGTATTCGGAACACCAAACTTATTAGTTAAAGTACCTGACACTTTTGAATTCTTCTTCTTGAGATTGAGGTATTGATCCAAACATCTCATCTTCAATCTTCAAGACTTAACCACCTTACGAAATACGCCAAAATAAAATCCATAACTGCCGGAACAGTACACATGCTCGAAACCCATTTTTGGGCATCCGGACTCCGAAAAAATACAAGAATATAAATAGTCGATTTTATGGTTTCACGCGCTGAGTCCAAATCCGATGTCCTTTTGTCAAATTCCACTTCTAAAATTTGTCGAAGGCATCCAGATAAGTATATCTTAATCCAAATTTCGCGGGGGTACAATCTGAGGTTCGATTTGCGCGCAACCTACTCTAACATCACATCATAGGCCTCCAAAGCCACAATTCACCCCGCAAGACCTTCGTGGAGATCCAGATCATCACAACAGTAGTCATTTCTGTAGAACACGGGATTTGGATGACGCACCGACCTTGCAGGAGGTGTGGTGCGGAGGAGTTTGCCTTGGATGTGTCCCATTTCGTGTTTACAGAGGAGTCGGGTTGATTTGGATACCCGCGGAAGCCTCTGCTTGTTCGGGCTTTGTACGCATTGGGTGACTGTCGTGACGGGAAGCGCCGGACACGCTTATGGGTTGCAGAAAAATTGGAGGGAAACACTTGGAGCAGGTGTATTTCAGTTTACAGCGAGGTTCGGGGGGTCCGGACTCGAGCGCGAAGACCCGGAGGAGGCAAAAAGTGAGTCGGGAACTGGCAATTTTGGGCCGGTATTTGATTTGAGCACCCCGACTCAACGGTCGAGCTTTTGAGGAGGAAAAAGCTGGGGACACGCGTACTTTTGATTTACAGCGAGGTTCGGGAGGTTCCGGACTGAGCGGAAGACCCGGAGGCAAAAAGTGAGTCGGAACTGGCAATTTTGGAGCCGGTATTTGATTTGAGCACCCCGACTCAACGGTTGAGCTTTTGAAGAGAAAAAAAGCTCCGTGAGCGCGCGTGTACTTTGGAATTACAGCGGAGCCGGGAGGTTCCGGGCAGCGGCGGAGGGGCCGAGGGCAAAAAGTGAGTGGAGTTGGGTTTGGAATTAAGTTAATTAAGTTAATTAATTTAATTAAAGCTTTTGCTTTATAAAAACCCCTCCCCTCCACCTCTGCAGCAAAGGAAAAAAAAAAGGAAAAAGAGAAAGAAAGAAGAGAGAAAAGAAAAAAAAAAGGAAAGGAAAAGGGAAGAAGGAAGAAGAAGGGGAATTGGAGAGGGCTCTTGAGCGGTTCTTCCCCGAGCGAGGGCGTGAAGGCGAGCGAGGTCGGCGAGCCTCGTGGAGGTTGGTTTTATTTTTGATTGGGTTTTTGCTTCTCCCCTCTCCTCTTTTTATTTTTCTTTCCTTCTTGCTGCTTGGGGGTGTTGTGTGGGGTTGGTGGAGCTTGGCAGAGCCACGCGCGCGCGGTGTGTTGGCGGCGCGGGGCGTGGGGCCATCGCTGCGACGGCACGCGTTGGAGCGACGCGAGCGCAGCTTGCGCCCTGCTGCAAAAATTGAGCGCGGCAGGCAGCAGGGCGCGGTACACCCTGGCTGTGCAGCAGGCTGCGCACGGCCTGCGGCCTGCTGCCGTGGGCACTGCAGGCCGCGCGCGGCGCGCGCGGCACTGCAGGCGGTCCGCCGCGGGGTACCCTCGGGGCCGCGCGGCACTGCAGGACGCGCGCTGGGCGGCCGCGCGGCACGCAGCGCGCGGCGCGAGGGTGCCATAGGGGCGCGCGGGCATGCAGGCGCGCGGCGCTGGGCAGCGCGGCACTGCAGCCCAAGCCGCAGGGCGGCCCCTTGGGGCCACGCGCGGTGTGCAGGCCGAGCGCGGCGCGCGGCACTGCAGGCCCCGCGCGGGCGGCCCGTGGGCCCCACGCGGTGTGCAGGCCGCGCGAGGGCGCGCGGCCTGCAGGCCCGCATGCGGGCGGCCCGTTGGGGCCCGCGCGGTGTGCAGGCCGCGCGCTGGGCGCGCGGCGCTGCAGGCCCGCGCGGGCGGCCCGTTGGGCCCCGCGCGGTGTGCAGGACGCGCGCTGGGGCGCGCGGCACTGCAGGCCACCCGCGGGCGGCCCTTGGGCCCCGCGCGGTGTGTGCAGGCCGCGCGCTGGGCGCGCGGCGCTGAGGCACGCGCGGCGGGGGCGTTGGGCCCGCGCGGTGTGCAGGCCGAGCGCTGGGCGCGTGGCACTGCAGGCCTGCAGCGGGCGGCCCTGGGGCCGGGCCCGCGCGGTTTGTGCAGGCCGCGCGCGGGCTGCGCGGCGCTGCAGGCCCGCGCGGGCGGCCCTTGGGCCCGCGCGGTGTGCAGGCCGCGCGCGCTGGCAGCGCGGCATGCAGGCCCCGCGCGGGCGGCCCTGGCCACGCGCGAGGCCGTGCGCAGACGCGCGCTGGGCGCGCGGCGCTTGCAGGCCCCGCGCGGGCGGCCCGTGGGCCCCGCGCGGTGCGCAGCGCGCGCTGGGGCGAGCGCGCGCGTGCAGGCCCCGCGCGGGCGGCCCGCGGGCCCCGCGCGGTGGCAGGCCGCGCGCTGGCGCGCGGCGCTGCAGGCCCCGCGCGGGCGGCCGCTGGGCCCCGCGCGGGTGTGCAGGCCGCGCGCTGGCGCGGCGGCGTGCAAGGCCCCGCGCGGGCGGCCCCCTTGGGCCCCGCGCGGTGTGCAGGCCGCGCGCTGGGCGCGCGGCGCTGAAGGCCCCGACGCGGGGCAGGCCCTTGGGCCCGCGCGGTGTGCAGGCCGCGCTGGTGGACGGCGCGGCGCTGGCAGGCCCGCGAGGGAGGCCACTGGGCCCCCGCGCGGTGTGCAGGCCGCGCGCTGGGCGCGCGGCGCTGCGGGCCCCGCGCGGGCGGGCCTCCTGGGCCCCGCGCGGTGTGCAGGGCCGCGCGATGGGCTGGCGCGGCACTGCAGACCCTCGCGCGGGCGGCCTTGTGCCGCGCGGACTTGCTGGGGCGCCGCGCGGGCGGCCTTGTGCCGCGCGGACTTGCTGGGCGCCGCGCGAATGGCTAGGTTTTGGGGGCCGTGAGCTGCGCCGCATTGGCCCGCGGCAGGCTGCGACTTGGCGACGCGCCGCGGCGTGTGTGCGCGATGGGTTTTTCCGCGCAACAGCGCAGGAGTTTTCTCGTCGCCGGTTTGGTTTCTTTTGCACCTTTGTGAGCCGCAGGTTTTAGCCGCATGTTTTCTGATCCCGGTCACTCTTCTTGTCTCGCAGTTGTGGCATACGGTTAGCTTCTCACGTGGCCGGGTGGCGCGTGTTTTGCGCGTGGAGCTGCGGGATCACATCGGAACCTCCGTTTTGGCGCTACGGTTTTCGCGGATGGATCGCAGGTGGGTTGGTTTCTCCCACTGAACTACGGATTGCCCTTTATGCTTCCGAATGCAAAGGTATCGTATCCTTACTATCAGGTAATTGCGGAACCGTCGTGTAAGTCGAGGGTTGTCGTTTTCCGACTTGGACACGAGTGTTAGTAGCATCGTTAGAGTATACGAGTTGTCACTGGCCGAGTTACCAGATGAGTGGATAGCACTGGCAGAGTTACCAGATGGGTATAAATCACTGGCTGAGTTACCAGATGAGTGGATACCACTGGCCGAGTTACCAGATGGGTATAAATCGCTGGCTGAGTTACCAGATGAGTAGATACCACTGGCCGAGTTACCAGATGGGTATAAATCACTGGCTGAGTTACCAGATGAGTGGATACCACTGGCAGAGTTACCAGATGGGTATTAAACACTGGCTGAGTTACCAGATAGGTAAGTATCACTGGCCGAGTTACCAGAGAGATAGTTATGCCCTGGCCGAGTCACCAGGTGGTTACTAGAAGGGATTGAGGTGGCCTTCTAGTGTCTTGTAGAGTTCTAGCAGTCCCAGTGCGGGGGCGGAAACTATGGGCGCCTAAGCCGATAGCCCGTTCTTGTTTGATAAGGGCTGTAGGGGACGCAGACGTTCGTAGTTTCCAAGCCTCCCGTGAGAGAGACTGAGAGCTTACTTCCAGCATTGCATTGAGACATGTAGTGATAGATTCATTTCCAGTTATCTATCTATCTATCTATCTATCTATCTATCTGTGTTTTTGTCTCAGCAGACTGAGTGGGTGTACCGTGGGTTTAGCTTTAGTACCCACCTGAGATCTGACTGTTGCAGTAGATCTCACGCCCGCTGTGATGACAGGTGTTCCTGAGGCGAACGTTCCAGGTGTGGCTCGTTCGGAGCTTTCTGACCGAGGTAAGGGCGTAGCTGGCTAGCTCCTACCCGAGTCGGTGGTGTCGGTGTTAGTGTCAACTTGTTACTTTTTAGTTTCCACTTTTGTACCATTTAGTGATTTTGTACTTATGTTGTGGGTTTCTGGTGGACTGCTGTACTTGGACTTTTCACCGCTTGGTGTTTTCTGCTTCCTTTCAGCTCTGATACTTGTTAGCTATAGATCTCTTTTGCAGGTTAGACGCTTCGTCTGTACGGTAGTCTCCGTACAGGCGGCGGATCTGTTGGTGAGCCCGGGTCGCATTTCGACCCCGGGCGTGACAGATTAGGTGGTATCAGAGCCTAGGAATTTAGGTCGTTGGGGACTTAGAGACCCTAGGCTTTTGGTTGGACAGTGGGAAGACTGTCGTGTGAGACGTGACCTTAGCGAGAGTCTTGTCTGAGGGTGTACCTCCCCCTGAGGATTGGGGTGAGTGACCTCGCATGTTATTTCTCTAAAGGTGATTGTGTTGGCTGCAGACAGCATAATGCTTTAGAAAGGTTAACATGTTTAGACTTTCGTTTGTTTGGGTCGAGAGAGTCTTGGTCCTAATGTTTGTCTGTTGCAGTGGTTTTGGATGCTTCCGAGACGCCGTGCAGCGGCGAGGGCGTGTTTGACCTGGGATGAGGGGCTCGTTTAGAGGAAGCTAAATGGATGGAGCCGAGAGAGGCTTGTGAGACCCTGGCCAAGCAGTCCTGGTATTTGAGGCGTTATGGCGCCAGGAGGAGAGAGCATGGAGCGTATGATGCACATGCTTGGACCGAGAGCATCTCCCGGAGTATCGTCAGTAGTACCTCCGGCCGCGACTTTGTCGACTTCTGTTCCTGATCGCACCATTGATGGTGCGGAAGCAGCGAGAGGTTGCTGTTAGGTGGTGTACCGCATCCAGTTCCATCCCTTGTAGATTTCGGGACTGAGTTGGAGCCGTGAGAGGCCGAGAACTGGAACGCTGTTATGGAAGATTGTTCGAGGATTTGTTCATCCAGGATAAGCATCAGGGCGCTTGGTTATGCACTTTTGCATTCGGACGCCAAGTGAGCTGGTGGCGTCGGATTCGTCTTGTTGGACCATCGGGAGCGCAGTTGATGTTCTGGGGTGAGTTTTCTGTGACGGTTGAGCGATGTACCCCTGGACGCCCAGGATGAGGCTTAGAGGTTGGTTATGTTCGAGTGGGAACTGCATCAGGATGCCCATCTCTTTGTGCATTTTCGGCGATTGCCGACCTCGGATGCAGTGAGCGTGCATGCTCGATGGATGGACTGTGGATCAGTGACCCCGTCCGAGGGAGACGGTGAGCGGGGGACCCGCTTCGGAGAGAGAGCTCCGGCATCGCCGATTTTGCGATAGTCGCGTGATTCGAGGTTGCCGTGATTCCACCCTCTGGATCAGGGGTCTCAGAGGAGACAGAGACCAGGAGGTTCTCGACAGTGCGGGCATCAGCAGCAGTGCCAGGATGTGAGTTCCCCTTTTGCATGGGCCGCATTCATCGCCAGGGTTGTGGATCGCGTCTCACCTGGTGTGTGGCCGTCGGGTTAGAGCACGCTTAATGCCAACGCCGTGTGTGCGTTTCGGTAAAGCGGGGTACCCTCGTGTGGGCCAGTGTCTGGACTGATGGTTGTGCACGTTTGGATCAATTTTCAGATCACGTGAAGCACGTGGATGAGTGCTGCCTGTCCTGCCAGTGCAGCTAGGACCTTGGATTGATCATCGAGATGTTAGTCCTACATCAGTGTAGAGGTGTTGATACGAGGTTGGATAGGAATCGGTCGTCCCAATTTATGCTATCATGGATTGTCGAGAGGGAAGACAGTGACCCTCCGTGGACCTGGTCGGGAGGAGTGTATTTTTTTAGCATGCGATGAAATATATGATGCCCTGGCTGAGTTATCGGGAGGTTACCTGCCCCTGGCTGAGTTACCAGGAGGTTACTTGCCCCTGGCCGAGTTACCAGGTGGTTGATGCCCCTGGCCGAGTTACCAGGTAGTTACTTGATTGGGACTGAGATCGAGACAGTGATTGACGTGGTTTTGGAACCGCGCCAACTTCGACAACACCTCGTGGAGTATCAACCGTGAGACAGAGAGAGCTGTGGGCGCAGTTGTGAGATTTGGCGGATCGAGAGGTCTGTGAGACCTAGTACCTCGTCGTGGGGATACGACAGTGAGGTTCCAGGCAGTTGTTACACAGTGGTGATGTCACGTTGTGGGTACACAACCGTGTGAGTTCTTGTAAGGTTCGAACTCGATTAGTCACACCTTGTGCTTGGGCAGATGCCTTCGAGTGGTTGATATCTTTATGGAACCTTACAGCCAAGGGCTGTGCCTGGATACTGATCCGGAACCAGTAGGGCAGTTAGAGCGGTTTGCGTGGTCAAGTAGATTGACTAATGCCCTACTGATTTGAGAGCTGTGATTTTCCCTGTTTCACTGGACGGGTTGGTGGTGTTACCGTCGTGGGTTTTTGCTTACCTCCGAAGCGACTTGGAGCTTGAGGGGCTCTTGAGGTTAGTGCTACAACTTCTAAGGAGGAAGAAGTTGGTTGCCAAGCTTTGAGAGTTGCACTTCGACATCGAGGATTTTGTGTTTGGGCCTTGTGATTTAGCCGCCTGAGTGACAGAGGACCCAACGATGAGAGATACCGTTTGGGTTGGGCCTAGACCTATGTTAATGTCAGAGATCAGAAGCTCTTGGGCTATGCAAGGCCAGTGTAACTTGCGAGAGGCAAAGCTGAGGAGGATACCAGCTTTGATCCGGATGTTGCCGTGATAGAGAGGTCATGGAATTGTTCAGAACCCTCGAACCTAAAGTGCTTGGACACTCAGGAGGTCAGGTTGTGGTAACGCCGGTGATAGATTTTGCGTGGATGTATGATTGCTTTATCCCGGCGAGGACTTTTTGTTCAGTATGCCCTGTTTAGGCGAGCTGTGTAACCCTGGGAATTGAGTGCCAGAATCGAGAGAAGGTTCTCGAGGTTGAAAGTTTTCCCCTGTCAAGGGAGGTGTTTTATGTTTTGTGGAACAGGAGTTTTGGTGGCCATGAAGCATCAGTGGGGTTTTGCCTTAAGGAGGCTTAAACTTCGATACTATGAGTTCTCGAATCGAGGGAAACTTCCAGCCTGAGAGTTATTTATAGAAATGAGTTTTGCGAGGTGAGGATCCTCGAGCAGTGATCAGGCTGGATGAGGCCTATTTGAACCCCGCAAGTTTTGTTTTGCTTTCCCTTCCTTGGTGGTGGACGAGGACTGCGTTATCCTCATCGACCGATGCGATTCTTGTTGGTGAAACCAAAGAATTTTGCAGTCGAATCATACCTTTGGGGAAGGTTCAGTGTTGTCAGCATGAGGAATGTGAGTGACCACTTGAGAGCCTTGGGCAATCTGAGGATCTTCTATCCCTTTTGTTTTTGATTTACCCCCCTAAGTATGGATTTAGTTGGATTTCGAGGACGAAACCCTTTTAAGGGGGGGAGAGTGTAGAACACCGGGATTTGGATGACGCACCGACCTTGCAGGATGGTGTGGTGCGGAGGAGTTTGCCTTGGATGTGTCCCATTTCGTGTTTACAGAGGAGCTCGGGTTGATTTGGATCCCCGCGGAAGCCTCTGCTTGTTTCGGGCTTTGTACGCATTGGGTGACTGGTACGGGAAGCTCCGACACCGCTATGGGTTGCAGAAAAATTGGGAAACACTTGGAGCAGGTGTATTTTCAGTTTACAGCGAGGTTCGGGAGGTTCCGGACTGACGCGGAAGACCCGGAGGCAAAAAGTGAGTCGGAACTGGCAATTTTGGAGCCGGTATTTGATTTGAGCACCCCGACTCAACGGTCGAGCTTTTTGAGGAGAAAAAGCTGTGGACACGCGTACTTTTGATTTACAGCGAGGTTCGGGAGGTTCCGGACTGACGCGGAAGACCCGGAGGCAAAAAGTGAGTCGGAACTGGCAATTTTGGAGCCGGTATTTGATTTGAGCACCCCGACTCAACGGTTGAGCTTTTTGAAGAGAAAAAGCTGTGAGCGCGTGTACTTTGGAATTACAGCGGAGCTCGGGAGGTTCCGGGCAGCGGCGGAGGGCCCGAGGGCAAAAAGTGAGTTGGAGTTGGGTTTTGGAATTAAGTTAATTAAGTTAATTAATTTAATTAAAGCTTTTGCTTTATAAAAACCCCTCCCCTCCACCTCTGCAGCAAAGGAAAAAAGGAAAAAGAGAAAGAAAGAAAGAGAGAAAAGAAAAGATAAGGAAAGGAAAAGGGAAGAAGGAAGAAGAAGGTGGAATTGGAGAGGGCTCTTGAGCTTTTCTTCCCCGAGCGAGGGCGTGAAGCCGAGCGAGGTCGGCGAGCCTCGTGGAGGTTGGTTTTATTTTTGATTGTGGTTTTTGCTTCTCCCCTCTCCTCTCTTTTATTTTTCTTTCCTTCTTTGCTGCTTGGGGGTGTTGTGTGCGGGTTGGTGGAGCTTGGCGAGCCACGCGCGCGCGGTGGTTGGCGGCGCGGGGCTGTGGGGCCATCGCTGCGCGGCCGCGTTGGAGCGACGCGCGCAGCTTGCGCCCTGCTGCCAAAATCTGAGCAGCAGGGCGCCGGTCCACCCTGGCTGTGCAGCAGGCCGCGCGGCATGCGGCCTGCTGCCGTGGTGCACTGCAGGCCGCGCGCTGGGCGCGCGGCACTGCAGCGGGCCGCGCGGGTGCCCTCGGGGCCGCGCGGCACTGCAGGCCGCGCGCTGGGCGCGCGGCACTGCAGGCGGGCCGCGCGGGTGCCCTCGGGGCCGCGCGGCACTGCAGGCCGCGCGCTGGGCGCGCGGCACTGCAGGCGGGCCGCGCGGGGGCCCTCGGGGCCGCGCGGCACTGCAGGCCGCGCGCTGGGCGCGCGGCACTGCAGGCGGGCCGCGCGGGTGCCCTCGGGGCCGCGCGGCACTGCAGGCCCGCGCGCTGGGCGCGCGGCACTGCAGGCGGGCCGCGCGGGTGCCCTAGGGGCCGCGCGGCACTGCAGGCCGCGAGCTGGGCGCGCGGCACTGCAGGCCCCGCGCGGGCGGCCCGTTGGGCCCCGCGCGGTGTGCAGGCCGCGCGCTGGGCGCGCGGCGCTGCAGGCCCCGCGCGGGCGGCCCGTTGGGCCCCGCGCGGTGTGCAGGCCGCGCGCTGGGCGCGCGGCACTGCAGGCCCCGCGCGGGCGGCCCGTTGGGCCCCGCGCGGTGTGCAGGCCGCGTGCTGGGCGCGCGGCGCTGCAGGCCCCGCGCGGGCGGCCCGTTGGGCCCCGCTCGGTGTGCAGGCCGCGCGCTGGGCGCGCGGCACTGCAGGCCCCGCGCGGGCGGCCCTTGGGCCCCGCGCGGTGTGCAGGCCGCGCGCTGGGCGCGCCGCGCTGCAGGCCCCGCGCGGGCGGCCCGTTGGGCCCCGCGCGGTGTGCAGGCCGCGCGCTGGGCGCGTGGCACTGCAGGCCCTGCGCGGGCGGCCCTTGGGCCCTTGGGCCCCGCGCGGTGTGCAGGCCGCGCGCTGGGCGCGCGGCGCTGCAGGCCCCGCGCGGCGGCCCCTTGGGCCCCGCGCGGTGTGCAGGCCGCTGCGCTGGGCGCGCGGCGCTGCAGGCCCCGCGCGGGCGGCCCGCTGGGCCCCGCGCGGTGTGCAGGCCGCGCGCTGGGCGCGCGGCGCTGCAGGCCCCGCGCGGGCGGCCCGCTGGGCCCCGCGCGGTGTGCAGGCCGCGCGCTGGCCGCGCGGCGCTGCAGGCCCCGCGCGGGCGGCCCGCTGGGCCCCGCGCGGTGTGCAGGCCGCGCGCTGGGCGCGCGGCGCTGCAGGCCCCGCGCGGGCGGCCCCTTGGGCCCCGCGCGGTGTGCAGGCCGCGCGCTGGGCGCGCGGCGCTGCAGGCCCCGCGCGGGCGGCCCCTTGGGCCCCGCGCGGTGTGCAGGCCGCGCGCTGGGCGCGCGGCGCTGCGGGCCCCGCGCGGGCGGCCTCCTGGGCCCCGCGCGGTGTGCAGGCCGCGCGCTGGGCGCGCGGCACTGCAGACCCTCGCGCGGGCGGCCTTGTGCCGCGCGGACTTGCTGGGCGCCGCGCGGGCGGCCTTGTGCCGCGCGGACTTGCTGGGCGCCGCGCGATTGGCTAGGTTTTGGGGGCCGTGCAGTGCGCCGCATTGGCCGCGCAGGCTGCGACTTGGCGACGCGCCGCGGCGTGTGTGCGCGATGGGTTTTCCGCGCAACGCGCGGCGTTTCTCGTCGCCGGTTTGGTTTCTTTTGCCCTTTGTGAGCGCGGTTTTAGCCGCATGTTTTCTGATCCCGGTCCCTCTTCTTGTCTCGCAGTTGTGGCATACGGTTAGCTTCTCACGTGGCCGGTGGCGCGTGTTTTGCCGCGTGGAGCTGCGGGATCGCATCGGAACCTCCGTTTGGCGCACGGTTTTCGCGGATGGATCGCAGGTGGGTTGGTTTCTCCCAATGAACTACGGATTGCCCTTTATGCTTCCGAATGCAAAGGTATCGTATCCTTACTATCAGGTAATTGCGGAACAGTCGTGTAAGTCGAGGGTTGTCGTTTCCGACTTGGACACGAGTGTTAGTAGCATCGTTAGAGTATACGAGTTGTCACTGGCCGAGTTACCAGATGAGTGGATACCACTGGCAGAGTTACCAGATGGGTATAAATCACTGGCTGAGTTACCAGATGAGTGGATACCACTGGCCGAGTTACCAGATGGGTATAAATCGCTGGCTGAGTTACCAGATGAGTAGATACCACTGGCCGAGTTACCAGATGGGTATAAATCACTGGCTAGTTACCAGATGAGTGGATACCACTGGCAGAGTTACCAGATGGGTATTAAACACTGGCTGAGTTACCAGATAGGTAAGTATCACTGGCCGAGTTACCAGAGAGATAGTTATGCCCTGGCCGAGTCACCAGGTGGTTACTAGAAGGGATTGAGGTGGCCTTCTAGTGTCTTGTAGAGTTCTAGCAGTCCCAGTGCGGGGGCGGAAACTATGGGCGCCTAAGCCGATAGCCCGTTCTTGTTTGATAAGGGCTGTAGGGGACGCAGACGTTCGTAGTTTCCAAGCCTCCCGTGAGAGAGACTGAGAGCTTACTTCCAGCATTGCATTGAGACATGTAGTGATAGATTCATTTCCAGTTATCTATCTATCTATCTATCTATCTATCTATCTGTGTTTTTGTCTCCAGCAGACTGAGTGGGTGTACCGTGGGTTTAGCTTTGGTACCCACTGAGATCTGACTGTTGCAGTAGATCTCACGCCCGCTGTGATGACAGGTGTTCCTGAGGCGACCGTTCCAGGTTTGGCTCGTTCGGAGCTTTCTGACCGAGGTAAGGGCGTAGCTGGCTAGCTCCTACCCGAGTCGGTGGTGTCGGTGTTAGTGTCACTTGTACTTTTTAGTTTCCACTTTTGTACCATTTAGTGATTTTGTACTTATGTTGTGGGTTCTGGTGGACTGCTGTACTTGGACTTTTCACCGCTTGGTGTTTCTGCTTCCTTTCAGCTCTGATACTTGTTAGCTATAGATCTCTTTTGCAGGTTAGACGCTTCGTCTGTACGGTAGTCTCCGTACAGGCGGCGGATCTGTTGGTGAGCCCGGGTCGCATTTCGACCCCGGGGCGTGACAGTTTCTCCGTCTAGATTCATCCCCTGATCGTTGCGCCAGAGCGTAATTCTCAGCACTTTCTGGCGCTGGACATTGCTTGCCCTTCTGGGTTAACCCTTTCACTGTTGTATCAAAGCGTGATCTTCGGCGCTTCCCTTTGCTGGACGCCGCTTGCTGCTTCGGGCTCTATTATGAGATTCGCGCCTGAATCTCGCCTTCATTCTTTCCAAGGTCTTTCCTTCTGCAGTTTCGAACAGCAGAGGATTGACCTTGACTTCGCCTTTCCCGTCGCTTGATTAAGACGGTCTGGTATCTTTCTTTGGCCGATAGACGGTCCTAAATAAGGCGAATAATCTTTCCATTGCCCGCTTCTCTTGTCAGATGATCCTCCTATCGGCTGGCGCCTTCGGCCCATAGCCTTTGTCGTGCCTTGTGCCCTTATGTGACCGGAATCAGTCCAGATCAGGATGTGGACCCTTCTTTGGTTGAGGCGTGCGCCTTGTTCTATATTCCTACACACCTAAGACCAACCTGAAACAAAGTACAGGTCTATTCTTCTTCGGCTTGATTGACCGAAGGTTGATTTTGACTTCGCCTGCGTCGTCGACTTTTCGGGGCGGTCGAATGCCTTGTGGCAACCGAAGCTAGTCCTGGACGAGACATTGGTCCTCTTTGTCGGCTGCTTCTCTTATTAGTTAATGCCTTCAACCGATAGTGTACCACATGCGGTATGCCTTCGTATTCGGGGCTGGTCTCAATCGAGACGCAAGTCCTTCCTTATTGACTCAAACCCCTGTCGGCTGATGTCTTTCAACCGATGGTTGACGCCACGTGTCGTTTCCTCCCGTGGCAGAAAATTCTGGTCTCAATGGACATTTTCCATGTGTCTTTACTCCGCAAGTATATTCATGACCCGACTCATATTATAAATTATCCACCGCTAGAATTGCGAAAAAGATTTGAGCTATGATGAGTACCTGTGGAAGATTATCGATCGACAAGAGTGGGAATTGAGGAACCGCTCCATTTCCTATGTGAAGGTGCTATGGACCAACCATAGTGAGTGAGAGGCTACCAAGGAGCTCGAAAGCACAATACGGGAGCGGCATTCTCACTTGTTCAAAAATCCAAATTGAGAAATGTTGATTTTTAGTTTCGCGAACGAAACTCCTATAAGGAAAGAGGGATGCAGTGAACCGGACTAGTGCAAAATAGTAGAGTATTGGTAAAAAGTGAGTTGTGGGAACCATCTCTATAATTTGGGCGAAGTTCCAAGCTCATTCAAGTGTTTTCGGCACGAATTTGGTACGAGATTGAGTTTTGAAAAAAGTACCGTATTGGATTTTGACTCAAAAGAGATCCCGAAATAGTCAAAGTGATTATGTGCATGTTTGGAATGTATTTCGATCATGTCAGAATGATTAAAGGAATATTATAGTTTCATGGACCAAAAACACGCACTTTGAGGTGACCTAAAGTTGATCAAATAGCTCTTAGTGCCTGGACCTTGGGTTAAGAGTTCGGACCTTGGCAGTGGTGACCGGACCCAGTAAGGGATGTTTAGACCTTCTCTGCGCAGGAATCTTGAAGAGAAGCATTCAGTGGACCTTGAGCTAGGGTTCGGATCATCAGTGCGTATCCTAGAAAATCCGCGTACAGAGATCGGACCTCGTGGAAGGGTTTGGACCCTGGGCGGTCTGGGCACACAGTGCAGGGGTGGCATTTTTGTAAATAATGAGAGGTTGGTTTTATAAAAGGGAGAGCCCAAACCCCTCTTCTACAACGGCTTCAACCTCTTCTCTCATTCTCTCACATGCTTACTTGCTCTCTTCTCTTTCTCTCCCTATAAAAGAGAAAATCTTTAGTGAAGGGGAGCTCTTTGGTGGTGTTTTGATCTTCTCTAAGGTAAGGAAACGGAGGGGAATCACAAGGAGAAGCTCTAGGAGGAAGAAGATCACCTCCTCTCCACGTTTTGGGTAAGAAAACAATATGTGAGTTTTATGGTTTTGGGGGTTTGGTGAGTTTTTGGAATTTTTGAGTTTTAAAATTTTTTTGGAGATATCTTATGATTTCTAAACCATTTTTTAGGGCTTTCTTAAAGGGATAAGAGATCAAGCTTCCATTTCTTGTAAGAAACCAATTGAGGTGGGGGATTTCACCTAAAATGGTGAATTAATCTCTTGTTCTAATACTTTATGTCATTCATCGAGGTCGAAACTGCGACCTGGGCTCACCAACAGATCCGCCGCCTATACAGAAAGCCCCGCATAGGCGAAGCATCTAACCTGCAAAGTCAGATCTATAGCAAAATATGTATCAGAGCAGTAAAGAAAAGTAGCTAAAAAAAAACCATAACGGAACATCTGTCAATATACAAAATCCATCTCTCAAAAATATAAATACAATAAAAGTCCAAGACTGTCCAGTACAAATACATCAGTCTACCAGGGTACCACTATGTCTCTCAAAAAAATGCAGGGAATGGAGCTACTCGGCCACGCCCTTACCTCAATCAGCTGCCTCCGCATGAGCTGGAGCTGGAACAGGTACCTCTGAAGAAAAACACCACAGCAGGTATGAGAACTACATCCGTCAGTAGTTCTCAATGGGTACCGTCTTCAAGACCAACGGTCTGCCCACTAAGTCTACTAGATGCATAAGATAACAATATGGTAAAAAGGAAAGATAAAAGCTGGAAATAACTCTGCAGTTACCATACATCTATCTATCATGCTCAAGGGATGATACCGATGATAAAAATGCATCTAATCGATATTCTCAGTCAACCCAATCATCCTGACTGCCACATAGGGTCCAGTCAAACCTGCGCCCACCTATTACAACCTATCCACAAGAGGACGGAATTTACGTAGGGCGTCCCATGCGGACTGCATCAACAAGTCGCGATAGCAAAGTAACAGGACTAACTCCGAAGCGGCACTCAAGGGGAGCGACCCCACCGAGAAAAGTATCCGCGCATCTCGGTCGAGCTCAATATGGCTCCTGCAGGCTATAGTCCAAATCCACGATAAATCAGATCGGCAACAACAACAATCCATCACTAACAACATCAGCCGGAAACTCCACGGCTCGGGATCACCGTCTACCCACGGCTCTCCTAACTCTAGTACTGATCTGACCTCAGCTATCAGACTCCACTCGGCCCCCATGCACGAGCGCAACATGCATCCTACACTATCTCGACCACTCGGCCCACTACCCGGGCGAGAAGAAACTCTATGTTCAGGAAAGCAATAATAAAAGTGTGTAGGGATGTCTAAATACAACCACTAGCCCAAGTGAGGGCTTTCTACTTGTCTGGTCAAAATCATGCAACATATGACGGGGTGTTAGTCAAAGTTCCAAAACTCTATCAATAACATGATATAATAATAATAGTACCGATACTAGCATACTGAGTCCTATCATACTATAATTGGTAGGAAGTCTGTAGTTTCGGAGGAAAACAAACCCACCTGGATGCACGCGTCGGTCCGGAGTCCAAATGTGCCAAAACTAGACGTGCGTGATCCTCAGGTTCCCGCGATTCCAAATAACCAAAAATCACCAGAAAACTCCTTCCGGTCACTGAGATACAAACCAAACACCGTGGTAAGCCAAAATCACCAAAATAATAACTCTGCAGCAAATCAGTCCAAAAGACAGCAAAATATCACCTTCGAGATGCCCACCAAAAATTCCAAGAAAAATACGGCTATGATCCTATCAAAGTGTAGAGAGAAATCGAGTCCTCAAACACCAAATTACACCACCCGGAAGCCGAGAAAATGCTAAAACGTGCTCCGCTGTCCAGAAAAGTCCACAGCAAGGAAGGGGTCCAAAGATGCTTAGTAAAACCCCAAAAAACCCAAACGGGTAGGAGTGAAAAATACCAAAGTTGAAGGCCTACCTCTCGTGAAGCTCTCGAACCAAAAATCGGCTGAAAACTCCAAGGATTCAGCTCGAGGGAGCGCGTGGACGAAGCATCGAAGGAAAAGATCGGTGTCGAAGAAGCGTCGAAGCTCGCAGAGTCGGGGAGGAAAGAGATGAAACGACGTCTAAAAATCCTCCGGGATGCAAAATCATGAAGAAGAGTCCTACCGGAATCACCCTGTCGAAGGAGGCCTCAAAAAAGTATCCAAAAATCCTTCAAAAGCTGCCCAAGACTGGCTATTTATAGCTGAAATCCCAAAAAAAGCCACCTCGGATTCTGGCTGCGGATCCGGGCGCCAGGATCTGCACAGTGCGGTGCCCGAACACGTGGCATGCATCCGAACCTCCTCCGCACAGCACCCAGGATGCAATCAGGCCGCCACGTGTCCCCGCCCGCCTCCTCCTCGGTCCCGGTGCACGCGCAAATGGGCCATGGACCGGCCCACTTCAAAAATCGGCCTATTAGGCCATTTTGTCTCGAAATAGCTATTTTTCACTATTTTCGTACGCTGAGTCGGTTTTTGGCGTCTGTTTGTCACACAACGCAGTCGATACACAAAAAATAGGTATTTTCTCACCGCCGACCACACAGTCAAGACACATGGGACATCGAGACACCACAACCTCTCCCACTAAAAGAAAGTTTCGTCCTCGAAACTAAACAGCATACCTCAACCAGAAGTCTCGAACAGGAAAGGGTAGGTATCCATCATCACCGTCTCCAGCTCCCAAGTAGCCTCTCGCTCCTCGTAATTGCTCCAAAAATCTTTATGTACGGTATAGCCCGATTGCGCAATTCTCTCACCTCTCGAGCCAGAACCCGCAACGAGCGCTCCTCGTACCCTAGATCCTTACTGATCTCAAGCGGAGTGAAGTCAATCACGTGCAAAGGGTCAAAAACGTATATCCTCAAAGCTGAGATGTGGAAAACAGCATGAACTCCTGCCAATCGCGGAGGATGAGCAACTCTGTAAGCCACTGGGCCAATCCTCTCAAGTACCTCAAAGGGTCCAATAAATCGGGGACTGAGCTTCCCACGAACTACAAATCTCCGGACCCCCTTCGAAGGCGAGACTGTCAGAAAAACATGATCTCCAATCTAGAACTCTAAGTCTCACCGTCGAGTATCAGCGTAGCTCCTCTATCGACTCTTGACGGTCTCAAGATGTCGCCGTACTAATCTGAACTTTTTCTCTGCCTCCTGCAGTATATCAGGTCCCAAAGTCCTTCTCTCACCCACGTCACTCCAATACAGGGGCGACCGACACCTGCGTCCATACAACGCCTCAAACGGAGTCATCTGAATGCTCGCTTGATAGCTGTTGTTGTACGCAAACTCAACCAATCCTAGGTGTCGATGCCACCCTCCTCCAAAATCCAAGATGCACACTCTCAACATATCCTTAAGGGTCTGTATCGTGTGCTCAGACTGTCCATCGGTCTGTGGGTGGAATGTTGTGCTAAACCGGAGCTGTGTCCCCAAGGTCGTCTGTAAACTCTTCTAGAAATGCGAGACAAATCTCGGATCTCTGTCTGATACGATCAAGGCGGGTACTCCATGTAACTGCACCATCTCGTCAAGGTACACCTGTGCGAGTCGCTCCAATGACCAGGTCATCTGTACCGGTAGAAAATGCGCAGACTTGGTGAGTCTATCCACGACTACCCATACCCCGTCTGCTCCACTCTGTGCTCTCGGCAGTCTCACAACGAAATCCAGGGTGATATGATCCCATTTCCATTCAGGGATTTGGAGACTCTGTAACTTGCCAGCTGGTATACGATGTTCAGCCTTTACTTGCTGACAAGTTAAATAGTGAGCCACGAATCTCCCAATGTCTCTCTTCATACTACTCCACCAAAAATGTGTCTTGAGTTCCTTATACATCTTAGTCCCACCAGGATGGATGGTATAAGGTGTATAATGGGCCTCTCTCAAGATCTGCTCTCGAATCTCTGAATCCATAGGCACACAAGCTCGGTCCCTATACCGCAGTACTCCCGAAGCATCCACTGAAAAATCCCCTATCTGATCAGTTTGGATCTGCTCTCGAATCCTCATCAGGTGGGGGTCCTCACTCTGTCTCTCTCTAATTCTATCCAACAGAGTGGGCTGCACGACCAAAGACATAAGTCTAGCAGAGACCCCAGGGGATACAACCTCAATCTGCAATTGCCTCATCTGCTCAATCAATGGCGCCTGCTGTATGATCAACAAACTCAAACTCTACACTGTCCTCCTACTCAAAGCATCTGCCACGACATTGGCCTTGCCGGGGTGATACAAGATGCTCACATCATAATCCTTCAGTAACTCTAACCACCGGCGTTGCCTCAGATTCAGCTCGTTCTGAGTGAACAGATACTTCAAGCTTTTGTGATCAATAAATATCTCACAATGCTCACCATACAGGTAATGTTGCCACAGTTTCAATGCAAAGATAACAACGGTAAGTTCCAAATCATGCGTAGGGTAATTCTTCTCATAATCCTTTAATTGGCGCGAGGCATAAGCAATTACCCTACCATGTTGCATCAAAACACAACCCAAACTGCTGTGGGAAGCATCACTGTTGTTAAGGATTTTATTTTGGCGTATTTCGTGAAGTGGTATAAGTCTTGAAGATTGAGGATGAAGAATTGTGGATCAATTACACCAATCTCAAGAAGAATGGATTCGGAATGATCAGGTACGTTTAACTAAATAATTTTGGTGATCCGAATACATTTGAGTAGTTTAGAAACACTTGGATAAGTTTTCATTACATAAAAATCAAAAACTGGGCAAGTTGGATGTTCAGGATCCGGATCAGACCAATCCAGTCCGGACCACGAACATAGTTTAGTTCATGCGATTTTCCAGTCCGGACCACCCCTGTTCCAATCCGGACCCCGAACCTTATTTCTGCAAAATTACATGAACAGTCCGGACCTCCCCTGTTTCAGTCCGGACCCCGAACTGTGTGTTTTCAGAAAATCTTCTGAAAAAGACGACAGTCCGGATCAGACTTAATCCAGTCCGGACCGTCGTACGGGAAAAATTCTTTTAAGTCAGTTTTTGATTCTTATCCCCTTCCAAAGGTTTCGAACCTATAAATAAACCCTAATTTCATCTTTTAGTGTTAATAATAATTAATCGATTTTAATCGAAAAATCGATCGGGGAAAATAATAGAAAAATCCACAAATATAGAGAAGAAAGGAAAGCACGATTAAACTTATGTTTCTTCATCTATATTATTCAATTTGATTCTAGGGTTTTCAAACACCTATTTTTCGTAGAATCAAATTGAAGAATACTTAGATGGTATTTCCTTATCTATCTTTGATCTAAGTATTCGGAGGATCATCACCAAACAAAACAACGATCTATCTAGAATCGACGTAAGGATTCGCGTGGCCTTGTGGATTCAAGGTGTGATCGCTCTCGTGGATTCAGAGCGAGGCGCGTTCGTGTGATCGAGGCGTGCCGCATTGGTGAAGACCGTGGATTCGGTTGGACGTCGTGGATTCGGTTGGACGTCGTGGATTCGACGTTGGACTTCGTGGATTCGAAGTTGGACGCAAATCGTGGATTCGAGGTGCATCGTGGAGCGAGCGGAGAAGATCAACTAGGAGCGTATGGAAAAGGTTGAGTCATAGGTTTACGGTAAATCACCTTGTACGTGTTTTAATTCTAGTGGATTTCGCCGTGTTATCGGTCCCGTGGTTTTTTACTCCTGTGACGGAGTTTTCCACGTAAATCTTGCGTACTTTATTTAATTTCCGCATTGGATTATTTTTACGCAACGATTTGGTGTGATTATTGTTTTCACCTATTCACCCCCCCTCTAGGTGGTTTTTCCTCTATTCAGATCCATATAATCCATAACCCACAAGTGGTATCAGAGCGGGAATAGGGTTGTAAACAATGGTTGAAGGTGGAAACATCAATAGACCACCGTTCTTCGATGGAACAAACAATGCTTATTGGAAAGTACGCATGAGAGCGTTTTTAATTTCCATCGATGAACGAATTTGGCAATCAATTGAGTTTGGATGGACAAATCCTACTGAGATTATTGTCGATGTTGTCACCATCAAACCTAGGTCGAAATGGACTAGGGAAGAAATTGATTCTTTTTCTTACAACGGCAAAGGAATTAACGCCTTATTTAATGCTTTGTCGCAAACCGAATTCTCTCGCGTCTCGGCATGTGAGACTGCGAAAGAAATCTGGGATGTTCTACAAGTTACACATGAGAGAACAAGTTTAGTGAAGATTCAAAAACTGCAAATGCTTACGAGCAAATTTGACTCAATTTTTATGGCAGAAAATGAATTATTCACAGATTATTATACACGATTGCAAGATATCGTTAATACATGTGCTAACTTGGGAGAGAAAATTCCAGAATCAAAAGTTGTAAGAAAAATTTTGAGAACTCTTCCGGAAAAATTTCGCCCTAAGGTCGCAGCCATTGAAACAGTAAAACACCCGAACGAAATCAAAGTAGAAGAATTAGTTGGTGCACTTCAAACGTATGAAATGACTTTTCCTACTAACTATTCTTCTGGAAAGCCTTCCTCTTCTTCTAAGTCTTCAGGTTTTGCATTGAAATCAACAAAAGAAGAAGACGCGGATTCATCCTCCTCAGACGCTGATGATAATCTATCCATGGAGGATTTTGAGAAACAACTTGCACTCTTGACGAGGAAATTTCGCCGAAACTTTTGAAGGGGAAATTCAAGTAAATCCTCATCCTTCGTTAGGACCAAGAAAGGCAAAGGATCTTCAAGCTTTAAGTCAAGAAAGCAAGAGGGTTCTTCAAAGGACAAGAAAAACACTGAGGGACAAATTCAGTGTTTCAAGTGCCGAGATTATGGCCACATCTCAACGGAATGTCCCAACAAGAATCCGTCGAAGAAGAAGGCTATGCAAGCCGTCACTTGGGATGACACTTCCACTTCCAATGAGTCATCTTCCAGTGATGAGGACGATAACGCCACAGCATTCCATGCGTCCACAACTTCACCTTACATGTGCTTTTCAGCGACTTCCTCGGGTTCATTATCCAATTCCTTGGTTGAAAAGAATGCAACGGACGATGAACCGAGTGATTTGGAAGGTGAAGATTTTGCTTTTGCCTACCATAAACTATTAAAGGATTCAAAGAAATTGGCAAAGCAAAACAACAGTTTGAGAAGAAGATTGCGGGATCTTGAAGAACGATCTAAAGAAGCAACTTCTCTCTCAAACGCTCTTGAAGCGGAAAAGGATAACTTGGTTAAAATCAATGTTTCCCTTCAAGAGAAGAACGAGCATTTCGAGAAGGAGCACATCAAACTAGTGGATAAAGCTAACTACTTCTTGAAGCTCTACTCCGAGACTCGACAAGAAAAATTGGAGATGACGAAGACCATATTCCAACTTAAGGGCGATTTGAAGCGATTTTCTTCTGGAAGGAGCAAGTTCGCAAGTTGCTTGGTCTCGGTCAAACGAATCGGTTGGGTCTTGGATACACTCGAACCAGCAATGATCCAAGTTCGAGTGAAACAGTTTTTGTGCCCCAGTCGGTTTCTCCTCCTCCGACGAAAATTACTGCATCCAATGTGAACAAGCCTACCTCGTCTACTTCGGGTTCAACATATACAAAGGTATGTTTTCGTTGTGGTTTTGCAGGGCACATAAGACACAATTGCAAGAATGGAGCGAAGCAATCAAATCAAGCGCCTCTTACAACAACTACCAACAAGTTCATCCCCCGAAAATCAAAGAAGAATCTTTCAAAGGTAAAGAACAATGGTAGTTCACCGCACAAGACGACGTCACCATGGATTCCAAAGAAAAGCGATCAATTGAACAAGACACATTCACCAAGGAAATCAATGTCACAATCATTGCCGACGTATTCCAAAACTTGCAAGGTTTGGGTGCGCAAAGGTGAAGTCTTCCCTTGTCTTGTCATTCATACATCACTTTATGCGTATGACAATTCGTCTTGGTATCTGGATAGTGGTTGCTCACGCCACATGACCGGAGATAAAAACGTTTTTCAAACCCTTGAGAAAACCTCCGGAGGACATGTAGTTTTTGGAGATGGACGATCTTCAAAAATTGTTGGCAAAGGAACCATTGCTATTCCAGATGGCCCGGCTTTAAACAATGTTTTGTTTGTTGAAGGCCTTAAGACTAACCTCATAAGCATTAGCCAACTTTGTGATGATGGTTTTTCAGTTAATTTTTCTTTTGTAGAATGTCTTGTAACTGATGTAAATCATTCATTCATTTTGAAAGGGGTTAGGTCACAGAACAATTGCTATGTAGTTCCTGGTAAAACAAGTCAAAATTGTAACCTAGTGTCACTTGATAATGAAACACTTTGGCATGAAAGACGAGGTCACATTAATTTTAAGGAACTATCTAGAATTTCTAACAAAGACATAGTTAGAGGTGTTCCTAAATTAAACTTCAAAGAAATCCTTGTGTGTGGTGGTTGCCAAAAGGGAAAACAAACGAGATCCACTCACAAGAATTTGAACCCTGTAGGAACTAAACGCCCATTAGAATTATTGCATATGGATTTAATGGGGCCAACTCGTCAACCTAGTTTGGGTGGAAAATGGTATATTTTTCTTTTGGTTGATGATTTCTCTATATATTCTTGGGTAGAATTTGTAAAACAGAAAGCGGATACTTTTGACTCTTTTCATGATATATGTGATCGTATTATGATTGAGAAAAATGAAAAGATTGTCTGTATTCGCAGCGATAGAGGTGGAGAATTCATCAATTCAAAATTCATTGATTTTTGCTCTTCAAATGGCATAAAACATGAATTCTTTGCACCTTATACACCGCAGCAAAACGGTGTAGTCGAGCGCAAAAATAGAGTTGTTCAAGAGATGGCACGTGTTATGCTTCATAGCCGGAAACTCCCTTTATATTTTTGTGCTGAAGCAATTAACACTGCTATTTATGTAATCAATCGCATCTATTTGCGCCCGGGTATGTTGAATACCCCATATGAGCTATGGTTTAATAGAAAACATAATATCAAGTACTTTCGTATCTTTGGGAGTCGTTGTTACATTTTAAGCGATCGAGAAAATCTTGAAAAAATCGACTCTCGAAGTGATGAAGGAATTTTTATGGGTTATTCTACAAACAGTAGAGCATATCGAGTATACAATCTTGAATCAAAAATGATGATTGAATCAATTAATGTTAAAGTAGATGAAGCTTCTCATTTGTCTTCTGATAAATCTACTCTTGATATGTCTCTTGATGATGAATCTCCTGCTAATGCTATTGCATCTGTCACGCCCCGGAGGTTCTAAAAGAGCGGAAAACGTACCATTTTTTTTTTGTATTTATATTTAAATGGACCTCGCCTCCGGCGCGTATCAGACCCGCCGCATATACAAATTCACTCCCCAAACGGGCGGAGTCTCCTTTGTATATGCACGGCGTTACCAATAAGTCACATACTTTAACCATTCCAACCATGACAGTCGAAGAGGAGAGAGTACAATAAATCAAACCATCACCGCTATCTCATACATACTATAGCATAAACCCATGGGTTTGAAAATCGGTGCCCACTCGACACCCAGTTTTTCCAAAACATTTTCGCAAACTCTTTGAGCGGCCATCAACTTGAAAGGATAAATCCACGGGTTTTAAAATCGGTACCCACACGGCACCTGCTTTGAAAACACCTTTGAAACCGGTTTGCGTTTGAAAACAAGCCGCAATTACACATCCTAACATTCACCAATTAATTATAAGAAAATCCTCATCCCAACATCCATGAGAAACCACAGTAAATGAATCACAGTTTAACTAACCATAGTATAAAGAAATAACCAAAAGTAAAGAAAATAACGTATCGTTTACTAGCCCTCATGGCTAGGGTCCTCTAACTGATGCCTCACCGTCGTCCCGAATTCCACCCCTACTCGGACCTGCCACAGTGTGGGTTGTCAGTGACCGATAAAGTAGAAAACATGAAAGTAAATGCAATAACAGAAAGAACACACCGAATCACTGGAGCATTTACTTTCCCCTCCCCCTCATGTATCGCTAAATCCCTGTTGAAAGTCACACTGGGCACCTACCCCAACTTTCAGAATATTTTGGGCCCCAACCCCAATACCGTACTCATCTTCTTGGTGCCTACAACCCCTCCACTGCCCAAGTAGCAGTCGCCTCTCCTTGAGGGGTCCCCACTAACCTCCCCTTGTGGGGTACACGGGTAAAACGACTTACCATCTTTCCGGAAAAATACACCCTGTGCAGTGGCCAAACTGCCGGTGTGCGTGTAAGCAATACGAGTGTAAACATGTTGCGACCTCAGCCGCTTTGATTAGAATAGTACAACGATCCTGCGACCGCAGCCGCTTTGATTAACATAATAAAAGGGATTCATATACTATGGTGTTAGTCAAATTACCAAACATATCTACTTTATCAAAATGAATATTCGGGAACGACACCACGCCGATAATAACCAAAACTACCCACCTCGATTGTGCAAAAACTGCACTCCGGAGACCGAACCTTGCTCTCTGTTGACGCCCGGACCTAGAAGTAGTCCCCAAAAGAGCCGCGGTCAGATCAGAAATATAACAGTAGATAAACCGAGCCCAAAACTCAAAAACACTAATGACAACTTGACCCGGCAGTGGCGCCCGCGCGCGTCGAGCGACGCGGCCGCCCCCCGCGGCGTTACGGCCATACGGCCGCGCGGGCCCCAGCCCCGCGTGGCACTTGCCGTGACCGCGCGGGTCCTAGCTCCGCGCGGTGCAAACCGCGGCCGCGCGGGCACCAACCC
This sequence comes from Tillandsia leiboldiana, assembly GCA_029204045.2. Taxonomy (NCBI): domain Eukaryota; kingdom Viridiplantae; phylum Streptophyta; class Magnoliopsida; order Poales; family Bromeliaceae; genus Tillandsia; species Tillandsia leiboldiana. The sequence goes on from CM055065.1 coordinate 10,575,502, forward strand.
CGCCCGGCACCCTTCGCAACCGTGCGCGCCTTAGCCCCGCACGGTGTGAGCCGCGGCCGCGCGGGCACCGGCCCCGCGCGGCATTTGCCGCGGCCGCGCAGGCACCGACCTCGCGAGGCCCGCGCCGCAACCGCGCGGGCGCCCGCCCGCGCTGCATTAGTCGCGGCCGCGCAGGCATGGGCCCCACGCGGCACAAATCGCAGCCGCGCGGGCATGGCCCCGCGCAGCATGCGCCGCCGCCGCCGCACGGCACAAATCGTAGCCGCGCGGGCATGGCCCCGCGCGGCATGCGCCGCCGCCGCCGCGTGGGCGCCCGCCCGCGCGGCACTGGACGCGGCCGCGCGGGCATGGGCCCCGTGCGGCGTGCGCCTCGGCCGCGCGGGCGGCCGCCCGCGCGGCACTGGACGCGGCCGCGCGGGCATGGGCCCCGCGTGGCGCGGGCATGGGCCCCGCGTGGCGCGGGCATGGGCCCCGCGCGGCGCGCGCCTCGGCCGCGCGGGCGGCCGCCCGCGCGACATAAACTGCAGCCGCACGGGCGTGGCCCCGTGCGGCATGCGCCGTCGCCGCGCGGGCTCCCGCCCGCGCGGCACAGGTTGCGGCCGCGCGGGCATGGGCCCCGCGCGGTGCGCGCCTCGGCCGCGCGGGCGCCCGCCCGGGCGGCACTCGCCGCGGCCGCGTGGGCACCGGCCCCGCGCGGCGCTTACCCTAGCCACGGCCACGCGGGGACCTTGGTCCCGCGCGGCACTAGCCGCGGCCGCGCGGGCACCGTCCCCGCGCGGCGCGTATCACGGTCGTGGCGGCGATGCCCTAGGGATTCGCGGCGGCGACGCATAGGGTAGCAAACGGCTACTCCTAAGACTCCGCAAAAGACCGAAACCAAAAACCGAGCGAAACTACACAAAAATAAATCTAGCTTACCTCTAATCGTCGGAGACGGTGATCCGTTCACACTCCCGGCTTCGACACGTTCGTCAGGAGGGTTTGGGTCCTTTCGCCTTCTCCTTCTTTCCCACCGTTTCCTTCCGATTAGGGTTTCGCCTTTTCCCTTTTCTTTCGCTCGTTCCTTCCTCTCGTTTCCTTCCGGTTACGGTTTCGCCTTTTTCCTTTTCTTTTTCTTTCTTTCGGGAGAAGTCACAATTTAATCTTTTTATGTACGACAAAACACCACATCGGGTATTTTAAAATCCTAATTAATTAATTCCTTAATTAATTAATTCCTCAGATAAAATCCTTCGGGATAATTCTTTAAAGATAAATCTATCTTTTTCCTCGGAAAGCGTGCCAAATCACTTATGCGGATTTTGATGCACCCCCTGTCCATTGCGATCACTTTCTACCCCATTCTGGGGGTTCCGTAAGTCAGAATCCGGATCCGATCTCACCGCCGTTCTCATTTTCCGAGCTCTATCGCAGAAAAATATCTGCACCTCCAAATTATCAAGTTAAGTAAACCCGTTACATTAATTACTCGAAACGGAAACTTTATTAGCAGGAGGTATAAAGTGTTACAAAAATCTATGATATTACACCACTCACATCTTAAAAGAAGTTTCGTCCTCGAAACTTAACCTCAACCCTCGCTAAATAACTCGGGGTAACACTCTCTCATTTTCGTTTCAGGTTCCCACGTCGCCTCGCGCTCCTCGTGGTTACTCCATTGCACCTTTACGTAGGGGATCGTTCGGTTTCGAAGGTTCTTTTCTTCTCTTGCCAAGATCCGCATCGGCGTTTCCTCGAAGCTCAAATCCTCCCACAGTTCAACGGCCGAGGCGTCGAGGACGTGCGACGGGTCGGATAAGTACTTCCGGAGCATCGAAACGTGGAAAATGTTATGCACCCGTTCAAGATTTGGCGGTAAGGCCAACCGGTAAGCCACCGGGCCCACGCGCTCCAAAACCTCGAACGGTCCCACATACTGTGGCCTCAACTTCCCTCGTATGCCGAACCGTCTTGTCCCCTTAGACGGTGACACGCGTAGCAACACATGATCCCCTACCGAAAATTCCAATTCCCGTCGCCTCTGGTCCGCGTAACTTTTCTGCCGGCTCTGGGCGGTCAACAACCGCTGCCTGATAAGGCGCACCTTTGCTTCCGTTTCCTCTACGAGGTCTGTCCCCAAGAGCTTCCGCTCTCCCAAGTCGTCCCAGCAAATAGGCGATCGACACCGGCGTCCGTACAAGGCTTCGTACGGGGCCATCTGAATACTAGCTTGATAGCTATTATTGTAGGCAAATTCCACTAGGGGCGGGTAACGCGACCATCCCTCCCCCAGGTCTAGCACACAAGCTCGAAGCATATCTTCGAGAATCTGGATCACTCGTTCTAATTGCCCGTCCATCTACGGGTGAAATGCCGTGCTAAACTGCAGCTTGGTTCCCAGTGCCTGCTGCAGACTCCGCCAGAAGTTTGACACGAAGCGTGTGTCCCCGTCCGAAGTTATGGATGACGGTATTCCATGCAACCTCACCACCTCGTCGATATAGGTCTGCGCCAGCCGATCTCTGCTCCACATCGTGTGAATCGGTATAAAGTGGGCCGGTTTCGTCAAACGGTCCACAATGACCCATATCGCGTCGTGTCCTTGTTGCGATCGCGGAAAACCGGTCACAAAATCCATGGTGATCCATACCCATTTCCACTCCGGTATGGGCAATGGTTGTAGTTTTCCCGCCGGTCGCTGATGTTCCGCCTTCACCTGTTGGCACACCAAACATCGTGCCAGGAACTGCGTCACATCGTTCTTTAATTTTGGCCACCAGAAGGTCTGCCTCAGGTCTCTGTACATTTTTGTACCTCCGGGATGCGCAGTGTAAGGGGCATTATGCGCTTCTGCCAGAATTTCTTTCCTCAATTCCGGCATTTCGGGCACGCAGACCCGTCCCCGGAACCTCAACACATCATCCGCGCCTATCACAAAGTCCCCACTCAGTTCCGAGGATAGTCTGTCCCGTACTTGCTGTAGTTGCGTGTCTGTTGCTTGGCCTTCCACGATCTTATCTATCAGTGTAGGCTTTATCACTAAGGACAGCAATTTCGCAACCGCTCCTACTGGCACTACCTCCAGCCGCAGTTGCGAAAATTGTGCAATTAGCCGATCCTGTTGGGTAAGGGCGCTCAGTGCCGTCTCCCCCGCCTGCCCCTTCCGACTCAAGGCATCTGCCGCCACGTTTGCCTTCCCAGGGTGGTAATGGATGGACAAATCGTAGTCCTTTAGTAGTTCCAACCACCGCCGTTGTCGTAAATTCAATTCCTTTTGCGTAAACAAGTATTTGAGGCTCTGGTGGTCGGAGTACACATTACAGTGCGCCCCGTAGAGGTAGTGCCTCTAGAGTTTTAACTCAAACACGACTGTCGCGAGCTCCAAGTCGTGTGTAGGATAGTTCTGCTCATAATCCTTGAGCTGTCTTGATGCATATGCTATGACTTTCCCCTATTGCATCAATACGCTTCCCAGTCCGCTTCGAGATGCATTACAATAGATCTCGTAGTCCTCACCGGGCTGTGGCAATGTGAGTACCGGTGCCCGCGTGAGTCTGTCCTTAAGCTCCTCGAAGCTCTTCTGGCATTGAGCCATCCAGACGAATTTCTCCCCTTTCCGGGTTAGTCGAGTAAGGGGAGTGGCTATCTTTGAAAAGCCTTCCACGAAGCGTTTGTAGTATCCTGCTAGCCCGAGAAAACTTCGGATTTCTGTCACCGTGGTCGGGCGAGCCCAGTCTGTCACCGATTCTATCTTCCTCGGATCCACCGCAATTCCCGTGGCCGAGATAATGTGTCCCAGAAAATCGACCTCACGGAGCCAAAACTCACACTTTTTGAGTTTGGCATACAGTTTTTGATCCCTTAGGGTCTGGAGGACCACTCGGAGGTGCTCCTCGTGCTCTCTATCCGTGCGGGAATAGATGAGGATATCATCGATAAAATCCGATTCATCATGTCCATAAACACCGCTGGGGCGTTGGTAAGCCCGAACGGCATCACCGTGAACTCGTAATGGCCATAGCGAGTTCGGAACGCCGTCTTCGGTATATCCTCACCTCTGATTCTGAGTTGGTGATAGCCCGACTGGAGGTCGATCTTTGAGAACACTGTTGCCCCTTGGAGTTGATCAAACAGGTCATCAATACGTGGCAAGGGGTATTTGTTCTTCACCGTGACCTTGTTTATTTCTCGGTAGTCTATGCATAAACGCAAACTCCCGTCCTTCTTCCTTACGAAGAGCACAGGCGCTCCCCATGGTGACACACTTGGTCGGATGAACCCCTTGGCCAGGAGGTCCTCAAGTTGCGCCTTCAGTTCCTTTAGTTCGGCGAAGGCCATTCTGTATGGCGCCTCCGTGATGGGTTTTGTCCCCGGGATTAGCTCGATAGAGAAGTCAACCTCGCGTCGAGGTGGCATCGCCGGAAGCTCGGACGAAAAAACATCCGGGAAATCCCTTACAACTGCGACGTCGGACAGTGAGGAGGTGGGTCGGGTTGCCAGATCTACTGAGGCTAAGTACGCCACGCATCCACTCTCCATCATTCTCCTTGCCCAGGTTGCGGAGATGACAGTCGAAAAGAAGGTACTCTTACACGCGAGGTATACGTTTTTCGGGAATCTCGGTTCCCGCAGTCGTACTTGACGTTTGTCGCAATCGATCTCCGCCTGGTAGTTGGTAAGCCAATCCATTCCCAGAACTACGTCGAATTCCTTCAGTTGAATGACCACCAGGTCTCCGGGGCAGTCTAACCTTCCCAACCTTATTGGGCAGGAAGGCACATAGTTGACGGCCTCGATAGGCCCCCCAGGAGTCCGGACGATGAGGGAATGGCATAGGGGTTTAATTTCCAAGTCATGAGTGTTGGCAAAAGTACTAGATACAAAGGAGTGCGATGCCCCAGTGTCAAATAATGTTCTAGCTCGAGAGTCTGAGATTAGAGTAGTACCTGCCACTATGTCCTCCGGTGGGTCTGCCCCTTGGTGGGTCATCGAGTAGATCCTCCCTCCTGATTGCGGACGCGTCTCCCCCTCCTGTCGGGTGGGCGGAGGGCGTGCCGTGGGTCCCGAGGGGGTCCTTCCCCTCCCCGACTGTTGTGGCGGTGGGGCGGAGGCTGCGGATGAGGCTGTTCCCGGGTTTGTGGGGCAGTTGAAACGAAAGTGGCCCTGCTTGCCGCAACGGAAGCTGTGATCGTGCCTCTTCGCGCACTCTGTAACTTTGTGGGCTCCATTGTAGATAACACAGGGTCTGTCCCCTGGCCTTTGGCTGCCTGCCGGCGCGCTCCTAGCCCCGTGGCGCGACTTTCGGTGTTTAGGGGGCCGACTCCCACTGGTTGGTCCCCCTCCTGTGAAGGACTGCGGTCGCTTCTTGTCTCTGTTGAAATCCGTGTCCTCTCGTCGAGCGCGCGTCACTGCGAAACCGCGCTCCACAATGGTAGCCCTATCCACCACCCTCTGGAAGGTGTGAAGGTCCGCCGCTTGCACCACCTCGAAGATGTTGCTTCGTAATCCGTCAACGAAGAGGCGGGCTTTATGAGCTTCATCCCTTATGACGAAGGGGACGCAATTAGTGAACCTCACAAACTCTCGTTGATACTCCATGACGGATCTGTTCCCCTGCCGAATATGCTTTAGATCGTCCTCCATCTGTTGTTTCACACTGTTGGAGAAGAACGCTCCGAACAGCTTTTCTCTGAACTCGGTCTATGTCGGTAAGGCGTCGCCCTTCGTGGAATCCGGGCGCACTGTTTTCCACCAGATCCAGGCATTTCCCTCAAGACAATGAACCGCTAGGGGGACTCTTTCATGTTCCTCCATCATCAAATCCTCGAATAGCTTTTCCATTGTGTCCACCCACTTCTCCACGACCCAGGGGTCAGTCGTCTCGCCCTCGAATACGGGCGGGTCGTGTTTCTCGAACTCGGCCAGGTTCGCTCTCACCCTGTCCCGTTCCGTCCGTTGGGTGGAGGCTTCGCCCGTAACGGGTCCCGAAGCCGTTGGGCTGGGTGCGGCCGATGGCGTGGTCGGTTGGTCCATCGACACCCCGGTGGTCGCTGTCTTGGGAGGAGCGGTCGTTGTTTCTTCATGCGTTCCCGATGGTCCTGCCGCGGGCGCGCTTGCTTCAGGTGGCGGGACCCGGGCGCTCTCCCCAGGCACGGCCTGTTGCTGCTGCGTCAGTTGACGCACGTGCTCTGTGAGGGTCGACAGTTGTCCGGCCATCTCACGTAACTGTTGTCGGATTAATTCATTCTCCGCAGTTGCTGGAGCCGCATTATCGGCTCCTGCATTTCCAGTCGACGATCTTGTACGAGCCATTCTCCACTGTGAGCAAAGAAAAATCATTAATCATAATTCGATCGGTCTAGCACCTTGACCTACTAACCCTGGGACTCTATCCCTTATTTCCCCGCGCTCACGCTCGTACGTGACACACCAATACTTTGGTTATCAACTTGGTTAGTCACTTGTGATAATGCATTCTGTGGATGTTGGTCACTGGCCACAGTGGTTAAAGTCATTTTCTATGATACAATATAATCTGTCACGCCCCGGAGGTTCTAAAAGAGCAGAAAACGTACCCATTTTTTTTTTGTATTTATATTTAAATGGACCTCGCCTCCGGCGCGTATCAGACCCGCCGCATATACAAATTCACTCCCCAAACGGGCGGAGTCTCCTTTGTATATGAACGACGTTACCAATAAGTCACATACTTTAACCATTCCGACCATGACAGTCGAAGAGGAGAGAGTACAATAAATCATACCATCACCGCTATCTCATACATACTATAGCATAAACCCATGGGTTTGAAAATCGGTGCCCACTCGACACCCAGTTTTTCCAAAACGTTTTCGCAAACTCTTTGAGCGGCCATTAACTTGAAAGGATAAATCCACGGGTTTTAAAATCGGTACCACACGACACCTGCTTTGAAAACACCTTTGAAACCGGTTTGTGTTTGAAAACAAGCCGCAATTACACATCCTAACATTCACAAATTAATTACAAGAAAATCCTCATCCCAACATCCATGAGAAACCACAGTAAATGAATCACAGTTTAACTAACCATAGTATAAAGAAATAACCAAAAGTAAAGAAAATAACGTATCGTTTACTAGCTCTCATGGCTAGGGTCCTCTAACTGATGCCTCACCGTCGTCCCGAATTCCACCCCTACTCGGACCTGTCACAGTGTGGGTTGTCAGTGACTGATAAAGTAGAAAACATGAAAGTAAACGCAATAACAGAAAGGACACACCGAATCACTAGAGCATTTACTTTCCCCTCCCCCTCATGTATCGCTAAATTCCTGTTGAAAGTCACACTGGGCACCTACCCCAGCTTTCAGAATATTTTCGGCCGCAACCCCAATACCGTACTCATCTTCTTGGTTCCTCCAACCCCTCCACTGCCCAAGTAGCAGTCGCCTCTCCTTGAGGGGTCCCCACTAACCTCCCCTTGCGGGGTACACGGGGAAAACGACTTACCATCTTTCCGAAAAAATACACCCTGTGCAGTTGCCAAACTGCCGGTGTGCGTGTAAGCAATATGAGTGTAAACATGTTGCGACCTCAGCCGCTTTGATTAGAATAGTATAACGATCCTGCGACCGCAGCCGCTTTGATTAACATAATAAAAGGGATTCACATGCTATGGGGTTAGTCAAATTACAAAACATATCTACTTTATCAAAACGAATATTCGGGAAAGACACCACGCCGGTAATAACCAAAACTACCCACCTCGATTGTGCGAAAACTGCACTCCGGAGACCGAACCTTGCTCTCTGTTGACGCCCGGACCTAGAAGTAGTCCCCAAAAGAGCCGCGGTCAGATCAGAAATATAACAATAGATAAACCGAGCCCAAAACTCAAAAACACTAATGACAACTTGACCCGGCGGTGGCGCCCGCGCGTGTCGAGCGACGCGGCCGCCCCCCGCGGCGATGCGGCCGTACGGCCGCGCGTGTCCCAGCCCCGCGCGGCACTCTCCGTGAAAGCGCGGTTCCTAGCTCCGCGCGGTGCAAGCCGCGGCCGCGCGGGCACCAACCCCGCGCGGCACCCTCCGCAACCGTTCGAGCCTTAGCCACGCACGGTGCGAGCCGCGGCCGCGCGGGCACCGGCCCCAAGCGGCACTTGCCGCGGCCGCGCGGGCACCGACCCCGCGCGGCACGCGCAGCAACCGCGCGGGCGCCCGCCCGCGCCGCATTATCCGCGGCCGCGCGGGCATGGCCCCGCGCGACATGCGCTGCAGCCGCCACGCGGGCGCCCGCCCGCCCGCGCGGCACTGGCCGCGGCCGCGCGGGCATGGGCCCCGCGCGGCCGCGCCTCGGTCGCGCGGGCATGGCCCCGCGCGGCATGCGCCGTCGCCGCGCGGGAGCCCGCCCGCGCGGCACACTCGCCGCGGCCGCGCGGGCACCGGCCACGCGCGGCACTTACCCTAGCCGCGGCCACGCGGGGACCTTGGTCCCGCGCGGCACTAGCCGCGGCCGCGCGGGCATCGTCCCCGCGCGGCGCGTATCACGGTCGCGGCTGCGATGCCCTAGGGCTTCGCGGCGGCGACGCATAGGGTAGCGAACGGTACTCCTAAGACTCCGCAAAAGTCCGAAACCAAAAACCGAGCGAAACTACACGAAAATGAATCTAGCTTACCTCTAATCGTCGGAGACGGTGATCCGTTCACGCTCCCGGCTTCGGCACGTTCGTCGGGAGGGTTTGGGTCCTTTCGCCTTCTCCTTCTTTCCCACTGTTTCCTTCCGATTAGGGTTTCGCCTTTTCCCTTTTCTTTTCGCTCGTTCCTTCCTCTCGTTTCCTTCCGGTTAGGGTTTCGCCTTTTTCCTTTTCTTTTTCTTTCTTTCGGGAGAAGTCACAATTTAATCTTTTTATGTACGACAAAACACCACATCGGGTATTTTAAAATCCTAATTAATTAATTCCTTAATTAATTAATTCCTCAGATAAAATCCTTCGGGATAATTCTTTAATGATAAATCCCTCTTTTTCCTCGGAAAGCGTGCCAAATCACTTACGCGGATTTCGATGCACCCCCTGGCCATTGCGATCACTTTCTACCCCTTTCTGGGAGTTCCGTAAGTTGGAATCCGGATCCGATCGCACCGCCGTTCTCCGTTTTCCGAGCTCTATCGCAGAAAAATACCCGCACCTCCAAATTATCAACTTAAGTTAACCCGTTACATTAATTACTCTAAATGGAAACTTTATTAGCAAGAGGTATAAAGTGTTACAAAAATCTATGATATTACAACATCTTTGCATGATAAATCTTCTGAAAATTTTCATGCATCTCATGGTTCTTCTAGTTCATCTAATGTGCAGGAATCATCGCAATTACCCCCGATTACTCTGTTACCTCAAACGCTACGAATCTCCAAGGACCATCCGGAATCAAACATCATTGGAGATCCTCAAAAATGAGTTAGGACTTGGAGACAATTGGAATGTGGAGTCGCATGTTACGTCTCCATGGTAGAACCAAGGAACATTGATGAAGCTCTTCAGGACGACTATTGGATTGAAGCAATGCAAGAAGAGCTCAATCAATTTGAAAGGAACAAAGTCTGGGAACTAACGAAGCCCCCAAAGCAACAAAACATCATCGGTACAAAATGGATTTTCAAGAACAAGAAAAATGAAGAAGGTACCGTTATTCGGAACAAAGCAAGATTAGTTGCTCAGGGCTATTCACAAGTTGAAGGTATAGACTTTGATGAAACTTTTGCCCCGGTAGCCCGTCTCGAGTCAATTCGTATTTTATTTGCTATTGCTTGTCACTTTAAAATAAAACTTTTTCAAATGGATGTTAAGAGCGCGTTTTTAAATGGTTTTCTAAATGAAGAAGTTTATGTTGCTCAACCGAAAGGTTTCATTGATCATAAACTTTCAAACCATATTTTTCGATTGAAAACGGCTCTTTACGGTCTAAAACAAGCACCGCGAGCATGGTACGAAAGACTGACAAAGCACCTTTTGGAAAAGGGCTATACTCGAGGGGGAGCCGATCGGACACTCTTTGTGAAGCACTTTCAAGATCATTTCATTGTTGCACAAATCTATGTCGACGACATTGTGTTTGGTGCTACAAGGAATTATGATGCTTCAAAATTCGCTAAAACAATGAAAAGTGAATTTGAGATGCCCATGATGGGCGAGTTGACATATTTTCTTGGATTGCAAGTAAAACAAACTGAAGATGGCATTCATTTATGTCAATCGAAGTATGCAATGGAGTTGGTCAAGAAATTTGGATTAGAAAACTCTAAAGACTTTCCGACTCCCATGGGAACTACCAAGAAGGGACTTGGATGTGAATCTCATGGATAAAAAGTAGACGAGAATGTCACGTCCCGGGTGTAAACCAGAACCCGGGCCCGTCTACAGATCCGCCGTGCACACGGTATTTCCCGCGTACACGAAACGCCAAACCTGCTCAGATATAAGAGATAACAATAAAAGAGCAATAAAACAGAGCTGAACTAAAACTAATACATCTCAGACAGAAGCTGGAAATAAAATACAATACATATGTATAAATGATACATCTGTCTCTCCCAGCTCACCAAAATAAATACAACCTGCTGGCAAATGCCAGTCCCAAATGTAAAAGTACAACCGTCTGAGGAAACCTGGGTACGCCAACAGTCCAGCTAACACGCTCATCTTGCCTCGAGATCTATCTACTCAGTCGTCCTCTCTCCTCGACCCGCCGCTGAAAGCCCAGCAGCACCCGCAGAAGACACTGCAAAACAAGGAAGAAGAAAAATAGGAAAGAAGAATGGGGGTGAGAACTACTAGTAAACCAGTAGCCTCCCCTATTGGGTAAAACCTCAAACTCTGACACACCCACTAGGCCAACCAGAGGCAAAAAGGAAAGAAGAGTGGTAAGAAATGAAACCGCTGCAAAAGGGAAATCTACCACTACAATGCCTCTAAAATGCAGTCCTAGACTGGACTAACCGTATGCAACAATAACCAACCGTCCCAGATGAACCCAATCTGTACCGCCCTCATCATCGGGCAAGAAAGCCGCGCCGATGTGATAGCAAAGTTCCTGCTGCCGCCCTCATCATCGGGCAAATAAGCCGCGTCGATGTGATAGCAAAACTGTCCATAACTGTCTGGCCCCGGCCTCCTGAGGGGATCTCGAGGGGAGCTACCCACACGAGTAAAGCATCACCGGGCAATAACCGAGCCGGTGTGATAAAAGCATCACCGGGCAATAACCGCGCCGGTGATAAAAGCAGGATTGGATCACAACTATAAATCCCCCAGTGGAACACAACCCTCCACTAAAAGAAAACTGATTCCCCAATCAGATGCAAAAGTAACCATCCGGTCAATCGCCCAATATCCGCGATTGCCGCAATACCCCACAATCCACGACCAGGTCTCACAACCGACCTCCGGTCAACCGCCCAAAATTCGCGGTCGCCGGAATAACCCACAATCACAAACATGTCCCACATCCGACATCTGGTCAACCGCCTACTATCCGCGATTGCCACAAAACCCTCTAGTCCATAATCATGCCCTATCACCGATGTCCTATAACCGACATCCGGTCAACCGTCCAATATCCGCGGTCGCCGCCAAAACCCATGATCCATAATCCAGGCCCCGGCTATACTATCCTAAACCCCTGCTCAAACCCGAGCAAACCCACCTGACTAACGAAAAGGAGAAAGAAGCAAACAAGGTTTCTCCTAAGTCAAGTTCCAGCATGAAAGTGTAGCGATAAAAGATGGCCTTCCTAGATGTCCAAACAAGCATGCAAGTGTTCTCAAGGAAATAAAGGAAAAAGGCGACCAATAGTGGTTCCACATGTGTAACAATTAATAACTCCGCATAGATATAACCATCATGCTAAAACATTATCCAACCACACATGTCTATGATCCATGATAAAGCATCACTATCCACCTATGCATGTCATAAAGTCCTCAAATAGTACCAACCACTAACAGGATAATCATAAAGCCCAAAATAAATAACCCAACCCACATGCAAGGTTAAATGCTAACATTCCATCCATACCAACATGTATAAGTCCCAACCACTATCAAATATCCACAATAGTAATTTCCATATGATAGGCTCACAATTTATATTACTTAAGCATGCATGTCCAAATAAAGGGATCACTCTAATATTCCTAGTGAGCATGTCAAAATAGAGGTAAACAACAACCACCCACCTCGATCACTAATTCCAAGTCCAAAAAGTGCTCTCGCCCAAACCGATAAGCCGCCGTGATCGCTGTACAAAATTCCCAAAAGAACATACATAATTAACATTCAATGCTCACACAAATCTGCCCCAAACACAACAGTCCACAGTTTCCCTGTTTTTACCTGCGAGAAGTGCCCGGAAAATTCCAAGAAAAATACTGTCACGATCCTCGCGACGAACCCGTCGAAACGACTACCTGCACGCTCAAATCCGAGTTTCCTACACTGAGAAACAAATCCGACAAGGGAACCACCCCGAAATAAACTACTCTCAAAAACTGAACCACAAGGTTCTGTAAACAGGGACATTCACCTTCGGGGAAAAATTTAGATAATTCCAAGAAAATTTGGGGATATTCCTCGTGATGTGTAGATGCAAAACGCCTCTTGAATCGCCCTAATCCGATGCCTGTGCGCGAAGATATCGCCAAAATACCGCACCGCTGTCCCAAAACTCCACCCCAGAAAATGAGGTCACAAGATGATCCCAAAAACCCATGAAAAGCTCGGAATGGGAAAAACCAGTAAACATGGGAAACGTAGCCCTACCTGTCATGAAGCCAACGGCGCAAGAATCACAGAAATAGGTGCTCGGGGTAAGCCGGGGGTGTCCTCGCACCAAAACGCGACGAAGAAGACCACAAACGAACGAGCGTCGCGCCGCGCCGTAAAAATGGTAACCTCAGGATGCGTGCCGCTGAAAAATCTGGAAATCTGCAGATGGAATCGCCACAGGGAGAGGAGGATTTCTTGTGAAGGTCGCACAGTGAAAGGATGAACAGGGAAGAAGCTCTCTTCAGTTGAACTCGGCCTTTTATATGCTGGGAGAAACAATCCAATTAATACCCAAATTGTCCTATGTTCCGGGCGCTCCAGATTTCGGGCGGCTACAGTGTTGGGCCCGGCGCAACACTGTGCGCGCCCGAAACGCACCTGGGCCTCCACGTCGCCCACAAAACAGGCAACAACGGGAGCCACCACTCCCGCTGCGCCGCGTGGCCACCACCAGGGATCGACACGTGGCGCCCCCAACGCGCGGGAAACCGCGGTCAGCGCCCACGTGCCGCCTGCCAGCGCCGCCTGCCAACCCTGCCGGGCACGCGCCCCGAGGCCACCCGCACCCGTTCGGTGCACCGAGCGCTCTACACCGCACCAACCACCGGCCGCCACGTGTCCACCCCGGTCCACCGTGCGCCCCGCGCTCTCCGTAGACCGCGCCCCGCGGACCGGCCCACTCCCGAGCCGCCACGCGTCCAGCGGACCGGCATGAACAGTGACCGGTTGTCCAAAACATCAAGTAGGTAGTCCATTTTGACCGTTTTCGTGCGCTGAATCTGAATTTGATGTCCATTTTGCCAAATTCCAACTCCAAAATTTGCCGAAGGCATCCGGAAAGGTAATCCTTGGTCCAAACTTCGCGCTGAGTCCATTTTTAATATCCGCTTTGCGCGAAACCACTTCTAACGATCCGACGGAGTCCATTGATCACCCATGTGATCCAGTAAGCCCGAAGTCCGCCACAACTGTCCCATTGGTGCACAAACACCTCCAACACACAGTACAAGCTCCCCAGATGTCACCAATGACTCTACCACAGCTCTGCAGAGATCCAGGTCATCACAGAGAAACTTTACCGAAGTATGATTGGAAGTCTACTTTACCTTACGGCTAGTCGCCCGGACATTGCCTTCAGTGTAGGGATTTGCGCGAGATATCAATCTGCACCGAAGGAAATTCACCTGAAAGCGGTGGAACGGATCATCCGATAGGTCAAAGGTACGCTAAATTTTGGAATTTCGTATCCTATGGGCACATCTCTCGACATAATAGGATATTCGGATGCCGATTGGGCTGGATCAGTGGATAATCGAAAGAGCACGAGTGGAGCATGCTTTTACCTTGGCCATTGTCTTGTTGCATGGCATAGTAAGAAGCAAAACTGCATTGCTCTCTCGACTGCCGAAGCGGAATACATTTCAGCGGGAAGTTGTGCAACTCAATTGATTTGGATGAAAAGCGTATTGAGCGACTTCCGAATTCCTGCGACTTCGGTTACAATTCTTTGTGACAACACTAGTGCCATTAATATTTCAAAAAACCCTGTGTTGCACTCAAGAACAAAACACATTGAACTTAGATATCATTTTCTTAGAGAGCTAGTTGAATCAAGTACTTTACAAATTTCTTATGTTTCAACTGAAGATCAATTAGCCGATATTTTGACAAAACCTTTGGATCAAAAACGTTTTATTCATTTGCGTAAAGCAATTGGAATGCTTTCCTTGAAATAACAAATTTTGAACCTTTGCTTAGGTTAGGTTTTGTGTTTCTGTTCTTTCTTTTTGTATGCATATAGAACATTAACTGAGCATTAGTTAATTGACTTTAATTGCATCCTTTCCTACTTTAAGAAATTTATTATGATTTGGATATCATGATAATACATTTGATGCAATGATCATTTATATCAATTAGTTCATCTTTAATTGATCAAAGTCAATATCTCTCTCAATGATCTCTTGGTATAGTTGTTATCTTATTTGATAGTTAAGTCAAGTATGAACACGAGATCAATTTTTGGTTGAATACTTCATATCTTAAATAATTGATAGCCAATTGAGGGGGAGTTTATTTATTAAAGTTTCATGCTCAAAAGATGTGGAAAGAGTTACATCCTTAAGTGGAGTGTGAAAACTACCACCACATGAAGGAAAGAGCTACGACCTCGGTCGTCCGAGTACTGTGTGCAGCTACCACATGTTTACCAAGCATGGTGAATATTGTTTATTAAAATGCGTTTTGGAATACTTGACTTTGTCGAATTCCAAGGTTGGTATAAGGTGGAATTTTTATTGAAAGATGCTCAAAGTGCCACTCCCTACAATATAATTTGACTACATACATTATCTAATTTATTTGGGATTTCAAACATCTATCGATCTTTGTGCTTCATTTTCTTTACTAAATTGATGATTTGATAAACGCATTACTCATTAGATCGTGATTGATGTTTTGAACTTATTCAACTTTAAAGGATTTAATTTTTATAAATTTTCGTTTTATTATTTGGACATTATTGATAGATTTAGCATAATCTATTTCTTTTGATATGAAACGATGATTTTTGTTTAAAGTTGATATACAAAAATTGCTTACATACTTTTTCTGGATTTTCTAAAATTTTTGCAAATTTTTCTGGAGAAAAAGTTGAATCCGTTCCGGACTGGATGAATCCGATCCGGATCCCGAACGAGGGATTTTCTTGCGCATAGCCGATTCGGAGTGAAATCCAACCTGATCCGGACCGCGGCTAGGTTTTAATTTAAACGAAAGGTTTTTCGAATCTCATTCTCTTCAATCTTTTGTTTCTAGCTTCCTAGAGTTTCTCTCTCTAGAATCCAACAGGTCTTGGATCCTTCCAACTTGATTTCTCTCAATTCAAGTAAGTTTTATTGATCAAAACTCGGAATTTTCACTGTTCTTCTTTGTTCTTCGAAACGTGAGAGAATTTTATCTTACAATTTTGATTTTGCACGGTTTTTGCACATATTTCTTTTGAAATTAGAACTCTGGATACATTAGTTTTGTTTGTATGCCTTGTATTCACTTGAAAAACAAATTTTTGGGCTTCGATTTCTAAAAATTCAGTTTTAGGACATATTTCTGGAATTTTCTAAAATCATAGAATTGATCTATTTTTAAAATTCTTTTTGCAAAACTAACTTGATTCATAGTCTCTATACATGATAATGATTGTTTGGGTATGATTTTTCAAATTTTTAAAAATTAAACAATTTTTCGTGTTCTTGAGTTCTTGCTCGCAGGTTCACAGTTTCGACGCACTAGCAAGATGATTTTTGGTTGCATTTTAGTGCTCATCACAGTGATGGTAGGAACACGAGCAACTAATAAGCTCAAAAGAGCGAAGAAAAATCAGGATGAAGGAGAGTACATCTCTCTAGATAAGTCTGATTCCGAGACAGAATCAGCAGATTGGGACGAGCTTATGGAAGAAACCGCAGCACCTGCTGCACCAAAGGGGAAAGCCCCGCCTACTGCATCAAAGGGGAAAGCCCCTGCAGCTTCTATAAAGGCGAAAACACCGCCAACTGCAGCCGAGAAAGGAAAAGCTCCTTTGAAACTCTTGTCTATGAAGCGAAAGACTGTTGCTACAATGAAAGGTAGAGTACGAGGGATAGAAATCAACGAGCCACCTCCAGGGAACATAGTTCAAGTCGACAGCGAAAGGATCAAAGACTTTGAGAAGAGGGAATGCATTGGTGAGAGACATGTAAATATCAAAGCCCTCAAGGAACGTTGAAAAGTGTTCGGTACACTTTTTGATCAAGCGGGACTGTAGTGATCCGGCCTTTCGGGGTATTTTTGACTTACATGTAGTCATTTAAGCCTTTAAGTGAAATAAAATTATTCAATTCTTAAAAGTTGGCCGGTGTGTGGTGCTGGTATTTTTCTGCGATAGAGCGCGGAAAAAGAAGGCCGACGGTGCGATCGGATCTGAAATCCGATACCGGGATCTCCCGGAACGGAATTCCTAATGATACGGTGATTAGTCATGCATCGGAATCCGTGCAAAATATCTTGCACCTGTTAGAGATAAGGTGGGTTATCTCGTAGGGAATAATTAATTAGTTAATTAATTATCCACGAGGGAAAATAGAATTCTCTTACGTACTAATTAAAGAGGAAATTAATTAAAGATTTAATACGAGCTATATAAGGGATCCCGATTATCGGAAAGAAAAGAAAAGAAAAATAAAAACCCTAATCGGTGAGGAGAGAAAAAAGGAAAAGACGGAACCCTAGCCGGAGGAAAGAAAAGGAGCCCGATCTTCCCGTACATCGAACCGAAGGCAAGAACGCGACCGGACAACCTTCCCGTCGATCTTCGGTTAGTAAAATAATTGTTATAAATAATTTGGGATTTTTCAGTTGTCCTTTTTGTTTGAATTCTTGGGTCTCTCCGTTGTTTCCGTCGCCATGCTAGGGCACGGAACGGACGGAGGAGGCGCGCGGTGCCGCTAGGGCATCGCGCGGAGGGGAATCGCGGACGGCACCCATGCGGACCCCCAACCGTGCGGGCACCGCATGGGCGCCGCGCGGCTACCGGACGGACGGCACCCATGCGGACCCGCTACCGTGCGGGCACCGCATAGGCGCCGCGCGGCTACCGCACGGACGGCACCCATACGGACCCGCAACCGCGCGGGCACCGCATGGGCGCTGCGCGGCTACCGCACGGACGGCACCCATGCGGACCCGCAACCGCGCGCGCACCGCATGGGCGCCGCGCGATTACCGCGCGGGCGGCACCCACGCGGACCCGCAACCGCGCGGGCACCGCATGGGCGCCGCGCTGCTACCGCGCAGACGGCACCCATGCGGACCCACAACCGCGCGGGCACCGCATGGGCGCCGCGCTATTACCGCGCAGACGGCACCCATGCGGACCCGCAACCGCGCGGGCACCGCATGGGCGCCGCGCTGCTACCACGCAGGCGGCACCCGCGCGGACCCGCAACCGCGCGGGCACCGCGCGGGCAACCCCGCGCGCGGGTGCCGTGCGGGGCCGCACCCGCACGGGCGCCGCGCGGCCGCCGCACGGGCAGCACCCGCGCGAGGCACCGCGCCGCTTGGGCGTTGCCCGCGGAGACACGCCGCGCGGTTCTGAGCCGCGCGGGGCTCCGGCGGACGGCGACGGCGACGCGGGAGTTCCGGTTTTCGTCAACCCGGACGGTGTTGGACTTTTCCGTCGAAAAGAGTAAATTGGGTCTTTTGTTTTCGGATGTTAGTACACGTTTTTGACTATAGTTATCCTTGCGGACTTTCTTTAGGTCCAAGTGCGCAGCGGGGGTGCGCGAAGGATTCAGGTGTTCCGATTTCTCTTCAAATAGGTGGGTTCGGTTGCGATAAGTGCAACAAGTGCACTAAGTGCATCTATCGTCATTAAAATGCTCTTAATTTTTCTAACAAAGTAGATGGACAGTTTAACCTTTCGCATAATTGTATTTTATCTAACAATTGAAGCGGCTACGGTCGTGGTGCTCACTACACGCCGATCTCGGCAAATCCGTTTTCGGATGCTGCACGTACACAGGCGGATTGGCCTCCGCATGGGTGTACTTTTCCGAAGAAGTGGTCTCTTTTGACCCGTGTACCTCACAAAGGGGTGGGAGCCGTGAGGACCTCTTCGCGCCCGCTGAAAATAGCACACCAGCACCGTGAAGAGGTTAAATGCATCAAAGAGGTGTTTGCGCACGAGGGGAGACTTTAGTCTCCCCGACAGGTACTCTGGGGTTGGTGCCCAACTTAATTGTTAAATCTAGGGTTGGGGCCCAGCTTAATTATGTGCAGGGTTTTAGCGAAAGGTTCCGGTGTATTCGGTTTGCTCCTTATTCCTTATTGATATTAGACATCTACTTTGTTTGTCACTGACATTACCCACTCCGTGACAGGTGTTACGAGGTGCGTTAGCCGGGAGGGCGGTGAGACTGCGTCGCGAGGACCGTAGTCAGATACTTGGGTTTATTATCTCATTTCCCTTATGCCTTATTTAGTTAATTTGCTTGTGGATCGTATTAGTCGTGGACATGTATTACTTAGCGCTGTGGATGAGGTGTACATTTATACTTTGATGCTTTTAGTGATGTTTTCATATGCGGCACGCTTTCATGATGAATCAAATGATTTCGAAAATGTTTTCTCAAAACGAAGTGCCGTGTGGGCACGGGTTTTGCAACCGTTGGTTTTATCCTTTCTAAACACTGATGCCGCTTTAATATTCCGCTTGAAAATAAAACAACAAGGTGTCGAGTGGACACCAGTCTTTTTAAACATTAGTTAAACTACTGTACTCTGTTTGACGATGTATGTCTATTGTATGGTTGATGGTTGAAGTATGTTGTTGTAAATGAGACGCCGTGCATATACAAAGGAGACTCTGTCCGTGAGTAGAGAGAATTTGTGTATGTGGCGGTCTGGCACGCACCGGGGATGAGGTTTAAGTTACCTTGTTAAGAAGAAAAAAATAATACACGCAATTTTCCGCTTTGATAGACTCAAAAAACCCCGGGGGCGTGACAGATTAAATGGTATCAGAGAAAACAACCATAACCATAGTAGACGTGATCGACATCCACAGTGTAGGGTGCCACAAGCAAATTAGACATGAGATAACCAAGGTATAGGTGCGTAGTACGTGAGAGTACGGGGAAAAGGGGACGTAATGTAGGTGTAATCGTAAGACAGGGTGTTAGGGTTATAACCTTAGGGTTAACGTGGTTTCTTTGTCTATAGCGGACGATGGCCCGGACTAGATCGTCCACCGAGAATGCGGACGCGGACAGAGTGACCCCGGCCACCGCAGAGAACCAGCTCCTCCGACGGCAACTGCGGGAAATGGCCGGGCAATTAGCGACGCTGACGGAGCAGGTTCGTCACCTGACGCAGCGACAGGCAACCGCGCTAGCCGAGCGCGATCCGACCCCTCCGCCCGAAGCCACCGTACCCACTATGGGACCGCAAGGGACGGGTGGTACGACGACGGAACAGCCCCCATCCCCAAGGGATGTACCTACTCCGACGACCACGGGGCCCGTGCTGGGAGCGACAGCAGGGGAGGCAGGAATGACCCCTACTCTCGGGGGGTCCGCCGCTGTAGGAGGGATCACGGAGCAACGAAGGATGCGAGAAAGGGTCAGGACGAATTTGACTAGGTTCAAGAAGCATGACCCTCCCACTTTTGAGGGAGAGACGACCGATCCATGGGTCGTCGAGAAATGGGTGGATACCATGGAAAAACTCTTCGAGGACCTACTGATGGAGGAACACGAGCGGGTTCCACTAGCCGTCCACTTCCTCGAAGGGAATGCACGCATCTGGTGGAAGACGGTACGCCCGGATCCGTCTACAAACGACCCGCTACCGACATGGACGGCCTTTAGAGAGGAACTTTTTGACACTTTCTTCTCCGATAGCGTCAAGCGGCAATTGGAAGACGACCTGAAGAACATTAGACAAGGGAACCGCTCGGTCATGGAATATCAAAGGGAGTTCGTAAGATTGGTTAATTGCGTCCCGTTTGTTATACGAGATGAACCCCACAAGGCCCGTCTTTTTGTGGACGGGTTACGGAGCGACATCTTCGAGATGGTTCAGGCAGCGGACCTGCGCACGTTCAGGGAAGTGGTGGACAGGGCCACCATAGTGGAGCGGGGGTTCGCTATCACTCGAGCTCGACGTGAGGGATTAGAAAATAACCGGGAGAGGAAGCGGACACAGACTTACCCGGGAGGGGGTCTGTAAGACCCGGTCTTTCCTAAACCCTTCTTGTCACCCCCTTCTTGTAATGTCTGACCGAGGGCCTCATTTTTGGTGTTTTTCCGGACAGACCGTCGGGGCCCGCAGATAATTTTAGGCGGTAGAGCTCGCGGAGCGGAGCGCGCGGGCGCGATCGGTTTCAATTTCCGACTTCCGGTCTGATCAGAATTAATTCTCGAAGTTGGGGCCTCCTTGGGCGTCTCGGGATCCGTGCTGGCGACTCGCACGTCTTTTAAGGTAAACCCTAACTTTTGAATATTTATAGCTGGATGGGAGTGGGAATTAGGGTTCCTACCTTTGGCCGCCTCTTTTCTTTTACTTCTTCCCTCGTAGCCGCCGGCAAGGAGTAACCAAGGACTCGGGCGAGGGTGGACCGGTGGGGGCAAGCGGACGATCCCTCTCCTTCCTCCTCTTTCGCGCATCGAGGTGAGTCGGGGGGTGCGTTCTTGTTCGGGTTTTATTTCCTTTTGTTTTGTGGTCTCGAGGAGGGAGGAGGGGCGGTGCCGTCGCGCACCGCCGCGCGCGGGGCCGGCCGCGGGTGGGGCGCCCGCGCGGGCTGGTGCCGCGCTGGGTCGCCCCGCACCGCGGGCAGCACGCCGCGCGGCGCTTGGCCGCGCGGGGCCGCCCGCGGGTGGGGCGCCCGCGCGGGCTGGTGCCGCGCGCGGTCGCCCGCACCACGGGCAGCGCACCCGCGCGGCGCTTGGCCGCGCGGGGCCGCCCGCAGGAGGGGCGCCCGCGCGGGCTGGTGCCGCGCAGGGTCGCCCCGCACCGTGGGCAGCACGCCGAGCGGCGCTTGACGGCGCGGGGCCGCCCGCAGGAGGGGCGCCCGCGTGTCACGCCCCGGGGGTCTCGCTCAGCGGAAAGGAAAGAGTTGTTAGTTTGAGTCCCTTATTTTTTTTTGAAATTCAGTCCTCCCCGGCACGTGCCCAGACCCGTCGCATATACAGATTTACTCGAAAATCGGGCAGAGTCTCCTCTGTATATGCACGGCGTCGCGGCTATTACAACATTTCAACTCAAGCATTCAGTTAATCACAACAGTTCGAGTATTCGATCAACAATGTAAACTAAATAGAGTGCCCGCCGCCAATCAAGTTGAAAGGATAAACTCATAGTTTTGGAAACAGGCCCACACGACCCAAGGTTTTGAAAACGGTTTGGAAAGATGCCATAAATCCACAGGGTTTGGAAACAGGTCCACACGACCCGAGGTTTTGAAAACGGTTTAGAAATCTCATAAAACCACAGGGTTTGGAAAAGCGGGCCCACACGACCCCATATTTTTGAAAGATAGTTTTCAAAGTTCCTTTTTCTTTTCTAGTTACTTTGCTTTGGAAAAACGGCCGAACGGGCGAATAAAAGAAACATAATATCAAATCCGGAACATCGGGAATCAACATCCACACCGACCCCACAAGGGTATCGCGAACCACACCGTAGTCTACAGTACCAAATGAAATGCAAGGAAAAGTAAAGGAGATACAGACTAGGGCTCCTCACAGCCCGACCACTCCCGTCTCGACCTCACCGCCGTCTACCGCTCACCCCTGGAAGAACCTGTCACGGAGTGGGTAGTCAGCGACATGCGATAATAATAATAAGCAGGAAAGAAAGCCAAACCCAATAGTAAAACTATCCGGAGCAACCACTCGACTCACTGGAAGAGTGACACGCGAACACATGTAACACCTGCAACATCTGTAATGCCTGTAACACCTATACACCTTGATCTCGTCGGGCACCCATCCCGACAGATCGCACCGCTCACACCTTGGGGCACCTGACCTCGTCGGACACCTATCCCGACAGGTCGCACCTTTTCCCCCACCTTTTGATGCCTCAAACCCCACACCTACGGGGCCCCCCACCACTTCACCTTGTGGGTTAACACGGGTCGAAGACCGCTTTCCCGGAAAAGAGCACCCTTTGCGGTGGCCAGACCGCGGGTGCCCGTGTCGCAACCACGAGCACAATAACTCGGATACAGGATAATATCGCAAACATAGAGACCGTCAGCATTAGTATTACAAATATGCAGTTAAACAACTATCCAAGAACACCGAGTCTATACTTAGTCTCAAAGGAACCCACCTTTTGTTGTCGCGCTCCTGATCAATGCTAGGTTCTTTCGTGTCTTGGTCTGTCCGCCCGGACCTACACGAATCTGCCGTACGGAAGTCAGTAATTCACAACTCTAAACAGGTAAAAGACTGCGGAACGCCCGTCTCTTCCGATCGATCGTGGGGCACAACCTGCCGATCGGCGAAGACGGCGACGTCCTCGGGTGAGGCCAACGACGCGAACAGCCCACGGCCGCGCTCCCCTCCTCGCGCCGCCCGCATGCGGTATTGCCCGCATGCGGTGCAGCCCGCATGCGGTGCTGTCCGCATGCGGTGCTGCCCGCGCGTGCGGGTGCGCGCGCCAGGCCTCGCGCGGCTGGGCGGGCGCGCTGCCCGCATGCGCGGGTGCGCGCGCGCCCGGCCCCGCGCAGGGTGCGTGGCCGCGCCGCCCGCATGCGGGTGCCGCCCGCATGCGGGGGTGCACGCGCGGCCGGCCCCGCGCGGGCTGTGTGGCCGCGCCGCCCGCATGCGGGTGCCGCCCGCATGCGGGGGTGCACGCGCGGCCGGCCCCGCGCGGGCTGCGTGGCCGCGCCGCCCGCATGCGGGTGCCGCCCGCATGCGTGGCTCCGCCTGCGCCGGACCCTGATGACGCCGTCGCTCTCCCCCACCTCGAAAGCCAAGATCAAGAAGCCAAGAATTACATAAACAAGAACCCTAAATTATGGCTCACCTCGGTTTCGTCGATTAGGGTTGATCGAGGGGAGGATCGTCCCGTTCTTGCGTGTCCGGTGGCGAAGGGCGTGCCGACGATCTTCCCTCTCCTCGATCTCTCCGCCTTGGTTCTCCACGCGATCGGTGAGGAAGGGGGTAGGGTTGGGGGGTGATGGCTCCTCGTCCGCGCTCGGGGTGTCGTACGCCTAGAGTGAGGGAGGTTGAGATAGATATAAAATCCCCCTTTTTCCCCAAGCTGCGATAAAACCCGAGCAGTCAGAAAGGGAATAAGGGAATGGACCCATTTCAAGTCAGAAATAACAATAGGTCGGGTTCGAACCGGGGTCTGGTCTGCCTGGAAACCCGCGTTGATCGCCTGAACCGACCGCCACCTTCTGGAATTTATTCCGGGAGATTCCGGAGTCGGAATCCAAAACCGATTTCGCCGGCGGACTCCGTTTCGCGAGCTTTATTGACTAAAAATACTCGCGAGCCCCGACGATCTGTCCAGAAACAAAGAATTATTAGTCCCCCCTCCCGGACCCCTGAAACGAAACGCGAATTATAGAAAACCCAAAAGTAGACCCAAGAACGGAACCACAGTATTTTAAACCAGCGGATACTACACCACTCACCTTTTAAAAACGAGTTTCGTCCTCGAAACTCAATCCTGGTTCATGGTGAAAAGATAAGGATAGCCCTCCCTCATCTTGGACTCCAGCTCCCACGTCGCTTCCCGCTCCTCGTGGTTGTTCCAGAGCACCTTTACGTAGGGGATGACTCGGTTTCGGAGCGTCTTGCTCTCTCTTGCTAGGATTCGCACCGGGGCTTCCTCGAAGCTTAGGTCCTCCTTCAGTTCGAGTGTCGAGACGTCCAGGACATGCGATGGGTCGGGGAGGTATTTCTTGAGCATCGAAACGTGGAACACGTCGTGGACCCGGCTGAGGTTCGGCGGTAGGGCGAGGCGGTAAGCCACTGGGCCAATGCGCTCCAGGATCTCGAACGGCCCCACAAACCGTGGGCTCAGCTTGCCTTTTAGCCCGAAGCGCTTGATTCCTCTGGACGGCGAGACCCGCAGAAACACGTGTTCTCCCACCTGGAATTCTAGGTCACGGCGTCTCCGATCCGCGTAGCTCTTTTGCCGACTCTGGGCGGTCAGTAGGCGCTTCCTGATAAGGCGTACCTTCTCTTCAGTTTCCACCACCAAGTCGGGTCCCAAGAACTTTCGTTCTCCTAAATCGTCCCAACAGACCGGGGATCGGCAGCGTCTGCCGTACAAGGCCTCGTAGGGTGCCATCTGGATGCTGGCCTGGTAGCTGTTGTTGTAGGCGAATTCGACGAGGGGCAGGTAACGCTCCCAACCGACCCCCCAGTCTAGCAACAGGCTCGCAGCAGGTCCTCTAGTGTCTGGATCACTCGCTCCGACTGTCCGTCCGTCTGCGGGTGGAAGGCCGTGCTGAACTGTAGTTTGGTCCCCAAGGCTTGCTGTAGGCTCTGCCAAAACTTCGAAACAAAGCGTGTGTCTCTATCCGATGTGATCGATGCCGGCACCCCATGCAGTCTCACAATCTCGCTGAGGTAGACTTGGGCTAATCGCTCTCTGGTCCAGGTTGTGTGAATGGGTAGGAAGTGCGCTGACTTGGTTAGCCGGTCAACAATGACCCAGATTGTGTTGTGCCCCTGCTGTGAACGTGGGAATCCAGTGACGAAGTCCATGGTGATCTGATCCCACTTCCACTCCGGTACTGGTAATGGTTGTAGCTTTCCCGCCGGCCGCTGATGCTCTGCCTTTATCTGCTGACAAACCAGGCAATGCGCAACGTGATGAGTCACATCCCCCTTCAGCTTGGGCCACCAGAAAGTCTGCCTGAGGTCCCTGTACATCTTTCTACCCCTCGGATGTGCCGCATAAGGGGCGCGGTGTGCCTCAGCTAGGATTTCCTCCTTCAATTCCGGGGTATCCGGCACGCAGATCCGCCCGCGGAACCGTAAAGTGCCGTCGTCTTCCACTGAAAAGTCACCTCCTTGATCCGGCGAGATCTTGTCTCGTATGAGCTGCAAGTACGAGTCCGCCTGCTGTCCCCCTCGAATTCTCTCGAACAGCGTCGGCTTTACCACCAAAGCCTTAAGTACCTGTTCACCCAGAAGGAACTAAATCTGTATATGCGGCGGGTCTGGGCACGTGCCGGGGAGGACTGAATTTCAAAAAAAAATAAGGGACTCAAACTAACAACTCTTTCCTTTCCGCTGAGCGAGACCCCCGGGGCGTGACAGATTAAGATGGTATCAGAGAAAACGTTACAGTGGACACCAAAGAGGTAGTGTCTCCATAACTTCAAAACAAAGACCACTGCAGCCAGTTCCAAATCATGTATCGGATAATTCTTCTCGTAATCTTTCAGCTGCCTGGAAGCATAGGCTATTACTTTTCCCTGTTGCATCAATACACCCCCAAGGCCGATCCTCGATGCATCGCAGTACACTTCATAATCCTCTTCGGGTGTTGGTAGTACGAGAATTGGTGCCCTGGTTAGCCTTCTTTTAAGTTCTTCGAAGCTCTCCTGGCATTGTGTCGACCACACAAACTTTTCTCCTTTCCTAGTCAACCGGTTCAGGGGGGCGGCTATCTTCGAGAAGCCCTCGACAAAGCGTCGGTAGTACCCAGCGAGGCCCAAGAAACTGCGGATCTCCGTTACCATAGTGGGCGGCTGCCAGGCTGTCACGGATTCCACCTTCTTGGGATCCACGGCGATTCCTTTTGCCGAGATCAAGAAGCCAAGAATTACATAAACAAGAACCCTAAATTATGGCTCACCTCGGTTTCGTCGATTAGGGTTGATCGAGGGGAGGATCGTCCCGTTCTTGCGTGTCCGGTGGCGAAGGGCGTGCCGGCGATCTTCCCTCTCCTCGATCTCTCCGCCTTGGTTCTCCACGCGATCGGTGAGGAAGGGGGTAGGGTTGGGGGGTGATGGCTCCTCGTCCGCGCTCGGGGTGTCGTACGCCCAGAGTGAGGGAGGTTGAGATAGATATAAAATCCCCCTTTTTCCCCAAGCTGCGAAAAAACCCGAGCAGTCAGAAAGGGAATAAGGGAACGGACCCATTTCAAGTCAGAAATAACAATAGGTCGGGTTCGAACCGGGGTCTGGTCTGCCTGGAAACCCGCGTTGATCGCCTGAACCGACCGCCACCTTCTAGAATTTATTCCGGGAGATTCCGGAGTCGGAATCCAAAACCGATTTCGCCGGCGGACTCCATTTCGCGAGCTTTATTGACTAAAAATACTCGCGAGCCCCGATGATCTGTCCAAAAACAAAGAATTATTAGTCCCCCCTCCCGGACCCCTGAAACGAAACGCGAATTATAGAAAAACCAAAAGTAGACCAAAGAACGGAACCACAGCATTTTAAACCAGGGGATACTACACCGCGCGGGCTGGTGCCGCGCGGGGCCGCCCGCAGGAGGGGCGCCTGCGCGGGCTGGTGCCGCGCGGGGTCGCCCCGCACCGCGGGCAGCGCACCCGCGCGGCGCTTGGCCGCGCGGGGCCGCCCGCAGGAGGGGCGCCCGCGCGGGCTGGTGCCGCGCGGGGTCGCCCCGCACCGCGGGCAGCGCACCCGCGCGGCGCTTGGCCGCGCGGGGCCGCCCGCAGGAAGGGCGCCCGCGCGGGCTGGTGCTGCGCGGGGTCGCCCCGCACCGCGGGCAGTGCACCCGCGCGGCGCTTGGCCGCGCGGGGCCGCCAGCAGGAAGGGCGCCCGCGCGGGCTGGTACCGCGCAGGGTCGCCCCGCACCGCGGGCAGCGCGCCCGCGCGGCGCTCGGCCGCGCGGGGCCGCCCGCAGGTGGGTCACCCGCGCGGGCTGGTGCCGCGCGGGGCCGTGCCCAGGCAGGGTGTGCGCCGCACGGGCCGGTGCCGTGCGGGGAACTCCGCCGCACGTTGTTGGGATTCGGTGTCAGTTTCTGACCCCTTAGTCTTGACTTGCCCATGTTCCTTCAGGAGTGCAGGACGTTGTTGGCGACTGGTGCACGGACGCGGACGGGTCGAGCGCAGGACGACGCACACAAGGTGGGTACATTCCCGGGGATTGCGGGGATAGGAATTTACTGATAGAAATAGTATGTTGGGGCAAGGTGGAATTGTTAGTCTCCTTCTGTTTATGCACTAACCCTGTTATATTATTGTACTTATTATCAATCTGAGGCTCATGTTTTGCTACACGCACACCAGCGGTTTGGCCACCGCAAGGGTGTGCTTTTCCGGAAAAGTGGTACGTTGACCCGTGTACCCCACGCGACGGTGGCGTTAGGAATGGGGGCCCTCATGGGTGGGGGGTGTGAGCGGTGATGTCGAGGCAGGTGCTCGGCGGCCGAGGCAGGTGCTCGGCGGTGGACATCGGGGAAGGTGCCCGATGTTGTTTTGATACAGGGTGTGGTTAACGCGGATGAAACATGAGAGGGATGGTTGCTCCGGTTTTTGTGGTTTGCCCTATTTTGTTTCTCTTATGCTTATCATGCTATTTCTAGTCACTGACTTCCCACTCCGTGACAGGTTCGTCCAGGGGCGAGTGCTAGGGCACCGGTGAGGCCGCGAGAGTGCTGTTCTGACTCTTAGTGACTTCAGATGCAGTGACTCTTCTTTCCCTTTTATTTTATTACTCATGCTAGCTAGTTGTGGATTGCGACACCCCCGTGGGGTCGAAGTGGATGTTGCCTCTTCCTTTCTTTGAATAAACGAATGATTGTTACATTCTTTCTTACTTGGCCATTTTGAACAATGAAAAGCAAAGAAAACCGTTTGCGAAAACTACTTTTAAAACGTGGGTGTCGTGTGGGCACCGAATTTTACAAACCCTGTGGATTTATGTGGCTTTCAAACGGTCTTTCTTAAAACGATGGCATCGTGTGGGTGCCGCTTTCAAAACCTTGTGATTATTTATCCTTTCAAACCATCAGCCTCTATGTTCTAAGTGAATACTAGAATATCATGTGAGTTGTTTGGTTGTATGTGAACGAGACCCCAACTGATGTGGTTAGAGATTGTATGTGCTACACCTTGTGAGACACTTTGTAATTGAGACGCCGTGCATATACAAAGGAGACTCTGCCCGTTTGCAGAGTGAATTTGTGTATGCGGCGGGTCTGACACGCACCGGGGAGCATTGGTTACAAAAAAAAAAATATATGGTTGAATTAAGGGCATCGGTGGCCCCTCTTCCGCGCGATTCGAATCCTCGGGGCGTGACAGATTAAGATGGTATCAGAGCGGTAAACTTTAACCACAACAGTCGGGGCCTAACATCCACGGGGCGCAATACTCTGGCTACTGATTAATAAAGTGAACACGAGATAAATAAGTAAAACGCGAGTGCTCGTTGAGGGAAAGGGGGGATTAGTGTTTTTCTTCCTGTTAGGGCCAGCGTTTGCGGTGTTCCGTTTTGTTTAAACTAGGAGTAACTGGTTCGTGCAAATGTTCAGATCATGGCCAGGACTAGATCAACCGCCGAGGACATCGGGGCGGACGCAGCAGTAACGACGACCGCGGAGAACCAGCTCCTGAGGCAGCAGCTACGGGAGATGGCGGGGCAGTTGGCAGCCCTGACCA
This sequence comes from Tillandsia leiboldiana, assembly GCA_029204045.2. Classification (NCBI taxonomy): domain Eukaryota; kingdom Viridiplantae; phylum Streptophyta; class Magnoliopsida; order Poales; family Bromeliaceae; genus Tillandsia; species Tillandsia leiboldiana. The sequence continues at coordinate 10,604,430 of CM055065.1, forward strand.
ACCACGTGCGCCAACTGACACAGCAACAGCAGGCCGCTGCGACGGCAGAGGTTGCCCCGGGCCCTCTCCCGGGGCCAGCTGCACCGGCGATGGGACCGCCGACGATGGAAGCCGAGGGGAGGGCTGCCCCTACCCGGGTCTCGGTGCCTGAGGTGCCCTTAACCCAACCGACGGCGCCAGAGGTGGCCCCTTCGGCGGCAACGGCAAGACCGGCGCCGACACCGATCGTCGGAGTTGCTCCGAGTGAGACGGTAGTGCTACCCACTCCCGCCGCGACCGCCAACGTCGCGAAGGAAGGAGCGATTCTACCAAACGAGCGAGACCGCGTGAGCGCCAACCTGGCCGACTTCAAGAAGTACGACCCGCCAGTGTTCGAGGGGGACACGACAGACCCCTGGGTCATGGAGAAGTGGGTGGATACAATGGAGAAATTATTTGAGGACCTATTGATGGAAGACCACGAGCGGGTCCCCCTGGCTGCCCACTTTCTCGAGGGGAATGCCCGCATTTGGTGGAAGACCGTACGTCCCGGCTCTGCGACGGGCGCTACCCTTCCGTCATGGACTACCTTTAAACAGCAGCTGTTCGGGGCGTTCATTACCAACAGCGTGAAGAAACAACTGGAGGATGACCTCAACCACATCAGGCAGGGAACCAAAACAGTAATGGAGTACCAGAGGGAGTTCGTGAGACTGGCGAACTGTGTCCCGTTCGTCATTCGGGATGAATCACATAAGGCGCAACTATTTGTGGATGGATTGAGGACTGACATTTTCCAAGTGGTGGACGCGGCGGATCTGCATACCTTTCAGAAGGTGGTCGACCGAGCCACATTGTTGAGCGAGGCTTTGCCGTCACGCGCGCCGGAAGGGAAGGCCCCCACCAGCAAGACAACAGGAAGCGGACTCAGACGACATCAGGGGGAGGGGGCTCCTCTAGCGGGAATCGGCCCTCTAAGCGGTGGAGGCCCCAGCAGAGGACCAGGGGAGCGCCAGGAGAGGGACAACGCTTAGATGATCGGCCTTGCGTGATCTGCGGCGGGGCGCACCGAGTGATGGAATGCTCCAAGAGACAGGACCATTGCTTCCGATGTGGCAAGCAGGGGCACTTCCGTTTCAACTGCCCCCTGAACCAAGGCACCGCAGCTTCAGCAGCCTCCGTGCCGTCGCCCCAGCACGCAGGGCGAGGGAAAGCTCCGATGACATCGGCCCCCAGACCGCCAGCACCCCGATCTGCAGGGGACAAGCCACCACCTTCGGGAGGCCGCGTCTACTCGATGAGTCAGCAGGAGACACGCCCGTCCGAGCACGTCGTCGCAGGTATCACTCTTGCTTCTGTTTATCGCGCTAGAACCCTTTTTGACACCGGGGCGACCCTCTCGTTTATGTCTCGTGACTTCGCACTGACCCATGGTTTTGAGTTGAGACCCTTACCCAGTGTGATGACTGTTCACACCGCGGGGGGATCCTTGGAGGCTCGCAACCTTGTACCTTCCTGCCCTATAAGGATGGGAAGGCTCCCGTGCCCCTGGGATCTGGTAGTCATTCCATTGAAAGAGTATGATGTAGTGCTCGGAATGGATTGGCTCACATGGTACCTTGCAGTCATCGACTCCGAGAAGCGCGAGGTGCGGCTGCTGTACCCCGATTTTCCGGAGAACGTGTACTTGGCATGCAAGAGCGTTTCCTTCTCTTCCATCATTCCTGCATCGCGAGCCAGGAAACTGGATGAGGGTGGGTGTATGGCCTACTTGGTGTCGGTGGCCCTGGCCACCGGACCCCCTACGGCACTCTCCGACATCCCTGTGGTGAGGGACTTCCCAGATGTCTTTCCGGCCGAACTACCTGGTTTACCCCCCGAGCGAGAAGTTGTTTTTCCAATTGAGCTACCACCCGGCACACGACCGATCACGAAGGCCCCCTACAGGATGGCCTTCGCGGAGCTGAAGGAACTTAAGGCGCAGCTGGAGGACCTTCTGGACAGGGGGTTTATCAGATCGAGTGTGTCCCCTTGGGGCACACCTGTACTCTTTGTGCGAAAGAAAGACGGGAGCTTGCGGTTGTGCATCGACTACCGGGAAATCAACAAGGTCACAGTGAAAAACAAGTATCCCCTACCTAGGATTGATGACCTCTTTGACCAGCTGCGGGGTGCAACAGTCTTCTCAAAGATCGACCTGCAGTCGGGCTACCACCAGCTCAGAGTTCAAGACGAGGATATTCCGAAGACGGCGTTCCGGACTCGGTATGGCCACTACGAGTTCACAGTAATGCCCTTCGGGCTTACCAATGCCCCAGCAGTGTTCATGGACATGATGAACTGAGTTTTCAGACCCTTCCTGGATCAGTTCGTAGTGGTCTTCATCGACGACATCCTGATCTACTCCACCACCGATGAGAAGCACGAGGAACACCTACGAATTGTTCTGCAGACTCTTAGGGAGCAGGAGTTGTTCGCGAAACTTAAGAAATGCGAGTTTTGGCTTCGCGAGGTGGGATTTCTAGGGCATATCATTTCAGCAGCAGGAATCGCAGTGGATCCCAAGAAGGTGGAGTCGGTGGCCGACTGGTCCCAGCCGACCACGGTGACAGAGGTGCGCAGCTTCCTGGGCCTTGTAGGGTACTACAGGCGTTTCGTGGAAGGCTTCTCGAAGATTGCAACCCCTCTGAACTACCTAACCCGAAAAGGAGTAAAGTTCATTTGGACGACCCAATGCCAAGAAAGCTTTGAAGAACTTAAGAAGCGGTTAACAAGAGCGCCTGTGCTTGCCTTACCAACACCCGGGGATGACTACGAAGTTTACTGCGATGCATCGCGAATAGGACTGGGAGGAGTACTAATGCAGCAAGGAAGAGTCATAGCCTATGCCTCAAGGCAACTCAAGGATTACGAGCAGAATTACCCGACCCATGACTTGGAGCTTGCCGCAGTGGTCTTCGTTCTGAAACTGTGGAGGCAATATCTCTACGGTGTGCATTGCAACGTGTTCTCGGACCACCAAAGCCTTAAGTACCTTTTCACCTAGAAGGAGCTTAACCTACGGCAGAGGAGGTGGTTGGAGCAACTGAAGGATTACGACTTAACCATCCAGTACCACCCGGGGAAAGCAAACGTGGTAGCTGATGCCCTAAGCAGGAAGGGACAAGTGGAAGGAACTTCGGCGGGCACGATCACGCAGCAGAATGACTTGATCGCGGAGTTCTCACGACTGAGATTGGAGGTGGTACCAGCAGGGACGGTCGAGCGACTTTTGTCTTTAACAGTCGCGCCGACCCTATTGGAGAGGATTCGAGAAGGCCAAGGTGCGGATCCACAGCTACAACTGGAACGAGATAACATTTCACCGGAGCAGAAGGGAGACTTTGCAGTGGGGACAGACGGCACCCTTCGGTTCCGAGGGCGGATTTGCGTGCCTGATCTGCCGGACCTAAAGAAGGAAATCCTGACTGAAGCACATTGCGCCCCCTACGTGGCGCACCCCGGAGGCACCAAGATGTACCGGGATCTCCGACAGACCTTCTGGTGGCCAAGATTGAAGGGAGACGTGACGCAGTTTGTGGCACACTGCTTGATTTGCCAACAGGTGAAAGCCGAGCATCAACGACCGGCGGGGAAATTGCAGCCTCTACCCGTGCCCGAATGGAAATGGGACCAAATCACGATGGACTTCGTCACCGGATTTCCACGTTCGCAGCAGGGACACGACGCCATCTGGGTTGTCGTGGATCGGTTAACAAAGTCAGCTCATTTCCTACCCATCCACACGACCTGGACACGCGACCGGCTGGCTCAAGTCTACATCAGCGAGATTGTGAGGCTACACGGGGTGCCGACAACGATTACCTCGGACAGAGACACAAGATTCGTTTCGAACTTTTGGCAGAGTCTACAACGAGCCTTGGGGACCAAGTTACACTTCAGCTCAGCCTTTCACCCCCAGACGGATGGGCAATCCGAGCGGGTGATTCAGATACTCGAGGACATGCTCCGAGCTTGCATACTGGATTTGGGAGACGGATGGTCACGCTACCTACCCCTTGCAGAGTTCGCTTATAACAACAGCTACCAAGCGAGCATCCAGATGGCGCCGTACGAAGCATTATACGGCAGACGCTGTAGATCCCCGATCTGTTGGGACGATCTGGGGGAGCGAAAGTTTTTGGGGCCGGACTTGGTGGTTGAGACCGAGGAAATGGTGCGCCTCATCAGGCGACGATTGGCGACCGCCTAGAGCCGGCAGAAAAGCTATGCAGACCGGAGACGTCGCGACTTGGAATTCCAGGTGGGAGAGCACGTGTTGTTGCGGGTGTCGCCGTCAAAAGGGGTGAAGCGGTTTGGGTTGAGAGGCAAGTTAAGCCCGCGGTACGTGGGGCCGTTTGAGATTCTGGAGCGCATCGGCCCGGTAGCCTACCGCCTCGCCCTACCACCGAACCTTGACCGAGTTCATGATGTGTTCCACGTATCCATGCTTCGGAAGTACCTCCCCGATCCTTCGCGAGTGCTCGCCGTCTCCGCAATTGAGCTTAAAGAGGACTTAAGTTTTGCGGAAGTACCGGTACGGATCCTAGCCCGAGAGGACAAAAAGCTGCGAAGTCAGACAATTCCCTACGTGAAGGTGCTTTGGAGCAATCAGGAAGAGCGTGAGGCAACTTGGGAACCCGAATCAAAGATGAGGGAGTGCGACCCGGACCTTTTCGCCGCGGGGGAAGTCTAAGTTTCGAGGACGAAACTTGTTTTTTAGCGGTGAGTGGTGTAAGACCCGGTCTTTCCTAAACCCTTCTTGTCACCCTATTCTTGTAATGTCCGACCGAGGGCCTTATTTTTGGTGTTTTTCCGGACAGACCATCGGGGCCCGCAGATAATTTTAGGCGGTAGAGCTCGCGGAGCGGAGCGCGCGGGCGCGATCGGTTTCAATTTCCGACTTCCGGTCTGATCAGAATTAATTCTCGAAGTTGGGGCCCCCTTGGGCGTCTCGGGATCCGTGCTGGCGACTCGCACGTCTTTTAAGGTAAACCCTAACTTTTTAATATTTATAGCCGGATGGGAGTGGGAATTATGGTTCCTACCTTTGGCCGCCTCATTTCTTTTACTTCTTCCCTCGTAGCCGCCGGCAAGCAGTAACCAAGGACTCGGGCGAGGGTGGACCGGTGGGGGCAAGCGGACGATCCCTCTCCTTCCTCCTCTTTCGCACATCGAGGTGAGTCGGGGGGTGCGTTCTTGTTCGGGTTTTATTTCCTTTTGTTTTGTGGTCTCGAGGAGGGAGGAGGGGCGGTGCCGTCGTGCACCGCCGCGCGCGGGGCCGGCCGCGGGTGGGGCGCCCGCGCGGGGTCGCCCCGCACCGCGGGTAGCACGCAGCACGGCGCTTGGCCGCGCGGGGCCGCCCGCGGGTGGGGCTCCCGCGCGGGCTGGTGCCGCGCGGGGTCGCCCCGCACCGCGGGCAGCGCACCCGCGCGGCGCTTGGCCGCGCGGGGTCGCCCGCAGGAGGGGCGCCCGCGCGGGCTGGTGCCGCGCGGGGTCGCCCCGCACCGCGGGCAGCACGCCGCGCGGCGCTTGGCCGCGCGGGGCCGCCCGCAGGAGGGGCGCCCGCGCGGGCTGGTGCCGCGCGGGGTCGCCCCGCACCGCGGGCAGCGCACCCGCGCGGCGCTTGGCCGCGCGGGGCCGCCCGCAGGAGGGGCGCCCGCGCGGGCTGGTGCTGCGCGCGGTCGCCCCGCACCGCGGGCAGCGCACCCGCGCGGCGCTGGGCCGCGCGGGGCCGCCCGCAGGAAGGGCGCCCGCCCGGGCTGGTGCCGCGCAGGGTCGCCCCGCACCGCGGGCAGCGCGCCCGCGCGGCGCTCGGCCGCGCGGGGCCGCCCGCAGGTGGGTCACCCGCGCGGGCTGGTGCCGTGCGGGGCTGTGCCCAGGCGGGGTGTGCGCCGCACGGGCCGGTGCCGTGCGGGGAACTCCGCCGCACGTTGTTGGGAGTCGGTGTGAGTTTCGGACCCCTTAGTCTTGACTTGCCCATGTTCCTTCAGGAGTGCAGGACGTTGTTGGCGACTGGTGCACGGACGCGGACGGGTCGAGCGCAGGACGACGCACACAAGGTGGGTACATTCCCGGGGATTGCGGGGATAGGAATTTACTGATAGAAATAGTATGTTGGGGTAAGGTGGAATTGTTAGTCTCCTTCTGTTTATGCACTAACCCTGTTATATTATTGTACTTATTATCAATCTGAGGCTCAAGTTTTGCTACACGCACACCAGCGGTTTGGCCACCGCAAGGGTGTGCTTTTCCGGAAAAGTGGTACGTTGACCCGTGTACCCCACGCGACGGTGGCGTTAGGAATGGGGGCCCTCATGGGTGGGGGGTGTGAGCGGTGATGTCGAGGTAGGTGCTCGGCGGCCGAGGCAGGTGCTCGGCGGTGGACATCGGGGAAGGTGCCCGATGTTGTTTTGATACAGGGTGTGGTTAACGCGGATGAAACATGAGAGGGATGGTTGCTCCGGTTTTTGTGGTTTGCCCTATTTTGTTTCTCTTATGCTTATCATGCTATTTCTAGTCACTGACTTCCCACTCCGTGACAGGTTCGTCCAGGGGCGAGTGCTAGGGCACCGGTGAGGCCGCGAGAGTGCTGTTCTGACTCTTAGTGACTTCAGATGCAGTGACTCTTCTTTCCCTTTTCTTTTATTACTCATGCTAGCTAGTTGTGGATTGCGACACCCCCGTGGGGTCGAAGTGGATGTTGCCTCTTCCTTTCTTTGAATAAACGAATGATTGTTACATTCTTTCTTACTTGGCTGTTTTGAACAATGAAAAGCAAAGAAAACCGTTTGCGAAAACTACTTTTAAAACGTGGGTGTCGTGTGGGCACCGAATTTTACAAACCCTGTGGATTTATGTGGCTTTCAAACGGTCTTTCTTAAAACGATGGCATCGTGTGGGTGCCGCTTTCAAAACCTTGTGATTATTTATCCTTTCAAAACATCGGCCTCTATGTTCTAAGTGAATACTAGAATATCATGTGAGTTGTTTGGTTGTATGTGAAAGATACCCCAACTGATGTGGTTAGAGATTGTATGTGCTACACCTTGTGAGACACTTTGTAATTGAGACGTCGTGCATATACAAAGGAGACTCTGCCCGTTTGCAGAGTGAATTTGTGTATGCGGCGGGTCTGACACGCACCGGGGAGCATTGGTTACAAAAAAAAAATATATGGCTGAATTAGGGGCATCGGTGGCTTCTCTTCCGCGCGATTCGAATCCTCGGGGCGTGACAGGGTCCGTCTGGTGGGAGCCGACCCCCAAAGTACCCCAAGACGCAACAAGGAAGCAAGAGTGCGCCTATCGGAAAGCCGCGACCAGCGAACAAGCCATGTGTTATTTGCGGAGCATCGCATCCAGTGACGGAATGCCCTATGAGACAGGATCACTGTTACCGCTGCGGCAAACCAGGGCATTTCCGATTCAACTGTCCTCTGAACACTGGAGCGGCATCTTCCGCAGCTTCCACCCCAACGGCGCAGCCACCAGGACGGGGTAGAGCATCAACGGGAATGCCCCCACACCCTCCGGCGCCAAGAGCAGAAGGAGAATCGCGACCACAACCAGGAGGGAGGCTCTACTCCATGGGCCAGCATGGAGCGACACTGCAAGAGGAGGTGGTCGCAGGTATTACCTCCGTTTCTAATTTTCGAGCTCGAACCCTGTTTGACACCGGGGCGACTCGCTCCTTTATTTCCCGCACTTTTGCACAAACACATCTGCTAGAAAGTAGTCCCCTTGATGTCTTACTGACCGTCCATACCCCTGGGGGGCCAATCGCGGCGACTGGCCTAGTACCCTCGTGTTCAATAAGACTGGGAAGGTTGTCGTGCCCCTGGGAACTGGTGGTCATACCGCTAAAAGAATACGATGTGGTTTTGGGCATGGACTGGCTTACCGAGTATCAGGCGGTCATCGATTGCGAGAAGCGCCAGGTGCAACTACGGAAGCCGGGATTCCCAGAAAACGTGTACTTGGCATGTAAAAGCACTTCCTTCTTGGCTATCATCTCCACGTCGCGAGCTAGGAAGTTGATGGAGGGCGGGTGCGTGGCCTATCTAGCCTCGGTAGATTTAGCCACCCGACCCGTTCCCTCGCCTTCCAAAATTCCCGTGGTAAGGGAATTTCCGGATGTATTTCCGGCAGAGCTCCCCGGAGCGCCGCCGGAACGAGAGGTCAACTTCCCTATTGAACTACTTCCCGGCACCAAACCCATCACCAAGGCACCGTACAGGATGGCCTTCGCGGAGTTGAAGGAACTCAAGGCACAGTTGGAGGACCTTTTGGATAAGGGCTTCATCAGACCTAGCGCGTCACTCTGGGGCGCGCCCGTCCTGTTTGTGAGGAAGAAGGACGGAAGTCTCCGGTTGTGCATCGACTACCAGGAGATAAATAAGGTCACCGTTAAGAACAAGTACCCCCTGCCAAGGATCGACGACCTCTTCGACCAACTACAGGGGGCGACGGTGTTTTCAAAGATTGACCTGCAGTCGGGCTATCATCAGGTCCAGGTCAAGGGGGAGGACATCCCCAAAACGGCTTTTCGGACTCGCTACGGCCATTACGAATTTACAGTAATGCCGTTTGGGCTGACAAATGCCCCGGCAGTGTTCATGGACATGATGAACAGGGTATTCAAACCCTTCCTAGACTTATTCGTGGTGGTCTTCATCGACGATATCCTCATCTACTCCCGTACAGACGAGGAACATGAAGAACATCTGCGCACAGTCCTCCAGACCCTACGGGAACAGAAACTCTACGCCAAACTCAAAAAGTGTGAGTTTTGGCTCCGTGAGGTCGGCTTCTTGGGGCATGTAATCTCGGCGGCTGGGGTCGCAGTCGATCCGAAGAAGATAGATTCGGTGATGGACTGGTCCCAACCGACGACGGTGACGGAGATTCGAAGCTTCCTAGGATTAGCCGGGTACTACCGGCGCTTCGTGGAGGGTTTCTCCAAGATAGCCACCCCCTTAAACCGCTTGACTAAAAAGGGGGAAAAGTTCATCTGGACGGACAAATGTCAGAGGAGCTTCGAGGAGCTCAAGGATAGATTGACGCGAGCCCCGATTCTCGCCCTGCCAGAACCAGGGGAGGATTATGAAGTGTATTGCGATGCGTCGCGAAACGGACTGGGTGGAGTACTCATGCAACGGGGAAAGGTTATAGCCTATGCGTCAAGGCAGCTCAAGGAATACGAGCGAAACTACCCCGTGCACGATTTGGAACTCGCAGCGGTTGTGTTCGTCCTCAAGCTTTGGAGACACTACCTGTATGGGGCACACTCCAATGTCTACTCAGATCATAAAAGTCTTAAGTACCTTTTCACCCAAAAGGAGTTAAATTTGCGACAAAGACGGTGGCTCGAGCTACTGAAGGATTACGATTTAACGATCCACTACCACCCGGGAAAGGCAAACGTGGTGGCCGACGCCCTGAGCCGTAAGGGGCAGGCCGAAAAGGCAGGGGTAAGTGCCATCACCCAGCAAGATAGTCTGATTGCGAAGTTTTCGCGACTAAGACTAGAAGTATTACCGGCGGGTACAGTCGAACAACTTCTGACACTGGTGGTCAGACCTACCATGCTTGACAGAATTCTCGAGGGGCAGTCGACTGATGACCAACTCCAGCTGGTGCGAAATAGAGTAACTGCCGACCAAGAAGGTGATGTCACAGTAAACTCCGACGGCACGATACGATTTCGGGGACGAATCTGCGTGCCGGATCTACCGGAACTCAAGGAGGAAATCCTGCGGGAGGCGCATACTGCTCCATATGCAGCGCATCCCGGGGGAACGAAGATGTACAAGGATGTCAAACAGACCTTCTGGTGGCCCAAAATGAAGGGAGACGTGACTCGGTTTGTGGCACACTGCCTGGTGTGCCAACGAGTGAAGGCCGAGCACAAGCGTCCGGCAGGAAAATTGCAACCCTTACCGGTGCCCGAGTGGAAATGGGACATGATTACCATGGATTTTGTGACCGGGTTCCCGAGATCGTCACAGGGACACGATGCAATATGGGTAATTGTGGACCGTCTGACGAAATCGGCCCACTTTCTGCCCATACACACGACGTGGACGCGGGAACGACTGGCACAAACCTACATCAACGAGATAGTAAGGTTGCATGGGGTGCCGACATCCATCACGTCGGACAGGGACACACGATTTGTGTCAAACTTTTGGCAGAGCCTGCAGCGAGCAATGGTAACCAAGTTGCACTTCAGTACGGCTTTTCACCCGCAGACCGACGGACAATCAGAGCGGGTGATACAAATCGTGGAGGGCATGCTTCGGGCATGCGTTTTGGACCTGGGCGAAGGGTGGGCACGGTGTTTGCCCCTAGTGGAATTTGCCTACAATAACAGTTACCAGGCCAGCATTCAGATGGCACCATACGAGGCCCTGTACGGGCGCCGCTGTCGGTCTCCAATATGCTGGGACGACTTGGGTGAGCGTAAGTTTCTGGGCCCAGATTTGGTGGAGGAGACCGAAGCAAAGGTGCGATTGATTAGACAAAGGCTGCTGACCGCCCAGAGCAGACAGAAAAGCTACGCGGACAACGGACGCCGAAACTTAGAGTTCATGGTGGGTGAGCACGTGTTACTCCGAGTTTCGCCCTCCAAGGGGAAACGACGCTTCGGCATAAAGGGAAAGTTAAGCCTGAGGTACGTAGGACCGTTTGAGATCCTAGAAAGCGTAGGACTGGTGGCGTACCGATTGGCCCTGCCACCGAATCTCGAACGAGTCCATAACGTGTTCCATGTCTCAATGCTCCGGAAGTACCTAGCTGATCCCTCTCATGCATTGGATGCCTCCACCATCGAGTTGCGAGAGGATTTAAGCGTCGAGGAGACACCGGTGCGGATTTTGGCAAGAGAGGACAAGAAGTTGCACAAACGAACAATCCCCTATGTAAAGGTCCAGTGGAGCAACCATGAAGAGCGCGAGGCGACTTGGGAACTGGAATCGAAGATAAGAGAATGTTTTCCCGAATTGATTAGTGGGGTTTGTACTTAAGTTTCGGGACGAAACTTTTTATAAAGTGTGAGTGGTGTAGTGATCCGGCCTTTCGGGGTATTTTTGACTTACATGTAGTCATTTAAGCCTTTAAGTGAAATAAAATTATTCAATTCTTAAAAGTTGGCCGGTGTGTGGTGCTGGTATTTTTCTGCGATAGAGCGCGGAAAAAGAAGGCCGACGGTGCGATCGGATCTGAAATCCGATACCGGGATCTCCCGGAATGGAATTCCCAGTGATACGGTGATTAGTCATGCATCGGAATCCGTGCAAAATATGTTGCACCCGTTAGAGATAAGGTGGGTTATCTCGTAGGGGATAATTAATTAGTTAATTAATTATCTATGAGGGAAAATAGAATTCTCTTACGTACTAATTAAAGAGGAAATTAATTAAAGATTTAATACGAGCTATATAAGGGATCCCGATTATCGAAAAGAAAAGAAAAGAAAAATAAAAACCCTAATCGGTGAGGAGAAAAAAAATGAAAAGACGGAACCCTAGCCGGAGGAAAGAAAAGGAGCCCGATCTTCCCGGACATCGAACCGAAGGTAAGAACGCGACCGGACAACCTTCCCGTCGATCTTCGGTTAGTAAAATACTTGTTATAAATTATTTGGGATTTTTCCGTCGTCCTTTTTGTTTGAATTCTTGGGTCTCTCCGTTGTATCCGTCGCCATGCTAGGGCACGGAACGGACGGCGGAGGCGCGCGGTGCCGCTAGGGCATCGCGCGGAGGGGAATCGCAGACGGCACCCATGCGGACCCGCAACCGCGCGGGCACCGCATGGGCGCCGCGCGGCTACCGCACGGACGGCACCCATGCGGACCCGCTACCGCGCGGGCACCGCATGGGCGCCGCGCGGCTACCGCACGGACGGCACCCATGCGGACCCGCAACCGCGCGGGCACCGCATGGGCGCCGCGCGGCTACCGCACAGACGGCACCCATGCGGACCCGCAACCGCGCGGGCACCGCATGGGCGCCGTGCGATTACCGCGCGGGCGGCACCCACGCGGACCCGCAACCGCGCGGGCACCGCATGGGCACCGCGCTGCTACCGCGCGGGCGGCACCCACGCGGACCCGCAACCGCGCGGGCACCGCATGGGCGCCGCGCTGCTACCGCGCAGACGGCACCCATGCGGACCCGCAACCGTGCGGGCACCGCATGGGCGCCGCGCTATTACCGCGCAGACGGCACCCATGCGGAACCGCAACCGCGCCGGCACCGCATGGGCGCCGCGCTGCTACCACGCAGGCGGCACCCGCGCGTACCCGCAACCGCGCAGGCACCGCGCGGGCAACCCCGCGTGCGGGTGCCGTGCGGGGCCGCACCCGCACGGGCGCCGCGCGGCCGCCGCACGGGCAGCACCCGCGCGAGGCACCGCGCCGCGTGGGCGTCGCCCGCGGAGACACGCCGCGCGGTTCTGAACCGCGCGGGGCTCCGGCGGACGGCGACGGCGGCGCGGGAGTTCCGGTTTTCGTCAACCCGGACGGTGTTGGACTTTTCCGTCGAAAAGAGTAAATTGGGTCTTTTGTTTTCGGATGTTAGTACATGTTTTTGACTATAGTTATCCTTGCGGACTTTCTTTAGGTCCAAGTGCGCAGCGGGGGTGCGCGAAGGATTCAGGTGTTCCGATTTCTCTTCAAATAGGTGGGTTCAGTTGCGATAAGTGCAACAAGTGCATTAAGTGCATCTATCGTCATTAAAATGCTCTTAATTTGTCTAACAAAGTAGATGGACAGTTTAACCTTTCGCATAATTGTATTTTATCTAACAATTGAAGCGGCTACGGTCGCGGTGCTCACTACACGCCGATCTCGGCAAATCCGTTTTCGGATGCTGCACGTACACTAGCGGATTGGCCTCCGCATGGGTGTATTTTTCCGGAGAAGTGGTCTCTTTTGACCCGTGTACCTCACAATGGGGTGGGAGTCGTGAGGACCTCTTCGCGCCCGCTGAAAATAGCACACCAGCACCGTGAAGAGGTTAAATGCATCAAAGAGGTGTTTGCGCACGAGGGGAGATTTTAGTCTCCCCGACAGGTACTCTGGGGTTGGTGCCCAACTTAATTGTTAAATCTAGGGTTGGGGCCCAGCTTAATTATGTGCAGGGTTTTAGCGAAAGGTTCCGGTGTATTCGGTTTGCTCCTTATTCCTTATTGATATTAGACATCTACTTTGTTTGTCACTGACATTACCCACTCCGTTACAGGTGTTACGAGGTGCGTTAGCCGGGAGGGCGGTGAGACTGCGTCGCAAGGACCGTAGTCAGATACTTGGGTTTATTATCTCATTTCCCTTATGCCTTATTTAGTTAATTTGCTTGTGGATCGTATTAGTCGTGGACATGTATTACTTAGCGCTGTGGATGAGGTGTACATTTATACTTTGATGCTTTTAGTGATGTTTTCATATGCGGCACGCTTTCATGATGAACCAAATGATTTCGAAAATGTTTTCTCAAAACGAAGTGCCGTGTGGGCACGGGTTTTGCAACCGTTGGTTTTATCCTTTCTAAACACTGATGCCGCTTTAATATTCCGCTTGAAAATAAAACAACAAGGTGTCGAGTGGACACCAGTCTTTTTAAACATTAGTTAAACTACTGTACTCTGTTTGACGTTGTATGTCTATTGTATGGTTGATGGTTGAAGTATGTTGTTGTAAATGAGACGCCGTGCATATACAAAGGAGACTCTGTCCGTGGGCAGAGAGAATTTGTGTATGTGGCGGTCTGGCACGCACCGGGGATGAGGTTTAAGTTACCTTGTTAAGAAGAAAAAAATAATACACGCAATTTTCCGCTTTGATAGACTCAAAAACCCCCGGGGGCGTGACAGGGACTTGCACCAATTTGCAACTTTCCGGAGACATCTGGATATTGTCTTCATCTGGTGAGGACATTCTATCAATGTGCTACGAACCTAGTGGATCTTGAGGACGGAACTAAAGAATTTCACACAACGGTCCGAAATGTCAAACTGAAAATAATGCCTCTAGTAATTGGAGAAGTGTTAGGAATGAATGCCCGAATTGATGGGATTCATTACTTGAAAGGGCACGTAATGACTAACACAACCTGGAGAACAGTTGTGGATGGAATATGTTTGCCGGAAACTCGATCTGCGGGAAATTCGGTATTGTCCAAAGAGCTTCGTCCAGAATACCGATTTTTGAATTTTATCGTTTGCTACAACATCTTGCCGAACATGCAAACGAAGGTGCTTCGATGGGATAGAATGCTATTTCTCTATCTCCTTGGAAATCCTACTGCCGCCTTGGGATCGAACTTCAATGTCCCTTATCTGATTTGGTCGCGGATGGCGAGATATGTGGAGAGTGCACATCCGACGGAGCGACTTCCATTCCCAATGATAATCATGCGCATTTTTAGGAAATTCAACGTCGATACTGGATCGTCGGCGTACATGCACAGCTTGGGAACCATCAATGACTCTACCATTGTGAAGTCACTCTCGACCAAATCAGATGTAACGCCCGGGGGGTTTTTCGGTTGAGCGAAAAACGTGAAATATTAAAATTTTCTTTGCAGTATCCCCCAGTGTGCGCCAGACCTGCCACACGTGCAAATTCCTCGACCCCGAGGGCGGAGTCTCCTTTGCACGTGCACGGCGGTTTCAACTTAGACGGGTATACTAACCCGCATGTAAGCTCGTCCACACCTTAACCACAATCGACGTTCACAATCGTAAGAGAGAGGGAGAGAGAGAGCAGCAACCACTTAACACGGCCGTCGATATTTCGAAAGGATAAATCCATGGGTTTTCAAATCGGTGCCTACACGACACTCGTTGTTTTAAAAGTCGTTTTCGCAAACATTTCTCCTAGTTGGAAAACAGGTCGAAAACTACAGAGTATGAAAGCAAACAGGGTCACCACAGAGATTTGCACATCCACACCACGCCACAGTCACACCCACACACGCACCAACAAGAACTAAAAGGGTAATACGAATAAACCTAACATATGTCACTCATGCAAGCTAAACACATGACACGTCCTCGTAATCCGTCCTCACGGTCGTCCCATGCCCGCGCCCGACCAACCTGTCACAGAGTGGGGAGTCAGCGACACTACCAAGATGCAACATAAACATGGGGTAATAATATATGCGATAATTGAAAACTGAAAATAATGCAAACCGAGCCACCAGCGCGTCCGTGCTCACCCCCTCCCAAGAGAGCCACGGTACCCTGTAATGAACCAGACCTGTATAACTGCCCCCCTGTAACCATCAAATACATGCACCTGCCTTTCGTGATTTGCTTATACCCCTCCCCGGCGCTCGTGCAGTCTCTGAGCAGCCGTGAGAGGTCCCCATCATCACTAGTCGTGGGGTACACGGGCCAACGTGCCATCTTTCCGGAAAAATACACCAGTGCGGTGGACAAACCGCCGGTGTGCGTGCAAGCAAACCTTAGGCTCATAACGTGATAAGTGTGTGTATCATAAACAAGAGCGACCCACAGTCGCCAGAGATATTATTAGTAAACATGCTTATGTAAAACATGGGTAAGACACGATTATAAAATAGGTGTTGCTGTATTCATGCTAAAACATAATTTCTTTTACACATTCCTGAAGTGACAGAGGAGAGCACCCACCTGAACAGCGCTTGGTCGGAACGCCTGAAGTTGACTCACAGCCCCCCGAACGACACCCCAACCTACGGAGTCCCCAGAAAATAACCATTAAGACCAACATAGCGAAGACGCCACATACTAACGATTCAACCGTACAAAAAGCGATAACGAGACGCGAACGCACGCGGCGGGAAAACGAAGGGGGCCGAGGGGCGGCGGCGACAGCAAGGCGCCGCGCGGGCACAGGCCCCGCGCGGGCGCGGCGCAGCGGAAGAGCCCCGCGTGGCACAAAGCCACTCGGCGGCGGCAGCAGGGCCCCGCGCGGGCACAAGCCCCGCGCGGGCGCGGCGCAGCGGCAGAGCCCCGCGTGGCACAAGGCCACGCGGGCGGCGCAACAGCGACGGCGGCAGTAGGGCCCCGCGCGGGCGCGGTGCGGCGGCAGAGCTCCGAGTGGCACAAAGCCACGTGGTGGCGGCAGCAGGGCCCCGCGCTGGCACAGCGCAGCGGCAGAGCCCTGCGTGGCACAAGGAAACGCGGGCGGCGCAACAGCGGCGGCGGCAGCAGGGCCCCGCGAGGGCGCGGTGCGGCGACAGAGCCCCGCGTGGCACAAAGCCACACGGCGGCGGCAGCAGGGCCCTGCGTGGGCACAAGCCCCGCGCGAGCGCAGCGCGGCGGCAGAGCCCCGCGTGGCACAAGGCCACGCGGGCGGCGCAACACCGGCGGCGGTAGCAGGTCCCCGAGCGGGCACAAGCCCTGTGCGGGCGAGGCGCAGCGGCAGAGCCCCGTGTGGCACAAGGCCACGCGGGCGGTGCAACAGCGGCGGCGGCGGCGCGGGGCACAAGCCCCGCGCGGGCGCGGTGCGGCGGCAGAGCCCCGCGTGGTACAAAGCCACGCGGCGGAGGCAGCAGGGCCCCGCGCGGGCACAAGCCCCGTGGGGGCGCGGCGCAGCGGCAGAGCCCCGCGTGGCACAAGGCCACGCGGGCGGCGCAACAGCGGCGGCGGCAGCAGGGCCCCGCAGGGGCACAAGCCCCGCGCGGGCGCGGTGCAGCGGCAGAGCCCCGCGTGGCACAAGGCCACGCGGGCGGTGCAACGGCGGCGGCGACAGCAGGGCCCCGCGCGGGCACAAGCCCAGCGCGGGCGCGGTGCGGCGGCAGAGCCCCGCGTGGCACAAAGCCACGCGGCGGAGGCAGCAGGGCCCCGCGCGGGGACAAGCCCCGCGCGGGCGCGGCGCAGCTGCAGAGCCCCGCGTGGCACAAGCCCTGTGCGGGCGAGGCGCAGCAGCAGAGCCCCGCGTGGCACAAGGCCACGCGGGCGGTGCAACAGCGGCGGCGGCGGCGCGGGGCACAAGCCCCGCGCGGGCGCGGTGCGGCGGCAGAGCCCCGCGTGGTACAAAGCCACGCGGCGGAGGCAGCAGGGCCCCGCGCGGGCACAAGCCCCGTGGGGGCGCGGCGCAGCGGCAGAGCCCCGCGTGGCACAAGGCCACGCGGGCGGCGCAACAGCGGCGGCGGCAGCAGGGCCCCGCAGGGGCACAAGCCCCGCGCGGGCGCGGTGCAGCGGCAGAGCCCCGCGTGGCACAAGGCCACGCGGGCGGTGCAACAGCGGCGGCGACAGCAGGGCCCCGCGCGGGCACAAGCCCAGCGCGGGCGCGGTGCGGCGGCAGAGCCCCGCGTGGCACAAAGCCACGCGGCGGAGGCAGCAGGGCCCCGCGCAGGGACAAGCCCCGCGCGGGCGCGGCGCAGCTGCAGAGCCCCGCGTGGCACAAGGCCACGCGGGCGGCGCATCAGCGGCAGCGGCAGTAGGGCCCCGCGCGGGCACAAACCCCGCACGGGCGCGGCGCGGCTGCGGCAGCAGGGCACCCCGTGGGCGCGGCGCAGCGGCAGAGCCCCTCGTGGCACAAAGCCACGCGGGCGGCGCAACAGCGGCGGCGGCAACAGGGCCCCTCGCGGGCGCGGTGCGGCGGCAGAGCCCCGCACGGGCGCGGTGCGGCGGCAGAGCCCCGCGTGGCAGAAAGCCACGCCGGCGCGCGGCAGATTCCCGCGCGGGCGCAAGCCCACGCGGGCACGCGGCAGCGGCGCGTCCCCGCGCGGCACCGAGCCACGCGGGCGCAGCGCGGCGGCGGAGCCCCGCGCGGCATAGATCCACACCGGCGCGCGGCAGCGGCACGACGCGACAGTAGCATCGCGACGGC
The DNA here is from genome assembly GCA_029204045.2 of Tillandsia leiboldiana. NCBI lineage: Eukaryota > Viridiplantae > Streptophyta > Magnoliopsida > Poales > Bromeliaceae > Tillandsia > Tillandsia leiboldiana. The sequence continues at coordinate 10,622,271 of CM055065.1, forward strand.
GGCGGTGAAGCCCGAGGCTAAGGCGACAGGACCCCCCAAAAACTACAAAAGGGAAGACCCCGAGAAACAGGCAATGCTCACCTCGAGGTTTTCTGCGCGGATGATCCGGTCCCGTCTCTCGAGGTACAAGGTTCCAGATCCGCTCCCCGACCCTCCGTCGGCCTCTGGTACGCTAGGTTGAGAGATGACGAGGTTCCCACTTCTTTTCTCCAGACGGCTAGGCTACTAGGGTTTCCTCTTGGGTCAAAATAGGTCGCTATTTATACAATTAGAAAACCATAACCCTCCCCAAACCCTAATCTCATACGTGACACCAAGGACAAGAGGTGGGTTAGGTCAAGGTAGGAACCAAAAACCCGTTCTATCACTCGTCGAACAAACCTTGCTAACCCTGAACCAACACCAACCTACCCTCCATCACCTCGAAAAGCATGCAAAATAAGTGGCACGGATTCCGATGGACGGTACCGACGCCCCGGACTTCAAAATTTTATTTCGGAAGATCCGGGAGTCAAATTTTGGATCCGGCCGCACCACTGTTCATCGTTTCTCGAGCCCTATCTCCTAAAATTAACAACGAACGCCAACGCCCTACTTACTAAGGATCGCGACAAGGGACGCTACAAGGCTAAACCTATCCCTACAAGGTTCAAGGGCGATGACTGAAAAGTACGGATACTACATCAAATGAGACCCCAACACCGCCGAGGAGCAAGAGACCCACAACATCAGCTTCAGCACCACCACCAGCAGCAGCAGCAACTTCAACATCAGAGGATGATGCCTCTGTCACATCGATCTACAAAGAACAACAACAACTCTCGTCGGAGCAAGAGCGAATGTCTAATGAGTTCATAAAGATGACTACAGACATAGGTGAATTGAAGAAGAAACACAAATCTCTTGCCAAGTTGTTCAAGAAGATTTTTCACAAACTTGGTTGCAGCAGCAGCTCCGAGGACTCCGACTGACATTTTACTTTTTGTTGTTCTAATCATCTTTTTGTTTTTGCAGGTTTTAGTTTTAGTTCTTACCATTTTTGAACTTTGATTCCCTTAATTTTTGTAATTTTGGCTAACTTCTGTGACAAAAAGGGGGAGAGACATATGAACAATGTGACATTGTGTTTGTGAGAACTTTGGGAACTTTAAACTTGGGAGAACTGAAACTGACCTTGAACTTTGAAGGTAAGAAAGGTAAGTTGTAATGCATGCCCCGACTAACTATTTGACTAACTATTTGTGCATGTAATATTACTAACAAGTAGTTTGATAACTGACACATTTATGAACTTGTTAATTCGATTTGATATGACATTTGAAATTTAATGCTTAGATGATATGTGAATCTTTGTTTGCTAAATTTTCATACATTTTCGATAATTAATGTCATGGTTAGTATAAACTCTATCTCTCTGATTGTTTATTGAATATTTAAATTCTTGAGGTATCTAACGATTTCTTTGGTCAAGAATTATTTCTTTTGTAGAGAGTACAAACGTCTAAGTTTAGAGTCTGTTTTAGGAGTTTATCTCTTGTATTCATTTTTATTTGAATCATACTTGTACATTTTTGTTGTATGGTGATAACAACAAAAATATCTTTTAGAATTTTTTTTTAAAAGTGAATTTTTGTTTTGTCACGAAACCGCCAAAGGGGGAGATTGTTAAGTATTTTGTTTTGGTGTATTTCGTGAAGTGGTATAAGTCTTGAAGATTGAGGATGAAGAATTGTGGATCAATTACACCAATCTCAAGAAGAATGGATTCGGAATGATCAGGTACGTTTAACTAAATAATTTTGGTGATCCGAATACATTTGAGTAGTTTAGAAACACTTGGATAAGTTTTCATTGCATAAAAATCAAAAACTGGGCAAGTTGGATGTTCAGGATCCGGATCAGACCAATCCAGTCCGGACCCCGAACATAATTTAGTTCATGCGATTTTCCAGTCCGGACCACCCCTGTTCTAGTCCGGACCCCGAACCTTATTTCTGCAAAATTACATGAACAGTCCGGACCTCCCCTGTTTCAGTCCGGACCCCGAACTGTGTTTTTTCAGAAAATCTTCTGAAAAAGACGACAGTCCGGATCAGACTTAATCCAGTCCGGACCGTCGTACGGGAAAAATTCTGTTAAGTCAGTTTTTGATTCTTATCCCCTTCCAAAGGTTTCTAACCTATAAATAAACCCTAATTTCATCTTTTAGGGTTAATAATAATTAATCGATTTTAATCGAAAAATCGATCGGGAAAAATAATAGAAAAATCCACAAATATAGAGAAGAAAGGAAAATACGATTAAACTTATGTTTCTTCATCTATATTATTCAATTTGATTCTAGGGTTTTCAAACACCTATTTTTCGTAGAATCAAATTGAAGAATACTTAGATGGTATTTCCTTATCTATCTTTGATCTAAGTATTCGGAGGATCATCACCAAACAAAACAACGATCTATCTAGAATCGGCGCGAGGATTCGCGTGGCCATGTGGATTCAAGGTGTGATCGCTCTCATGGATTCGGAGCGAGGCGCGTTCGTGTGATCGAGGCATGCCGCATTGGTGAAGACCGTGGATTTGGTTGGACGTCGTGGATTCGACGTTGGACTTCGTGGATTCGAAGTTGGACGCAAATCGTGGATTCGAGGCGCGTCGTGGAGCGAGCGGAGAAGATCAACTAGGAGCGTATTGAAAAGGTTGAGTCGTAGGTTTACGGTAAATCACCTTGTACGTGTTTTAATTCTAGTGGATTTCGCCGTGTTATCGGTCCCGTAGTTTTTTACTCTTGTGACAGAGTTTTCCACGTAAATCTTGCGTACTTTATTTATTTTCCGCATTGGGTTATTTTTACGCAACGATTTGGTGTGATTATTGTTTTCACCTATTCACCTCCCATCTAGGTGGTTTTTTCCCTATTCAGATCCATATAATCCATAACCCACTGTAAATCACAAATCCCTCTCCCATCATTGGTAATGCTAAAATCGGCGCTAATATCAGTCTCATCTTCAGCTCATCAAAGCTCTGCTGGCACTGCTCAGTCCAAATGAATCTGATTCCCTTCCTAGTCAATCGGGTGAGAGGAGTAGTGTCACGCCCCGGGGTCGAAACTGCGACCCGGGCTCGCCAACAGATCCGCCGCCCATACGGGAAGCCCCGCATAGACGTAGCGACTAACCTGCAAAAGAATCATCTACACTAACAGATATAAGAGCTGAAAAGATAAAATGCTGAAATAAAAGCTAAGTGTATAACTGCAACTCTCAAATAATACAAACCATCCTCACCAAAAATACATAAGTCTCTCACAGCAGTAAAAGAAAGATACAACTCGATACCTCACTACAAGTGTCACTCAACATGAACTCTCAAAAACCGGTAAGGGGTACATCTACTCTCTCTCTCAGAGGAAGACTGGAAGGAATCTATCTCGCGACTCCCTTACCTCGGTCAGCCGGATCAGCAACTGGAGCAGCAGGAACAGGGGTAGAAGTCCCTGGGGAAAAGTCACCACGACGGGTGTGAGAACTACATCCCACAGTAGTTCTCAGTGGGTGCTGCCAACAAGCCCGACGGTCTGCCCACTAAGTCCACTAGAGGCATAAAGTAACATATGCAGTGCTGTAAGGAAAAGCTGGAAAAGCAAACTCTACAGCTACTATGCCTCTATCTAGATGCTCAAGAGTGGAACAGAAAAAACATAATGCTACATCTAGCTCTCAACTCGGATCACCCAATCTAAACTGACTGCCTCCTCGGTGTCACGCCCCGAGTTTTAAAAATCAGGTCTGAAATTTTTTTTTTTTTTGATAAATCAGAGTTTGCAAAACGGGCGTAACAGACCGCCACACATATAGGAAATCCCCTATCCAAAAGGATAGGGTCTCTCCTATACATGCACGGCTAAGCTAAACCAATCATCAATCAGAGAGCAATCAACATCTAAACTAAACAATGACTAATCAACAGGGATAATCCAAATAATCATGCTAACATCAATCTGACATATCCAAATACGCTAGAAACTGAAATAACATAAACAAAAGTCATCTGTACATCCTTGAAGATCTCAATCATCAATATCTATCAACAGGGGGGACAGCTCTATCGTGATCGGCTCACCAAAACGTCCCGATATCTCACCACCCAACGGACCTGAAAAACAGTCACCCAGGGGTGTGAGATACACCGGAGTGTATCCCAGTGGGCACGACGAGCCGAGAAATAGCTAATCGTACCTACTGGGTATAATAATCTGCGGATAGTATAAATCACAGGGTAAAGCTGAATAAACAGATAAGATCTACTGTTAATCAACAAAAATCCACAGATAACTGAATAGGCTGAAAAATAGTGCTGGAAACTGGATATAACTATAATCATCAAGCATAAAAGAGCTGCAGATAAATGGTGCTGGAAATCAGAGTATGGCTATAATAATCAAATATAAGAACTGCAGATAGATAATGCTGGAAATCCGGGTATAGCTATAATAGTTAAGCATAACAGAACTGCAAATAAATAATGCTAGAGATCTGGACAAACTGAAATAATCAAGCATAAGGAATCTGCAGGCAATAAGTGCTGAAAAATCAGGGTATAACTGTAATAATCAAGCATAAGGAATCTGCAGATAATGAATGCTGGAAATCAACATAACTGAACATCAATGGTACAAAGTAAGAATCATGCGTCAAAGACAGAACACAAGTACCCAATCATGCGCCACTCTTGGTCTCACAGGACCTCAGGCAAAGCCACTGTTCGGCACCCCATCCGCTGACATAACCTGCACTTACGGACGCCAAGCAGTCCTGGTGCAAAAGGGCTCACGGGTCTTTCCTCTAGACCACTTTACCGGTAAAGAACAAGCTCCACGGGGAGCGACCCCGGCCATGTTCGTGAAGTACAGCAGTGCATGGCAAATCATAATGCTCAATCTCACGGTCTAGTGACCGGGTAGTCGGCAACACGCCGAGATCCCCTCAGGGAAGCAACTATCTGTCTGTATATCGATCATGGGTCGATCATGCATATCTGAATATATAAGTAAGCAAGTATCTCTGGATATAAATGCAGTATAACAAAGGGGCATACATGATAGAACCAACAGGCATGATCAGACCTTAACAGCTGACGAGCAGGTATAACTGTAATGTCTACGGAGATCAATGTCTATCAGAAAAGATCATATGGCATATAAGCAAAATCATCAGGACTAAATCTAGAATCGGCAACATCATCAAGACTAAATCAATAATCGGCAACATCATCAGGACTAATCAAGAACAGGCAAAATCATCAGGGAATATCAGGCATAATCGATCATGACATCTATATACCAAGAGATGAAAAGCTGACACGCAGGCATAGGTAACGTGTCAAAAGCAATCAATGTCTATCAGGAAGGATCACATGGCATATAGATCAAATCATCAGGGCTACTCATGTATAGGTAAACTCAAGAACAAGTGTACATGATAGTCTAGAGAAGTCAATAGCTGTCAAGATAGGTAAAATTAGCAGGCATAATAAAAAAAACAGGTGTCCGACTGGACTAAAGCAACCAGAGGGCCGAAAAGATAAAGCCCGGACCGAAGATAACCCACCTCAATGTAGGCCGATCCCGAACTCCCGCAGGTCTACTGGGACGCGGGTGCTGAACTGCTAGGCCCTGAACATATAACTGGAATCAGAAACAGACTAACACATACCTATCCTGACAATACTATATCGTCCTGTCGCTAACACGGGGGACTTAGCCAACACTAGGCTTTTATCAGAATTTCTGGAAAATTACCGCAACTCTGAAACTGTCCCGCCGATAGTCTACGTACATCCAAACACTGCCAAAACACACCTACTGACCCTAAACATCATCACCTCGATGTTTGGGCAGACAGGGCAAAATCGTAATTTCCGGTGTCCAGATGTTGCCATAACCATTCGCACAACTCCCGGAAAGCCCAATTCGGCTTCGGAGTCTCCCGACGAAATACCAAAGACACAGGACCAGCCAAGACAGTGTCGGGGATAACCAGAGGCAACGATTGACGACCAGAAATCTAAACCGAATGCGAAACTCGTGCCGTAAACCGTAAAGCCGGAGATTTTGCCAACTTACGGAACTTAATCCGATTTCCGCTCAACTGGAGCCTTCGGAACTTAAATAAAATGCCCACTAGATGTGTAAATACTGTCTAAGGACAGCCAGGGTGTTACATTTGCAACTTGATCCCTAAACTCTTTCAAAATTGCATAATTACATAATATTGAAACCCCGTTCTGGTCCGTTCTTTAAATCCGGTTAACCAAAATTAGCGCCGTAAGTTCCAGCGCATCTGGTTTAACGAGACGGACCCCGAGCTCACGGGCTTGGGCCAGCTAGAGGCCCACGTACAAAGTTGGCCCATAATCAACTAAGGCCCAAAATGACACTATGCTACTATTTATTCTACACTTAGCCCAAGTGAGATCTTGAGTGAGCATGATGTACACCGAGGTTAGAGAAGTGAGGTGCTCACCTGAGGCCTGCCGGAAAATGGCCGGAAAGTTGGCCGGGGCAAAACCTTTATTTGACCAAAACTCGGGTTGGAGTTTCTTGCACCAAAGCTGGATCAACCCTGGATCAAAGGTGAGCAGGAGTTACAGCAACCTCCCGGAAGTGATTCAAACCAAGCCAACCCCGCCGCCGGCGGCGGTGGCCGGAGAACAAACTCCCAAAACCCACCCGGAAACAAGGTTGCTCCATCAATATTTTCGGGAGTTCTTGGGCCCAACCAACTTGCTGGAAACCTTGAATATGGTGCTACCAGCTTACCTGGGTAGATGGCCGGAGTCCCTATGCGACGGCGGCGGCCGGAGCTCAGGTTCGGTTGCGATAATAGGTGCAACTTCAATGAACAAAAAAACCCGACGTTAAACTCAACATGCAAGTTAATGGGGAGTTTCCTACAGATCAAGGGACCTTACCTGGGTTGCCTTCCCAACGCGCGAAGGCCCGGGTTGGCCGGAAAACAAGTTCGCCGAAAACTTGTGCTTTAATGGCGGAATCCGGTCGGCGAGGTCTGGGCCGGCGCAAGATGGACCAAGGTGTTCTGCTGGAGGCTAGGGAGCTTCCTGCAGTGGTGGTCGGCGCCGAGAGTGAGCGGCAGCGCCGGACGGCAGAGATCGGCCATGGTACAAAAATGGCCGTTTCGAGGGCTTCCTCACACCGCATGGATACTCGACCGATCGACTTGAAACTTGGTAGAGCTTTTGCAGTCATCAAGAAGAAGAGGTTCAACGGTCTTGATCCTCATCTTGACGGTTGGATTCTTTCCGAGATCAAGATCGGCCAAATCTTGCTTTTCCGGCAACAAGTGGCTTCCGCCGGCGGCCGGGACGACGGCGGCAACTCCAACTTCACAGAAAGGGTCCTCATGACGTCAGGAATACCCTACTAGGTCCTCGGGCCATTTAAAAATAAAAAGTTTCAACCCTACCTCGCCGGAGAGAGGAAGAAGAAGATCCTCCGCGGTGGTTCACGGCGGCGGCGACCGTCGGGACCACCTTGGCTCGGTCGCGGCCACCACCAGGACCACCTAGATTGAAGCTTGAGGCAACTACGCCCTCCCCAATGTGATCCCAACCTTCAACCCGAGAAGACCCAAGTGTTTGGGTGGCTTCCATGGCTGCTCCGGCAACGGGAAGGCGGCGGTGCTCGGCGACGGTTGGAGGGGGAGGATGAAGCGTCGGTTTCTCCAGAGATGGGTGGTGAAAAGGCTCGGGTGTGAGTGGGTTAGCCGAAGGATCATGCATGTATATAATGCATATTGTTACAATATGCTAGAAAGTCCCTTCTCAACACCACCATTGACCCCTAGTCCTTTAACAACTACTTTTCTCTCATATTAGTCCCTCCAACACAGTTTGCACGCTTTTCGGAGCAAAACTATTGGGATTTTCCGTAAAATACGGTGTTTTTCATGCTTTTCGAGATGTTTCGCTCGTCGAAACGAAAAATGGATTTCGCCATTGCGTCTGGCACGTCGAAATCTACAAAGTAGCAATTTTTTTTTTCCGACACGAAGCCCAGATAAAATCTCGGTCCATAAAAACTGTCCAATTTTACAGTTTTCACACTTCTCGAGATTCCAGGGTCGTCAAACAAAATTTTCGTTTGCGCTATTACGTCCGGATCGATGAGGCCGTTCGAAACGACTACCTGGATCACTATTTTCGGACTCCGAACAGTGAAATAGTCCGCGTTGAAATCGACGAAGTCCTAAAATCCAGGGTTACTGTTCATCCACAGTATCCAACTTAAACTACTGTGCGCAGAGGCACTGTTCCTTATTAATTGCAAAATTCGTTTTCTTCTTCTTTGATTTCCGGAAGATCCGACTGTCGGATCGAAAAGTACTGAATACGTATCTCGCTCGGTTCGACGAGACGATCGCAACGGTCAACTCAGATTTCCAAGATCATGTCCGGATTGGAAAATAACCTTTTTGCCTCGTAAACTGTGCAATTTACATAGTGGCAAAAAGGTCAACTGCGCTCTTGTGCCAAAATCAACTTGACATTTCCTTCTCTTCTTGTATTTATTTATCATAAAATTTCAAGTTTCTACATCTCTACCACCTAAAAAGAAGTTTCGTCCCCGAAACTTAGTACAACTAGGAATCGAATAAATAGGAAAAACGCTCCATTATGGCTGCCTCGCGTTCCCACGTGGCTTCGCTGGGATCGAGGCAGACCGGTAACGAAGTCCATCGTGATCTGCTCCCACTTCCGAACCGGTACAAGAAGCGGTTGCATTTTTCCCCGCCGGTCTCTGGTGTTCAGCCTTTACCTGCTTGCAAACTAGGCACTACACCACATAGCTCGCCACGTCAGCCTTCACCCCAGGCCACCAGTAATGCTGCTTCAGGTCCCGGTACATTTTAGTCCCGCCAGGAGGTACCGTATATAAGGACCGATGCGCCACAGTAAGGATGTCCTTCTTTAATTCACCGTTATCTGGAACACACCAACGGCCCCTGCATCAGATAGAGCCATCGGCGTGCAGCTGGTAATCGTCAGTCTGTCTCAGTGATATCAGCTCTCGAACCTTCTGGAAGGAGAGGTCGGACTGCTGTCCCTCCTTTATGCGATCAAGCAGGACAGGCTGCACTACCATCGCTAAGAGTCGAGCGGTAGACCCCGAAGGAAAGATCTCCAAGTCTAGACGTTGGAACTCAGAAATCAAGCGGTCCTGTTCCGTGATCATTAGCAGCTCTGGCGACACGTGCTTTCGGCTCAAAGCATCCGCTACTACATTGGCCCGACCTGGGTGGTACTGGATAGTGAGATCATAGTCCTTTAGCAGTTCGAGCCATCGGCGCTGCCTCAAGTTCAGCTCCTCAAAGACTTAACAGTCTTGATTTGGACACGTCAAATTTCTTTTCTGGTTTCACATAACTTACAGTTTGTGCAGGCAGAACTTAACGGTCTTACCCGTTTAGGTTGACTATCGAGGCCGAACACTGACAAAAGCCACTAGATTCATTTTCTTAAGTGAAATCATATAAGGTAGAGAATCTCTTCTTACACTTTATAATCGTTTGTGGCATAATTTTCACCACCAGTTGCTAGAACTAAACCTCAGACTACTAAGGACGCACAACTGCCGATTAAATATCACACGATCCGTCGCTTAGCATCATAAAACATGGCAACCCAAGGTCACCATTCGTAAAGCTTAGAATATCCGATCTGAACGTGTTGTCCAACTTTTTGGGTTTAAACATATATTTCTATTCTCAACTCAGTTGCAAAATCTGGCGACATCAACGTGGCTAGTGACCACAAGTTAGGACAAGTGTCCACAATGATGACAAAGATAATCCACTATGTACGCGATCTGTCTGAGACCTACCTAAGGTCTAATACGGTCTGGGGTATCATCACTGAAACTATAACATCGTTGTCCAGAGGGTAACCCTGGAGACTATGAATATAGATAAGCAAACAAGTAGACCCAATCACGATATTACCCCTTACGGGGTAGAGTACTTCAGACCACTCTGTAGACAGTACAGTGTCTGCAGCCAACATACTTATCAACAGAAAGGTGAAATACTATAGATCTGTCGCCAACATCAAGTTGGGGACACGACTCCCAGCGGAGTCAACAGAAGGTATAACTCATACCTCAAGACACAAATCTCTATGCCGATACTATAAACTTATATCAACGATCTCTACCACCTCGTGGTCATGAGTGCGACCCGGGCTACTCACAAGAATCTAGAACCATATTCCACTATCTACCGATTATCTTAAATGAATCACCACTTGCCAACACGATTCTAGCGACACCAGTCGCAACTCACATATTGCAGGGGCGATCGTGACCCCAAATCAGTTCACACACAATGTGCGAATCAACTACAAATCGGATTCTTTTAGGATAAAAAGTCAAATTCCTCAAGCTATCATCATCACTCTGTATATTAGGCTTTCCAGTCACATCTCATCACGGTAGTAGCCACAACATCTAAAATTGTTGCATACTCATAGGAGTAACTAAGACTCCACTAAACTCGTACCAAAGGTGGGGTCTGAATCTGAATCTAACTCAAACCAGGGTTTCAATCGGGCCCATAGATCACCAAATTTAGCCTATCCATCTACCATGTATGCGCCAAAGCGCTTACTGCTACCACCATCTCTATCGAAGTAATCGTGAATCCCAAATTATTTTACAATGATCAGGGTTGGGACACAATTCAATAAGGTCTAACATTTGCTGAGTGACACCAGAATCCTTCCGTCCAAGGCAACAAGATTGCTAACCTCATAGGCATCCCGATAACTATATTCGGGGAATGTATGGTAATAGCAGCCACAACATAATTTTAATAACCACGGCTGCAACAACAGTCACCACAGCACGTGATGCGGGGACAACTGGAGGATCATTGACTTCTCCAAATACCTGGACTAGTGGTGGGGCCAGTGCAACAATAGCATTTATCTTATGCTGAGCCATCTGCTAGACTAACCAGCAAAATGCGGTGAGCTGATTCTCTAACCGCTGCCAACGATCCGAGCCCTCAGGCTCCACTGATATATCAAATCCACGGCTCGTACCACAACCGCAGCTAACACTGCACCCACCACGACCACTAAGCCCAGAGAGCATGCAAACACCGCTCGTAGCCACAACAACAAGATTAGGAAATGACTCATTAGTGTGAAATACACCTGAGCTCCTAATAACTAGACAAATACCCCGCGCTCTCACGTGACAAGTCATCCTAGGGTTCATCCTAACCAGTTCCTAATCCATCTTTCCTAGGTACCGTGTACCTATTTCTCTGATACCATCTAATCTGTCACGCCCCGAGTTTTAAAAATCAGGTCTGAATGTTTTTTTTTTTTTTGATAAATCAGAGTTTGCAAAACGGGCGTAACAGACCGCCACACATATAGGAAATCCCCTATCCAAAAGGATAGGGTCTCTCCTATACATGCACGGCTAAGCTAAACCAATCATCAATCAGAGAGCAATCAACATCTAAACTAAACAATGACTAATCAACAGGGATAATCCAAATAATCATGCTAACATCAATCTGACATATCCAAATACGCTAGAAACTGAAATAACATAAACAAAAGTCTTCTGTACATCCTTGAAGATCTCAATCATCAATATCTATCAACAGGGGGGACAGCTCTATCGTGATCGGCTCACCAAAACGTCCCGATATCTCACCACCCAACGGACCTGAAAAACAGTCACCCAGGGGTGTGAGATACACCGGAGTGTATCCCAGTGGGCACGACGAGCCGAGAAATAGCTAATCGTACCTACTGGGTACAATAATCTGCGGATAGTATAAATCACAGGGTAAAGCTGAATAAACAGATAAGATCTACTGTTAATCAACAAAAATCCACAGATAACTGAATAGGCTGAAAAATAGTGCTGGAAACTGGATATAACTATAATCATCAAGCATAAAAGAGCTGCAGATAAATGGTGCTGGAAATCAGAGTATGGCTATAATAATCAAATATAAGAACTGCAGATAGATAATGCTGGAAATCCGGGTATAGCTATAATAGTTAAGCATAACAGAACTGCAAATAAATAATGCTAGAGATCTGGACAAACTGAAATAATCAAGCATAAGGAATCTGCAGGCAATAAGTGCTGAAAAATCAGGGTATAACTGTAATAATCAAGCATAAGGAATCTGCAGATAATGAATGCTAGAAATCAACATAACTGAACATCAATGGTACAAATTAAGAATCATGCGTCAAAGACAGAACACAAGTACCCAATCATGCGCCACTCTTGGTCTCACAGGACCTCAGGCAAAGCCACTGTTCGGCACCCCATCCGCTGACATAACCTGCACTTACGGACGCCAAGCAGTCCTGGTGCAAAAGGGCTCATGGGTCTTTCCTCTAGACCACTTTACCGGTAAAGAACAAGCTCCACGGGGAGCGACCCCGGCCATGTTCGTGAAGTACAGCAGTGCGTGGCAAATCATAATGCTCAATCTCACGGTCTAGTGACCGGGTAGTCGGCAACACGCCGAGATCCCCTCAGGGAAGCAACTATCTGTCTGTATATCGATCATGGGTCGATCATGCATATCTGAATATATAAGTAAGCAAGTATCTCTGGATATAAATGCAGTATAACAAAGGGGCATACATGATAGAACCAACAGGCATGATCAGACCTTAACAGCTGACGAGCAGGTATAACTGTAATGTCTACGGAGATCAATGTCTATTAGAAAAGATCATATGGCATATAAGCAAAATCATCAGGACTAAATCCAGAATCGGCAACATCATCAGGACTAAATCAATAATCGGCAACATCATCAGGACTAATCAAGAACAGGCAAAATCATCAGGGAATATCAGGCATAATCGATCATGACATCTATATACCAAGAGATGAAAAGCTGACACGCAGGCATAGGTAACGTGTCAAAAGCAATCAATGTCTATCAGGAAGGATCACATGGCATATAGATCAAATCATCAGGTCTACTCATGTATAGGTAAACTCAAGAACAAGTGTACATGATAGTCTAGAGAAGTCAATAGCTGTCAAGATAGGTAAAATTAGCAGGCATAATAAAAAAAACAGGTGTCCGACTGGACTAAAGCAACCAGAGGGCCGAAAAGATAAAGCCCGGACCGAAGATAACCCACCTCAATGTAGGCCGATCCCGAACTCCCGCAGGTCTACTGGGACGCGGGTGCTGAACTGCTAGGCCCTGAACATATAACTGGAATCAGAAACAGACTCACACATACCTATCCTGACAATACTATATCGTCCTGTCGCTAACACGGGGGACTTAGCCAACACTAGGCTTTTATCAGAATTTCCGGAAAATTACCGCAACTCTGAAACTGTCCCGCCGACAGTCTACGTACATCCAAACACTGCCAAAACACACCTACTGACCCTAAACATCATCACCTCGATGTTTGGGCAGACAGGGCAAAATCGTAATTTCCGGTGTCCAGATGTTGCCATAACCATTCGCACAACTCCCGGAAAGCCCAATTCGGCTTCGGAGTCTCCCGACGAAATACCAAAGACACAGGACCAGCCAAGATAGTGTCGGGGATAACCAGAGGCAACGATTGACGACCAGAAATCTAAACCGAATGCGAAACTCGTGCCGTAAACCGTAAAGCCGGAGATTTTGCCAACTTACGGAACTTAATCCGATTTCCGCTCAACTGGAGCCTTCGGAACTTAAATAAAATGCCCACTAGATGTGTAAATACTGTCTAAGGACAGCCAGGGTGTTACATTTGTAACTTGATCCCTAAACTCTTTCAAAATTGCATAATTACATAATATTGAAACCCCGTTCTGGTCCGTTCTTTAAATCTGGTTAACCAAAATTAGCGCCGTAAGTTCCAGCGCATCTGGTTTAACGAGACGGACCCCGAGCTCACGGGCTTGGGCCAGCTAGAGGCCCACGTACAAAGTTGGCCCATAATCAACTAAGGCCCAAAATGACACTATGATACTATTTATTCTACACTTAGCCCAAGTGAGATCTTGAGTGAGCATGATGTACACCGAGGTTAGAGAAGTGAGGTGCTCACCTGAGGCCTGCCGGAAAATGGCCGGAAAGTTGGCCGGGGCAAAACCTTTATTTGACCAAAACTCGGGTTGGAGTTTCTTGCACCAAAGCTGGATCAACCCTGGATCAAAGGTGAGCAGGAGTTACAGCAACCTCCCAGAAGTGATTCAAACCAAGCCAACCCCGCCGCCGGCGGCGGTGGCCGGAGAACAAACTCCCAAAACCCACCCGGAAACAAGGTTGCTCCATCAATATTTCCGGGAGTTCTTGGGCCCAACCAACTTGCTGGAAACCTTGAATATGGTGCTACCAGCTTACCTGGGTAGATGGCCGGAGTCCCTATGCGACGGCGGCGGCCGGAGCTCAGGTTCGGTTGCGATAATAGGTGCAACTTCAATGAAAAAAAACCCGACGTTAAACTCAACATGCAAGTTAATGGGGAGTTTCCTACAGATCAAGGGACCTTACCTGGGTTGCCTTCCCAACGCGCGAAGGCCCGGGTTGGCCGGAAAACAAGTTCGCCGGAAACTTGTGCTTTAATGGCGGAATCCGGTCGGCGAGGTCTGGGCCGGCGCAAGATGGACCAAGGTGTTCTGCTGGAGGCTAGGGAGCTTCCTGCAGTGGTGGTCGGCGACGAGAGTGAGCGGCAGCGCCGGACGGCAGAGATCGGCCATGGTGCAAAAATCGCCGTTTCGAGGGCTTCCTCACACCGCATGGATACTCGACCGATCGACTTGAAACTTGGTAGAGCTCTTGCAGTCCCCAAGAAGAAGAGGTTCAACGGTCTTGATCCTCATCTTGACGGTTGGATTCTTTCCGAGATCAAGATCGGCCAAATCTTGCTTTTCCGGCAACAAGTGGCTTCCGCCGGCGGCCGGGACGACGGCGGCAACTCCAACTTCACAGAAAGGGTCCTCATGACGTCAGGAATACCCTACAAGGTCCTCGGGCCATTTAAAAATAAAAAGTTTCAACCCTACCTCGCCGGAGAGAGGAAGAAGAAGATCCTCCGCGGCGGTTCACGGCGGCGGCGACCGTCGGGACCACCTTGGCTCGGTCGCGGCCACCACCAGGACCACCTAGATTGAAGCTTGAGGCAACTACGCCCTCCCCAATGTGATCCCAACCTTCAACCCGAGAAGACCCAAGTGTTTGGGTGGCTTCCATGGCTGCTCCGGCAACGGGAAGGCGGCGGTGCTCGGCGACGGTTGGAGGGGGAGGATGAAGCGTCGGTTTCTCCAGAGATGGGTGGTGAAAAGGCTCGGGTGTGAGTGGGTTAGCCGAAGGGTCATGCATGTATATAATGCATATTGTTACAATATGCTAGAAAGTCCCTTCTCAACACCACCATTGACCCCTAGTCCTTTAACAAATCCAATCAAACCTGCGCCTACCTACTGCCGTTACATCCCGGAGGACCGGACTTACGTAGGGCGTCCGTGACTGCCAAAACTGGCCCAGCCAGAGGGACTGCGTCGACAAGTCGCGATAGAAGTAACAGGCCCAACTCCAGAGTGGCACTCGAGGGGCGCGACCCCAACGAGTAAAGTATCCGCGCATCTCTGTCGAGCTCAAATATGGCTCATGCAGGCTATAATCCAAATCCCCGATCAACAAGATCGGCTGTAACCAACAGAACACTGTCTCACTCACAGGCTGGAAAACTACACAGCCGATACCCACTGTCACTCTGACGGCTCCCAAAGAACCCAGATCTACAGACTGCTAACAGACTCCACTCGGTCCCCAGACACGAGTGTAAATGCATCCCACAACAACCCGACCTCTCGGCCCACTACTCGGGCGAGGAAAACTCTAAGTCCAGAGTGCAATATAGAACAATGATGTGGGGATGTCTAGAGCAGTAAAAACCTAGCCCAAGTTTGGAGTTTTCTACAGTCTGGCTGAACGTGCTGCATATGGCGGGGGTGCTAGGTCAAGTCCCAAAGATATCAATAAATGACAAGTTGTAGGAAATAAAGCATCACAAGGTCATCAAAAGTTAACAGGAATATCAATTTCACAGACTAGCATGCTAACAACACACTATTCCTATCATTCTTGTTCCTACACATATAGAATTAATGTGCAATCCGAGGATCTTGGAAACGGGCCACCCACCTGAAGAGCTGAACTGTCCAAGTCCCACAGTTGAATATACCAGGAAATCACTATCTCCCAATCCAACAGGTCCAGCAATACCCTCAAACTCTCCTGGGTACAACACAAAGTTCACAGTTACACTTAAATTCCCAAAATTAACCACGCACAAACACACTGAAAATCAGTTCCGAAGATATGCTTATTTCACCTGCTGAAATTGCCCATAAAAATCCAATAAAAATATCACAGCGATCCTCGCGTCGAGACCTTCGAAACGGGTACCTGCACGCCCAAAACCGAGCCCCGTAGGCCAAGTTACAAATTCCACAGTACAGGCGCGCAAAAACATACAACCACACAACTGTAAAATCTTGCACAGATAAAAGGGGAAAGGTATACCTCCGGGAAGGCCTCAGAAAAATCCAAGAAAAATACAATAATGATCCTCGCGTCGAGTAGATGAAAAAAGTGTATAGGCTCGCCTTGATCCGACGCTCGTGCGCGGAGATCTCCTCGAATGAACCTGCCGTCCTCACAAATCCTCACAGAAAACCAATGTCCCAGTGAGCGTGGAAAAACTCCTCGAAAAGCGCGAAAAGTGGAAAAGCGGAAAACACCAAAATCGTAGCCTTACCTGTCGCGGATCCACACTAAGTTTTATCTCTGGGAAATGACAGATAAAAATTAACGGAGAAAAACTTAGAGATCCACATATAGAGAAGAAAGAAAATAACTAGATCTGATTCTATATTTCTTCATCTATATTAATTAATTTGATTCTAGGTTTTCATACTCAGATTTTGAGTAGAATCAAATTAATGAATACTTAGATGGCATTTCCGATCTATCTTTGATCTAAGTATTCGGCGGATCATCACCACCAACAAAACAACGATTTTCCCCAAAATCGGCGCGTGGATTCGCGTGGCCTTGTGGGTTCAAGGTGCAACCGCTCTCGTGGATTCGGAGCGAGGTATGTTCGTGTGATCGAGACGTACTACCTGGTGGAGACCGTGGATTCGGTCAGACGTCGTGGACTCGACGTTGGACGCCGTGGATTCGGCGTTGGATGCAAATCGTGGATTCGAGGCGCGTTGTGGAGCGAGCGGAGAAGATCAACTCGGAGCGTATGGAAAAAGGATGAGTCGTCTGTGAGTGCGTTATATCACCTTTGTACGTGTTATAATCTTAGTTGTTTTCACCGTGTTATCGGTCCCGTGGTTTTTTACTCCTGGTTTTGGAGTTTTCTGTCGGGTTATATTAATAATGATCTAAATATGGGAAAAAATACCTAGAGGGGGGTGAATATGTGTAAACGTTTAAACACTCAAAAATCGTTGCGCAATAAAACCCAATGCGGAAATAAAAAATAACACGCAAGATTTTTACGTGGAAAACTCCAAACCGGAGTAAAAAACCACGGGACCGATAACACGGTGAAATCCACTAGAATTATAACACGTACAAAGGTGATATACCGTACTCACAGACGACTCAACCTTTATCCATACGCTCCTAGTTGATCTTCGCCGCTCGCTCCGCAACGCTTCTCGAATCCACGATCTGCGTCCAACGCCGAATCCACGACGTCTGACCGAATCCACGGTCTTCACCAAGTAGCACGTCTCGAATCCACGAACGTACCTCGCTCCGAATCCACGAGAGCGGTAGCACCTTCAATCCACAAGGCCACGCGAGTCCACGCGCCGATTTTGGGAAAATCGTTGTTTTTGGGTGGTGATGATCCGCCGAATACTTAGATTAGAAATAGATCGGAAATACCATCTAAGTATTCATTAATTTGATTCTACTCAAAATCTGAGTGAGAAAACCTAGAATCAAATTAATCAATATAGATGAAGAAACATAGAATTAAATCTATTAATTTCCTTTCTTCTCTATATGTGGATTTTTCTTTTTATGGCCGTATTTTGATCTATTCGGTTTATGCGGCTTACACGGCTTACCCTAAAAAAAAGAATCATAGGGTTTATTTATAGGTTCGAAACCGTTGGAAGAGGATAAGAATCAAAAACTAACCTTTTCTGGAATTTTATAGGACGACGATCCGGATCGGATTTACGGCGATCCGGATTGTCGTAACGAAACAGACAATTTGCAGAAAAACAAAGGTTCGGGATCCGGATTGAAATGCCTGATCCGGATCGTCATACATTTCAGCAAAAACCAATGTTCGGGATCCGGATCGAAATGCCTCATCCGGATCCTGAACATGTCCCATGTCCAGTTTTTGATTTTTATGCAATTAAAAATTCATCCAAGTGTTTCTACACTATAAGAAGTATTTGGATCACCAAAAATAATTAGTTAAACATACCTGATCCTTTTGAATTCTTCTTTCTTGAGATTGAGTTATATGATCCAACCTTCTTCACCTTCAATCTTCAAGACTTAATACTTTCACGAAATGCGCCAAAACAAATTCCTTAACATTTTCCACGTAAAAATCTTGCGTGTTATTTTCATTTCCGCATTGGGTTTTTATTACGCAAAGATTTTTGAGTGTTTATCGTTTACACCTATTCACCCCCCCCTCTAGGTGGTTTTTCCCCTATTTAGATCCTTATTATAGAGGTGACCCAACAATTTGTTGGGTTATGTATAATTGGATCTAAATAGGGGAAAAAACACCTAGAGGGGGGTGAATAGGTGTAAACAATAAACACTCAAAAATCTTTGCGATATAAAACCCAATGCGGAAAAATAAATAACACGGAGAGATTTTTACGTGGAAAACTCCAAACCGGAGTAAAAAACCACGGGACCGATCACACGGTGAAATCCACTAGAATTAAACACATACAAGGTGATATACCGTACTCACAGACGACTCAACCTTTTCCATACGCTCCTAGTTGATCTTCTCCGCTCGCTCCACGACGCTTCTCGAATCCACGATCTGCGTCCAACGCCGAATCCACAGCGTCCAACGTCGAGTCCACGACGTCCGACCGAATCCACGGTCTTCACCCAGTAGCACGCTTCGAATCCACGAACGTACCTCGCTCTGAATCCACGAGAGCGGTTGCACCTTGAATCCACAAGGGCACGCGAGTCCACGCGCCGATTTGGGATAAATCGTTGATTTTTGGGTGGTGATGATCCACCGAATACTTAGATTAGAAATAGATCGGAAATACCATCTAAGAATTCATTGATTTGATTCTACTCAAAATATGAGTATGAAAACCTAGAATCAAATCAATCAATATAGATGAAGAAACATAAGATAGAATCTATGATTTCCTTTCTTCTCTACATGTGGATCTTAGGCCGTATATAAGATTATATTTGATTATGACGGCTTCTTTTTAGATTATTGGATTAACCCTAGAAAAAAAATCATAGGGTCTATTTATAGGTGAGAAACCCTTGGAAAAAGATAAGGATAAAAAACTATCCTTTTCTGGAATTTTACATGACGACGATCCGGATCGGCGTTCGGCAATCCGGATTGCAGTAGCGAGAAAAACAGTTTCCAGAAAAACGAAGGTTCGGGATCCGGATCGAAGTGCCTGATCCGGATCGTTCATACAGTTTCACCAAACACCAACGTTCGGGATCCGGATTGGAAAGCCTGATCCGGATCGTTCATAAATTATGGTAAACCCAGTGTTCGGGATCCGGATCAAAGGAAGCTACGATCCGGATTGAACTGGTGTATGAACGAATAACCTTCGGGATCCGGATTGAAGAGCCTGATCCGGATCCTGAACATGTCCCATGTCCAGTTTTTGATATTTATGCAATCACAAGTTCATCCAAGTGTTTCTACACTATAAGAAGTATTCGGATCACCAAAGATATTAAGTTAAACATACCTGATCCTTTTGAATTCTTCTTTCTTGAGATTGAGTTATATGATCCTACCTTCTTTACCTTCAATCTTCAAGACTTAACCGAATTCACGAAATACGCCAACTTAAATTCCGTAACAATCTCCCCCTTTGACGGTTTCGTGACAAAACATAGATCCACTCAAGAAAATTCAAAAAGATATTTTTGTTGCTATCACCATACAACAAAAATTTACAATGGAGATCCAAAATAAAATACATGAGTTAAACTCCTAAAACAGACTCTAGACTTAGACATCTGTACTCTCTGCAAAAGAAATCATTCTTGACAAAAGAAATCGTTAGGTACCTCAAGAATTTTATATCATTCAAAAACCACATACAGAGATGAAGTTTATACTCATTTATACTTACCATGACATTTATACATTCAGATATGTAAATTGATCATAGTTAAAACCAACATATCTTCTATGCAATCAAAATCCAAATGTCATGTTAGTGAACATCAACTTGTTAGTTATATTACATGCCCAAATAGTTAGTCGAATAGTTAGTCGAGGCAAGCATTCAAACACAAATGAAAACCAAAAGTTGAAGTTCTACTTACCTTTCAAGTTGAGGTTATACTTACCTCTATAGTTTCAAGTTTCTCACAAACATTGTATCATTGTTTGTATCATTGTTTATACTTCTCTCTCCCCCTTTTTGTCACAAAAATTAGCCAAAAATAACCAAAATGGAGAGAATAGTTAACAGTTCAAGTACCAAAAGTGTGAGAACTAAAACGAAAAACTAAAATCTTAAAAAAACCTGCACAAAAGAAAAAAAAAGTTAAAAATCTGCACAAGAAAAAGAGATTAGACAACCGACTCAAACATCTAAATCAGAGTCTTCCGAGCTCGTGCAGCCCAGCTTTTTCAAAATTCCTTTAAGCATTCCCGAAATCGTGGAACACTCTTGTTTCATCTGATGTATGTCCTTGGACATCTTTCTGAGTTTTAGAGCCATTTTATCTTGTTCTTGGTTGATGGAAGATTCTAAGTTTGCCTTTTGGTCAGTTCTTCTGGAAGTTGAAGAACGTTGTGTGACGACTGACGGAGCAGTCTGACCTTCATTCCGAGGAGATCTTCTTGGCAGAGAATGTGAATTGTCAAGAGGTTCATTGCTTGGCACATTCTTTTTCCTTGCTTGCTGCTTAAGTATTGAGGAAGACTTCAGTAGCTTCTTGTTCTTTAGGTAAACCTTATTTTCTTCATCAATGCCTTGTTGTACTTCAGTAAGAAATGTGTCCCAATCTTCTTCGTCTTCAGATTCATTTTCAGTTTGAGGGATATTCTTTGTTTCATCTTGACATGGTTCATTTATTTCAATACCTCGAGCTCGTCCAAGCCGTCGAGCAAGTCTTTTTCTTTTTGTCTTCCCAGAAGTTTCTTCCATTGTAGCTTTGCCCTTTTCAGCAGCAGTAGGCGGAGCCTTTGATGTTTTCGCAGGCGCTTTTCCTTTTGAAGCAGTGGGAACAGTTGTTGCTTCAACTTGAAGCTCATCCCAGTCAATTGATTCCGTTTCAGATTCTGTATCGGAATCATCTTTAGCTTTCTTCGCTTTCTTAGCCCTCTTGGGCTTGACAGTGTCTCTCGTATGTACCATAGCAGTCAGAAGAAAAATAATCCAGGTGATCACCATTGCTATTGGTTTCTTGTGAAAAGAAATCCTATGAGCAACAACTCAAGAACACGAAAAAAATTGTTAATTTTCAAAAATTTGAAAAATTGTACCCAAACAATCATTATCGTGTAGAGAGACTAAGAATCAAATTAGTTTTGCAAAAAAGAATTTTAAAAATAGATCAATCGCACGATTTTCGAAAATTCCCATTATATGCCCTAAAACCGAAATTTTTGAAATCGAAGCCCAAAAATCCGTTTATCTAGAGAATACCTAGCATATAATCAAAACTAATCTACCCAGAGTTCTTATTTCAAAAGAAATTTGATCAAAAACCATCCACAAACGAAATAGATACAAGAATTTCATCACGTTTTGAGGAAGAATATGAAAAACTGTAAAAAACCGAGATTTTGATCAATAAAACTTACTTGGAATTGAAGAACTTGAGTTTGAAAGCTTCCAAGATGGATGAATTCTAGAGAGAGAAGCTCTGGAAACTTTGGAACAAAAGATTGGAGTAAAAGAAATCAAAACCCTTTTGTTCTATATAAAACCCTAGCCGCGATCCGGATCAGTTCGTGATTACGATCCGGATCGGCTACCCGCAGAGAAAATCTGCGTTCGGGATCCGGATCGGCAAGTCCAATCCGGATCGTCTGCCCGCAGAAGAATATCTGCGTTCGGGATCCGGATCGGCAGGTCCAATTAATCCGGATCGGCTCCAACCTTTTCTTTAGAAAATTTCAGAGAAATTATAGAAAAACCAGAAAAAGATTGTAAGCACTTTTGTGTATCAACTTTAAACGAAAATCATCGTTTCATACAACAAGAAATAGATTATGCCAAATCTATCAATAACATCCAACAAATGAAACGAAAATTTATAAAAATTAAATCCCTTAAAGTTGAACAACTTCAATTACATCTAACTTGATCTTATGTGTAATGCCTTTATCAAATCATCAATTCGGTAAAGAAAATGAAATACAAAGATCAATAGATGTCTGAAATCCCAGATAAGTTAGATAATATATCTAGTCAATTTATTGAAGAGAGTGGCTCTTTGAGCATCTTTCATTAGAATTCCCACCTTATACCAACCTTGAAATTTTGACAGAGTCAAGTATTTCAACATGCATTTTATTTAATCAAACTTGAAAAACCTTGCTTGGTATACATGTGGTAGCTGCACACAGTACTCGGACGACCGAGGTGGTAGCTCTTTCCTCCATGTAGTGGTAGTTTTCACACTCCTCATTGGGATGTAACTCTTACCACATCTTTTGAGCATAATACTTTTTTTTTGACTCCCCCTCAATTGGCTATCAATTATTTAAGATATAAAGTATTCAACCAAACATTGATCTCGATTTCATACTCGACTAATTAGTCAAATAAGATAATAACTATATCAAGAGATCATTGAGAGAGAAATTGACTTTGATCAAAACAAAGATGAGTTAATTGACATAAATGATCATTGCATCAAATGAAATATCATGATATCTAAAGCATAATAGATTTCTAAATATATAAAAGGATGCAGTTAAAGTCAATAAAACTAATGCTCAATTAATGTACTATGTCTAAGCATAGATGATGAACAAAAAACACAAAAACAAAACCTAACCTAAACAAGAGTTTCAAAAAGAGGTTATTTCAAGGAAAGCATTCCAATTGCTTTACGCAAATGAATAAAACGTTTTTGATCCAAAGGTTTTGTTAAGAAGTCAGCTAATTGATCTTCAGTTGAAATGTAGGAAATTTGAAGAATATTTGATTCAACTAGCTCTCTAAGAAAATGATATCTAAGTTCAATGTGTTTTGTCCTAGAGTGCAACACAGGGTTTTTTGAAATGTTTATAGCACTAGTGTTGTCACATAAAACAGTTACCGAAGTTACTGAAATCCGGAAGTCGCTCAACACGCTTTTCATCCAAATGAGTTGAGTTGAACAACTACCCGCTGAGATATATTCCGCTTCGGCAGTCGAGAGTGCAATGCAGTTTTGCTTTTTACTATGCCATGCAACAAGGCAATGGCCAAGATAAAAACATGCACCACTCGTACTTTTCCGATCATCCACAGATCCTGCCCAATCGGCATCTGAGTATCCAATAATATCTAGACTTGTTCCCATACGATACCAAATTCCGAAATTAATGGTTCCTTTGATGTACCGGATGATCCGTTTCACCGCTTTCAGGTGAACCTCCGTTGGTGCTGATTGATATCTCGCGCAAATCCCAACACTAAAGGATATATCCGGGCGACTAGCTGTGAGGTAAAGTAGACTTCCAATCATACTTGGATAAAGTTTCTCGTCTACATTCTCACTAAGAGATTCACTTCCTAATCCCTTATTGCTAGTTCCCATAGGAGTAGGAAAATCTTTAGAATCTTCTAATCCGAATTTCTTTACCAACTCCTTAGCATACTTGGATTGACATAGATGGATGCCTTCACCATTTTGTTTCACTTGCAATCCAAGAAAGTATGTCAGTTCGCCCATCATAGACATCTCAAATTCGCTTTCCATGGTTTCTGCGAATTTAGAAGCATCATTATCCTTTGTTGCTCCAAAAACAATGTCATCGACATAGATTTGTGCAACAATGAAGTTATCCTGATAATGCTTCACAAAGAGAGTCCTGTCTGCTCCCCCTCGAGTATAGCCCTTCTCCAAAAGGTGCTTTGTCAACCTTTCGTACCATGCTCGCGGTGCTTGTTTTAAACCGTAAAGAGCCTTTTTCAAACGAAAAACATGGTTAGGTAGTTTACAGTCTACAAAACCTTTCGGTTGAGCCACATAAACTTCCTCATTTAAAAACCCATTTAAAGACGCGCTCTTAACGTCCATTTGAAAGAGTTTTATTTTAAAGTGACAAGCAATAGCGAATAAGATACGAATGGACTCGAGTCTAGCTACAGGGGCGAACGTTTCATCAAAGTCTATACCTTCTATTTGAGAGTAGCCTTGAGCAACTAAACGTGCTTTGTTCCTGATGATGGTACCATCCTCATTTTTCTTGTTCTTGAAAATCCATTTAGTACCGATCACATTGTGTTGCTTCGGAGGCGTCGTTAATTCCCAGACTTTGTTGCGTTCAAACTGATGGAGCTCTTCCTGCATCGCTTCAATCCTGAAGAGCTTCATCGATATTCTTTGGTTCGATCATGGAAACGTAACAATCGAATCCACAAACCAACTGTCTCCGAGTTTTGACTCCTTCTTGTGGGTCTCCAATAATGTTCGATTCAGGATGATCCTTGGAGATGCGTAACGTTTGATGTAATGGAGTACTCGGAGGTACATGAGATGATTCCTGCACATCAGATAGACCCGGGCTCGCTAACAGATCCGCCAAAAAATGTAACGGTAAATTCTGGCTGTGAAGCATAATGTCACGCCCCGGGGTCGAAACTACGACCCGGGTTCGCTAACAGATCCGCCATCTGTACGGAAACTGCCGTACAGACGAAGTGTCTAGCCTGCAAAAGACAAAACTACAGCTACACAGATATCAGAGCGGATAAAAAGCTGTACTATAAAATTTCACAACTACAAAGTTGCAACAACACACAGCCTATCTCCCAAAATCAGATGATACAAATAGAAGTCCACCTATACAACATCTACAAATCCAAATGGGAGATAGCTAACAGGAAACATAACCAACTCCCACAATCCGGGATGGTGCATCTACCTCTCTCTAAAGTAACAATGCTGGTAGGGAACTATCACGCGACTCCCTGTCCTCGGTCCGTCCAGTCAAGCCCAGCAGGAACGGAAGAAAGCCTCAGCAACCTGTCACTGACAGAGGGTGTGAGAACTACATCCTACAGTAGTTCTCAGTGGGTACCGTCTCCAAGAACCACGGTCTGCCCACTAAGTCTACTAGAGGCATAAGATAAAAGAAAAGACAATGATAATGTAAATAAGCTGGAAAAGAATCTACAGCTATCATGCCTCTATCTACTATGCTCAAAAGGAAGAGACTATGGATGATGGTATGCAGCCACTCACTACTGACAATATGTCACAAGTACTAAGCCCAAGACGCTCTACTATGACACATGCTATGCCAACACTCTCTCAGTGTATCCCAAATCTCATCGACTGCCCCACAGGGTCCAGTCAAGTCAAGCCTGCGCCCCCTGGTGTATCAACCAGGGTGTCCAACCGGACAAACTCGATATCTCACACAGTGACCCCATGGTAGCTCGGCCAGGGGTATCAAGCGACCTCTAGTATATGAACTAGGCGCATCATCACAGCCTCGTCAGGCTCGGTATCATCATCGCAGCCTCATCAGGCTCGAAATCATCAACGCACCCGGGGCGTAGCTCGAGGGGTGCGACCCCACCGAACTCAAGTATCTCAACAGTAACACTGTCTCACAAGTGGCTCCTGCAAGCTATAGTCCTCGGTCAAACAGATCGGTATCTCGATGCTCAAAGCACAACTCAGTCGGAGAACCCTCCACGACTCAATCTCACAACACTAACCCACTCCACGCAAGTACTACACAGCTGGGACCACCGTCTCTCCCGACGGCTCCCACAACAACACCCTACAGAACTCAACAGACAACTCACGGCCGGAGATGCTCCACAGCCAGATCTGCGAAGGGTCCGAAACCCCAGGAGACTAATACCTACGTCCCCAAGAAAGAAAGCAGCCCTTAGAACCCAGATCACTCAAATCCGCTCGGGTGGATAAGTTTATAAGAAACCATGTCATTTATTTCAGAAAACCATTCAATCTGAGAGAAATCCATCTTTTAATGATTTTTAGTCCTTTTTAGAAAACCCCTTGAAAACAAGTTTTATGCCCAAACCTCGAAGAGCTAATGCCCTCGTCCTATCAAACAAGAACAGACTCAGGCGACTTTGCGAGGCTTGGAAGAAACATTGTTTGACCAAAATCATGCATTCGTCCAAAAAGGTTCTGGGTTCAAGGTCCTGCTAACACACGTGCACCACGATCACAACATGGTGGTGACGAGAAGAACAGCGGAAAGGAAAAACCCCGGGACCACCGTTTACCTAAAACGGTTCCCCAAAACACTAACACTGGCCTAACCCAGCCACCAGACCCCAATCGGCCCCCCCCGGGCCCGAGTGCAACACCCGTCCCACAACACTCTGACCACTCAGCCCACTATCCGGGCGAGGAACACTATGTCCAGAAGGATATGCATTGTGTGGGATGTCTAAAGCATAAAAGAACCTAGCCCAGATTAAGGTTCTCTATTGGTCTGGTCAAACACATGCACAAATGACTGGGGTGCTAGTTAAGTTCCAGGAAAACACTTAAACTAGCATGCAATCCTATCACAATAGAATTAGAAGGAAGTCCGTAGACTTGGAGAGAAAACCAACCCACCACAGAATGCCACCAATTGCTTGTCGACACTTGCAATTGGGCTCAGCGGGACTTACCTTGCCTCCACGAGGTCCGCACGCGAAACGGAGCACGCTGCGTCCAACCACACGACCGCGCGCTCGGCGGATGTCCCGAAACAAGCCGGCGGGTCCACGCGACGGAAAAACTAACAACCGCCCCCGGCGGAAGCTAAAAACCACACCGCAAGCTGCCAGAAGCGAAGAAATCGCAAAATCAATCAACACAGTCAAAACCGAGCATCCGACGGCGAAAAACAGCCTCCGTCGGCGAAAATCAGTGCCCGACGGCGAAAAACAGCTCCGTCGGCGAAAACCAGCGCCCGACGGCGAAAACAGCTCCGTCGGCGTAAAAACTGCTCAAAACAGCTTGCGAAAACAGCTCGCGAAAACCTCACGAAAACTGCGCAAAACTGCGCGGAAACCATGCGCAAAAACTGCGAAAACCGCTCGCAACCTGCTTGCGAAAAACACCGAAAACCTCGCGAAAACCTGCGCGAAACTGCGCGAAAACCTGCGCGAAAACAGCGAGCGAAAACTGCGAAAACCGCTCACAAAATCTGGTCGAAAACCGCGCGAAATCTGCGCGAAAACAGCGCGCGAAAACTACGAAAACCGCTCGCAAAATCTGCTCGAAAACCGCGCGAAATCTGCGCGAAAACAGCGCGCGAAAACTGCTCCGCCGGCGAAAACAGCGGCCGACGGTAAAAGCGGCGCCGGCACGCGAACCAAGGTGCCGCCGCAGTCCCGGGGCACGCCGAGCAGCGAAAAACAGCGCCGCGCGGCCCAAGAGGTCGGCCGCGAGGAGCAGGGGCCAGCTGCGCGGCGTCGGAGTGCGCCGCGCAGCGCCCCTGCGGCGCTGCGCGCGGTGCCCAGCGGCACTGCGCGCGGCGCCCAGCGGCGCTGCGCGCGGTGCCCAGGGGCACTGCGCGCGGCGCCCAGCGGCGCTGCGCGCGCCCGCACGCAGCCCGCCGAGCGCAGCCCGCTGCGCGCCCGCGCAGGCCCGCGCGCGGCCCTGCCGCGCGTGCCTGCGCGCGGCCAGGCGGTGCCGCGCGCGCCTGCGCGCGGCCCTGCCACGCGCGCCTGCGAGCGGCCAGGCGGTGCCGCGCGCGCCTGCGCGCGGCCCTGCCGCGCTCGCCTGCGCGCGGCCAGGCGGTGGCGCGCGCGCCTGCGCGCGGCCCTCTCGCGCGCGCCTGCCCGTGGCCTGGCAGCGCCGCGTGCAGCACCTTGCTGCACGCGGCGCCGCGGCCAGCGGCACATCGCCGCAGGGTGCTGCCAACAGCTGCACCCTGGCGCCGCGCATGCGCCGTTGCGCGCGCGCGCGGCCGCCGGCGACGAAAAATCCAAAAAGATTTATAAAATCTCCAATAAATCCGAAAAATCCCCAAAATCCATTTTTAGCTTTTTAAACAACCAATTAAAAATCCAAAAGCTCTCAAAACCCGAGAAAACCTCAAAAATCAGAAATTGCTTACCTCGACGACGCTCGCCGCACGCCCACGAGCTCCACGCGGCCTCCAACGGCGAGTCCAAGACCAAAAATCAGCTCAAAACTCCTTTTCCTTCTTCTTCTTCTTCTTCCTCTCTTTTCCTTTCCTTTCTTTCTTTCTTCCTTTTCCTTTCTCTGCTACAGAGGTGCAGGTGGAGCCTTTTATAAAGCAAAAGCTTTAATTAAGTTAATTAATTAATTAACTAATTCCTAAAATCCAACTCCAACTCACTTTTTGTCTTCGGGCTCTCCGCCGCTGCCCGGAACCTCCCGAACTCCGCTGTAAATCAAAAGTACACGCGCTCACCGCTTTTTCTCTTCAAAAAGCTCATCCGTTGAGTCGGGGTGCTCAAATCAAATACCGGCTCCAAAATTGCCAGTTCTGACTCACTTTTTGCCTCCGGGTCCTCCGCGTCAGTCCAGAACCTCCCGAACCTCGCTGTAAATCGAAAGTACACGTGTCCACAGCTTTTTCTCTTCAAAAAGCTCATCCGTTGAGTCGGGGTGCTCAAATCAATTACCGGCTCCAAAATTGCCAGTTCCGACTCACTTTTTGCCTCCGGATCCTCCGCGTCAGTCCGGAACCTCCCGAACCTCGCTGTAAATCGAAAGTACACGTGTCCACAGCTTTATCTCTTCAAAAAGCTCATCCGTTGAGTCGGGGTGCTCAAATCAATTACCGGCTCCAAAATTGCCAGTTCCGACTCACTTTCTGCCTCCGGCTCCTCCGCGTCAGTCCGGAACCTCCCGAACCGCGCTGTAATCTGAAAATACACCTGTTCCAAGTGTTCCCGAATTTCCGGCACTCCACAGTGAAGTCGAAAATTTCCTATCTCATCCTCAATCGGCCTACAAAGCCCGGAAAAACCCCGAATCGAGCTGGAGCTTCTGCGTTGATCCGAATCAACCCGGCATCAACTGTAAACTCAAATGCAACATGCTCAAGGCAACTCTCTGCTCCAAGTCATCTGTGTGGTCGGCGCGCTATCCAAAGACCCGGTACTCTACATTCTCCCCTCCTTCAAAAGGTTTCGTCCTCGAAACCAAAACACACACCCTACCACAAGAAACCCACATCAGGACTATCATCAACTCCAACTCTCTCTCAATTGAAAAGCAACCGAAAATAGCGAAAAGTCCAAAATTTCCCATGGACCGATGCCTTCACCCCGATCAAACAAGAACAGGTTCCAGCATCGCCTCCATTTCTGGAGTAGTCCTTCGAAATTTTTCGCTCCGTTTGCTACTTTCGGTGTTAAAACGGGAAAACAAGGAGAGAGAGATGTTGAAGCTGTCCCTGCGGTGGCCGCAACCCAAAACCACAATCCACCAACTCAACCATGTAGGGGTGCAAAACTCTGATCTCAACCACTAGGAAAGGAAGTCATACCAAGTACCATGCGATCCGCTAACCTGGCGCCCACCAATCGGCAACCCAAACTCATCCTCTCGATGTGGGTGATCGTCGTCCTGACTGCCTCGACGTCGTGGCCTCATCTGGCTGGCGGTAAGTCGGAGGAACTCCTTCCTCCGGAAGAGGTAGCGGGGGTGCCGTCGCAAGCGGCATCACCGAAAGTACTACCAGAGGGCATGCTGCCTGAAAATGTCCCGACTGTCCACACGAAAAGCATCGCCCCTGCCTATGGTCACACTGCTGCACTGCATGCGGCCCACCGCAAATGACACACTCAACCTGTAACTGCTGCTGGTGCCTCGGCTGAGGGGGACCTCCTGATCTCCGTCTCCTCTGAAATCCACGACCCTCAGACTGGGATGGTGGCGGTCCCGGGGGTCCCGATCCACTAGACTGTCCAAAATCAGGCGATACCGGATGCCTCACCCCGGAGCTGGATCCTGGCGCTCTGTCCCTCTCTGACATAACCGCTGTGCCTCGGGAAACCCACTGAGCATGCTCAATAGCTGCATCAAGAGTCGGCGCTCTACGCGAATGTACAAGGGGATAAATATCCGGATGCAACCCTCTCTCAAAAAGCTCAACCCTCTGGACCTCATCCCGGGCAACATGAGGCACACTGCTCAACAATTTCTGGAACTCCCGAATGTACTCATGAAGTGGTCGATCACCCTGCTGCAATCGTCGAAGATCCCCTTCTATTTTCTGCTTTGCACTATCAGGAAAATAGGCTCTGAGTAGCAAAGCACGAAATTCCGCCCACGTTAATAACTGTACTCCCGGTGGTCCCACTGGACGAACTCGACGCCACCAAGTCTCGGCGTCCCTCTCCAAAAAGTGCGCCCCCAAATGTACCTGATGTTCTTCCTTGATGAAGAGGTTCTCAAACAATTTCTCCATGGCCGCAATCCAGTTCTCAACCTCCCACGGCTCCGAACTCTGACCCGCGAACCCCGGGGGGTGAAACTTTCTGATAAAGGATAGTCGATCCATGAGCTCCCTCTGCTCTGTCTCCGTCAACGGAGGAATCTGTGACGAGGTCGAGGATGTCATATCCGGAGGTACTGATGGTGGTGCCACAGGGGGTGCCCTCTGCTCCAGCATGCGCATCATGCGCTCTATATTTTCCTCCTGGCGCCTGGTCGCCACCTCCTGGCGCTGCAACGCCTCAGACATCTGGGCCACCTGAGCCCGCAGCTCCTGTACCTCGCTCTGCCCGGCCTGCTCGGCCTCCTCGCCCAAGGTCGAACGCCCACTCGTCGCTACACGACGTCTCGGCGGCATCGCAGGTAACTGAAACAAAAACGAATGTCAGGACATAACAACCATACGACCCAATCCAGCGAGAGTCTAAAATTTGTTATCCTTCCTAAAGTATTATGTTGTCTGCAGCCAACATAATCACATTGAGAGAATAACATATCAAATCACTCATCCCAACCCGAGGGAGAGGTAAAACTCAATCTGGACTCTAGCTAAAAGTCACGACTCTCACGTAGTCATCCTAATGTCCAACCACAAGCCTAGGGTTTCTAAGTCCTCAATGACCTACATCCTAGGCTCTGATACCACTCTAATCTGTCATGCCCCGGGGTCAAAACTGCGACCCGGGCTCGCTAACAGATCCGCCATCTGTATGGAAACTGCCGTACAGACGAAGCGTCTAGCCTGCAAAAGACAAAACTACAGCTACACAGATATCAGAGCGGATAAAAAGCTGTACTATAAAATTTCACAACTACAAAGTTGCAACAACACATAGCCTATCTCCCAAAATCAGATGATACAAATAGAAGTCCACCTATACAACATCTACAAATCCAAATGGGAGATAGCTAACAGGAAACATAACCAACTCCCACAATCCGGGATGGTACATCTACCTCTCTCTAAAGTAACAATGCTGGTAGGGAACTATCACGCGACTCCCTGTCCTCGGTCCGTCCAGTCAAGCCCAGCAGGAATGGAAGAAAGCCTCAGCAACCTGTCACCGACAGAGGGTGTGAGAACTACATCCTACAGTAGTTCTCAGTGGGTACCGTGTCCAAGAACCACGGTCTGCCCACTAAGTCTACTAGAGGCATAAGATAAAAGAAAAGACTGTGATAATGTAAATAAGCTGGAAAAGAATCTACAGCTATCATGCCTCTATCTACTATGCTCAAAAGGAAGAGACTATGGATGATGGTATGCAGCCACTCACTGCTGACAATATGTCAGAAGTACTAAGCCCAAGACGCTCTACTATGACACATGCTATGCCAACACTCTCTCAGTGTATCCCAAATCTCATCGACTGCCCCACAGGGTCCAGTCAAGTCAAGCCTGCGCCCCCTGGTGTATCAACCAGGGTGTCCAACCGGACAAACTCGATATCTCACACAGTGACCCCATGGTAGCTCGGCCAGGGGTATCACCTCTAGTATATGAACTAGGCGCATCATCGCAGCCTCGTCAGGCTCGGTATCATCATCGCAGCCTCATCAGGCTCGGAATCATCAACACACCCGGGGCGTAGCTCGAGGGGTGCGACCCCACCGAACTCAAGTATCTCAACAGTAACACTGTCTCACAAGTGGCTCCTGCAGGCTATAGTCCTCGATCAAACAGATCGGTATCTCGATGCTCAAAGCACAACTCAGTCGGAGAACCCTCCACGACTCAATCTCACAACACTGACCCACTCCACGCAAGTACTACACAGCTGGGACCACCGTCTCTCCCGACGGCTCCCACAACAACACCCTACAGAACTCAACAGACAACTCACGGCCGGAGATGCTCCACAGCCAGATCTGCGAAGGGTCCGAAACCCCAGGAGACTAACACCTACGTCCCCAAGAAAGAAAGCAGCCCTTAGAACCCAGATCACTCAAATCCGCTCGGGTGGATAAGTTTATAAGAAACCATGTCATTTATTTCAGAAAACCATTCAATCTAAGAGAAATCCATCTTTTAATGATTTTTAGTCCTTTTTAGAAAAACCCCTTGAAAACAAGTTTTATGCCCAAACCTCGAAGAGCTAATGCCCTCGTCCTATCAAACAAGAACAGACTCAGGTGACTTTGCGAGGCTTGGAAGAAACATTGTTTGACCAAAATCATGCATTCGTCCAAAAAGGTTCTGGGTTCAAGGTCCTGCTAACACACGTGCACCACGATCACAACATGGTGGTGACGAGAAGAACAGCGGAAAGGAAAAACCCCGGGACCACCGTTTACCTGAAACTGTTCCCCAAAACACTAACACTGGCCTAACCCAGCCACCAGACCCCACTCGCCCCCCCCCCGGGCCCGAGTGCAACACCCGTCCCACAACACTCTGACCACTCAGCCCACTATCCGGGCGAGGAACACTATGTCCAGAAGGATATGCATTGTGTGGGATGTCTAAAGCATAAAAGAACCTAGCCCAGATTAAGGTTCTCTATTGGTCTGGTCAAACACATGCACAAATGACTGGGGTGCTAGTTAAGTTCCAGGAAAACACTTAAACTAGCATGCAATCCTATCACAATAGAATTAGAAGGAAGTCCGTAGACTTGGAGAGAAAACCAACCCACCACAGAATGCCACCAATTGCTTGTCGACATTTGCAATTGGGCTCAGCGGGACTTACCTTGCCTCCACGAGGTCCGTACGCGAAACGGAGCACGCTGCGTCCAACCACACGACCGCGCGCTCTGCGGATGTCCCGAAACAAGCCGGCGGGTCCACGCGACGGAAAAACCAACAACCGCCCCCGGTGGAAGCTAAAAACCACACCGCAAGCTGCCAGAAGCGAAGAAATCGCAAAATCAATCAACACAGTCAAAACGGAGCATCCGACGGCGAAAAACAGCCTCCGTCGGCGAAAATCAGCGCCCGACGGCGAAAAACAGCTCCGTCGGCGAAAACCAGCGCCCGACGGCGAAAACCAGCGCCCGACGGCGAAAATAGCTCCGTCGGCGTAAAAACTGCTCAAAACAGCTTGCGAAAATAGCTCGCGAAAACCTCGCGAAAACTGCGCAAAACTGCGCAGAAACCATGCGCGAAAACTGCGAAAACCGCTCGCAACCTGCTTGCGAAAAACACCGAAAACCTGCGCGAAAACCTGCGCGAAACTGCGAGAAAACCTGCGCGAAAACAGCGCGCGAAAATTGCGAAAACCGCTCGCAAAATCTGCTCGAAAACCGCGTGAAATCTGCGCGAAAACAGCGCGCGAAAACTGCGAAAACCGCTCGCAAAATCTGCTCGAAAACCGCGCGAAATCTGCGCGAAAACAGCGCGCGAAAACTGCTCCGCTGGCGAAAACAGCGGCCGACGGAAAAAGCGGCGCCGGCACGCGAACCAGGGTGCCGCCGCAGTCCCGGGGCATGCCGAGCGGTGAAAAACAGCGCCGCGCTGCCCAAGAGGTCGGCCGCGAGGAGCAGGGGCCAGCTGCGCGGCGTCGGAGTGCGCCGCGCAGCGCCCCTGCGGCGCTGCGCGCGGTGCCCAGCGGCACTGCGCGCGGCGCCCAGCGGCGCTGTGCGCGCCCGCGCGCAGCCCGCCGAGCGCAGCCCGCAGCGCGCCCGCGCAGGCCCGCGCGCGGCCCTGCCGCGCGTGCCTGCGCGCGGCCAGGCGGTGCCGCGCGCGCCTGCGCGCGTCCAGGCGGTGCCGCGCGCGCCTGCGCGTGGCCTGGCAGCGCCGCGTGCAGCACCTTGCTGCACGCGGCGCCGCGCCCAGCGGCACATCGCCGCAGGGTGCTGCCAACAGCTACACCCTGGCGCCGCGCGTGCGCCGTTGCGCGCGCGCGCGGCCGCCGGCGACGAAAAATCCAAAAAGATTTATAAAATCCCCAATAAATCTGAAAAATCCCCAAAATCCATTTTTAGCTTTTTAAACAACCAATTAAAAATCCAAAAGCTCTCAAAACCCGAGAAAACCTCAAAAATCAGAAATTGCTTACCTCGACGACGCTCGCCGCACACCCACGAGCTCCACGCGGCCTCCAACGGCGAGTCCAAGACCAAAAATCAGCTCAAAACTCCTTTTCCTTCTTCTTCTTCTTCTTCCTCTCTTTTCCTTTCCTTTCTTTCTTTCTTCCTTTTCCTTTCTCTGCTACAGAGGTGCAGGTGGAGCCTTTTATAAAGCAAAAGCTTTAATTAAGTTAATTAATTAATTAACTAATTCCTAAAATCCAACTCCAACTCACTTTTTGCCTTCGGGCTCTCCGCCGCTGCCCGGAACCTCCCGAACTCCGCTGTAAATCAGAAGTACACGCGCTCACCGCTTTTTCTCTTCAAAAAGCTCTTCCGTTGAGTCGGGGTGCTCAAATCAAATACCGGCTCCAAAATTGCCAGTTTCGACTCACTTTTTGCCTCCGGGTCCTCTGCGTCAGTCCGGAACCTCCCGAACCTCGCTGTAAATCGAAAGTACACGTGTCCACAGCTTTTTTTCTTCAAAAAGCTCATCCGTTGAGTCGGGGTGCTCAAATCAATTACCGGCTCCAAAATTGCCAGTTCCGACTCATTTTTTGCCTCCGGATCCTCCGCGTCAGTCCGGAACCTCCCGAACCTCGCTGTAAATCGAAAGTACACGTGTCCACAGCTTTTTCTCTTCAAAAAGCTCATCCGTTGAGTCGGGGTGCTCAAATCAATTACCGGCTCCAAAATTGCCAGTTCCGACTCACTTTCTGCCTCCGGCTCCTCCGCGTCAGTCCGGAACCTCCCGAACCGCGCTGTAATCTGAAAGTACACCTGTTCCAAGTGTTCCTGAATTTCCGGCACTCCACAGTGAAGTCGGAAATTTCCAATCTCATCCTCAATCGGCCTACAAAGCCCGGAAAAACCCCGAATCGAGCTGGAGCTTCTGCGTTGATCCGAATCAACCCGGCATCAACTGTAAACCCAAATGCAACATGCTCAAGGCAACTCTCTGCTCCAAGTCATCTGTGTGGTCGGCGCGCTATCCAAAGACCCGGTACTCTACACATAACACGTGCCATCTCTTGTACAACCCTGTTTTTGCGCTCGACAACACCATTCTGTTGAGGTGTATAGGGTGCTGAGAATTCATGCTTAATGCCGTTGGAAGTGCAAAAATTAATGAATTTAGAGTTTATGAATTCTCCACCTCTATCACTTCTAACACGAATGATCTTTTCATTCTTTTCAATCATAATACGAAGGCAAATCTCGTGAAAAGAATCAAAAGTATCAGCTTTCTTTTTTAAAAATGCTACCCATGAATACCGAGAGAAATCATCAACCAATAAGAAAATATACCATTTACCTCGTAAGGATGGTTGACGTGTCGGCCCCATAAGATCCATATGCAATAATTCTAAGGGCCGTTTGGTACCGACGTGATTCAAGTTCTTGTGTGCAGTCCTAGATTGTTTTCCCTTTTGACAACCACCACACACAATGTTTTGATTAAGTGAAAGTTTTGGGACCCCCTTGACCACGTCTTTGTTTGAAATTCTAGCAAGTTCCTTAAAATTTATGTGTCCTAGCCTTTCATGCCAAAGTGTTTCATTATTCAAAGAGGTTAAGTTACAATTTTCAGAAATTTTATTGGGAACAACATAACAATTGTTTTCAGATCTAACCCCTTTTAAAAAGAAAACATGATCCTTATCAGTTACAATGCATTCAACAGATGAAAAATTAACAGAAAAACCATTGTCACAAAGTTGACTGATACTTATGAGGTTAGTCTTAAGCCCATCAACAAATAACACATTATTCAGAATCGGGCCATCTGGAATAGCTACTGTTCCTTTTCCAACAATTTTGGAAGACTGTCCGTCTCTGAAAACTACAAGTTCTCCGAAAATTTTCTCAAAATTTTGAAAGCAGTTTTTGTCACCGATCATGTGACGGGAACAGCCGCTATCCAAATACCAAGACGAATTATCATATGCATGCAAGGAAATATTTGTAACAAGACAAGGGAAGATTTCACCTTTGCGTACCCAAACCTTTCGAGTTTTGGTGTACGTCGGAAATGATTGTGAAGTTGATACCTTTGGTGAAAGCGTCTTGTGTGATCCATTGCTTTTCCTTGAAGTCGTCGTCGTCTTGTTTGATGAACTACCGAGGCTATTTTCCTTCGAATAATTTGCATTTGATTTCCGAGGAATCACCCTTTTGGTAGTCATTGCAAGAAGTACTTGAGTTGAGCGTTTGGCTCCCATCTTACAATTTCTCCTTATGTGCCCTGCAAAATTACAAGGAAAACATACCTTAGTGCTTGACGATTCCGAGGAGGGTGAAGTAGGCTTGTTGTCGTTGCTTGTCGTGAATTCCGGTGTCGGAGGAGGAGATACCGACTGAGGCACAAAAACTGTCCCAACCGAACTAAAATTGTCTTCAGTTCGATTGTATCCGAGGCCGAACTTGTTTGATTGACCAAGACCAAGAAGCTTATCCAACTTACTCCTTCCTGATGAAAATCGCTGCAAGTCATCATTGAGTTGGAGAATGGTCTCTGTCATTTCCAATTTTTCCTGTCGAGCCTCGCCGTTGAGCTTCAAGAAGTAATTCGCTTTGTTCACCATATCTATATAATTCTTCTCGAGTTGCTCATTGGACTCTTGAAGGGAAACATTTGCTTTTATCAGATTATCCCTTTCCACTTCAAGATCGGTCGAGAGAGAAGTTACCCTTTTTACTTCTTCTTCGAGATCCTGCAATCTCCCTCTCAACCCCTTGTTTTGCTTAGCCAGTTTCTTTGAATCCCTCAAAAGTCTGTGGTAGGCTAGAGCAAAATCTTCACCTTCCGAATTATCCGATTCATCGTCCGTTGCAATCTTTTCAACAGTGGAGTTGGACAACGACTCGGATGTACTTGCCATTAAGCTAATGAAGGGTGAAGATGTGGACGCGTGGAACGCCGTTGCTTTATCTTCTTCATCACTTGACGATGACTCATTTGACGATGAGGTGTCATCCCAAGTGACGGCTTGCATCGCCTTCTTCTTGGACGGATTCTTATTTGGACATTCCGTTGAGATATGGCCGTATCCTCGGCACTTGAAGCATTGGACTTGTCCTTCTGTGCTTTTCTTATCCTTAGAAAAACCCTCTTGCTTTCTTGACTTGTAACTTGAAGAACCCTTGCCTTTCTTCCACTTTCCGAAGGATGGAGTTTTGCTTGAATTACCCCTTCGAAAATTTCGGCGAAACTTCCTTGTCAAGAGAGCGAGCTGCTTCTCAAAGTCCTCCATAGATAGGTTCTCGTCATCGCCTGAGGAGGATGAATCCGCGTCTTCTTCTTTTGTTGTTTTCAACGCATAACCTGAAGACTTAGAAGAGGATGCCTTTCCCGAAGAATAGTTAGTAGGAAATGTCATTTCATAAGTCTGTAATGAACCAACTAATTCTTCTACACGGATTTCGTCCGGGTGTTTAATAGTTTCAATGGCTGTAACCTTGGAACGAAATCTTTCAGGAAGAGTTCTTAATATTTTTCTTACAACTTTAAATTCTGGAATCTTCTCTCCCAAGTTAGAACATGAGTTTACGATATCTTGCAATCGAGTGTAATAGTCTGTGAACGATTCATTTTCTGCCATGAAAATAGAGTCAAACTTGCTCGTAAGCATTTGCAGTTTCTGAATCTTCACAAGGTTAGTTCCCTCATGCGTAACTTGAAGAACATCCCAGATTTCTTTCGCAGTCTCACATGCCGAGACGCGTGAGAACTCTGTTTGAGACAAAGCATCAAATAGAGCATTAATCCCTTTGCCATTGTAAGAAGAAAAATCTATCTCTTCCTTGGTCCATTTCGACCTAGGTTTGATGGTGCGAACATCACCAATAAATTCAGTTGGATTAGTCCATCCTAATTCAATTGATTGCCACACCCGTTCGTCGATGGAAATTAAAAAGGCTTTCATCCGTACTTTCCAGTACGCATAATTTGTTCCATCGAAGAACGGAGGTCTGTTGATGTTTTCACCTTCAACCATTGTTTACAACCCTATTCCCGCTCTGATACCACTTGTTGGGTTATGTATAATTGGATCTAAATAGGAAAAAAAACACCTAGAGGGGGGTGAATAGGTGTAAACAATAAACACTCAAAAATCTTTGCGATATAAAACCCAATGCGGAAAAATAAATAACACGCAGAGATTTTTACGTGGAAAACTCCAAACCGGAGTAAAAAACCACGGGACCGATCACACGGTGAAATCCACTAGAATTAAACACGTACAAGGTGATATACCGTACTCACAGATGACTCAACCTTTTCCATACGCTCCTAGTTGATCTTCTCCGCTCGCTCCACGACGCTTCTCGAATCCACGATCTGCGTCCAACGCCGAATCCACAGCGTCCAACGTCGAGTCCACGACGTCCGACCGAATCCACGGTCTTCACCCAGTAGCACGCTTCGAATCCACGAACGTACCTTGCTCTGAATCCACGAGAGCGGTTGCACCTTGAATCCACAAGGCCACGCGAGTCCACGCGCCGATTTGGGATAAATCGTTGATTTTTGGGTGGTGATGATCCACCGAATACTTAGATTAGAAATAGATCGGAAATACCATATAAGTATTCATTGATTTGATTCTACTCAAAATATGAGTATGAAAACCTAGAATCAAATCAATCAATATAGATGAAGAAACATAAGATAGAATCTATGATTTCCTTTATTCTCTATATGCGGATCTTAGGCCGTATATAAGATTATATTTGATTATGACGGCTTCTTTTTAGATTATTGGATTAACCCTAGAAAAAGAATCATAGGGTCTATTTATAGGTTAGAAACCCTTGGAAAAAGATAAGGATCAAAAACTATCCTTTTCTGGAATTTTACATGACGACGATCCGGATCGGAGTTCGGCGATCCGGATTGCAGTAGCGAGAAAAATAGTTTCCAGAAAAACGAAGGTTCGGGATCCGGATCGTTCATACAGTTTCACGAAACACCAACGTTCGGGATCCGGATTGGAAAGCCTGATCCGGATCGTTCATAAATTATGGTAAACCCAGTGTTCGGGATCCGGATCAAAGGAAGCTACGATCCGGATTGAACTGGTGTATGAACGAACAACCTTCGGGATCCGGATTGAGGAGCCTGATCCGGATCTTGAACATGTCCCATGTCCAGTTTTTGATATTTATGCAATCACAAGTTCATCCAAGTGTTTCTACACTATAAGAAGTATTCGGATCACGAAAGATATTAAGTTAAACATACCTGATCCTTTTGAATTCTTCTTTCTTGAGATTGAGTTATATGATCCAACCTTCTTTACCTTCAATCTTCAAGACTTAACCGAATTCACGAAATACGCCAACTTAAATTCCGTAACACAATTGGTATCAGAGAGGGAATAGGGTTGTAAACAATGGTTGAAGGTGGAAACATCAACAGACCCCCGTTCTTCGATGGAACAAACTATGCCTACTGAAAAGTACGAATGAAAACCTTTTTGATTTCCATCGACGAACGGGTGTGGCAATCTATCGAGTTAGGATGGTCAAATCCAACTGAAGTTATTGTTGATGTTCACACCATCAAACCTAGGTCGAAATGGACAAAGGAAGAGATTGACTCATCTTCTTACAATGGCAAAGGAATTATCGCTTTATTTAATGCCTTGTCACAAACTGAATTCTCTCGCGTCTCGGCATGTGAGACTGCGAAAGAAATCTGGGATGTTCTTCAATTTACATATGAGGGAACTAATCTTGTGAAGATTCAAAAGTTGCAAATGCTTACGAGCAAATTTGACTCTATTTTCATGGCAGAAAATGAATCATTCACAGACTACTATACACGATTGCAAGACATCGTGAACACATGTGCTAACTTGGGAGAGAAAATTCCAGAATTTAAAATTGTAAGAAAGATTTTAAGAACTCTTCCTGAAAGATTTCGTTCCAAGGTTACGGCCATTGAAACTATTAAACACCCGGACGAAATCCGTGTAGAAGAATTAGTTGGTTCATTACAAACATATGAAATGACATTTCCTACTAACTATTCTTCGGGAAAAGCATCTACTTCTAAGTCTTCAGGTTTTGCGTTGAAAACAACAAAAGAAGAAGAAGCGGATTCATCCTCCTCGGACGATGACGAGAACCTATCTATGGAGGACTTTGAGAAGCAGCTTGCTCTCTTGACAAGGAAGTTTCGCCGAAACTTTCGAAGGGGTAATTCAAGTAAAACTCCATCCTTCGTAAAGTCGAAGAAAGGCAAAGGTGTTTCAAGCCACAAGTCAAGAAAGCAAGATAGTTTTTCAAAGGATAAGAAAAGCTCAGAGGGACAAGTCCAATGCTTCAAGTGCCGAGGCTACGGCCACATCTTAACGGAATGTCCTAATAAGAATCCGTCGAAGAAGAAAGCGATGCAAGCCGTCACTTGGGATGACACCTCATCATCAAATGAGTCATCTTCAAGTGATGAAGAAAATAACGCAACGGCGTTCCACGCGTCCACATCTTCACCCTTCATGTGCTTAATGGCAAGTACATCCGATTCATTGTCCAACTCCTCCCAAGTTGAAAAGAATGCAACGGACGACGAATTGAGTAACTCTGAAGGTGAAGATTTTGCTCTTGCCTACTACAAACTGTTGAGGGATTCAAAGAAACTGGCAAAGCAAAATAAGGGGTTGAGAGGGAGATTGCAGGATCTCGAAGAAAAAGTAAAAAGGGCAACTTCTCTCTCGACCGGTCTTGAAGTGAAAAGGGATAACCTGATAAAAGCAAATGTTTCACTTCAAGAGAAAAATGAGCATTTTGAGAAGGAACACGTAAAAATGGTAGACAAAGCAAGTTACATCTTAAAGCTCTATTTCGAGGCTCGTCAAGAAAAAATGGAAATGACGAAGACCATTTTCCAACTCAAGGATGATTTAAAGCGATTTTCTTCTGGAAGGAGCAAGTTGGATAAGATGCTTGGTCTTGGTCAAACAAACCGTTTCGGCCTTGGATACAATCGAACTGAAGACAATTCGAGTTCGGTTGGGACAGTTTTTGTGCCCCAGTCGGTAACTCCTCCTCCGACGACGGAATTCACTGCATACAACGACAACAACCCTACCTCACCTACTTCGCGATCGTCAAGTACAAAGGTATGTTTTCGTTGTGGTTTTGCAGGGCACATTAGAAGAAATTGCAAGATTAGAGCAAAACAAGCAAATCAAGCACCTCTTGCAACAACTACCAAAAAGTTCATTCCCCGAAAATCAAAGGAGAACTTTTCAAAGGAAAAGAATGTTGGTAG
Source organism: Tillandsia leiboldiana (assembly GCA_029204045.2). Classification (NCBI taxonomy): domain Eukaryota; kingdom Viridiplantae; phylum Streptophyta; class Magnoliopsida; order Poales; family Bromeliaceae; genus Tillandsia; species Tillandsia leiboldiana. The sequence goes on from CM055065.1 coordinate 10,664,495, forward strand.
TTCACCCCACAAGACGTTTTCACAAAGGAAAATAACTTCACATTCATTGCCAACACACTCCAAAACTCAAAAGGTTTGGGTATGCAAAGGTGAATTCTTTCCTTGTCTTTAACTTTTCAGCGATTGAATATCCTGTAATTTATGTAAATTATTCTTTTTGAAAGGGGTTAGATCGGAAAATAATTGCTATGTTGTTTCAAACAAAATTTCTGAAAAGTGTAACCTAGTTTCTTTAGATAATGAAACTCTTTGGCATGAAAGACTAGGTCACATAAATTTTAAAGAACTAGCAAGGATTTCAAATAAAGACGTGGTTAAGGGGGTTCCTAAACTTTCTTTTAAAGAAAACATTGTGTGTGGAGGTTGTCAAAAGGGAAAACAATCAAGGACTGCACACAAGAACTTGAACCACGTTGGTACCAATCGACCCTTGGAATTACTGCACATGGACTTAATGGGGCCGACTCGTCAACCATCTTTGGGAGGTAAATGGTATATTTTTCTTTTGGTTGATGATTTCTCTAGATATTCATGGGTAACATTTTTAAAAGAGAAAGCGGATACTTTCGCCTCTTTTCATGAGGTTTGTCATCGTATTATGATTGAAAGAAATGAAAAGATCGTTCGTGTTCGAAGTGATAGAGGTAGAGAATTCATTAATTCTAAATTCATTGATTTTTGCACTTCCAACGGCATAAAACATGAATTCTCAGCACCCTATACACCTCAGCAGAATAGTGTAGTTGAGCGCAAAAACAGGGTTGTTCAAGAGATGGCGCGTGTGATGCTTCATAGCCGGAAACTCCCGTTACATTTTTGGGCTGAAGCTGTGAACACCGCCGTCTATGTAATTAATCGAGTGTATTTGCGCCCGGGAACTTCAAATACACCCTATGAGCTGTGGTTTAGTAGAAAACCGAATATCAAATATTTTCATATCTTTGGGAGTCGTTGTTATATTTTGCGTGATCGCGAAAATCTTGGTAAATTCGACTCTCGAAGTGACGAAGGGATTTTCATGGGTTATTCTACAAACAGTAGAGCATATCGGATATTTAACTTGGAATCTAAAACGATGGTAGAATCTATTAATGTTAAAGTAGATGAAGCTTTTCATTTTTCATCTGATAAATCTACCCCTGATATGTCTCTAGATGATGATACTCCTGTAAATGTATCTTCTCATAATAATTCTTTTGATAAAATTGATGCATCTAATGGTTCTTCTAGTTTATCTGAAATACAGGAATCACATGTACCTCCGAGTACTCCGTTACCTCAAACGCTACGGATCTCCAAGGATCATCCGGAATCGAACATTATTGGAGACCCACAAGAAGGAGTCAGGACTCGGAGACAGTTGGTTTGTGGAGTCGCATGTTACGTCTCCATGGTAGAACCAAAGAATATCGATGAAACTCTTCAGGATGACTACTGGATTGAAGCAATGCAGGAAGAGCTCCATCAGTTCGAAAGAAACAAAGTCTGGGAACTAACGAAGCCACCGAAGCAACACAACGTGATTGGTACTAAATAGATTTTCAAGAATAAGAAAAACGAGGATGGTACCATCATAAGGAACAAAGCACGCCTAGTTGCTCTGGGCTACTCACAAATAGAAGGTATAGACTTTGATGAGACGTTCGCCCCAGTTGCTCGACTCGAGTCGATTCGTATTTTGTTAGCGATTGCTTGTCATTTTAAAATCAAACTCTTTCAAATGGACGTTAAGAGCGCGTTTTTAAATGGGTTTTTGAACGAGGAAGTTTATGTGGCTCAACCGAAAGGTTTTGTAGACTATAAACAACCTAACCATATTTTTTGTTTGAAAAGGGCTCTTTACGGTCTAAAACAAGCACCGCGAGCGTGGTACGAAAGGTTAACAAAGCACCTATTGGAAAAGGGCTATACTCGAGGGGGAGCAGACCGGACTCTCTTTGTGAAGCATTATCAGGATAATTTTATTGTGGCACAAATCTATGTCGATGACATTGTATTTGGTGCAACTAGAGACAATGATGCTTCTAAATTCGCAGAAACCACGAAAAGCGAATTTGAGATGTCTATGATGGGAGAACTGACATATTTTCTTGGATTGCAAGTGAAACAAAATGAAGAAGGCATCCATTTGTGCCAATCCAAGTATGCAAGGGAGTTGGTGAAGAAATTCGATTTAGAAAATTCTAAAGATTTTCCGACTCCGATGGGAACTAGCAACAAGGGATTAGGAAGTGAATCTCTTAGTGAAAGTGTAGACGAGAAGCTTTATCGCAGCATGATTGGAAGTCTACTCTACCTCACGGCTAGTCGCCCGGATATATCCTTTAGTGTTGGGATCTGCGCGAGATATCAATCAGCACCAAAGGAGGTTCACCTGAAAGCGGTGAAAAGGATCATCCGGTACGTTAAAGGAACACTGAACTTCGAAATTTGGTATCCTATGGGAACAACGCTTGACATTATAGGATATTCAGATACCGATTGGGCAGGATCTGTGGATGATCGGAAAAGTTCGAGTGGTGCATGTTTTTATCTTGGCCATTGCCTTGTTGCATGGCATAGTAAAAAGCAAAACTGCATAGCACTCTCGACTGCCGAAGCAGAATATATCTCAGCGGGTAGTTGTTCAACTCAACTCATTTGGATGAAAAGCATGTTGAGCGACTTCCGAATTTCAGCAACTTCGGTAACCATTCTTTGTGACAACACAAGTGCTATAAATATTTCTAAAAACCCTGTGTTGCACTCAAGAACAAAACACATTAAACTTAGATATCATTTTCTAAGAGAGCTAGTTGAGTCAAATATTCTTCAAATTTCCTACATTTCAACTGAAGATCAATTAGCTGACATTTTAACAAAACCTTTGGATCAAAAATGATTTATTCATTTGCGTAAGGCAATAGAAATGCTTTCTTTGAAATAACACTTTTTCAAATCATTGCTTAGGTTAGGTTTTGTTTTGTGTTTTTGTTCCTTATCTATGTTTGTATATAGAACATTAATTGAGCATATGCAATTGACTTTACTTGCATCCTTTCATATATTTAGAAATTTATTATGCTTTGGATATCATAATAATTCATTTGATGCAATGATCATTTATGTCAATTAAGTCATCTTTATTTTGATCAAAGTCAATTTCTCTCTCAAATGATCTCTTGGTATAGTTTTTATCTTATTTGACAATTGAGTTAAGTATGAAACTCGAGATTAATTTTTGGTTGAATACCTTATATCTTAAATAATTGATAACCAATTGAGTGGGAGTTTGTTAAAATATTTATGCTCATAAGATGTGGAAAGAGTTACATCCCATTGAGGAGTGTGAAAACTACCACCACACGGTGGAAAGAGCTACCACCTCGGTCGTCCGAGTACTGTGTGCAGCTACCACATGTATACCAAGCATGTTTTTTCAAGTTGATAAGATAAAATGCTTTTTGGTAAGGTGGGGATTTTATTGAAAGATGCTCAAAGAGCCACTCCTTACAACAAATTGATTAGATACATTATCTAACATATTTGGGATTTCAAACATCTATTTCTTTTGATGTGAAATGATGACTTTTGTTTAAAGTTGACATGCAAAAGTGCTTACATACTTTTTCTGGATTTTCTGGAATTTTCCTAAATTTTTCTGAAGAAAAAGTTTGGAGCCGATCCGGACCGGAACATCCGTTCCGGATCCCGAACGCAGAAATCTCTGCGGGTAGCCGATCCGGACTGCATTCATAGGGCGTTCCGGACCGCGGCTAGGGTTTATATGAAACAAAAGGGTTTTTGATTTTATTTCATCTCAATATTTAGTTTCCAAGTCTCCAGAGCTTCTCTCTCTAGAAATCATCCAATTTGGAGCCTTTCAACTCGAGTTCTTCGAATCAAAGTGAGTTTTCATGATCAAAACTTCGGTTTTTCACAGTTTTTCTCTATTTTCTCAAAACGTGCATGAAAATCTTGTATCTTTTTCGTTTGAGATTGGTTTTTGGTCAAATTTCATTTGAAATAAGAACTCTGAGTAGATTAGTTTTGATTATATGCTAGGTATTCTCTTGATTAACGGATTTTTGGGCTTCGATTTCTAAAAATTCGGTTTTAGGGCATATAATGAGAATTTTCGAAAATCATGGAATTGATCTATTTTTAAAATTCTTTTTGCAAAACTAATTTGATTCCTCGTCTCTCTACACGATAATGATTGTTTGGGTATAATTTTTCAAATTTTTGAAAATAACATTTTTTTCGTGTTCTTGAGTTGTTGCTCGCAGGATTCTCTCATTCACAAGAAATAGCAGAGATGGTGATCACTTGGGTAATCTTTCTTCTGGCTGCTATGGTTCACACTAGAGCTACAAACAAGCCTAAAAGGGCTAAGAAAACTAGGGATGATTCCGAGACGGAATCTGAGACTGAATCCATTGATTGGGATGAGCTATTGGTAGAAGCGACTGCTCCTACTGCTTCAAAGGGGAAAGCCCCTGCTGCATCCTCAAAGGCAAAGACTCCCCCAACCGCCGCAGATAAGGGCAAAGCTCCAAAGGAAGAAACTCCTCTCAAAACAAAAAGGAAGAGCGTTGCATGTAAAAGAGGGAGTGCTCGAGGAATTTCAATTGAAGAGCCACTAGCCAGCAAGCCTCCTCCACAATATTTTATAAGCTCGGAAAGAATTAAGGACTTCGAAAAGAGGGAATGCATTGGTGAGAGACATGTCAATGTCAAAGCTCTGAAGGAGCGATCTGCACTTTTTGGCACTCTTTTTGACCATGCGGGACTTGCCCCCATTTGTCATTTCCCTGAACCTACTGGATATTGTCTTCACTCGGTGAGGATGTTTTATCAGAATGCATCAAGGTTAGTTGATCAAGAGGACGGACATCGAGAATTTCTAACAATGGTTAGAAATGTTAAGATTAAGGTCACACCTCAATTGATTGGAGAGGTGTTAGGGATGAAGGCACGGGTTGAAGGAGCACATTACGTGAAAAGTCAAACCTTCTCCACCACCTCATGGAGAGTGGTTGTGGATGGAATTTGTCTTCCAGATACTCGGTCGACGGGGAACTCAGTCTTTTCAAAAGAAATTCGACCGGAGTATCGCTATTTGAATTTTATTGTTTGCTACAACATTCTTCCTAACATGCAAACAAAAATTCTTAGATGGGATAGGATGTTATTTCTTTATCTTCTTGGAAATCCCACAGCGGCTATGAGATCAAACTTAAACATTCCATTTCTCATTTGGTCAAGGATGACGCGGTATGTAGAACATGCGCATCCCACAGAGCGACTTCCCTACCCAGTTATAATTATGCACATTTTGAAGAAATTCAAAGTCGATATTTCATCATCGGCTTATATGCATAGTGTCACGCCCCGGGTGTAAACCGGAACCTGGGCCCGTCTACAGATCCGCCGTGCACACGGTATTTCCCGCGTACACGAAGCGCCAAACCTGCTCAGATATAAGAGATAATAATAAAAGAGCAATAAAAACAGAGCTGAACTAAAAACTAATACATCTCAGACTGAAGCTGAAAATAAAATACAATACATCTGTATAAATGATACATCAGTCTCTCCCAGCTCACCAAAATAAATACAACCTGCTGGCAAAAGCCAGTCCCAAAAGTAAAGGTACAACCGTCTGAGGAAACATGGGTACACCAACAGTCCAGCTAACTCGCTCATCCTGCCTCGAGATCTATCTACTCAGCCGTCCTCTCTCCTCGACCCGCCGCTGAAAGCCCAGCAGCACCCGCAGAAGACACTGCAAAACAAGGGAGAAGAAAAAGAAGAAAGAAGAATGGGGGTGAGAACTACTAGTAAACCAGTAGCCTCCCCTAGTGGGTAAAACCTCAAACTCTGACACACCCACTAGGTCTACCAGAGGCAAAAAGGAAAGAAGTGTGGTAAGCAATAATGACTGCTGAAGAAAGGAAACTACCACTACTATGCCTCTAAAATGCAGTCCTAGACTGGAATAACCGCATGCAACAGTAACCGACCGTCCCCGATGGACCCAATCTGTACCGCCCTCATCATCGGGCAAATAAGCCGCGCCGATGTGATAGCAAAACTCCTGCTGCCACCCTCATCATCGGGCAAATAAGCCGCGCCGATGTGATAGCAAAATTGTCAATAACTGTATGGCCCCGGCCTCCGGAGGGGAACTCGAGGGGAGCGACCCACACGAGGAAAGCATCACCGGGCAATAACCGCGCGGGTGTGAAAGTAACAAAAGCAGGACTGGATCACAACTATAAAGCCCGAGTGGAACACAACCCTCCTCTAAAAGAAAACTGATTCCCAATCAGATGCAAAAGTAACCATCCGGTCAATCGCCCAATATCCGCGATTGCCGCAATACCCCACAATCCACGACCAGGTCTCACCACCGACCTCCGGTCAACTGCCCAATATCCGCGGTCGTCGGAATAACCCACAATCACAATCATGTCCCACATCCGACATCTGGTCAACCGCCTACTATCCGCGGTTGCCACAAGACCCTCTAGTCCATAATCATGCCCTATCACCGATGTCCTATAACCGACATCCGGTCAACCGCCCAATATCCGCGGTCGCCGCCAAAACCCATAATCCATAATCCAGGCCCCGGCTACACTATCCCAAACCCCTGCTCAAACCCGAGCAACAAATACCACCTGACCCACGAAAGGAGAAAAGAAACAAACAAGGTTTCTCCTAAGTCAAGTTCCATCATGAAAGTGTAGCGATAAAAGATGGCCTACCTAGATGTCCAAACAAGCATTCATATGTCCTCATGAAAGATAAAGAAAGTGTGACAAATAATGGCTCCACATGTGTATCAATTAATAGCTCCGCATAGATATAACCATCATGCTAAATCATTATCCAACCACACATGTTTAAACTCCACAATTTTCCCTCACCTAAATCATCCACCTATGCATGTCCCAAAAGATCCTCAAGTGGTACCCTCCCACAAGACATTTCATTTTATCGCAACATAAAAGTAAATTCCACATGCAAGGTTAAGTGCCAAAACTATATCCATACAACCATGTATAACCCCCAACCACTATCAGAGTTCCACAATAGTAATTTTCATTTGATAGGCTCACAATTATTTTACTTTAAGCATGCATGTCCATAGTTGATCATTCAATGTAACCAATGAGAGGATCTCTCCAATATTCCTAGGGGTATGTCAAAAAATGAGGAGTATAGCAACCACCCACCTCGATCGCTAAATCCAAGTCCAAATAGTGCTCTCGCCCAAACAAGCCAAACCGCCGCGATCACTGTACACAATATCCCCAATATACACACAAATAAGCACACAAGTATCCAAACACATGCTGTCCAGAATTCAGTCCCAAAGATGCCCTATTTTTACATGCGAGATGGAGACCAAAAATTCCCAAAAAATTGCCGCTGCGATCCTCGCGTCGAGACGATCGAAATGAGTACTCGCACGCCCAAATCTGAGTTTCCTACACTGAGAAACAAATCCGACAAGGGAACCACCCCGAATTAAACCGATCTCAAAAACTGTAGCACTACATTCTGTAAACAGAGGTTTTTCACCTTCTAAAAATATTTAGAAAATTCCCAAAAAAATTGAGGATGTTTCATGCGCTGTGTAGATGAAAAACGCCTCTTGGCACGCCTCGATTAGACGCCTGTGCGCAAAGATATCGCCGAAATACCGCAGTGCTGTCCAAAACTCCGCCCAAGAAAAAGGGTCAAAAGAATGCTAGGGGAACTCCAAGATAAACTCGAAACGAGGGGAAACTCAAATCACGAAGATCGTAGCCCTACCTGTTAAGAAGCCAACAGCGCAAGAATCGCCTCAATCGGAGGTCGGAGTAAGCCGGGGGAGTCCTCGCACTGAAACCGCGACGAAGAAGACCACAAATGAACGAGCGTCACGCCGCGCCGTAAAAATGAAAATCTCGGGATGCGTGCCGCAGAAAAATCCTGGAATCTGCAAATGGATCCAGCTCTGGGAGAAGAAGAATTCTTGTGAAGGTGGCTGTGGAAGAAAATGAACAGTGAAAGAGCTAATCGGGCTTGAACAGGGCCTATTTATAGACCCAAAACGACAAATCCGGAAATACCGGATTTGTCCCAACTTTCGGGCGCATGCCCATTTCCGGGCGCCCGAAAGCCCCACGGGCTGCCCTGCGACGAGCGCCCGGAACGCTCCCGTGCTGCCACGTCCACCCCGAACAGCGGACACCAAAACCCGCCGCTCACACCTCGCCGCGTGGCCCACGCGAAGGTCGACACGTGGCGGCCCACGCGCGGGAACCGCGCGTCAACGCGCCTGACACGCGCCCACGTGCGCCTACGCCCCCTGCCAGGCACGCAACCCGAGGTGCCCCGGTGCACCTCCGTGGACCCAGCCTTCATGAGCCCTCCAACCAAAATCAGCCACGTGTCCCGCCGGTCCACCATGCACCCTGCGCCCTCCGTAGACCTCGCCCCGCGGACCGGCCAACTCCTGAGCCGCCACGCGTCCAGCCCCCGGTGCACGCCCGCCGTGTGGACCGGGCGGCCCGCGCCTCTGCTCGCCGCGCTGCCAGCGGCTGCTCCGCCGCGCTCCGCCGCTGCCCGCCGCCGCCGGCGCTGCCCGCCGGCCGAAACAGTGACCCCAAGCCTCGAAAAGCGCGCTTTTGCATCCGGACTCCGAAAAATACAAGTAGCTAGTCCATTTTCACCGTTTTCGCGCACTGATTCCAAATCCGGTGTCCGATTTGCCAAATTCTAACTCTAAAAATTGCCGAAGGCATCCGGAAAGGTGTTCCTTGGTCCAAACTTCGCGCTGAGTCCATTTTTAATATCCGCTTCGCGCGAAACTATTTCTAAACATTCAACGGGGTCCTCTGATCACTCACGTGATCCAATTAACACACTGAGTCCAACACTGGTGTCCAATTTGTGCATAAACACCTCCAATACACCCCGTAGGCCTCCAGAAGCCACCCAACGCACTGCAACAGCTCTGCGGAGATCCAGGTCATCACATCCTCCCCCACTAAAAGAAAGTTTCGTCCTCGAAACTAAAGTCATTCCTCAAGCCGGAATCTCAACCAAGTAGGGGGGGTAAATATCCAATCATCCACCACTCAAGCTCCCAAGGCTGTCTAATACCTCCTCCAGAGACGCGATGCACTCCTCGGGTCTCTAACTAGAACAAAATAGAGGCGGGCACTCCAGAAAACCGCACCACCTCAACCAAGTACAGCTGGGCTAACCGCTCGAGCTACCAAGTAGTCTGCATCGGTACAAGCATCCGCTCCTCCCCGGGCCCCCGATAATTCAATCACAAGTCCATCGGCACAAAGGCTTGATCCAAGTACCTCTATACTCCCGAGGTATCCAATATAAGTCCCCCAACTTAACACGTAGACTCTGATCTCAAGTCTTTAAACCGTCGGGATGTAGAAGCAATTCCCCAATTCTCCGGCATCAACACACAGCCATATGCAGTCGAGAAAACCAGATTACAAATCCACCTTCAGGAAGACCCGGGACCCTTACAGCTGGTAAATCAAATCCTCCATGCTCGAAAAGGGTGCTAGCTCCAGATGGTCACTTCATCTAATTCCCGGGGATCCACACAAAGACGAAGTGTACCAATCTTCCACAACTCGAATAGCACCGGCGCCCCCAAAGGCGACACACTTGGTTTGACAAACTTTCCAAAACATCGAATCCTGGAGTTGTGTCCTCAACTCCCAAACTAGTGACATGCAAGACAACTCCGATAGGAGAACAGCCGGGAACTCGCAACCAAAGGGGATATCCCCGAGTCCCAGCGCCGCTGTAGGTCCCTCAACCACACCAGCCAAAAGTCTACTCATCCACTGCGAAACATCCGCCTCGCTCCCGAAGTCAAAACTATAGAGGCGAAGATAACCCTCAAGCAACCCAAGTACACCAACACCTCCGGGCCTGGCTGCCCAAGAAAACTGTCCTCGCGGCATAATCAACCGCCGAGAAAGAAAACCGAACCCGCCAGCCCAACAAGTACCACCACAATATCCCGCAGCTGAGCCCAGACCATCAGGTCTACCGGCAAAATCCAGGACTCAAGCTGCACCGGGCAGGACCAACAACTCTCCTCCACGTGCCAAGCGCGATCGGGAAAATAAGCCTCCCGTGCACGTGGTGACCATCCTACCCCTAACCCAAGCAATAAAGCAAAAGCATTACCCACAAAGAAGGGAATACTCCCTTATCAAAAGATACGAACCCAAGAGCTCGGAACAACTCAAACCTACTGTGAGGACCTGGATCCCCACGACGAGATTACTGGTTGACCAGCAGCTCCTGGTGGCCTAGGTGGCGTGTCGGTGTCGTTTGTACACCAATTGGACACTTTTGATAGACTCGGTGTGTTAAATGGATCACGAGAGTAGTCAGATGGCCCCGTCGAATGCTTAGAAGTGGTTTCGCGCGCAATGGATATTAATATTGGACTCAGGGCGAAGTTTGGATAAAAGATCACCTCTCCGGATGCCTTCGGGAATTAATTAGAGTTGGAATTTGGCAAATCGGACTTCAGAATTGGACCCGGCGCGGAAAATCGGATCAAGTGGGCTATCAGGGGGCGCTGCGCAACTTTCGGATGAGAATTTGGAGCAGCGGATATCGTTTTTGGATTCAGCGCGCGAAATTGCTAAGAATGGACTATTTATTTGTTGGTTTTGGAGTCCGGTAGGCGTGCGCATTTTTGAGACAACGCGGCACGCAAACCGAGGTGTTGGCGCAGCGCGGATCCCGAGGTGGCGACACGGGGCTCGAGGCACGCGCGGCAGGCGCGCTAGGCGCGCGGGGAGGCGCGCCTTCGGGATGGGCCACGCGGGGGCCGCCACGTGGCGGGCCCCCGTTGGTGCCCACGCGGGCGCGGTGGCGCGCGCCCGTGTCACGGGCGCGTGTCCCGCGCCTGGGGGGGGCGCGGTGTCACGCCGCGCATGCGGCGCCCGGGCTGCGCGGCCGCGTGGCGGGCAGGGGCGCGGCCACGTGGCCCGCCTTTTGCCCGCCTGGACCGGGTGCACCCTCATGAGTGCCGTGGACCGGCGGGTGCACCGGGGACTGGGTGCCGTGGACCACTTTTTCTCTCTCCCTCCTTTTCTTCTTCTTCTTTCTCCCCCGCACCTCCATTTTTTCTCCTCTTTCCTTTCTTCTCCAACCGAGAGTGAGGGAGAGTGAGGGAGGAGGTTGGGAGGTGTTGCGGCGGTGCGTCGTGGGCCACGTGGAGCGCGCGAGGTTTTCCGTGGGGAGCGTTTCGGCGACGGCGGCGCAGTCGGGTAGGTCCCGTGTGTTAATTTTTCGGTATTTTTGGCACAGTTTTGGAGCGTCCTTTTGGACATTGGATTTGAACCCTTACTCTTGTGTGTGTTAGGGACCGTGTTTTACTGTGCCGTTTTACTGCGCGGACTGCTGCTGGCGTTTTGGACGCGCCTCGTTTTGCGTGTGGACTCGTTAGTGTGCACCGTTTTGCGTGCAATGTGTTGTACGAGCGGCGGATCGAGGCGAGCCTATACACTTTTTTCATCTACTCGACGCGAGGATTAACAACGTATTTTTCTGGGATTTTTCCGGGAATTGCCCGAAGGTATACTTTTCCCGTTCTCCTGTGCAATGTGATACAGTTGTGTATGTTGTAGACTTTCGCGCTCACCGCGTTGTGGAATTTGTAACTCGGCTTACGGGGCTCGAAATTTGACATGCAGGTACTCGTTTCGAAGGTATCGACGCGAGGATTGCTGTGATATTTTTATTGGATTTTTAGGGGAACTTTCGGCAGGTGAAATAAGCATATCTTTGGGACTGATTTTCTGTGTGTTTGTGCGTGGTTAATTTTGGGAATGAAAGTGTAATGTTGGACCTTATTGTTGTACCCAGGGGTGTTTCCAAGTGTTGCTGGACCCGATGGATCTGTAGACTTTGATTTCGGGGTACTTTTAGTTGTTTGGAGCCACGGCTTACGCGACTTGTACCGAGGGTGCAATTTTGGCAGATTTTGGACTGTGAGCGTCTACACTCTTCACCGACTTCAGGTTTGCCTTGGTTTAAGCGCTTCAGGTGGGTAAACTTAGTAATTGCAACTGTTAGAGGGAATAACAAAGTTTATATGCATGTTATGCCTTATGGGAGGTGTAATAGAGGATGTTCATGTATGGTTAAGATAAGCTTATCTGTGGGAAGGTCACCCTTTATGATTGATAGCATGCCTAATTTAATGTACAACTAATATGAGCGAGAGGTAAGCATGGAAACGGCCTAGAAAATGTGGATTGGTGCTTACCTGATAATTGTACACGTTTATTGAACTAGAGACTTAGGATGTGGTAGACATGTTATATTTATCCCACACTAGATGATATAGAGATCATACATGGTTATTCATGGGCCTATTTAGGCGGGATTGGTATATCATAGTAGGAATATTTTAGCATGTTTTGCTAATATATGTTTCACCCACTTTTATCGTTTCTGAGGACAAAAGCATGCTTGTATGGACATGTAGCTAGGCCATCTTTTACTGCTGCACTACTTATTGGACCTTGACTTAGGAGAAACCATACTTTTTCTTTCTCCTTCTTTGTTAGTCAGGTGGTCTGTATTGCTCGGGTGCGAGCAGGGGTCTGGGGTAGTGTAGCCGGGACATTGGTGTCAGGGATGGGTTGTGCTGGATTGCGGATGGCAGGGTTTTGCGGTGACCGCGGACTTTGGGCGGTTGACCGGATATTTATTTATGCATCAGATTGGGTATCAGATTTCTCTAGTGGACGGAGTTTCCCACTATTTGAGTATTTTTGCATCTGATTGAGGACGAGGGTCTTCTTTAGTGGTTGGGCTTTCCCACTTTGATCATAGTCATGATCTAGTCCTGCTATATAGAGATACTTGTGATACTGATGACAGAGATACTTTACTCGTGTGGGTCGCTCCCCTCGAATGCCGCTCCGGAGTAGGCTTTAGACCGTGTTGGGTTCCGGTCAGACCGTGCTGGGTTCCGGTCATTTGGACAGTGGAGATACTGAGTTCGTGAGATTGGTGACAGAGCAGGCAGTACCGGGTTTTATACCGGTTCATTCGATTGGGTTTATTTCGGTCAGATACTTTTATTGTTACACTCGTGCCTGGGGGCCGAGTGCAGACTGGTAGTTGAGTTTAGATCAGTGATAGTACTATTGAGAGCCGTTTGGTTGACGGTGGTCCCGTGTCGTTGAGAGTACTTTGACCGCTGTGTGAGAGGTTGAACATCATGATTCTATCCGTTCTGAGAGAGAGCGTGGATTTTGACTATAGCCTGCATGAGCCACTACTCGATAGCGAGTTAGTCCGTTTGGACGCCCTACGTAATTCCTGCCCGTCAGTGGGAGGTGGTTGTAGGTGGGCGCAGGTTTGACTGGACCAGGTGTGGCAGTCAGCTCGATTGGGTCGATTGTGCACTTCACGTGCTGGTGGTTGCATGCCATTCGCTGGTTCTCCCCTTTTTGGCCTTTAGATAGGGGCATGGTAGCTGTTGAGAGTCTCCAGCTTACTTATTTCAGTCTTTATGACTTGGGTTAGTTTATGTCTCCTGAGGACTTGGTGGGCAGACCGTCGGGTCTGGCGGTGGTACCCACTGAGAACTCCCTTTTTGGTATAGTTCTCACACCCTTTGCGGGTTTTTCCCCCTCCTTGTTCCTTCCTCTCCTTTCTTTTGCAGAGTCTTAGAGGGTGTTGCTGATTCTGCGGTTGTTGGTCGGCGCGAGGGAGTCGCGAGCTAGATCCCTACCCGTTGTTGGAGAGTAGCGGTACCCCTTTCAGAGGAGATCTTCAGTAGACTAGTTGTTTTATTTTTTCTCTTTTGAGAGACTATTGTAGTGAGGATATATTATGTATTGAGAGACTGTACACTGTTGTATTTATTGGAGATACCTCCCGGTTGGGTTTAGAGCTTGTATTTGAGGATATTGTATTATTATTATTTTGGGAGGCGAACATTGTTGTATTATTTCCAGTTGTACAGTGATTGATTTTAGTTATACAGCAGATTTTTACTTATATAGCTCTGAGATCTGTTTAGCTGTAGTACTTTTCTTGCAGGTAGGACGCTTCGCTTATACAGGTTGGCATAGGTGGCGGATCTGTTGGCGAGCCCGGGTCGCAGTTTCGACCCCGGGGCGTGACAGATTAGAGTGGTATCAGAGCCTAGGTTGTAGGTCATGGTGGACTTAGAAACCCTAGGCTTATGGTTTGACCCTTGGTTGACTTTGTGAGAGTCGTGACTTTTAGCGGGAGTCCTGATTGAGTTTTATACCTCTCCCAAGGGACGGGAAGAGTGATTGGCGTGTTTATTCTCCTAAGTGATTATGTTGGCTGCAGACAACATAATGCTGTGGAACGGGTGACATGCTCTAGACTTTCGCTGGATTGGGTCGAGTGCTGTTGTGTGCTGTTTTGTGGCTTCGTCGTGGCGAGCTGTGTCTCCCCGACGCTGGGTTTTGGCCCGCGTACTTCCTGTCATAGCAGTTGAGCTTGAGCGGTTGGTTTTGGGCCGGATACCGGGATTGAGGCCAGAGAACTCCGGACTCAGATGACAGGATTATCAGAGGCTTATCAGCGGCCGAGTGGGCAGCTGGTCTTGGTGACACAGTGGTCGGGGCATTGAGTAACCCACTCTGTGCCAATGTTTAGTGTCGAGGCACCGAGGCAGGGTGGATAGTTGACAGCAGAGGAGCTGCGGGGCATGATCGATCTACTGAGCCAGATTTGGCAGATGAACCACCCCGACTCGTAAGATTGGGTTTGGGGCCTTTGGAGGCAGAGTCGTGGTGGGTGGTGGTGGATTGATCAATTGAGAGCCTCCCTGTGCCAGAGAGTTTATGCAGTTGTTGAACTGCGCGCTCCAGGTCTCGAGGGACGAGGCGCATAGGATATGTGAGGCTGGGAGTGGATTGCGCCAGGATACCTTTCAGTTTATTCGATCCCTCCTGTATAGATTTTGATCTTGGATGCCTCGATAGAGTAGCCGTTGTGTATGGAGCGTGGCGCTGCAGTTCCTTTTGTTAGGGATCTGCCGCAGAGGCGAGTTCTGGATTTTGGCGCTTGCCGCCGGGTGATGGAGGACAGATCGGCTGGCAGAGGCATTTCTGATTTCTTTCTCCAGGATGACGAGTTTCCGAGATGCCGGAGATCGGGTGGACCCCGAAGGCAGCATCAGCATTTATATCAGAGTGGCGCAGCGGTAGCGTGGATTTGTTATCTGCGGAGGACCTTATTCGTCGCCTCAATGTGATCAGAGACAGAGGTCGTGCTCCTTTGCTGATAGTCCCGATTTTCAGGCAGATTGAGCGACAACCACTTGCTTTGAGCGGATGAATCTGTGCCGCCCGGTTGGAGAGCGCCACGGTAGTGGATCGAGTGTCGCAGGTGGGATTTCACGACAGTAGTCGGAGTTAGAGCATGTTCCACTCTTGCATGGGCTAGAGGCAGATTTGTTACCACGTGTACTAGAGGTACAGGTTCCTGTTGTGGTTGTGCATGTGGTGGAGGCTTTTGAATCATGTCCAGTGCGGCCGAGACCGCGAGTTACCGGCAGAATTATTGGGAATTGTAGCAATTCGGTGTTTCGACCCTGTGCTTGAGATTGATTGGCACAACGCCACAGAATGTTTGACTGCGGCGAGAGAGGACTTTGATCTTCGGCAAGGCGGACTAGAGGAGGCTTGCTTGTTGAGATTGTTAGAGCACACAGGTTTTAGCGACAGTGTGAGAGGTGCTTACGGCAGCACCGGGACTCAGGGATATCCTTGTTGCTCATGAGATCCCGGGTGTGATTTCACCTGAGCTGTTGATAATGCCGCCGGTTAGGGAGATAGAGATTGCGTTGGACGTGGTTCGGGGAACCGCTCCACCCTCGACGGCACCTCATTGGATATCGCCTGTAGAGCTGAGAGAGCTGATGGCGCAGTTGCAGGATCTGATGGATCGAGGGGTCTGTTTGACCTGGTGCCACGCCGTTGGTATACGGCGGTGATGCCACGCCGTTGGTATACGGTGGTGATGCCACGTCGTTGATACACGACTGTGAGGGTCCTTTTATGGTTCGAGTGTAGACAAGTCCGGGTGGTATCTAGGACCTTTTGATGGAGTTATACTCCGGCAGTTAGTGTATGATGCGAGTACCTACTTGGAATTAGACAGCCAGGACTTCGCCTAGATGGCGTTCAGGACACGGTAGGGGCATTATGAGTTTATAGCGAGGCCCAATGGAATGACGAATGCCCTGTTGACTTCAATGTCTGAGGAATTGTATGTCACAATTGTACTTGGGCGGATTGGGAGTGGGGTTTCCCGAGGATATTTTGATTTACTCCCAGAGCGATTTGGAGCACGAGGAGCACTTGTGGAGGTGCTACCATTCCTGTGTGGATGAAGCTGTATGCGAAGTTATTGAGGTACAAGTTTTAGCTCCAAGTGCATGCCTTCTTGAGTCACCTTAGTCTGGCCATTTGAGTGGCGGTGGAATCCGACCAAATGGATGTTATTCAAGTTTGGCTGAGAACAACATTTATTCTTGAGGTGAGGAGCTTCTTAAACATGGCAGTGCCGGGAGAGCATGGCCAATGGATAATGAGACTGATACCAGCGCCAATGCTAGTGTTTCCAGTGTTGGGATATGGATTGGTGTGTTTTAGGGATACCTCCCATTGTGGCTGTAGAGTTACCGTGGGTTGATCTTCGGTCCACACTTCATTAGTCCAACCCTATGAGTATTGTGGCAGGATGAACCGCTGTTTTGCAGGCAGCTTGGATTCCACAGTTGAGCCTTTCAGTACGCCTTTTATTTCCAGCTTTGATTCATATACCTGGGCGTAGACCATGCCTGCTTGGCTATCAGTTCTGATTACTCAGCATCTTGAGTGGGATTTTCGCGGATTGTCGTTGTTGGTTCGGATTTTGACCGCGAGTTTGGGCATCCGCATTATGATCGCCTTTCGAGCCAGTTTTCACTCCCGTTCATCGACGGTTTGGTCCCCGCCAGGGTGTCCTTTATTGGTTGAGAGATCGACTTCGACCCGTGGGTCCGTTGGGGTTATGTTGGCATGTTGAGTGACCAACTGTGGCATGAGATTATGTCTCTTGAGGATCCTTTTTTTTAGGGTAGCCTGCAGTTGAGTAGTCCACTCGTGTGGTTTGGGTCTGGTAGTAACTGAGTGAACACCCCAGCTTATTGGATTCTTTTCCTTATTGGATAAAAGTGTGGGTATACTTCGGGTGGCTTTGGTTGAGAGACACAGGATGTGGTTTGGTGCGTGTTGCACTAGTGGTTATTTCCGTTTCCCCCAGCCTTTTATTGGAGCCCTTTGATATTTCATGTCTCAGCTCATGAGTGATGTGTTTTTGGATCCCTCGCCCGTGATTAACTCGCCCCTTTGAGATCTATGAGTATTTGGAGTACGAGGGACGCCCGTTGCTAATTCTTGCTCGTGAGTGGAGGAATTGCGCAATCGGGCTATGTCGTACTGGTTGTTGTTGTTATTGTTGTTAAGGAGTAATCACGGGGAGTGAGTGATGACTTACGAGCTGATGATGATGATGTTGAGTACTTACCCTTGTTGTTTGTGACTCCTGGTGGAATTGAGCTATTTTCGAGGATGAAACTTTCTTTAGTGGAGGAGGATGTGAGGACTTGGATCCCCACGATGAGATTACTGGTTGACCAGCAGCTCCTGGTGGCCTAGGTGGCGTGTCGGTGTCGTTTGTACACCAATTGGACACTTTTGATGGACTCGGTGTGTTAAATGGATCACGAGAGTAGTCAGATGGCCCCGTCGAATGCTTAGAAGTGGTTTCGCGCGCAATGGATATTAATATTGGACTAAGGGCGAAGTTTGGATAAAAGATCACCTCTCCGGATGCCTTCGGGAATTAATTAGAGTTGGAATTTGCCAAATCGGACTTCAGAATTGGACCCGGCGGGGAAAATCGGATCAAGTGGGCTATCCGGGGGCGCTCCGCAATTTTCGGATGAGAATTTGGAGAAACGGATATCGTTTTTGGATTCAGCGCGCGAAATTGCTAAGAATGGACTATTTATTTGTTGGTTTTGGAGTCCGGTAGGCGTGCGCGTTTTTGAGACAACGCGGCACGCAAACCGAGGTGTTGGCGCGACGTGGATCCCGAGGTGGCGGCACGGGGCTCGAGGCACGTGCGGCAGGCGCGTTAGGCGCGCGGGGAGGCGCGCCTTCGGCACGGGCCACGCGGGGGCCGCCACGTGGCGGGCCCCCGTTGGCGCCCGCGCGGGAGCGGGGGCGCGCGCCCGTGTCACGGGCGCGTGTCCCGCGCCTTGGGGGGGCGCGGTGTCACGCCGCGCATGCGGCGCCCGGGCTGCGCGGCCGCGTGGCGCGCAGGGGCGCGGCCATGTGGCCCGCCTTTTGCCCGCCTGGACCGGGTGCACCCGCATGAGTGCCGTGGACCGACGGGTGCACCGGGGACTGGGTGCCGTGGACCACTTTTTCTCTCTCCCTCCTTTTCTTCTTCTTCTTTCTCCCCCGCACCTCCATTTTTTCTCCTCTTTCCTTTCGTCTCCAACCGAGAGTGAGGGCGAGTGAGGGAGGAGGTTGGGAGGTGTTTCGGCGGTGCGTCGTGGGCCTCGTGGAGCGCGCGAGGTTTTCCGTGGGGAGCGTTTCGGCGACGGCGGCGCAGTCGGGTAGGTCCCGTGTGTTAATTTTACGGTATTTTTGGCATAGTTTTGGAGCGTCCTTTTGGACATTGGATTTTGTAGGTTTTTATATATTAAGGATCCACACGGATCTAAATAGGTACTATCAAACAACTAGAGGGGGGGTGAATAGGTGTAATACTTATAAAACCAAATCTCAGTGCAAAATAAAAACCAATGTGGAAATAAAAAACAGTACACCGAGATATACGTGGAAACTCCAATTCAGGAGAAAAACCACGGGACCAACACGCAATAACAATCCACTAAGAATAGAAGAATAACAAGGTGATTACCGACTCCACAGACTCAAACCCCTCCTTCTACTTCTTCGGATCTTGCGCTCACCGATTGGACGTCCACGCAATAACAATCCACTAAGAAAAGAAGAATAACAAGGTGATTACCGTCTCCACGGATTCAACCCCTCCTTCAACTTCTTCGGACCTTGCGCTCCACCGATTGCACGTCCACTGCACACGTTCGAATCCACGAACGCCACTCGAATCCACGAGCACACGTTTTGAATCCACGAAACGCCTTCAACACACCGAATCCACGATGCTACGTCGAATCCACGACGCAAACTTAGCCGATAGAAATATTGGCTTCGATGGTGATCCTTTGCTTAGATTATCATTGAGGAACCGTAGAAGGAATCTCTAAGCAAAGACTAGATCAATTCGACAAAAGATATGTTCTTGAAGGAACCGTCGAATTGACCTAAAAGTGGCTATAATGAAGAACGATAAAAACCTAGCCTCTAGGGTTGCTCTCAAGTGTTTTATAAATTCATCGGTCGTTTTTGAGAAACCCTAAATGTCTATTTATAGTTTAGAAACCTTTGGAAAGAGATAAGTATCAAAAACTAACCTTTTCTGGAATTTTACAGGACGACGATCCGGATCGGATTTAGGCGATCCGGATTGCAGTAACGGGACAGACAGTTTCCAGAAAAACAAAGGTTCAGGATCCGGATCGAAGTGCTTGATCCGGATCGTTCATACAATTTACCAAACACCAATGTTCGGGATCCGGATCAAAGGATGCTACAATCCTGATTGAATTTGCGTATGAACTAACACCCTTCGGGATCCGGATCGAAGTGTCTGATCCGGATCCTGAACATGTCCCATGTCCAGTTTTTGATTATTATGCAATTAGAAATTCATCCAAGTGTTTCTACACTATAAGAAGTATTCGGATTACCAAAGATAATTTAGTTAAACGTACCTGATCAATCCGAATCCATTATCTTTAAGATTGATGTATATGATCCACAAATCTTCAACTTCAATCTTCAATACTCAAAACATTGAGTGTCAACTTGAGCTCTTGTTGAATCTTCTCTGAGTCTTCAATTACTGATTGACAATTTGATCACTTCAAGACTCCGACTCAACTCATGAAATATGCCAACACAAAAAGCCGTAACAATCTCCCCCTTTGGCAATTTCGTGACAAAATCCAAAAATACATAAAACGCTCAAGTCACTCATCTTAAACCAAAAAATCGAAACTCAATGTCATCACCAAAACATTGATTTTCTTTGCGTGAAAGATCCAATAAACAAAAATTACGTTTGAACCAGTCTTAGAACAAACTCTATGACTTAGGACTTGGAGTCTTAAAGTGATGTATATCCTGCAAAACAAAAACTCCAAACAAAATCAAACGTTTAGTCGTTAGAAATGGAATCCTACATTTGATTCGTCCTTTTGGTTCTTTTTGTTTTTCGGCTCCTTTTTCATCATCTCCCCCTATCTCGATGATCTCATCTCCCCCTTTCTTGAGCATCTCTGTTCTCCCCCTATCTCTGTTCTCCCCCTATTTCTGTCCTATTTCTGTTCCCCCCCTTTTTGTCACAAATTATCAAACAGTGAATATAGGAAAAAAAAAATCACTAACAACATTAGTTCATAGAGAAAGAGAGATAAAAGGTCAGTTCCGGTATATAACAAAAACACAGATTGCGTACCGGTACTCGAAAGCAAAAATCAAATAATTTCTTGAAACAAATCTAGAATTTGAAATATTTGAATTACCGATTTGTATTCCATCAAGAAAACAATTTAAGTGCTTGAAAATAATATGAGATCACATAGATGTCATTCAATCCAATTAATTTTACAAAAATTAAAAAGATTTACTCCGAAATCATGAAAAACAAAGATAAAACATTATAAACCGTTTTTCATATTATATACGTCAAACACAAGTCATCAAAAATAATCTTGAGATCCAAAGTCTATCAAGATGTAACGGATTTACAAAGATGACTTACAGAGATTTCCAAATGACATCAATTTTCAATTCTACCCTTTCAAATTTGAGATAAGCACTAAAATACCTAAGGGTGGCTCTTTGAGCATCTTTCAACTATCCCACCTTATACCAACCAGGAGATTGTTCAGAATATAAGAACTTTGAATATGAATCTCCGAATTCTTCAACTAAACAAAATTTCATAAAATAATTTTCAAGCATCCAAAACATGTGGTAGCTTCACACACAAACCGGACGACCGGGGTGGCAGCTCTTTCCAACATGTGGTCGTAGTTTTCACACTCCTTTCGGATGTAACTCTTTCCACATCTTTTGCAATTCATTTCATTACCCTTGTACGAAAATACAATCTCTTATGTGAAAGAATTAAATCCCAAATTTTAGTCGATCGGTTGTCTCATGTTTATCACAAAGAACTCACACAACCGAGATAGATTAATCATCTAAAGATCACACATGATTACTAAAATTTGATGAATATAATTATCAAAAACTCTTATAATGAAGTATCTTCAAGAATTATGATTATAGAGTAAAGTTGATAATTCATATAAAATTAAATTGGAGTGATCGACAGTGAAGTCCTTTTTATTCAATGCACTTGTTCGTTAAAACCCTTTTGTTCAAAAACAAAACATAAAAACGAAGAGCATTGAACACATGTAATGCAGAGATTTAGAAAAATATGAAAGGAAAATCAATCAAAGCATTACATACAGTCATAAGCTATTTAGAACTTAAGACAAGGAAAGATATCACTTTTCCGAATCCAAAATCGTCGGATTTTGGGTTGTCTTGATTCGTTGTGGCCGGGAGATGATAGCTTTGACTGTTGATCCACCTTAGGTCTTTGCCTCACAGTGATCCACTTGAATGATTGATGTTGTGGCTCGGACCTTTGGTGGGTTGAGTGAACTCCTTTGACTTGATGTGTGTTTTGGTTCCGTTGAGTTCGCTCCGTAGATGAAGTTGTCGAAGAATTTTTCTTTCTCTTTTTCGGGCAATTCTTCATCAAGTGTCCTTCAAGTCCACATTGGTGACACGTTCTTCCTTTCAATTTAGTTGTGGAACTTGAAGCCTTCACAGTTTGGTTCTTTTTAAATCCCAAACCAACCTTGCTTGTTTTACCTAATCCGGATATACAATTAAATTTCTTGGAACCGGTTGAAAGCCTTTGTATGTCGGATTTAAGTTGATGAACTTGCTTGGTCAAGGCTTGGTTGGTGACATGAATTTCCTCAAACTGTTTTTCTAGAAAATCAATCTTGTTAATATGGGAATTAACGATCGTTTCCGATTGATTTATCTTTTCTTGGAGGATTTTATTATTATCCAATAAAAGCTCTCGTTCCTCCTCGAGATCATGAAGTTTGATCTTTAAAGCATGATTCTCGTCTTGAATCTCAAGTCGTTGCTTCCTCAACTTCTTAATATGTTTGGCCATCTTCTTTGATTCCGTAAGAAGTTGTTGATATGCCTCAACGAGTTCTTCTTCGTCCGACTCCCCCTCACTTGATGACTCTCCGCCGGATGTTGATGTTTCATGCAAAATCAAAGGAATAGAGTCAGTGATTAAAGATGATAAGCAAACATTAGAAGAGGGAATATGAGAGGCATGTAAGGCAACGACTTTTTCCTCTTTACTTGAGGTCGATTCATTAGAAGTAGAATCGTCCCAAGTTTTCGCTTGCAAAGCCTTCTTTTTATATGATTTCGGACAAGGACAATCCGTTGAAATATGGCCGTAGCCTTTGCATCTATAACATCGGATTTTCCCTTCGAATTCATCTTTTTTCTTTGAAGGTTTTGCAAAGCTTTTGAGGTTAGAGGATTTAGAACCCGATGATCCGCTAGATGGTTTCGTGGATGAAGATCCATCGGTTCGATTCTTCCAAAATTTCCGACGAAATTTCTTTACGATCTGCGCCAACTGTTCTTCAAAATCGACAAAAGAGATTTCATCGTCGGAACTTGATTCGCTATCTTCTTCCTTTGTAGATTAGAATGCAATACCTGTAAGCTTAGAAGAAGACTTGGAAGAAACTTGATTAGTAGGAAAAGTCATCTCATAAGTTTGTAAAGCACCTACTAATTCCTCTACTCTCCTCTCATCCGGATGACTAACGGTTTCAATGGCGGTAACCTTTGCCCTAAACCGTTCCGGAAGAGTCCGAAGTATCTTTCTTACAATTTTCAACTCCGGGATCTTTTCTCCTAAATTAGCACAAGTATTGATTACATCTTGAAGTCTAGTGTAATAATCTGTAAACAATTCATGCTCTTCTATATGAATAGAATCAAATTGACTTGTAAGCATCTTGAGCTTTTGAATTTTTACAAGATTAATACCCTCATGTGTAATTTTGAGAATGTCCCAAATTTCCTTCGCAGTTTCACACGCGGAAATTCGTGTGAACTCAGTCGAGGAAAGAGAATTAAATAAAGCGTTCATACCTTTCCCATTGTAAGAAGATCTTTCAAATTCCTCTTTGGACCATCTAGAGCGAGGTTTTGGGGAAGTAGAATTTCCTATTTCCTCAACAGGATGCACCCAACCGAATTCCACAGATTGCCATACCCGCTCATCAATTGCGATGAGAAAAGCTCTCATCCGCACTTTCCAATAAGCATAATTAGTCCCATCAAAAAGAGGAGGTCTATAAATATTACCACTTTCACCCAACATGACAGATAAACCTAAAACCCTCTCTGATACCACTTGTAGGTTTTTATATATTAAGGATCCACACGGATCTAAATAGGTACTATCAAACAACTAAAGGGGGGGTGAATAGGTGTAATACTTATAAAACCAAATCTCAGTGCAAAATAAAAACCAATGCGGAAATAAAAAACAGCACACCGAGATATACGTGGAAACTCCAATTCAGGAGAAAAACCACGGGACCAACACGCAATAACAATCCACTAAGAATAGAAGAATAACAAGGTGATTACCGACTCCACGGACTCAAACCCCTCCTTCAACTTCTTCGGATCTTGCGCTCACCGATTGGACGTCCACGCAATAACAATCCACTAAGAAAAGAAGAATAACAAGGTGATTACCGTCTCCACGGATTCAACCCCTCCTTCAACTTCTTCAGACCTTGCGCTCCACCGATTGCACGTCCACTACACACGTTCGAATCCACGAACGCCACTCGAATCCACGAGCACACGTTTTGAATCCACGAAACGCCTTCAACACACCGAATCCACGATGCTACGTCGAATCCACGACGCAAACTTAGCCGATAGAAATATTGGCTTCGATGGTGATCCTTTGCTTAGATTATCATTGAGGAACCGTAGAAGGAATCTCTAAGCAAAGACTAGATCAATTCGACAAAAGATATGTTCTTGAAGGATCCGTCGAATTGACCTAAAAGAGGCTATAATGAAGAACGATAAAAACCTAGCCTCTAGGGTTGCTCTTATATCTAGTCAAATTATAGTAAGGAGTGGCTTTTTCAGCATCTTTCAATAAAATCCCCACCTTATACCAACCTTGGAATTTGACAGAGTCAAGTATTCCAAAAAGCATTTTATCCAATCTATCTTGAGAAACCATGCTTAGAATTCATGTGGTAGCTGCACAAAGTACTCGGACGACCGAGGTGGTAGCTCTTTCCTCCATGTGGTGGTAGTTTTCACACTCCTCATTGGGATGTAACTCTTTCCACATCTTTTGAGCATAACACTTTTTCTTTGACTCCCCCTCAAATGGCTATCAATTATTTAAAATATAAAGTATTCAACCAAAAATTGATCTCGATTTCATACTCGACTAAATTATCAAATAAGATAAAAACTATACCAAGAGATCATTGAGAGAGAAATTGACTTTGATCAAAATAAAGATGATTTAATTGACATAAATGATCATGGCATCAAATGAATTATTATGATATCCAAAGCATAATAAATTTCTAAATAAACGAAAGGATGCTATTAAAGTCAATAATACACATGCTCAATTACTGTTCTATGTCTAAGCATAGATAGTGAACAAAAACACAAAAACAAAACCTAACCTAAGCAATGATTTCAAAAGAAATTATTTCAAGGAAAGCATACCAATTGCCTTACGCAAATGAATAAAACGTTTTAAATCCTAGGGTTTTGTTAAGATGTCAGCTAATTGATCCTCAGTTGAAATGTAGGAAATTTGAAGAATATTTGATTCAACTAGCTCTCTTAGAAAATGATATCTAAGTTCAATGTGTTTTGTTCTTGAGTGCAACACAGGGTTTTTGGAAATGTTTATAGCACTAGTGTTGTCACAGAGAATTATTACCGAAGTTGCTGAAATTCGGAAGTCGCTCAACACACTTTTCATCCAAATGAGTTGGGTTGAACAACTACCCGCTGAGATATATTCTGCTTCGGCAGTCGAGAGTGCAATGCAGTTTTGCTTTTTACTATGCCATGCAACAAGGCAATGGCCAAGATAAAAATATGCACCACTCGTGCTCTTTCGATCATCCACAGATCCTGCCCAATCGGCATCTGAGTATCCTATAATATCAAGCGTTGTTGCCATAGGATACCAAATTCCGAAATTCAGAGTTCCTTTGATGTACCGGATGATCCTTTTCACCGCTTTCAGGTGAACCTCCTTTGGTGCTGATTGATATCTCGCGCAAATCCCAACACTAAAGGATATATCCGGGCGACTAGCTGTAAGATAGAGTAGACTTCCAATCATGCTGCAATAAAGCTTCTCGTCTACACTCTCACTAAGAGATTCACTTCCTAATCCCTTATTGCTAGTTCCCATAGGAGTCGGAAAATCTTTAGAATCTTCTAATCCAAATTTCTTCACCAACTCCCTTGCATACTTGGATTGACACAAATGGATGCCATCATCATTTTGTTTCACTTGCAATCCAAGAAAATATGTCAGTTCGTCCATCATGGACATCTCGAATTCGCTTTCCATGGTTTCAGCGAATTTAGAAGCATCATTGTCTCTAGTTGCACCAAATACAATGTCATCGACATAGATTTGTGCTACAATGAAATTATCCTTATAATGCTTCACAAAGAGAGTCCGGTTTGCTCCCCCTCGAGTATAGCCCTTTTCTAATAAGTGTTTTGTTAGCCTTTCATACCATGCTCGCGGTGCTTGTTTTAGACCGTAAAGAGCGTTTTTCAAACGAAAAACATGATTAGGTTGTTTACAGTCTACAAAACCTTTTGGTTGAGCCACATAAACTTCCTCATTTAAAAACCCATTTAAAAACGCGCTCCTAACGTCCATTTGAAATAATTTTATTTTAAAGTGACAAGCAATTGCGAACAAAATTCTTATCGACTCGAGTCGAGCTACCGGGGCGAATGTCTCATCAAAGTCTATCCCTTCTATTTGAAAGTAGCCTTGACCAACTAAGCGTGCTTTATTCCTGATGATGGTACCATCCTCATTTTTCTTATTCTTGAAAATCCATTTAGTACCGATCACATTGTGTTGCTTCGTAGGCTTTGTTAATTCCCAGACTTTGTTTCGTTCGAACTGATGGAGCTCTTCCTGCATAGCTTCAATCCAGTAGTCATCCCGAAGAGCTTCATCAATGTTCTTTGGTTCAATCATGGAGACGTAGCATGCGACTCCACAAACCAACTATCTCCGAGTTCTAACTCCTTCTTGTGGGTCTCCAATAATGTTAGATTCCGGATGATCCTTGGAGATGCGTAATGTTTGCGGTAACGGAGTAGTCGGAGGTACATGTGATAATTCCTGCACATTAGATAAACTTGAAGAAACATTAGATGCATCAACTTTATTGAAAGAGTTATTACGGGAGGATGCATTTACAGGAGTATCATCATCTAGAGACATATCAAGGGTAGATTTATCAGATGCAAAGTTGTAGTGATTCGGCTTTTACGACTAACTGTGACTCACATGTTATTTATTTATGCCCTTAAGTGAATAAATTATTTAACGTTTGAAACTCGGTCGGTGTGTGGTGCGGGTATTTTTCCGTCGAAGGGCTCGGAAAACGAAGACCGATGGCGCGATCGGATCGGGAATCCGATGTACGGATCTCCCGGAATGGGGTTTTTAAGATCGCGATGACTTAAGGCGTGCATCGAAATCCGCGTAAAATATCTGGCATGTTTGTTAGGGGAATTTGGATATTCCTGTGATTAATTAATTAAGGAATTAATTAATCAGTTACGTATAATTAAATTTGGGATTTTTATCTCCTATGATTAATTAAATTGGGAAATTAATTAATCGGCGACTAGGATTTAAAAGGGGTTAAATTAATACGTAATAAGAAAAAAAAGAAGGAGAAACCCTAGCCGAAAAGAAAGAACGCGAAAGAGAAAGAAAAGAAAAAAAAAGACGGAACCCTAGCCGAAGGAAAGAAAGGAGAAAAGGAAGGAAACGAAGGAGTCCGATCACCCCGAACAACGAGCCGGAGACAAGAGCGCGATCGGACGACTTCCTCGTGGATTAATCCGGTGAGTGAATCCTCGTTGTGGTTTTTCGGGATCTTCTTTTACGTTTTTTATTAGGATTTCGGTCGTCTCCGTCATCTCCGCCGCCGCCGCCGTCGTTGCGCAAGCTAGGGCACGACACGGGCGGCGGAGACGCGCGATACCGCTAGGGCATCGCGCGGGCGGCAACTGCGGGAGCCGCGCAGGCACCATGCGGGCGCCGCGCGGATCATACCCGCGCGGGCACCGCGCGGGTCGCACCCACGCGGGGCACCGCGCGGGCGCCACGCAGGTCACACCCGCGCGGGCACCAAGCGGGCACCGCGCTGGATCTGCACCCGCGCGGGGCGCCGCACGGGCACCGCACGGCCGCCGCGCGGGATTTGCACCCGCGCGGGCGCCGCACGGGCACCGCACGGCCGCCGCGCGGAATTTGCACCCGCGCGGGGCACCAAGCGGGCGCCGCGCGGGCCCGCACCCGCACGGGCGCCGCACGGGCACCGCGCGGGCCGCATCCGTGTGGGCGCCGCGCGGGCGCCGCGCGGACCACACCCGCGCGGGTGCTGCCGTGGAGGGCCGCCGCATGGGTTCGGGCGGCGCGGGGCTCCGGGAGGCGGCGACGGCTGCGCGGGCGGGGGAGAATCTGTTGATCGACGGGTTTGACGGTTTCCTTGGGTTTCTGTCGGATGGGTAATGTCGGGCTTTCGTTTTATAGAGTTAATGCGTGGTTCTGATTTCGGTTACCCTTATGGACTCTTCTTAGGTCCAGATACGCAACGGGAGTGTGCGAAAGATCCGGGTGCTCCGATCCCCTCGCAACCAGGTGGGTACCCTTGCTATAAGTGCAACGAGTGCAGTGAGTGCACCATATCATCGTAAAAGGCTCGTTAACTTGTCTCATAAAGTAGATGGACTATTATACCTTCGCATGAATGTTTTTTATTAATAATTGTGGCGGCTGCGGTCGTGGGGCTTAATGCTTTTTATTAATAATTGTGGCGGCTGCGGTCGCGGGGCTTATCACACGCCGACACCGGCAATTTTGGTTTGGGATGTTGCACGTACACAGACGGATTGGCCTCCGCAAGGGTGTACTTTTCTGGAGAAGTGGTTCGAGTGACCCGTGTGCCTCACGTGTATGGGGTGAGGACCTCTTCACGCCAGCTAAGGGCGCCACACTAGCACCGTGAAGAGGTTAAACGCATCAAAAGGGTATTGTGACTGTGCACGAGGGGAGACTTCCGTCTCTCCGACAGGTACTCTGGGGTTGGGGCCCAGCTTATTTTTGTAACAGGGTTTTAGCGAAAGGTTCCGGTATAATCGGTTTGTTTTTAATTCAACGTTAATTGTTAAGACATCTACTTTATTTGTCACTGACTTTACCCACTCCGTGACAGGTTTGACTAGGGACATTAGTCGGGACGGTGGTGAGACTGCGTCGAGAGGACCGTAGTCGTAGGAGGGTTTCTACTCGTGGTTCCTTGGATTTATCTCAACTCTTTCTTAACTACTGTTAGTTTAATTTGCATCTATGGATCATATTAGTTATAGTTAGCACTGTGGATTGGATGTACTATTACGGTTTAGACATACTTTCGTGATTTCGGGCGCGGCATGTTTTTATCATCAAAAAAATGATTGCGAAATCGTTTTCAAAAGCAGAGTGCCGTGTGGGCACAGATTTTGTAAACCTCTGGATTTATCCTTTCCAAACGATGTCGCCGCTCTCTTGTTTGGATGTGTAACTGTTTGAAAAATTGGGTGTCGGGTGGACACCATTTGCAAAACCGTAGGTAATTACTTCTTCTGTTCTATGCATGATGACGACTGTATGGTTCATGGTTGATATTGTAAATGGGACGCCGAGCATATACAAAGGAGACTCTGTCCGATTGCAGAGTGAATTTGTACATGTGGCGGTCTGTCATGCACCGGGGGCGAGGTTGATCTTCACGTGTGAAGAAAAAAAATATAGTACACGTTTTTCCGCTTATACTAAGACCTCCCGGGGCGTGACAGATTATATGGTATCAGAGAAAAACAACCATGACCACAGTAGTCGGAGATCCACATCCACAGTGTATGATGCCACAAGCAAATTGGGACACGAGATAACCAAGGTATAGGTGCGGTAGTACGTGAGAGTACGGGGAAACGGGGTTTAATATAAGTGCGTTGTAAGTCAAGGTGCTAGGGTGATAATATTAGGGTTAACGCGGCTTCTTTGTTTACAGCGGACAGCGACCAGGATTCGGCCACCGAGCGCTAACTCTTTTAAATGGACAGGATGGATCCCGCAGCCGCGTCCAATCGCTTGCTCCGAAACCAGCTACGTGACGTGGCAGGGCAACTGTTAACTCTCACTGAGCGCCTATGCCTGCTGACTCGAGACTTCGAGGGAATCGACCGCACTGAGCGAGACGCCAGGGACGACGCCTATCGGGGAATGCCGCCGCTAGGTTATGTAGGTTTTTTGATCCCCAAAGGATCTAAATAGGTACTATCAAACAACTAGAGGTTGGGTGAATAGGTGTAATACTTATAAAACCAAATCTCAGTGCAAAATAAAAACCAATGCGGAAAATAAAAACAGCACACCGAGATATACGTGGAAACTCCAATCCAGGAGAAAAACCACGGGACCAACACGCAATAACAATCCACTAAGAATAGAAGAATAACAAGGTGATTACCGACTCCACGGACTCAACCCCTCCTTCAGCTTCTTCGGACCTTGCGCTGACCGGTTGGACGTCCACGCAATAACAATCCACTAAGAAAAGAAGAATAACAAGGTGATTACCGTCTCCACGGATTCAACCCCTCCTTCAACTTCTTCGGACCTTGCGCTCCACCGATTGCACGTCCACTGCACACGTTCGAATCCACGAACGCCACTCGAATCCACGAGCACACGTTTCGAATCCACGAAACGCCTTTAGCACACCGAATCCACGATGCCACGTCGAATCCACGACGCAAACTCAGCCGGTAAGAATATTGGCTTCGATGGTGATCCTTTGCTTAGATTATCAATGAAGATCCATGGGAAAAATCTCTAAGCAAAGATTAGATCAATTCGACAAAAGATATGTTCTTGAAAGAACCGTCGAATTGACCTAAAAGAGGCTATAAAGAAGAACGATAAAAGCCTAGCCTCTAGGGTTGCTCTCAAGTGTTTTATCAATTGATTGGCCGTGCTCCCCACGTTTTTGAGAAACCCTAAATGTCTATTTATAGTTTAGAAACCTTTGGAAAGAGATAAGAATCAAAAACTTACCTTATCTGCAAATTTTCAGGACGGCGATCCGGATCGGATTTACTGTGATCCGGATCGTCGTAACGAATCAGGCTATTCCAGAAAAACAGGGTTCGGGATCCGGATTGAAATGCCCGATCCGGATCGTTCATGTATTCCAGCAAAAACCCATGTTCGGGATCCGGATCGAAATGACCTTTGATCCGGATCGGATTTGCCAATGAACAAGCACCCTTCAGGATCCGGATTGGACTGTCTGATCCGGATCCTGAACATGTCCCATGTCCAGTTTTTAATTTTTATGCAATTAAAAATTCATCCAAGTGTTTCTACACTATAAGAAAGTATTCGGATCACCAAAATTATTTAGTTAACCATACCTGATCCTTTTGAATACTTTCTTCTTGAGATTGATGTAACTGAACCACAATTCTTCAACTTCAATCTTCAAGACTCAAGACACTGAGTGTCAACTTGAGCTCTTGTTGAATCTTCTCTAAGTCTTTGATTGCTGATTGACAATTTGATCCCTTTAAGACTCCGACTCAACTCACTGACATGACTCACGAAATATGCCAACACCAAAATGCCGTAACAATCTCCCCCTTTGGCAATTTCGTGACAAAACCCAAAAATACATAAAAGCGCTCAAGTCACTCATCTTAAACCAAAAAGTCGAAATTCAATGTTATCACCAAAACATTGATTTTCTTTGCGTGAGAGATCCAATAAATACAAATACATTTGAACCAGTCTTAGAACAAACTCTATGACTTAGGACTTGGAGTCTTAAAGTGATGTAATTCCTGCAAAACAAAACTCCAAACAAAATCAAACGTTAGTCGTTAGAAATTAAATGTAAATCCTACATTTGATTCGTCCTTTTGGTTCTTTTTGTTTTTCGGCTCCTTTTTCTCCATCTCCTTTCTTTTTCTCGATGATCTCATCTCCGTCTCCCCCTATCTCGATGATCTCATCTCCCCCATTTCTCTTCTCCCCCTTTTTGTCGCAAATTGTCAAACAGTGAACATACCAGACAAAAGGAAATCACTAACAGCATTAGTTCATAGAGAAAGAGAGATAAAAGCTCAGTTCCGGTATATAACAAAAACATAGATTGCGTACCGGTACTCGAAATCAAAAATCAAATAATTTCTTGAAACAAATCCAGATTTTAGAATCTTTTCAAATACCGATTTGTATTCCATCAAGAAATCAATTTAAGTGCTTTAACCAACGAATTCACACAGATGCCATTCAATGCAATTAATTTCACGAAATTAAAAAGATTTACTCCTAAATCATGAAAAACAAAGATAAAGCATTATAAACAGTTTTTCATGTTATCCATAAAAACCAGAAAAAGTATATAAGCACTTTAGCGCATCAACTTTAAACAAAAGTCATCGTTTCATGCAACAAGAAATAGATTATACCAAATCTATCAAAAATACTCAAAAATGAAACGAAAATTTATGGAAATTAAAACCCTTAAAGTTGAACAACTTCAATCACATCTAACATGATCTTATGCGTAATGCCTTTATCAAATCATCAATTTGGTAAAGAAAATGAAATACCAAGATCAATAGATGTTTGAAATCCCAAATATGGTAGATAATATATCTAGACAATCTGTTGAAGAGAGTGGCTCTTTGAGCATCTTTCGTTGAAAATTCACCTTATACCAACCTTGAAATTTGACAGAGTCAAGTGTTTCAACTTGCATTTTATTTAATCAAAAATTGAAAAACCATGCTTGGTATACATGTGGTAGCTGCACACAGTACTCGGACGACCGAGGTGATAGCTCTTTCCTCCATGTGGTGGTAGTTTTCACACTCCTCATTGGGATGTAACTCTTTCCACATCTTTTGAGCATTTTACTTTACTTTGACTCCCCCTCAATTGGCTATCAATTATTTAAGATATAAGGTATTCAACCAAAAATTGATCTCGCATTCATACTCGACTAAATAGTCAAATAAGATAATGACTATACCAAGAGATCATTGAGAGAGAAATTGACTTTGATCACTTAAAAGATGACTTAATTAACATAAATGATCATTGCAACATCGAAATATTATGATGTCAAAAGCATAATAGATTTCTAAATGCGTGAAAAGATGCAATTAAAGTCAATATGACCAATGCTCCAAGATTATTATTATGGAGTAAAGTTGATAATCCATATAAAATTAATTTGGAGTGAATGAACGTGAAATCCTTTTTATTCAATGCACTTGTTCGTTAAAACCCTTTTGTTTTTTTAAAAAAAACAAAAACATAAAAACAAAGAGCATTGAAAACATGTAATGCAGAGATTCAGAAAGATATGAAAGGAAAACCAATCAAAGCATTACATACAGTCATAAGCTATTTAGAACTTAAGACAAGGAAAGATATCACCTTTCCGAATCCAAAATCGCTGGATTTTGGGTTGTCTTGATTCGTTGTGGCCGGGGGTTGTCCGCTTTGACTGTTGGTCTACCTTAGGTCTTTGCCTCGTAGTGATCCACTTGTATGATTGATGTTGTGGCTCGGACCTTTGGTGGGTTGAGTGAACTCCTTTGACTTGATGTGTCTTTTGATTCCGTTGAGTTCGCTCCATAGATGAAGTTGCCGAAGGACTCTTCTTTCTCTTTTTCGGGCAATTCTTCACCAAATGTCCTTCAAGTCCACATAAGTGACAAGTTCTTCCTTTCAATTTCATTGTGGAACTTGAAGCATGCACAGTTTGGTCATTTTTGAATCCCAAACCAACCTTGCTTGTTTGACCTAATCCGGACATACAATCTAGTTTCTTGGAACCGGTTGAAAGCCTTTGTATGTCGAATTTGAGTTCATGAACTTGCTTGGCAAAACTTGGTTGGTGACATGAATCTCCTCAAACTGTTTTTCTTGAAAACCAATCTTGTCCATAAATGATTTAGCGTTTGTCTCCGATTGGTTTAGCTTTTCTTGGAGGATTTTATTGTTATTCAATAAACGTCCTTGTTCCTCCTCGAGATCATGAAGTTTTATCTTTAAAGCATGATTCTCGTCTTGAATCTCAAGTCGTTGCTTCCTCAACTTCTTAATATGTTTGGCCATCTTCTTTGATTTCGTAAGAAGTTGTTGATATGCCTCAACGAGTTCTTCTTCGTCCGACTCCCCCTCACTTGATGACTCTCCGCCGGTTGTTGATGTTTCATACAAAATCAAAGGAGTAGAGTCAGTGACTGAAGATGATAAACACAAATTAGAAGAGGGATTTTGAGAGGCATGAAAAGCAACGGCATTTTCCTCTTTACTTGAGGTCGATTCATTAGAAGATGAATCGTCCCAAGTTTTCGCTTGCAAAACCTTCTTTTTATATAATTTCGGAGAAGGACAATCCGTTGAAATATGGCCGTAGTGTTACGGCATTTTGGTATTGGCATATTTCGTGAGTCAAGTCAGTGAGTTGAGTCGGAGTCTTAAAGGGATCAAATTGTCAATGAGCAATCAAAGACTTAGAGAAGATTCAACAAGAGCTCAAGTTGACACTCAGTGTCTTGAGTCTTGAAGATTGAAGTTGAAAAATTGTGGATCAGTTACATCAATCTCAAGAAGAAAGTATTCAAGAGGATCAGGTATGTTTAACTAAATAATTGTGGTGATCCGAATACTTTCTTATAGTGTAGAAACGCTTGGATGAACTTTTTATTGCATAAAAATCAAAAATTGGACATGGGACATGTTCAGGATCCGGATCAGACCTTGCAATCCGGATCCCGAAGGGTACTTGTTCATTGGCAATTTCAATCCGGATCCTAGGCCATTCCGATCCGGATCCCGAACATGGGACTTTGCTGAATTGCATGAACGATCCGGATCGGACCTTACAATCCGGATCCCGAACCATGGTATTTCTGGAATCGTCAATCTCGTTACGACGATCCGGATCGCAGTAAATCCGATTCGGATCGCCGTCCTGAAAATTTCCAGATAAGGTATGTTTTTGATTCTTATCTCTTTCCAAAGGTTTCTAAACTATAAATAGACGTTTAGGGTTTCTCAAAAACGTGGGAGCTACAGCCGATCTTTTCATAAAACTCTTGAGAGCAACCCTAGAGGCTAGGTTTTCTTTGTTCTTCTTAATAGCCTCTTTTAGGTCAATTCGACGGTTCTTCCAAGATCAATCTTTTGTCGAATTGATCTAATCTTTGCTTAGAGATTTTTCCCATGGATCTTCATTGATAATCTAAGCAAAGGATCACCATCGAAGTCAATATTCTTATCGACTGAGTTTGCGTCGTGGATTCGACGTGGCATCGTGGATTCGGTGTGCTAAAGGCGTTTCGTGGATTCGAAACGTGTGCTCGTGGATTCGAGTGGCGTTCGTGGATTCGAACGTGTGCAGTGGGCGTGCAAAATCGGTGGAGCGCGAGGTCCAAGAAAGTGAAGGAGGGGTTAAATCCGTCGAGACGGTAATCACCTTGTTATTCTTCTTTTCTTAGGGATTGTTATTGCGTGGATATCCAACCGGTCAGCGCAAGGTCCGAAGAAGCTGAAGGAGGGGTTTGAGTCCGTGGAGTCGGTAATCACCTTGTTATTCTTCTATTCTTAGTGGATTGTTATTGCGTGTTGGTCCCGTGGTTTTTCTCCTGGATTGGAGTTTCCACGTATATCTCGGTGTGCTGTTTTTATTTTCCGCATTGGTTTTTATTTTGCACTGAGATTGAGTTTTTAAGTATTACACCTATTCACCCCCCCTCTAGTTGTTTGATAGTACCTATTTAGATCCTTCTGGGATTCATTACTCTACAATTGGTATCAGAGAGGGTTTTAGGTTTATCTATCATGTTGGGTGAAAGTGGTAATATTTATAGACCTCCTCTTTTTGATGGGACTAATTATGCTTATTGGAAAGTGCGGATGAGAGCTTTTCTCATCGCAATTGATGAGCGGGTATGGCAATCCGTGGAATACGGTTGGGTGCATCCTGTTGAGGAAGTAGGAAATTCTACTACCCCAAAACCTCGCTCTAGATGGTCCAAAGAGGAATTTGAAAGATCTTCTTACAATGGGAAAGGTATGAACGCTTTATTTAATTCTCTTTCCTCGACTGAATTTACAAGAATTTCCGCGTGTGAAACCGCGAAGGAAATTTGGGATATTCTCAAAATTACACATGAGGGTACTAATCTTGTAAAAATTCAAAAGCTCCAGATGCTTACAAGTCAATTTGACTCTATTCATATGGAAGAGCATGAATTGTTTACAGATTATTACACTAGACTTCAAGATGTAATAAATACATGTGCTAATTTAGGAGAAAAGATCCCGGAGTCGAAAATTGTAAGAAAGATACTTCGGACTCTTCCGGAACGGTTTAGGGCAAAGGTTACCGCCATTGAAACCGTTAGTCATCCGGATGAGATGAGTGTAGAGGAATTAGTAGGTGCTTTGCAAACTTATGAAATGACTTTTCCTACTAATCAAGTTTCTTCCAAGTCTTCTTCTAAGCTTACTGGTATTGCATTCAAATCAACAAAGGAAGAAGATAGCGAATCAAGTTCCGACGATGAAATCTCTTTTGCCGATTTTGAAGAACAATTGGCGCGGATCGTAAAGAAATTTCGTCGGAAATTTTGGAAGAATCGAACCGATGGATCTTCATCCACGAAACCTTCTAAAGGATCATCGGGTTCTAAATCCTATAACCTCAAAAGCTTTGCAAAACCTTCTAAAGAAAAAGAAAAAGATGATTTCGAAGGGGAAATCCAATGCTATCGATGCAAAGGCTACGACCATTTTTCAACGGATTGTCCTCCTCCGAAATCATATAAAAAGAAGGCTTTGCAAGCAAAAACTTGGGACGATTCTACTTCTAATGAATCGACCTCAAGTAAAGAGGAAAAAGTTGTTGCCTCTCATGCCTCTCATATTCCCTCTTCTAATGGTTGCTTATCATCTTTAATCACTGACTCTATTCCTTTGATTTTGCATGAAACATCAACATCCGGCGGAGAGTCATCAAGTGAGGGGGAGTCGAACGAAGAAGAACTCGTTGAGGCATATCAACAACTTCTTTCGGAATCAAAGAAGATGGCCAAACATATTAAGAAGTTGAGGAAGCAACGACTTGAGATTCAAGACGAGAATCATGCTTTAAAGATCAATCTTCATGATCTCGAGGAGGAACGAGAGCTTTTATTGGATAATAATAAAATCCTCCAAGAAAAGATAAACCAATCGGAGACAAACGCTACATCATATATGGACAAGATTGGTTTTCTAGAAAAGCAGTTTGAGGAAATTCATGTCACCAACCAAGCTTTGACCAAGCAAGTTCATCAACTCAAATCCGACATACAAAGGCTTTCAACTGGTTCCAAGAAACTTGATTGTATGTCCGGATTAGGTCAATCAAGCAAGGTTGGTTTGGGATTTAAAAAGAACCAAACTGTGAAGGCTTCAAGTTCCACAACTAAATTGAAAGGAAGAACTTGTCACCTATGTGGACTTGAAGGACATTTGGTGAAGAATTGCCCGAAAAAGAGAAAGAAGAGTCCTTCGGCAACTTCATCTACGGAGCGAACTCAATGGAATCAAAAGACACATCAAGTCAAAGGAGTTCACTCAACCCACCAAAGGTCCGAGCCACATCATCAATCATACAAGTGGATCATTGCGAGGCAAAGACCTAAGGTGGACCAACAGTCAAAGCGGACAACCCCCGGCCACAACGAATCAAGACAACCCAAAATCCAGCGATTTTGGATTCGGAAAGGTGATATCTTTCCTTGTCTTAAGTTCTAAATAGCTTATGACTGTATGTAATGCTTTGATTGGTTTTCCCTTCATATATTTCTTAATTTTTGCATTACATGTTTTTCAATGATCTTCGTTTTTATACTTTATTTTTGAACAAAAGGGTTTTTAATGAACAAGTGCATTGAATGAAAAGGGTTTTCACTTTCAATCACTCCAAATTAATTTTATATGGATTATCAACTTTACTCCATAATCATAATCTTGAAGATACTTCATTATAGGAGTTTTTGATATTATAAGTATCAAATTTTAGAAATCATGTGTGATCTTTAGATGCTTAATCTATCTCGGTTGTGTGAATTCATTGTGATAAACATGAGACAACCGATAGACTAAAATTTGGGATTTAATTCTTTCACGTAAGAGATTGCATTCTTACAAGGGTAAATGAATGAATTGTAAAAGATGTGGAAAGAGTTACATCCGAAAGGAGTGTGAAAACTACCACCACATGTTGGAAAGAGCTGCCACCCCGGTCGTCCGGTTTGTGTGTGAAGCTACCACATGTTATGGATGCTTGATAGTATTTTTTGAGAAAATCTTTAGTTGAAGCATTTGGAGATTTATATGCAAAGCTCTTATATTTCGATTAATCTCCTGGTTGGTATAAGGTGGGATAGTTGAAAGATGCTCAAAGAGCCTCCCTTAGGTATTTTAGTGCTTATCTCAAATTTGAAAGGGTAAGAAATCAAATTGATGTCATTTGGAAATCTCTGTAAGTCATCTTTGTACATCCGTTACATCTTGATAGACTTTGGATCTCAAGATTAATTTTGATGACTTGTGTTTGATGAATATAACATGAAAAACGGTTTATAATGTTTTACCTTTATTTTTCATGATTTCGGAGTAAATCTTTTTAATTTTTGTAAAATTAATTGGATTGAATGACATCTATGTGATCTCATATTATTCTCTAGCACTTAAATTGTTTTCTTGATGGAATACAAATCGGTAATTCAATTATTTCAAAATCTGGATTTGTTTCAAGAAATTATTTGATTTTTGCTTTCTGGTGCCGGTACGCAATCTGCATTTTTGTTATATACCAGAACTGAGCTTTTATCTCTCTTTCTCCATGAACTAATTGTGTTAGTAATTTCCTTTTGTCTAGTATGTTCACTATTTGACAATTTGTGACAAAAAGGGGGAGAAGA
Source organism: Tillandsia leiboldiana (assembly GCA_029204045.2). Lineage (NCBI taxonomy): Eukaryota > Viridiplantae > Streptophyta > Magnoliopsida > Poales > Bromeliaceae > Tillandsia > Tillandsia leiboldiana. The sequence goes on from CM055065.1 coordinate 10,703,170, forward strand.
GAAATGACGGAGATGAGATCATCAAGAGAGGATAAACGAAACGAAAATGAAAAATGGGGGAGAACGGAAAATGATGATCGTATCACAAAGGGGGAGAACAGAGATGCTCAAGATAGGGGGAGACAAAGAAAAAATTGAAAGAGCAGAAAAACAAAAGAACCAAAAGGAAGACGGATCAAATGTAGGATTGTAATTTCTAACGACTAACGTTTGATTTTGTTTGGAGTTTTGTTTTGCAGGAATTACATCACTTTAAGACTCCAAGTCCTAAGTCATAGAGTATGTTCTAGGACTGTTTGGTTCAAATGTAATTTTGTATTTATTGGATCTTTCACGCAAAGAAAATCAATGTTTTGGTGATGACATTGAGTTTCGATTTTTTGGTTTAAGATGAGTGACTTGAGCGCTTTTATGTTTTTTTGGGTTTTGTCACGAAATTGCCAAAGGGGGAGATTGTTACGGCATTTTGGTATTGGCATATTTCGTGAGTCAAGTCAGTGAGTTGAGTCGGAGTCTTAAAGGGATCAAATTGTCAATCAGCAATCAAAGACTTAGAGAAGATTCAACAAGAGCTCAAGTTGACACTCAATGTCTTGAGTCTTGAAGATTGAAGTTGAAAAATTGTGGATCAGTTGCATCAATCTCAAGAAGAAAGTATTCAAGAGGATCAGGTATGTTTAACTAAATAATTGTGGTGATCCGAATACTTTCTTATAGTGTAGAAACGCTTGGATGAACTTTTTATTGCATAAAAATCAAAAACTGGACATGGGACATGTTCAGGATCCGGATCAGACCTTGCAATCCGGATCCCGAAGGGTACTTGTTCATTGGCAATTTCAATCCGGATCCTAGGCCATTCCGATCCGGATCCCGAACATGGGACTTTGCTGAATTGCATGAACGATCCGGATCGGACCTTACAATCCGGATCCCGAACCATGGTATTTCTGGAATCGTCAATCTCGTTACGACGATCCGGATCGCAGTAAATCCGATCCGGATCGCCGTCCTGAAAATTTCCAGATAAGGTATGTTTTTGATTCTTATCTCTTTCCAAAGGTTTCTAAACTATAAATAGACGTTTAGGGTTTCTCAAAAACGTGGGAGCTACAGCCGATCTTTTCATAAAACTCTTGAGAGCAACCCTAGAGGCTAGGTTTTCTTTGTTCTTCTTAATAGCCTCTTTTAGGTCAATTCAACGGTTCTTCCAAGATCTATCTTTTGTCGAATTGATCTAATCTTTGCTTAGAGATTTTTCCCATGGATCTTCATTGATAATCTAAGCAAAGGATCACCATCGAAGTCAATATTCTTATCGACTGAGTTTGCGTCGTGGATTCGACGTGGCATCGTGGATTCGGTGTGCTAAAGGCGTTTCGTGGATTCGAAACGTGTGCTCGTGGATTCGAGTGGCGTTCGTGGATTCGAACGTGTGCAGTGGGCGTGCAAAATCGGTGGAGCGCGAGGTCCAAGAAAGTGAAGGAGGGGTTAAATCCGTGGAGACGGTAATCACCTTGTTATTCTTCTTTTCTTAGGGATTGTTATTGCGTGGATATCCAACCGGTCAGCGCAAGGTCCGAAGAAGCTGAAGGAGGGGTTTGAGTCCGTGGAGTCGGTAATCACCTTGTTATTCTTCTATTCTTAGTGGATTGTTATTGCGTGTTGGTCCCGTGGTTTTTCTCCTGGATTGGAGTTTCCACGTATATCTCGGTGTGCTGTTTTTATTTTCCGCATTGGTTTTTATTTTGCACTGAGATTGAGTTTTTAAGTATTACACCTATTCACCCCCCCTCTAGTTGTTTGATAGTACCTATTTAGATCCTTTTGGGATTCATTACTCTACACGTAGCCTTTGCATCTATAACATCGGATTTCCCCTTCGAATTCATCTTTTTTCTTAGAAGGTTTTGCAAGGCTTTTGAGGTAAGAGGATTTAGAATCCGATGATCCTTTAGATGGTTTCGTGGATGAAGATCCATCGGTTCGATTCTTCCAAAATTTCCGACGAAATTTCTTTGTGATCCGCGCCAATTGTTCTTCAAAATCGGCAAAAGAGATTTCATCGTCGGAACTTGATTCGCTATCTTCTTCCTTTGTTGATTTGAATGCAATACCTGTAAGCTTAGAAGAAGACTTGGAAGAAACTTGATTAGTTGGAAAAGTCATTTCATAAGTTTGCAAAGCACCTACTAATTCCTCTACACTCATCTCATCCGGATGACTAACGGTTTCAATGGCGGTAACTTTTGCCCTAAACCGTTCCGGAAGAGTCCGAAGTATCTTCCTTACAATTTTCGACTCCGGGATCTTTTCTCCTAAATTAGCACAAGTATTGATTACATCTTGAAGTCTAGTGTAATAATCTGTAAACAATTCATGCTCTTCCATATGAATAGAGTCAAATTGACTTGTAAGCATCTGGAGCTTTTGAATTTTTACAAGATTAGTACCCTCATGTGTAATTTTGAGAATATCCCAAATTTCCTTCGCGGTTTCACACGCGGAAATTCGTGTAAATTCAGTCGAGGAAAGAGAATTAAATAGAGCGTTCATACCTTTCCCATTGTAAGAAGATCTTTCAAATTCCTCTTTGGACCATCTAGAGCGAGGTTTTGGGGTAGTAGAATTTCCTACTTCCTCAACAGGATGCACCCAACCGTCTTCCACGGTTTGCCATACCCGCTCATCAATTGAGATGAGAAAAGCTCTCATCCGCACTTTCCAATAAGCATAATTGGTCCCATCAAAAAGAGGAGGTCTATAAATATTACCACTTCCACCCAACATGATAGATAAACCTAAAACCCGCTCCGATACCAATTGTAGGTTTTTGGATCCCCAAAGGATCTAAATAGGTACTATCAAACAACTAGAGGGGGGGTGAATAGGTGTAATACTTATAAAACCAAATCTCAGTGCAAAATAAAAACCAATGCGGAAAATAAAAACAGCACACCGAGATATACGTGGAAACTCCAATCCAGGAGAAAAACCACGGGACCAACACGCAATAACAATCCACTAAGAATAGAAGAATAACAAGGTGATTACCGACTCCACGGACTCAACCCCTCCTTCAGCTTCTTCGGACCTTGCGCTCACCGGTTGGACGTCCACGCAATAACAATCTACTAAGAAAAGAAGAATAACAAGGTGATTACCGTCTCCACGGATTCAACCCCTCCTTCAACTTCTTCGGACCTTGCGCTCCACCGATTGCACGTCCACTGCACACGTTCGAATCCTCGAACGCCACTCGAATCCACGAGCACACGTTTCGAATCCACGAAACGCCTTTAGCACACCGAATCCACGATGCCACGTCGAATCCACGACGCAAACTCAGCCGGTAAGAATATTGGCTTCGATGGTGATCCTTTGCTTAGATTATCAATGAAGATCAATGGGAAAAATCACTAAGCAAAGATTAGATCAATTCGACAAAAGATATGTTCTTGAAAGAACAGTCGAATTGACCTAAAAGAGGCTATAAAGAAGAACGATAAAAACCTAGCCTCTAGGGTTGCTCTCAAGTGTTTTATCAATTGATCGGCCGTGCTCCCCACGTTTTTGAGAAACCCTAAATGTCTATTTATAGTTTAGAAACCTTTGGAAAGAGATAAGAATCAAAAACTTACCTTATTTGCAAATTTTCAGCACGGCGATCCGGATCGGATTTACTGTGATCGGGATCGTCGTAACGAGTCAGGCTATTCCAGAAAAACAGGGTTCGGGATCCGGATTGAAATGCCCGATCCGGATCGTTCATGTATTCCAGCAAAAACCCATGTTCGGGATCCGGATCGAAATGACCTTTGATCCGGATCGGATTTGCCAATGAACAAGCACCCTTCGGCATCCGGATTGGACTGTCTGATCCGGATCCTGAACATGTCCCATGTCCAGTTTTTGATTTTTATGCAATTAAAAATTCATCCAAGTGTTTCTACACTATAAGAAAGTATTCGGATCACCAAAATTATTTAGTTAACCATACCTGATCCTTTTGAATACTTTCTTCTTGAGATTGATGTAACTGAACCACAATTCTTCAACTTCAATCTTCAAGACTCAAGACACTGAGTGTCAACTTGAGCTCTTGTTGAATCTTCTCTAAGTCTTTTATTGCTGATTGACAATTTGATCCCTTTAAGACTCCGACTCAACTCACTGACATGACTCACGAAATATGCCAACACCAAAATGCCGTAACAGGTTACCCCACGTTCCAAGAGGCGGTCGGCCTGGCCATGCAGGCTGAGCGGGATCTCGCCGAGGCACGAGCTCGGCAGGGTCACCCCGGTTACCGTTGGGGACAAATATTTCACCACCCCGGTCCGACGGGGGGCCCCTCCCAAGACAAACGGGCGCCCAAACGCCCAAGAACAGAATGGAATGCGGGGCAAACAACAAAGAGGGGACCCGAACCACAGTGGAAGCCGTGCGTCATATACGACGGTGCACACCAACTTATGAGCTGCCCCTGGAAGGACGACCACTGCTTCAAGTGCGGCAAGCCGGGTCACTCACGCTTCTCGTGCCCCCGGAAGCCGGCTGTCACTAGACCCCCGGCGCCACGACCGGACAAAACAAAGAAAACCGCTACCCCCACCCCTCGGGGGGGGCCCAATCCAGAGAGCCGGGCAAATCAACGCCCGAAGGAAGCGTGGAAGGACGAGCGAGCGCCATCGGGAAGCCCGGAATCGCAACAGGAACCCTGCGTTATCTGCGGGAGTGCACACTCAGCGACGAGATGTCTTTGGAGGTACTATTACTGTGATCTTTGTGGTGCGCCGGACCACACCCGTGCCTCCTGCCCCTAGGGGATAACCCCTACCCCCGCCACACCACAGCCGGGAGAACCAGAGAGTGCTGCAGCCCCCGCTCAGCCAAAGGACTTACCCGGCGACCAGCACTCCGCAGACTCTCCAGACACCAAGCCCCTACCTCAACACGCTGTACGACGCTGGCCGGAGGGTTGTGGGCGTACTCCCCGATTTGCCACAGTGGAAGACGCGATGTCTCAGAACCAGTGATAACAGGTAACGGATGTTTTCTTTTCCCTCTGTTTAGGAGCACCGGTTACACCTAAGTTAATTACCCTCGTCTTTTCCCTCCCCTATTCCCGGACACGCCTAGTGCGGATTGGGGAAGGAATCTTTAAGTACTAGGCGAAACCTCCCCGGCATATGCGCGCGGGCGGGTTTCAGAGTATAGGAGACCCTATCGTACCTAGTGAGACCTGTTAGTGGTCACGTGAGGAATAGATGGGCCCCACCCCTCCACCTGGCGATTAAGGACCCAAGAGATCGTTTGGTCGCGTGGGTCCATAATCTAGGTTAGGCATGACGTCCCAGTCGTAAAGGATTTCCCGGATATATTTCCGGCGGAACTCCCTGGGATGCCGCCCGAACGAGAAGTTGACTTTCCCATTGAACTACTCCCCGGCACCAAGCCCATCACCAAGGCACCGTACAGGATGGCCTTTGCTGAGTTGAAAGAACTCAAGGCACAGCTGGAAGACCTTTTGGACAAAGGTTTTATCAGACCAAGCGCGTCACAATGGGGCGCGCCCGTCTTGTTCGTGAGGAAGAAGGACGGAAGCCTCCGGTTGTGCATAGACTACCGGGAAATAAACAAGGTCACCATTAAGAACAAGTACCCCCTGCCAAGGATCGACGACCTATTCGACCAACTGCAAGGGGCAACGGTGTTTTCAAAAATTGATCTACAGTCAGGTTATCATCAGCTCAGGGTTAAAGGGGAGGACGTCCCCAAGACGGCCTTCCGAACTCGCTATGGCCACTACGAATTTACAGTGATGCCCTTCGGGCTCACTAACGCCCCGACAGTATTCATGGACATGATGAATAGGGTGTTCAAACCTTTCCTAGATTTATTCGTGGTGGTCTTCATCGACGATATCCTCATCTATTCCCGTACAGATGAGGAACATGAAGAACATCTGCGCACAGTCCTCCAGACCTTACGGGAATAGAAACTCTACGCTAAACTCAAAAAGTGTGAGTTTTGGCTCCGTAAGGTGGATTTCTTGGGGCACGTGGTCTCGGCGTCCGGAGTCGCGGTGGACCCAAGGAAGATAGACTCAGTGACGAACTGGCACCGACCGACAACGGTGACGGAGGTTCGAAGCTTCCTAGGATTAGCCGGGTATTACCGGCGCTTCGTGGAGGGCTTCTCTAAGATAGCCACCCCCTTGAATCGGCTAACTCGAAAGGGGGAGAAGTTTATCTGGACGGATCAGTGCCAGAGAAGTTTCGAGGAGCTCAAGGATAGATTGACGCGGGCCCCGATTCTCGCCTTACCAGAACCGGGGGAGGATTATGAAGTATTTTGCGATGCGTCGCGGAACGGATTGGGAGGAGTGCTTATGCAACGGGGAAGGGTTATAGCCTATGCGTCAAGGCAACTCAAGGATTATGAGCGGAATTATCCCGTGCATGATTTGGAGCTCGCAGCGGTTGTGTTCGTCCTCAAGCTGTGGAGACATTACTTGTATGGAGCACACTGCAGCGTGTACTCTGATCATAAGAGTCTCAAATACCTCTTCACCCAAAAGGAACTAAACTTGCGACAAAGGCGGTGGCTCGAGCTACTGAAAGACTACGACATGACGATCCACTATCATCCGGGAAAAGCAAATGTGGTAGCTGACGCCTTGAGTCGCAAAGGGCAGGCCGAGGAAGCAGGTGTAGATGCTATCACCCAGCAAGAACATCTGATTGCGGCGTTTTCGCGGTTAAGACTGGAAGTGGTACCGGCGGGTACGGTCGCACAACTTCTGACTCTAGTGGTCAAGCCCATCCTGCTGGACAGGATTCTTGAGGGGCAATCGACCGATGACCAACTCCAGCTGGTGCTAGACAGGATAACCGCCGACCAGGAGGGCGATTTCGCAGTAAGCACCGATGGCACGATACGGTTTCGAGGACAAATTTGTGTGCCGGATCTACCGGAGCTCAAAGAGGAAATTCTGAGGGAGGCGCATACCGCTCCTTATGTAGCGCACCCCGGGGGAACGAAGATGTACAAGGACGTCAAACAGACCTTCTGGTGGCCCAAGATGAAGGAAGATGTGACTCGATTCATGGCACACTGCCTGGTATGCCAACGAGTGAAGGCCGAGCATCAGCGACCGGCGAGAAAGTTGCAACCACTACCGGTGCCTGAATGGAAGTGGGAAAGGATTACCATGGATTTTGTGACCGGATTCCCGAGATCGCCACAAGGACACGATGCGATATGGGTCATTGTGGACCGTTTGACGAAATCGGCCCACTTTCTGGCCATACACACAACATGGACTCGGGAATGACTGGCACAAACGTACATCAATGAGATAGTAAGGTTGCATGGGGTACCGACATCTATTACGTCGGACAGAGACACGCGGTTCGTGTCAAATTTTTGGCGGAGTCTGCAACAAGCGATGGGAACCAAGTTGCATTTTAGTACGGCGTTTCACCCGCAGACCGACGGGCAATCAGAGCGGGTGATCCAGATTGTGGAAGACATGCTTCGAGCGTGCGTTTTGGACTTGGGCGAAGGGTGGTCGCGATACCTACCCCTCGTGGAGTTCGTCTACAACAACAGCTATCAAGCCAGTATCCAGATGGCGCCATACGAGGCTCTGTATGGGCGCCGCTGTCGGTCTCCAATATGCTGGGATGACTTGGGTGAGCGTAAGATTTTGGGCCCAGATTTGGTCGAGGAGACCGAGGCGAAGGTGCGATTGATCAGACAAAGATTACTGACCGCCCAGAGCAGATAGAAAAGTTATGCGGACAAGAGACGACGAGACTTAGAGTTCATGGTAGGTGAGCATGTTTTGCTCCGAGTCTCACCATCCAAAGGAAAACGACGTTTCGGCCTAAAAGGAAAGTTAAGTCCGAGGTACGTGGGATCATTCGAGATCCTAGAACGCGTGGGTCCAGTGGCGTACCGGTTAGCCTTGCCACCGAACCTCGAACGAGTCCACAACATGTTCCACGTCTCAATGCTCCGGAAGTACCTTGCTGACCCCTCTCATGGCTTGGATGCTTCCACCATCGAGTTGCGTGAGGATTTGAGCGTCGAGGAGACACCGATGCGTATTTTGGCAAGAGAGGACAAGAGGTTGTGTAATCGAACTATTCCCTACGTAAAGGTCCAGTGGAGAAACCACGAAGAACGCGAAGCGACATGGGAACTGGAATCGAGGATGAGGGAATGCTTTCCCGGGTTGTTTGGTGAGGTTTGTACTTAAGTTTCGGGGACGAAACTTTTTATAAAGTGTGAGTGGTGTAGTGATTCGGCTTTTACGACTAACTGTGACTCACATGTTATTTATTTATGCCCTTAAGTGAATAAATTATTTAACATTTGAAACTCAGTCGGTGTGTGGTGCGGGTATTTTTCTGTCGAAGGGCTCGGAAAACGAAGACCGATGGCGCGATCGGATCGGGAATCCGATGTACGGATCTCCCGGAATGGGGTTTTTAAGATCACGATGACTTAAGGCGTGCATCGAAATCCGCGTAAAATATCTGGCATGTTTGTTAGGGGAATTTGGATATTCCTATGATTAATTAATTAAGGAATTAATTAATCGGTTACGTACAATTAAATTTGGAATTTTTATCTCCTATGATTAATTAAATTGGGAAATTAATTAATCGGCGACTATGATTTAAAAGGGGTTAAATTAATACGTAATAAGAAAAAAAAAAAGGAGAAACCCTAGCCAAAAAGAAAGAACGCGAAAGAGAAAGAAAAGAAAAAAAAAAAGACGGAACCCTAGCCGAAGGAAAGAAAGGAGAAAAGGAAGGAAACGAAGGAGTCCGATCACCCCGAACAACGAGCCGGAGACAAGAGCGCGATCGGACGACTTCCTCGTGGATTAATCCGGTGAGTGAATCCTCGTTGTGGTTTTTCGGGATCTTCTTTTACGTTTTTTATTAGGATTTCGGTCATCTCCGTCATCTCCGCCACCGCCGCCGTCGTTGCGCAAGCTAGGGCACGACACGGGCGGCGGAGACGCGCGATACCGCTAGGGCATCGCGCGGGCGGCAACCGCGGGAGCTGCGCGGGCACCACGCGGGGGCCGCGCGGATCATACCTGCGCGGGCACCGCACGGCCGCCGCGCGGGTCGCACCCACGCGGGGCACCGCGCGGGCGCCACGCCGGTCACACCCGCGAGGGCACCGCGCGGCCGCCGCGCGGGATCTGCACCCGCGCGGGGCGCCGCACGGCCGCCGCGCGGGATTTGCACCCGCGCGGGCGCGCACGGGCATCGCACGGCCGCCGCGCGGAATTTGCACCCGCGCGGGGCACCAAGCGGGCGCCGCGCGGGCCCGCACCCGCACGGGCGCCGCACGCGCACGGGCGCCGCACGGGCACCGCGCGGGCCGGATCCGTGTGGGCGCCGCGCGGGCGCTGCCGTGGAGGGCCGCCGCATGGGTTCGGGCGGCGCGGGGCTCCGGCAGGCGGCGACGGCTGCGCGGGCGGGGGAGAATCTGTTGATCGACGGGTTTGACGGTTTCCTTGGGTTTCCGTCGGATGGGTAATGTCGGGCTTTCGTTTTATAGAGTTAATGCGTGGTTCTGATTTCGGTTACCCTTATGGACCTTTCTTAGGTCCAGATACGCAACGGGAGTGTGCGAAAGATCCGGGTGCTCCGATCCCCTCGCAACCAGGTGGGTACCCTTGCTATAAGTGCGACGAGTGCAGTGAGTGCACTATATCATCGTAAAAGGCTCGTTAACTTGTCTAATAAAGTAGATGGACTATTATACCTTCGCATGAATGTTTTTTATTAATAATTGTGGCGGCTGCGGTCGCGGGGCTTAATGCTTTTTATTAATAATTGTGGCGGCTGCGGTCGCGGGGTTTATCACACGCCGACACCGGCAATTTTGGTTTGGGATGTTGCACGTACACAGGCGGATTGGCCTCCGCATGGGTGTACTTTTCCGGAGAAGTGGTCCGAGTGACCCATGTGCCTCACGTGTATGGGGTGAGGACCTCTTCACGCTAGCTAAGGGCGCTGCACTAGCACCGTGAAGAGGTTAAACGCATCAAAAGGGTATTGTGACTGTGCACGAGGGGAGACTTCCGTCTCTCCGACAGGTACTCTGGGGTTGGGGCCCAGCTTATTTTTGTAACAGGGTTTTAGCGAAAGGTTCCGGTATAATCGGTTTGTTTTTAATTCAACGTTAATTGTTAAGACATCTACTTTATTTGTCACTGACTTTACCCACTCCGTGACAGGTTTGACTAGGGACATTAGTCGGGACGGTGGTGAGACTGCGTCGAGAGGACCGTAGTCGTAGGAGGCTTTCTACTCGTGGTTCCTTGGATTTATCTCAACTCTTTCTTAACTACTGTTAGTTTAATTTGCATCTGTGGATCATATTAGTTATATTTAGCACTGTGGATTGGATGTACTATTACGGTTTAGACATACTTTCGTGATTTCGGGCGCGGCATGTTTTTATCATCATAAAAATGATTGCGAAAACGTTTTCAAAAGCAGAGTGCCGTGTGGGCACAAATTTTGTAAACCTCTGGATTTATCCTTTCCAAACGATGTCGCCGCTCTCTTGTTTGGATGTGTAACTGTTTTAAAAATTGGGTGTCGGGTGGACACCGTTTGCAAAACCGTACGTAGGTAATTACTTCTTCTGTTCTATGCATGATGACGACTGTATGGTTGATGGTTGATATTGTAAATGGGACGTCGTGCATATACAAAGGAGACTCTGTCCGATTACAGAGTGAATTTGTACATGTGGCGGTCTGTCATGCACCGGGGGCGAGGTTGATCTTCGCGTGTGAAGAAAAAAAATATAATACACGTTTTTCCGCTTATACTAAGACCTCCCGGGGCGTGACAAAAGTGGAAAGCTTCATCTACTTTAACATTTATAGATTCTATCATCGTTTTAGATTCCAAGTTAAATACCCGATACGCTCTACTGTTAGTAGAATAACCCATGAAAATCCCTTCGTCGCTTCGAGAGTTGAACTTACCAAGGTTTTCGCGATCACGCAGAATGAAACTTCGACTCCCAAAGATACGAAAATATTTGATGTTTGGTTTTCTACTAAACCACAGCTCATATGGTGTATTTAAAGTTCCAGGGCGCAAAAACACTCGATTAATAATATAGACAGCGGTGTTCACAGCTTCAGCCCAAAAATATAACGGTAAATTCCGGCTATGAAGCATCACACGTGCCATCTCTTGAACAGTCCTGTTTTTGCGCTCAACAACACCATTCTGCTGAGGTGTATAGGGTGCTGAGAAGTCATGTTTTATCCCATTGGAAGTGCAAAAATCAATGAATTTAGAATTAATGAATTCTCCACCTCTATCACTTCGAACACGAACGATCTTTTCATTTCTTTCATTCATAATACGATGACAAACCTCATGAAAAGAGTCGAAAGTATCCGCTTTCTCTTTTAAGAAAGTTACCCAAGAATACCTAGAGAAATCATCAACCAAAAGAAAAATATACCATTTACCTCCGAAGGATGGTTGACGAACCGGCCCCATTAAATCCATATGCAGTAATTCCAAGGGCCGTTTGGTACCGACGTGGTTCAAGTTCTTGTGTGCAACTCTTGATTGTTTTCCCTTTTGACAACCACCACACACAATGTTTTCTTTAAATAGAAGTTTAGGAACCCCCTTAACCACGTCCTTATTTGAAATCCTTGCTAGTTCTTTAAAATTCATGTGACCTAGTCTTTCATGCCAAAAAGTTTCATTATCCAAAGAAACTAGGTTACATTTTTCAGAAACTTTGTTTGAAACAACATATCAATTATTTTCCGATCTAACCACTTTTAAAAAGAATACCTGGTCCTTATCAGTTACAACACATTCTACAGAAGAAAAATTAACTGAGAATCCATTGTCACAAAGTTGACTTATACTAATGAGGTTAGTCTTTAGGCCTTCAACAAATAAAACATTATTCAAAATAGGCCCTTCAGGAATAGCGATTGTTCCCTTTCCAACAATTTTGGAAGAACGACCGTCTCCGAAAACAACATGTCCTTCGGAGATTTTCTCTAAAGTTTGAAAACAGTTTTTGTCACCGGTCATGTGACGAGAACAACCACTATCCAAATACCAAGACGAATTATCATAAGCATGTAAAGAAGTATGAACAACAAGACAAGGGAAGATTTCACCTTTGCGTACCCAAACTTTTCGAGTTTTGGAGTATGTCGGAAATGATTGTGAAGTTGATACCTTTGGTGAAAGCGTCTTGATTGGTCCATCGCTTTTCCTTGACGTCGTCGTCTTGTTTAATGAACTACCGATGTTCTTTCCTTTTGAAGGATCCTTCTTTGATTTGCGGGGAATGAACTCATTGGTAGTAGTTGCAAGATGTGCTTGATTTGATCTTTTCGCTCCATTCTTGCAATTTCTTCTTATGTGCCCTGCATAACCACAATGAAAACATACCTTAGTGCTTGACGATCCTGAAGAGGGTGAAGTAGGTTTGTTGTCGTTGTTTGTCGTCAATTCCGGTGTCGGAGGAGGAGATACCGACTGAGGCACAAAGACTGTCCCAACCGAACTAAAATTGTCTTCAGTTCGATTGTATCCGAGGCCGAATTTGTTGGTTTGACCAAGACCAAGCATCTTATCCAACGTACTCCTTCCAGAAGAAAATTGCTTTAAATCATCCTTGAGTTGGAAAATGGTCTCCGTCATTTCCATTTTTTCCTATCGAGCCTCGCCGTAGAGCTTCAAGAAGTAATTCGCTTTGTTCACCATATCTACATAATTCTTCTCGAAATGCTCATTGGACTCTTGAAGTGAAGCATTTGCTTTTATCAGATTATCCCTTTCCACTTCAAGATCGGTCGAGAGAGAAGTTACCCTTTTTACTTCTTCTTTGAGATCCTGCAATCTCCCTCTCAACCCCTTATTTTTCTTAGCCAGTTTCCTTGAATCCCTCAAAAGCTTATGGTAGGCTAGAGCAAAATCTTCACCTTCAGAGTTACTCGATTCGTCGTCCGTTGCAATTTTTTTAACCTGGGAGGAATTGGACAATGAATCGGATGTACTTGCCATTAAGCATATGAAGGGTGAAGATGTGGACGCGTGGAATGCCGTTGCGTTGTTCTCTTCATCACTTGAAGATGACTCATTTGTCGTTGAGGTGTCATCCCAAGTGACGGCTTGCATCGCCTTCTTCTTGGACGGATTCTTATTTGGACACTCTGTTGAGATATGGCCGTATCCTCGGCACTTGAAGCATTGGACTTGTCCTTCTGAGCTTTTCTTATCCTTTGAAAAACTTTCTTGCTTTCTTGACTTTTGGCTTGAAAAACCTTTGCCTTTCTTCCACTTTCCGGAGGATGAAGTTTTGCTTGATTTACCCCTTCGAAAGTTTCGGCGAAAATTTCTTGTCAAGAGAGCAAGCTGCTTCTCAAAGTCCTCCATAGATAGGTTCTCGTCATCGCCTGAGGAGGATGAATCCGCGTCTTCTTCTTTTGTAGTTTTCAATGCAAAACCTGAAGACTTAGAAGTAGATGCTTTTCCAGAAGAATAGTTAGTAGGAAATGTCATTTCATATGTTTGTAATGAACCAACTAATTCTTCTACACGGATTTCGTCCGGGTGTTTAATAGTTTCAATGGCCGTAACCTTGGAACGAAATCTTTCAGGAAGAGTTCTTAAGATCTTTCTTACAATTTTAAATTCTGGAATCTTCTCTCCGAAGTTAGCACATCTGTTTACGATGTCTTGCAATCGTGTATAGTAGTCTGTGAATGATTCATTTTCTTCCATGAAAATAGAGTCAAATCTGCTCGTAAGCATTTGCAGCTTTTGAATCTTCACAAGGTTGGTTCCCTCATGTGTAACTTGAAGAACATCCCAGATTTCTTTCGCAGTCTCACATGCTGAGACGCGAGAGAATTCAGTTTGAGACAAGGCATTAAATAAAGCATTGATTCCTTTGCCATTGTAAGAAGATAAGTCTATCTCTTCCTTGGTCCATTTCGACCTAGGTTTGATGGTGTGAACATCAACAATAACTTCAGTTGGATTTGACCATCCAAACTCAATAGATTGCCACACCCGTTCGTCGATGGAAATAAGAAATGCTTTCATCCGTACTTTCCATTAGGCATAATTTGTTCCATCGAAAAACGGGGGTCTGTTGATGTTTCCACCTTCAGCCATTGTTTACAACCCTATTCCCGCTCTGATACCACTTGTCGGGTTATATTAATAATGATCTAAATAGGGGAAAAAACACCTAGAGGGGGGTGATTAGGTGTAAATGTTTAAACACTCAAAAATCGTTGCGCAATAAAACCCAATGCGGAAATAGAAATTAACACGCAAGATTTTTACGTGGAAAACTCCAAACCGGAGTAAAAAACCACGGGACCGATAACACGGTGAAATCCACTAGAATTATAACACGTACAAAGGTGATATACCGTACTCACAGACGACTCGACCTTTTTCCATACGCTCCTAGTAGATCTTCTCCGCTCGCTCCGCAACGCTTCTCGAATCCACGATCTCCGTCCAACGCCGAATCCACGGCGTCTGACCGAATCCACGGTCTTCACCTAGTAGCACGTCTCGAATCCACGAACGTACCTCGCTCCGAATCCACGAGAGCGGTAGCACCTTGAATCCACAAGGCCACGCGAGTCCACGCGCCGATTTTGGGGAAATCGTTGTTTTTGGGTGGTGATGATCCGCCGAATACTTAGATTAGAAATAGATCGGAAATACCATCTAAGTATTCATTGATTTGATTCTACTCAAAATATGAGTATGAAAACCTAGAATCAAATCAATCAATATAGATGAAGAAACATAGGATTATATCTATTGATTTTCTTTCTTCTCTATATGTGGATTCATATGGCCGACTTTTATTTATTTAGCTTTTACGGCTTATGCGGCTTACCCGAAAAAAGAATCATAGGGTCTATTTATAGGTTAGAAACCATTGGATGAGGATAAGAATCAAAAACTAACCTTTTCTGGAATTTTACAGGACGACGATCCGGATCGGATTTACGGCGATCCGGACTGTCGTAACGAAACAGCCAATTTCCAGAAAACAATGGTTCGGGATCCGGATTGAAATGCCCGATCCGGATCGTTCATACTTTTCAGTAAAAACCAATGTTCGGGATCCGGATTGAAATGCCTGATCCGGATCGTTCATACTTTTCAGCAAAAACCAATGTTCGGGATCCGGATCAGAAATGGCTTGGATCCAGATTGGATTTGCGTATGAATCAACAATCTTCGGGATCCGGACTGTCTTGTCCGGTCCGGATCCTGAACATGTCCCATGTCCAGTTTTTGATTTTTATGCAATTAAAAATTCATCCAAGTGTTTCTACACTATAAGAAGTATTCGGATCACCAAAAATAATTAGTTAAACATACCTGATCCTTTTGAATTCTTCTTTCTTGAGATTGAGTTATATGATCCAACCTTCTTCACCTTCAATCTTCAAGACTTAATACTTTCACGAAATGCGCCAAAACAAATTCCTTAACAGAAGTGTGCCTTGAGGTCCTTATACATCTTAGTACCACCAGGATGAATGGTATAAGGTGTATAATGGGCCTCTCTCAAAATCTGGTCTCTGATCTCTGGATCCGTAGGCACACACACTCGGTCCCTATACCGTAGTACTCCCGAGCTATCCACTGCAAAATCCCCTAACTGATCTGCCTGAATCTGCGATCTGATCCTCGTCAAGTGGGGGTCCTCACGCTGTGTCTCCCTAATCCTGTCCAACAGAGTGGGCTGCAAGACCATAGACATGAGTCTAGCAGAGACCCCAGGGGATACCACCTCAATCTGTAAACGCCTCAGCTGCTCCACAAGCGGTGCCTGCTGTGTGATCAACATGCTCAAACTCTGCACTGACCTCCGACTCAAAGAATCTGCTACAACATTGGCCTTGCCGGGATGATAAAGGATGCTAACATCATAGTCCTTTAGTAACTCCAACCACCGGCGTTGCCTCAAATTCAGCTCCTTTTGAGTAAATAAGTACTTCAAACTCTTATGATCAGTGTAAATCTTGCAGTGCTCACCGTAGAGGTAATGCCGCCACAACTTCAATGCGAACACCACAGCTGCAAGCTCCAAATCATGAGTAGGGTAATTCTTCTCATAATCTTTTAATTGTCGTGAAGCATAAGCAATTACCTTACCATGCTGCATCAAAACACATCCCAAACCGCTGTGGGAGGCGTCACTATAAATCACGAATCCATCACCCATCACTGGTAGTGCTAGAACTGGTGCCGAGATCAATCTCCTCTTTAGCTCCTCAAAACTCTCCTGGCACCGCTCAGTCCAAACAAACTTTATCCCCTTCCTGGTCAAACTAGTCAGGGGGGTAGAGAGCTTCGCAAAGCCCTCCACAAACCGACGATAATAGCCTGCTAAGCCCAAAAAGCTACGGACCTCAGTAACCGTCGTCGGTCTAGGCCAATCCCGAACAGCATCAATCTTCGTCGGGTCTACTGCCACTCCTGTGGCTGATACAATGTTGCCTAAAAATGCGACCTCCCGAAGCCAAAATTCGCACTTTTTAAACTTGGCATACAGCTTCTTCTCTCGCAGAAGCTGCAGCACTATCCTTAAGTGCTCCTCATGCTCTATATCACTTCGGGAGTAAATCAAGATGTCGTCGATGAATACAACCACAAACTAGTCCAAGTACGGCTGAAACACCCAGTTCATCAAATCCATAAATGCAGCAGGGGCATTAGTCAAACCAAAAGGCATGACAGTGAACTCATAATGCCCATACCAGGATCTAAAAGCCGTCTTGGAGATGTCCTCGGCCCTCACCCTCAGCTGGTGGTAACCTGACTGGAGATCAATCTTCGAGAACACTGACGCTCCCTGCAACTGATCAAACAAATCATCCATCCGAGGTAGGGGGTACTTGTTTCGGATGGTCACTTTGTTCAGCTCCCTGTAATCAACACATAATCGAAGCGACCCATCCTTCTTCTTCACGAATAACACCGGCGCTCCCCACGGAGATACATTGGGCCTGACAAAACCCACGTCCATCAAATCCTGAAGCTGGGCCTTCAACTCCCTCAACTCGGCAGGGGCCATCCTATAAGGTGCCTTTGAGATTGGTGAGGTTCCGGGAACCACATCAATCACAAACTCTATCTCCCTCTCCGGCGGCATAGTCGTCAACTCCAGGGGAAACACATCTGGGAACTCGCGGACAATAGGGATATCCTCGAGCCCCAGTGCCGCCGTAGACACCTCCACAATCGTCGCCAGGAAAGCGGTGCAGCCTCTGCTCATCATCCGCTTAGCCCTCGCTGAAGAAACAGTCATCGCAAAGAAGGTGCTCTGGCAGCCTCTGAAAACGAACTCCTCCTGTCCAGGCTCGCGGAGGGTGACCGTCCTCTCTCTGCAGTCTATAGTAGCGAAATATCGCGACAACCAGTCCATGCCGAGTACAACATCGAAATCCTGGAGCTGCCGCAAGACAAGCAAGTCTGCCGGCAAGATCCAGGATCCCAACTGTACAGGGCAATCCCTACAATACTCCTCGACATGCAAGACATGGTCTGGAATCTGAACCTCTAATGCATGCGATAAAGAAACTACCTCTATACCATGTAGGGATGCAAATGCTCTACTAATGAATGAATGCGATGCACCAGTATCAAAAAGAGCACGAGTATGAACTGCAGAAATCAAAATAATACCTGCGACGACATGATCAGCTGCTGAAGCATCCTCAACCTGAGCGGCATAGACTCGCCCGCTCGGCGCCGGGGGACGTCTCTCTGGCTGTCGCGAAGAGGAATAAGCATGGTCGGGCCTACCGTAGGCCGCAGAAGGCCCTGCCGGCAGATAAGGAACAGAAGGTGCTGAAGCCGAGGAAGGAGCTGGATGACCTGCTCGGGGGCACGAACTCTGAAAGTGACCGGTCTTCCCGCAACAGAAGCAACGGCCCTGCCTCTGAGAACACTGAATCAGTGAGTGCGGCCCTCCACAAATGACACATCGGTCCGGGCGTGGCTGCCGCGAGGCCTGCTGCTGCTGCGAAGGCTGCTGCTGCTGAGGCGGTCGACGCTGCTGCTAATGCTGCGAAGACTGACGAGATGCTCCAGATCTCTGGCGCCCCTGATACCCACGACCCTGAGGATGGAATCGTGGAGGTCTCGGGGGTCCCTGCCTACTCGACTGCCCCTCATCCATCGGTGCCGGGCGCTTCGCCCCAAGAGTCACTACGGGGGCTGGAGCCACCTCTGCCATCACTGCCTCTCCACACTCAACATATAATGCCTGCTCCATCGAGGCCTCCAAAGTCTGCAATCTGCGGGAGCGAACAAGCTGATAAATGTCCCGGCGCAACCCTCGCTCAAACATGTAAATCTGGTGAGCCTCATCCCTGGCTACGTGAGGCACACAAGCCAACAGCTGATTGAAGTCAGCTATGTACACATGCACGGGCCTATCTCCCTGGCGGAGATTCTTCAGCTGCTCCTCCAGTCTCTGACGAACACTCTTAGGAAAGAAGGCCCCTAGAAGAAGACTGCGGAACTCCACCCAAGTGAGAAGCTGGGTCCCAGGCGGACCAGCAGGTCGCACACGCCGCCACCAAGCCTCGGCGTTGCTCTCCAAGAAGTGTGTAGCCAAGAGGACCCGAAACCGATCCTCAATGAACAAACTCTCAAAATGCCGCTCCATGGCCGTGATCCAAGACTCAGCCTCCCACGGCTCTGCACTCAGACCAGAAAAACGGGGTGGATCGAACTGGCGGAACCTCATCAACAGATCCACCACCTCACGCTGCTCAGCTGTTGTGATGACCCGGATCTTCGTTGGAGGTTTAGGGCTTGGTCAGTAGCTTCTGGAAGTCTATCTTTTGCTATGGGAGTGTTTGAGTGTGTATCGGACTCAAGAAATGGACTCAGTGCATTGAATGAATTCCGAGTGTATTCGGGTACCCCCCGTCGAATTTTGGGAGGAGCTTTGGGCAAAATGGAGGCCGTATTTGGATTTAGCGCGGAAAAACGTTGAAAAACGGCTATTTACTTGTATGTTTCTGAGTCCGGACGCCCAAAAACGGAGACCCGGAAGTTTCTGGTGTATTTTGGTGCATGGGGGAGCCGTGGACCGCCGGCCGGGACACGTGGCAGCTTCTGATTGGCCGGCGCACGCTTCCCGGTCCACGGAATGGAGCGCTGGTGCAGTGGACCGAGCGGGAAGCCACGTGGCGGCTCCGGATTGGCGGGCGCAGGGCGCTCGGTTCACGGGAGAGCGCACGGTGTACGGTGGACCGGAGCGGGGACACGTGGCAGGACCTCATTGGTGCGGTGCAGTGGACGCGGCGCACGCGGGGGGTGCGCGGGCAGGCCGGGCAGGTGCGCGGGCAGGCGCAGGGGTGCAGGCTGGTGGTGTGCCACATGGCGGTTTCCTATTGGCTGAGCGGTGGACACGTGGCAGTTTGTGGTTCGTCAGGTGCACGGAGTGTGTGCACCGGGCGCAGCGAGCGCGAAGGCCTGACACGTGGCGCGTGGGGATTGGGCGAGCTACTGTGCGCGTGCAGGCGACAGGTGGCGCGGCAGGTGGCGTGGCAGCGGTGGCGGCTGGCGTGGCGGCCACGTCGCCGACGTGGCGCACGCGTGCGCCACGTGGCGGCCCGCCATTGGCGGGTGCCAACCACTCCGTTGACCGGTGTGGGCCACGCGGCGCGAAGGGAGCGGCCGGGTTTGCTGTCCCGTGTTCGGGGGACACGTGGCGCAATCTGGTGCATTCAGGCGCTGGATGAACGGCCCGATCGGCGCACTGTGCGCGCCCGAAATATTTCGGGCGCCCGGAAATCCGGACACAGTGGGCATTTTGGATTTGTTTGGAATGGGCCTATAAATAGCCCCTCCTCTCCCTCTTTCTTCCCCTTTTTCGAGCCTTAGAGTGAGATTGGGAGGGAGATCCCTACACAAAATTTGTTCCCCATGATGTTCTTGAGCTCGTGATGGATCCCAGGAATTTTTGGAAGCTCGGCAACGGCGATATCGGTTTTACTGTTCGCCTCGGTTTTTCCCCCATTTCTGCCCATTACCGTCACAGTTCAGTCGGAATTTCGCTGTGAGCAAACCATGAGGAGTTTTTGGGCGATTTCTTCGACAACATGTTCCTAAGAGGTAGGGCTTCGATTTTTGTGTTGATCGCTTCGCTCCGTTTCGCACTTTTGGCACGGTTCCCGAGGCATTTTTGACCCCTATTTTTCTGTGATGGATTCTGGACAGCGGAGGCTTGTCGATTTTATATCGTGGCCTAGGTGCATCGGATCAAGGCGTTTAAAGACTCGATTTTGATCTACTCATCGCGTGGAACACAGTGGTGATTTTTCTGGGATTTTTGGAAATTGATTCGAAGGTGATATTTAAGCTTTTCTTGGACTGCGTGCCGCAGGATTTTGGCTATGTGGCGTTACGGCTTACCGCGGTGTTTTATTTGTAACTTGAGCTACAGGTACCGGATCGGAACGTGCGAGGACTCGTTTCGATCGTCTCGACGCGACGATCGCAATGGTTATTTTTATGGATTTTTCAGAGGACTGCAGAGAGGTGAAACTTAGCCATTTTTGGGGCTGATTTTTGGACAGTAGGTGTTTGTGCAGTTTTGGGATTAATTGTGCGCATTGTTCTGTGCAGTGGGACACAGGTTTTGGTGGACACTGGTGCTTGAGGACAGCGGGCAGCGAGAGGTTTCTTTTGGTGCTGTGCGCGCTTTTCGAGGTGGGTGGTTGTTTCATGCCTCATATTCTGACTTGCTCACTTAGTTTATTAGAGAAGCCACTATTGAACATATTGATTGATTACCATGCTTGATTAACTGATATAATTGTGAGCCTATCATCTGAGATTAATTCTGTGGATATAGCATGTTGGAAAGATTATTGGGATAATATTATTATGGAAACATGATTGCGGGGACATGTTTAAATCTGATAATTAATATGCCGTATTAGCACATGGATCAGCTGAAAGATGGTTAAATGGACTAATTAATGGGACATGATGACATATCCATATGCGGGTTTCACTTTGGGATTTATTATGGATCAGGGATTATACAGGTGTAGTTGACCGATGGTTTTAGCATGATTGTGATATTTATGTGGATATTATTAATTGTTACTGTCACGCCCCGGGTGTAAACCAGAACCCGGGCTCGTCCACAGATCCGCCGTGCACACGGTATTTCCCGTGTACACGAAGCACTGGTAACCTGCTCAGATATAAAAGAAATAATACTAGAGAATAAAACAGAGCTAAACTGAAACTAGTACATCTCAGACAAATGCTGGAAATAAAAGTACAATAATCTCTCATGAATATACATGTGTCTCTCCCAGCTCACGAAATAAATACAACCAGCTGGCCGCAGCCAGACCCAAAAATAAAAGAAAATACAACCGTCTGAGTGTACTGGGGATACAACTAAACTACTAAACTCGAGCCCGGGGTAGCAGCTATCTAGTCAGCGATCCTCTTACCTCGATCCTGGGAAGAGGGTCCCGCAACTCCAGCAGATGACTCTGCAAAACAAAGGGGACAAGAAAAGGGAAAACAGTGGGGGTCAGAACTACTATAAAGACAGTAGCCTCCCCTAGTGGGTAAACCTCAACTCAGACCTGCCCACTAGGACTACCAGAGGCTAAACGAATAAATGTGGTAAACAATAAGTATGACTACTGATAAAAGCTACCACTAATATGCCTCTACCTGCCCAGCTAAAAGACAGCTGAATGTATGCATCAGAATATCGAAGTCTGCCACATCGGGTATGCCAGCCTACGCATAACACCGATATGGGACAGGAGTCTCAATGTCTGCCAAATCGGGTATACCAGCCTACGCATAACACCGATATGGGACAGGAGTCTCAAGGTCTGCCAAATCGGGTATGCCAGCCTACGCATAACACCGATATGGGACAGGAGTCTCAAGGTCTGCCAAATCGGGTATGCCAGCCTACGCATAACACCGATATGGGACAGGAGTCTCAGGGTCTCAAGTCTGCGAATCGCGCACTCTGATCTATAAGGAAAAGTACCATCCACCAAAGAAAGCCCAAATCCTCTCCCCGATCTGATGCAATAACAACTGTCCGGTCAACCGCCCAAAATCCGCGGTTGCCGCATTACCGTGCCATCACAGCCTACCCGTCCCGAATCCCAAGTATCTGACTACACTATCCCAGCCCCTGCTCTAACCCGAGCATACTATCCCCTATGTCTAAGTGACTGGAGAAAGAACGAAACATGGTTTCTCCTAAGTCAATTCCAGCATGATAGTGTAGCAGAAAAAGGTGGCCTATCTAGGTGACCATTCAAGCATGC
This sequence comes from Tillandsia leiboldiana, assembly GCA_029204045.2. NCBI lineage: Eukaryota > Viridiplantae > Streptophyta > Magnoliopsida > Poales > Bromeliaceae > Tillandsia > Tillandsia leiboldiana. The sequence continues at coordinate 10,725,584 of CM055065.1, forward strand.
AAAAGTCCTTTTCTTAATGAACCATTTTAAGTACTCTAACCACATATCCAAACCTTTCATTTAACATTCAACAAGATATGGATTTAGCATGATTTCCAAGTAATTATACTACATATCTAAAGCATGGAAACACCATCAGCTAACTTGTAGTTTTCTAACAATGCAATTATTAACGAAGAAACCAGGATCTCATACAAGCATGCTAGGTCCATCTCACAGTTCTACTAACAACATGATCAAGAGCATTCTAATAGGCCTAGTGATAAATCACAAATAGGAGGTTTACAACATCACCCACCTCGAGCGCTAATCAAAGTTCCCAAAAGCGAAACCCAAGTTCAGTCCAAATACTCACCACCAATCTGTACAAAATACCCCAAAGGAAAGTACATAAGCTATTCATTCACAATTTCCCAAAATCTATCCCTAAATACCACAGTCCAGAATTCTCCAATTTTTACCTGCGAAAAATGCCCAGAAAAATCCAAGAAAAATACTACCGCGATCCTCGCGACGAACCCGTCGTAACGAGTACCTGCACGCCCAAATCGGAGTTTCCTACGCTGAGATAAAAATCCGGCAAGGGAAACACCCCAATCCAAACTGTACCAAATTTCTGTAACAAAGAACCACAGAAAAAGGAGATTCTCACCCTCGTGCAAAATCCAGAAAAATCTAAGAAAAATCCAGGAGACTTCTTGCGAAGTGTAGATGAAAAATGCCTTTTGAACTGCCTCGATCCGACGTCTGAGCGAAAAGATACGGCAAGAACACCGCGGTGCTGTCCAAAAGTCCGCGAAGAAAATGGGTCAAATGGGTGCTCAGAAAACTCCAAGGTCAGCACGGAAAACGAGGAACCTCAAAACACAGGAGTTGAAGTCCTACCTGTCGTGAGTCCAACGGCGTGAAAATCGGCGAAATCCGATGTCGGGGTGAGTCGGGGCAGTCCAAACACTGAGAAGGGGCGAAGCGGGTCGCCGGAGAACAAGCGTCGCGCCGCGCCGTAAAATCGTGAACCTTGGGAAACGTGCCACCAAAAAATCTCCAAAGTCCTCCAGAGGATAATGCACTGTGTGGGGGAAATTCGCTCTGAAGAACTCTCTGTGGAAAAAGGTCCAGAAGAGCTGAAAAAAACACAAAGGGCCCTATTTATAGCCCAGCCCAAGTGCTGTTGGGCCGGGTTTTCGGGCGCAAGTTTCAGGCGCACTGCGCCCGGAAACCCAGTTGTACACCTCCTGTCCGACGCGCCCGAATCACTCTGGTGATGCCACGTCACCCCACAATAGGGGACAACGGTGCAAGGGTCCCGCCGCGCGCCACGTGTGCCCCCGCGGTCAGCGGGGGTAGGTACGGCCCGCCTGTCGCGTGCCGACACGTGTCCGCACTCGAGTGCGGCCGACCGCCCGCCTGGCGCTACTGTGCGCGCGCCGTCCCGAGGCGCCCCTCTGCGCACACCATGGACCGCGCCCACGTGAGCCAGCGAATCCCAAGCCGCCACGTGTCATGCGCCCAGCCCACCGCAACCCCGCAAAATCGCTGAGCCGTGCCGCGTGCGCCGGCCAATCCGGGCACGCCACGCGTCCCCCGCCCGCGGTTCATGCACCGCCGCGCCTCCCCGTGGACCGAGCTGCGTGAGCCGGCCAATAATAGGCCGCCACGTGGCTCAGGCCGGTCCACGAGCCTCCCCCATGCACCGAAAATCCCCGAAAACTTTCGGAAGCCCGCTTTTGGTCATCCGGACTCCAAATTTAACAAGCAAATAGCCGTTTTCAAGCGTTTTTCCGCGCTAAATCCAAATCCAACCTCAGATTGGCCCAAAACCTTTTCTAAAATTTGGCAAATGCAGCCGAAGGCCAAATCAGCTATCAAAGTCTCACAAGGTCCATCTGTGGCACCCCTTTGATGCACCATGGGCCAGACACACCAACACTAGGTGTTCTACACAGTGGATTCATCGGAAAGTTGCATGGGAAAAACCAGAACACTACATCCTCCCCCACAAGAAAAAGTTTCGTCCTCGAAATAAAAGTCATACCTCAAGCAGGGGCCTCGAACAAGCGGGGGTAAGCATCCATCATCGCTGACTCCAGCTCCCAAGTAGCCTCGTGCTCACCATGACTGCTCCAGAGGATCTTTACATAAGGTATGGCCCGACTGCGCAACTCCCTAACCTCACGGTCCAAGATCCTCAACGGCCGCTCAACATAGCTCAGATTCTCAGCAACCTCCAATGGGGTGAAATCTATGATGTGGGACGGGTCATGAACATACCTCCTCAGAGTCGATACATGAAAAACATTGTGAACACCTGAAAGCCTGGGAGGAAGCGCAAGCCTGTAGGCAACTGGCCCTAAGCGCTCCAACACCTCAAAAGGTCCAATAAAACGAGGGCTCAGTTTCCCACGAATGCCAAATCTCCGAATCCCCTTCGAAGGCGAGACTTTCAAAAAGACATGATCGCCCACCTGAAACTCTAAGTCTCGCCGTCGTGTATCAGCATAACTCCTCTGTCGAATCTGTGCGGTCTCGAGATGTCGTCGTACCAATCTGACCTTTTCCTCTGCCTCTAATAGTAGATCAGGACCCAAAGTCTTCTTCTCACCCACGTCACTCCAATAAAGGGGTGACCGACACTTGCGTCCATACAACGCTTCAAACGGAGCCATCTGAATGCTCGCCTGATAGCTGTTGTTGTACGCAAACTCAACTAATCCCAAGTGTCGGTACCATCCTCCTCCAAAGTCCAGAACGCATGCTTGCAACATATCCTCGAGGGTCTGAATAGTGCGCTCTGACTGCCCATCGGTCTGTGGGTGGAATGCCGTACTAAATCGGAGCTGCGTCCCCAAGGCTATCTGTAAACTCCTCCAGAAATGCGAGACAAACCTCGGGTCTCTATCTGATACGATGGAAACGGGTACCCCGTGCAATCTAACCACCTCAGCCAAGTACACCTGTGCCAGTCGCTCCATCGGCCAAGTCATCTGAACCGGTAAAAAGTGAGCGGACTTGGTAAGCCTGTCCACGACTACGCAAATAGCATCCGCTCCCGTCTGTGCTCTCGGCAAACTAGTGACAAAATCCATCGTAACATGTTCCCATTTCCATTCAGGGATTGGGAGACTCTGCAACTTGCCAGCAGGTACACGATGCTCAGCCTTTACTTGCTGACAAGTTAGACAGTGTGCTACAAATCTCCCAATGTCTCTCTTCATCCCATTCCACCAAAATTGTGCCTTAAGGTCCCTATACATCTTAGTCCCACCAGGATGGATGGTATAAGGTGTATAGTGGGCCTCCCTCAAGATCTGCTATCTGATCTCTGCATCCATAGGCACACAAGCTCGGTCCCTGTACCGCAGTACTCCCGAAGCATCGACTGAAAAGTCCCCTATCAAACCAGTCTGCATCTGCTCTCGAATCCTCATCAAGTGGGGGTCCTCACTCTGTCTCTCCCGAATCCTGTCCAATAGAGTGGGCTGCACGACTAGAGACAAAAGTCTAGCAGAGACCCCAGGGGACACAACCTCGAGCTCTAACCGCCTCATCTGCTCAAGTAAAGGTGCCTGATCGGTGATCATCAAAGATAGACTCTGTACTGCTCTCCTGCTCAGGGCATCAGCAACCACGTTGGCCTTGCCAGGGTGGTATAATATGTCTACATCATAGTCTTTCAACAATTCCAACCATCTGCGCTGCCTCAAGTTGAGCTCTTTCTGTGTGAACAGGTATTTCAAGCTCTTGTGGTCGGTGTAAATCTCGCAGTGCTCCCCATACAGGTAGTGGCGCCACAACTTTAGTGCGAAAATCACTACAGCTAGCTCCAAATCATGGGTAGGGTAATTCTTTTCATAATCCTTCAGTTGCCGAGAGGCATAAGCGATTACCCTTCCCTCCTGCATCAGCACGCAACCAAGTCCACTGTGCGATTCACCACTGTATATCACGTATCCTTTCCCCATAACGGGGAGGGAAAGGATAGGAGCCGACATCAATCTGTTCTTTAATTCCTCAAAGCTCCTCTGGCAATCCTCACTCCAAGTAAACTTAATCCCTTTCCGCGTCAAACGAGTGAGGGGTGTGGAAGGTTTCGCAAAACCTTCGACAAACCGACGGTAATATCCCGCTAAGCCTATGAAACTGCGGACCTCTGATACCGTCGTGGGTCGGGGCCAATCCCGGACTGCCTCGATCTTCGCCGGGTCTACTGCCACTCCAGCGGCTGAAATCACGTGGCCCAAAAAGACAACCTCCCGAAGCCAGAAATCACACTTAGATAACTTGGCATACAACTTCCTCTCTCTCAGAAGTTGTAGCACAATCTTCAAGTGCTCCTCGTGCTCCATATCGCTTCGGGAATAAACTAGGATGTCATCAATAAATACAACGACGAACCGATCCAGGTATGGTCGAAAGATCCTGTTCATTAAATCCATAAAAGCAGCAGGGGCATTTGTCAATCCAAAAGGCATGACGGTGAACTCATAATGCCCGTACCGCGTCCTGAATGCCGTCTTCGGGATGTCCTCGGCCTTCACCTTCAATTGGTGGTAACCAGACTGTAAATCGATCTTGGAGAAGACACAAGACCCTTGCAGCTGATCAAATAAGTCATCAATGCACGGCAAAGGGTACTTGTTCTTGATGGTCACTTTATTCAACTCCCGATAATCAACACATAGTCGAAGTGATCCATCATTCTTCTTCACAAATAGCACCGGCGCTCCCCACGGCGATACGCTTGGTCTGACAAAACCTTTGTCCATTAAATCCTGGAGTTGCGCCTTTAACTCTCGCAGCTCAGCCGGTGCCATTCGGTAAGGAGCCTTAGAGATTGGCGCAGCTCCTGGAACTACGTCAATCAAAAACTCAACCTCCCTATCCGGCGGCATATGAATCAGATCCGGAGGAAACACATATGGGAACTCGTGGACAATAGGGATATCCGGGAGTCCCGGTGCCGCCACGGGCTCCTTAACCACAGACGCCAAAAAGGCCATGCATCCACTGCGCATCATCTGCCTCGCTCGAGAAGTCGAAACCACAGAGGCAAAGAAAACACTCTGGCACCCCCTGTAAACGAACACCTCCTGGCCTGGCTCGCTAAAAGTAATAGCCCTCGCGGCGCAATCAATCGTCGCGAAATAGCGAGCTAGCCAATCCATCCCCAGTACAATGTCAAAATCTCGCAGCTGACTAAGGACCATCAGGTCCGCTGGCAAAATCCAAGACTCAAGCTGTACAGGGCAAGACCAACAACACTCCTCTACATGCAAAATATGATCGGGAATCCGTACCTCTAATGCATGCGGCAACCGACCTAACTCTAGTCCATGCGATGATGCAAATGCTCTACTGATAAAAGAATGTGATGCACCGGTATCAAATAAAGTGCGAGCTCTAATGCCGAGAAGTAAAATGATACCTGCCACCACGTGGTCGGCCGCCGCGGAGTCCCCTACCTGGGCGGCGTAGACTCGCCCGCTCTGAGCTGGTGGTCGGTAGTCTGTAGGGTGGGAGGAAGGAGCCCTGCTCGCAGGAGCATAAGGCCGCTGCTGGGGCACCGAAGGAACGGATGCTGAAGAAGGAGCCTGCGGTGTCGAGAGAGGGCAAGTAGCTCGAATGTGGCCGGACTGTCCACACCGATAACAGCGGCCATACCTCTGGTCACAAGTATCCGCCGAGTGTTGTCCCCTACAAAAGATGCACCTGACCGCAGACTGGGGCTGCCTCGACTGCTGCTGCTGCTGCCTTTGCCGCTGTGACCCCTGCTGTGGCGACTGCGACCTCTGCTGCTGCGAGTGCTGCTGCTGTCGCTGGGGCTGCTGCTGATGCTGCGGGGGCCTCTGGGATCCCCCAGGCCCTCGCCAATCCGAACGCCCACGGCCCGTAAACTGAGCGACCAGACCTCCGCGTCTAGAAACAACATGATCTCCCCTCTCGACCCACTGTGCATGATCCACTGCCTCTGATAAAGTCTGAAGCCTCTGGGCGTGCACCAAGGTATAGATCTCAGGGCGCAGACCTGTCTCAAACAGCTCCACTTGGTGCAGCCCATCCCTGGCAACATAGGGTACGCAGTTGAGCAACTGCGTAAACTCCTGGAAATAGTCCCACACTGGGCGATCACCCTGCTACAGATTCTTCAAGTCATCTTCTATCTTCTTCTTCACGCTCGTGGAGAAGTAAGTGTCAAGGATCATCCTCCTGAACTCCGACCAGGGTAGCTGTCGGGTGATCTGAAACTCTTAGGGCTCGACCCGACGCCACCAAGCATCTGCATCCCCCTCTAGACAATGTACGGCCATGTGTACTCTGAATCTCGGATCAATGAAGAAATCTCTGAACAACTTCTCCATTGATGCTAACCACGATCCTATCTCCGATGGGTGAGTGCTCCGCCCCGAGAACCTAGGTGGTCCTCGCTTACAGAACTGTGTGAGTTTGTCAGCAAACTCCTGCCCCTCCGCTGGGGTCAATGGCCTGATCACCCCCTGAGCCCCACTGCTAGACGACGGTGCCGTAGGGACAAGTGGAATAGCCGGCGGTACAACCGGCGGTACAGGGGCCTCTACAGTAGTAGGGGGAGGTGTCGCAACCTGAGCCAGCAACTGCTCAAACCTCTGCTCCTGTCGGCGGTGACTCTCCGCCAACTAGGCCACCATGGCCCTCAGCTCACTGATCTCAGAGGGCCCGGACTGCTCCGGCTCCTCCGGGGGTATAGGAGTACCCCGAGCAGGGATCTGCCGCCTAGGAGGCATCCTCGATCCTGCCACACAAGAAACCACGGGTCAGTAACCAAAACCACACTCGACCCAATCCAGCGAAAGTCATGGACATCCCCCTATTTCTGTAACCTTATGTTGTCTGCAGCCAACATAACAGTCCACCAGAAATAGGCTATGCCAGTCCCTCTCCACTCACAGGAAGAGTTTAATAACAAATTGCCGACTTTCGCAAAATATCGCGTCACTCACGCCCTGCCTTCCTAGGGTCTGCCAAAAAGCCTAGGGTTTCCTAAGTCCCAACTGACCTATCCCTAAGCTCTGATACCAAACTAATCTGTCACGCCCCGGGTGTAAACCAGAACCCGGGCTCGTCCACAGATCCGCCGTGCACACGGTATTTCCCGTGTACACGAAGCACTGGTAACCTGCTCAGATATAAAAGAAATAATACTAGAGCATAAAACAGAGCTAAACTGAAACTAGTACATCTCAAACAAATGCTGGAAATAAAAGTACAATAATCTCTCATGAATATACATGTGTCTCTCCCAGCTCACGAAATAAATACAACCAGCTGGCCGCAGCCAGACCCAAAAATAAAAGAAAATACAACCGTCTGAGTGTACTGGGGATACAACAAAACTACTAAACTCGAGCCCGGGGTAGCAGCTATCTAGTCAGCGATCCTCTTACCTCGATCCTGGGAAGAGGGTCCCGCAACTCCAGCAGATGACTCTGCAAAACAAATGGGACAAGAAAGGGGAAAACAGTGGGGGTCAGAACTACTATAAAGACAGTAGCCTCCCCTAGTGGGTAAACCTCAACTCAGACCTGCCCACTAGGACTACCAGAGGCTAAAAGAATAAATGTGGTAAACAATAAGTATGACTACTGATAAAAGCTACCACTAATATGCCTCTACCTGCCCAGCTAAAAGATAGCTGAATGTATGCATCAGAATATCGAAGTCTGCCACATCGGGTATGCCAGCCTACGCATAACACCGATATGGGATAGGAGTCTCAATGTCTGCCAAATCGGGTATGCCAGCCTACGCATAACACCGATATGGGACAGGAGTCTCAAGGTCTGCCAAATCGGGTATGCCAGCCTACGCATAACACCGATATAGGACAGGAGTCTCAAGGTCTGCCAAATCGGGTATGCCAGCCTACGCATAACACCGATATGGGACAGGAGTCTCAAGGTCTGCCAAATCGGGTATGCCAGCCTATGCATAACACCGATATGGGACAGGAGTCTCAGGGTCTCAAGTCTGCGAATCGCGCACTCTGATCTATAAGGAAAAGTACCATCCACCAAAGAAAGCCCAAATCCTCTCCCCGATCTGATGCAATAACAACTGTCCGGTCAACCGCCCAAAATCCGCGGTTGCCGCATTACCTTGCCATCACAGCCTACCCGTCCCGAATCCCAAGTATCTGACTACACTATCCCAGCCCCTGCTCTAACCCGAGCATACTATCCCCTATGTCTAAGTGACGGAAGAAAGAATGAAACATGGTTTCTCCTAAGTCAATTCCAGCATGATAGTGTAGCAGAAAAAGGTGGCCTATCTAGGTGACCATTCAAGCATGCAAAAGTCCTTTTCTTAATGAACCATTTTAAGTACTCTAACCACATATCCAAACCTTTCATTTAACATTCAACAAGATATGGATTTAGCATGATTTTCAAGTAATTATACTACATATCTAAAGCATGGAAACACCATCAGCTAACTTGTAGTTTTCTAACAATGCAATTATTAACGAAGAAACCAGGATCTCATACAAGCATGCTAGGTCCATCTCACAGTTCTACTAACAACATGATCAAGAGCATTCTAATAGGCCTAGTGATAAATCACAAATAGGAGGTTTACAACATCACCCACCTCGAGCGCTAATCCAAGTTCCCAAAAGCGAAACCCAAGTTCAGTCCAAATACTCACCACCAATCTGTACAAAATACCCCAAAGGAAAGTACATAAGCTATTCATTCACAATTTCCCAAAATCTATCCCTAAATACCACAGTCCAGAATTCTCCAATTTTTACCTGCGAAAAATGCCCAGAAAAATCCAAGAAAAATACTATCGCGATCCTCGCGACGAACCCATCGAAACGAGTGCCTGCACGCCCAAATCGGAGTTTCCTACGCTGAGATAAAAATCCGGCAAGGGAAACACCCCAATCCAAACTGTACCAAATTTCTGTAACAAAGAACCACAGAAAAAGGAGATTCTCACCCTCGTGCAAAATCCAGAAAAATCTGAGAAAACTCCAGGAGACTCCTTGCGAAGTGTAGATGAAAAATGCCTTTTGAATCGCCTCGATCCGACGTCTGAGCGAAAAGATACGGCAAGAACACCGCGGTGCTGTCCAAAAGTCCGCGAAGAAAATGGGTCAAATGGGTGCTCGGAAAACTCCAAGGTCAGCACGGAAAACGAGGAACCTCAAAACACAGGAGTTGAAGTCCTACCTGTCGTGAGTCCAACGGCGCAAAAATCGGCGAAATCCGATGTCGGGGTGAGTCGGGGCAGTCCAAACACTGAGAAGGGGCGAAGCGGGTCGCCGGAGAACAAGCGTCGCGCCGCGCCGTAAAATCGTGAACCTCGGGAAACGTGCCACCAAAAAATCTCCAAAGTCCTCCAAAGGATAGTGCACTGTGTGGGGGAAATTCTCTCTGAAGAACTCTCTGTGGAAAAAGGTCCAGAAGAGCTGAAAAAAACACAAAGGGCCCTATTTATAGCCCAGCCCAAGTGCTGTTGGGCCGGGTTTTCGGGCGCAAGTTTCGGGCGCACTGCGCCCGGAAACCCGGTTGTACACCTCCTGTCCGACGCACCCGAATCACTCTGGTGATGCCATGTCACCCCACAACAGGGGACAGCGGTGCAAGGGTCCCGCCGCGCGCCACGTGTGCCCCCGCGGTCAGCGGGGGTAGGTACGGCCCGCCTGTCGCGTGCCGACACGTGTCCGCACTCGAGTGCGGCCGACCGCCCGCCTGGCGCTACTGTGCGCGCGCCGACCCGAGGCGCCCCTCTGCGCACACCGTGGACCGCGCCCACGTGAGCCAGCGAATCCCAAGCCGCCACGTGTCATGCGCCCGGTCCACCGCAACCCCGCAAAATCGCTGAGCTGTGCCGCGTGCGCCGGCCAATCCGGGCACGCCACGCGTCCCCCGCCCGCGGTTCATGCACCGCTGCGCCTCCCCGTGGACCGAGCTGCGTGAGCCGGCCAATAATAGGCCGCCACGTGGCTCAGGCCTGTCCACGAGCCTCCCCCACGCACCGAAAATCCCCGAAAACTTCCGGAAGCCCGCTTTTGGTCATCCGGACTCCAAATTTAACAAGCAAATAGCCGTTTTCAAGCGTTTTTCCGCGCTGAATCCAAATCCAATCTCAGATTGGCCCAAAACCTTTTCTAAAATTCGGCAAATACAGCCGAAGGCCAAATCAGCTATCAAAGTCTCACAAGGTCCATCTGTGGCACCCCTTTGATGCACCATGGGCCAGACACACCAACACTAGGTGTTCTACACAGTGGATTCATCGGAAAGTTGCATGGGAAAAACCAGAACACTACAGTTACACATGTAGAACTGTTATTTGACATTCTCTCTCTTTCACATTGCATGAGGACTTTTGCATGCTTGTATGGACATCTAGATAGGCACTATTTATTGCTACACTATCATATTGGGATTTGACTTAGGAGAAACCATGATTGTTTCCTTTCTCCTTCTCATTTAGACATTCGAGTCATATTGCTCGGGTTCGAGCAGAGGTTTGGGATAGTGTAGCCGGGACCTTGGGGTCAGAGACAGGGTGTACTTGATGTTGGATTTGTGGGTTATTGCAGCAACCGCGGACAGTAGGCGGTTGACCGGATATTGATTATTTCACCCGATTGTGGGTTGTGGGTTATTGTGGTGCCGCGGACATTAGGCGGTTAGCCAGATGTTGATTACCTTATTAAATTTTGGGGTCTTGTGGAGTGTTGCGGCGACCGCGGACATTGGGCGGTTGACCGGATGTTTACTATTGCATCAGATTGGGTATCAGGTTTCTCTAGTGGATGGTGTTTGCCACTTATTGAGTACTATTGCATCAGGTCGGGATTTCATTAGTGGACGGAGTTTCCCACTTTGATCATAGTCTTGATCCAGTCCTGCTATTGTGAGACATTGGTTACAGAGATGCTTGATACAGAGATACTTTACTCGTGTGGGTCGCTCCCCTCGAGTGCCACTCCGGAGTAGGCTTTAGACCGTGACGGGTGCCGGTCCATCTGATTGGGATTTCGAGCCTTGTGTGCTGGTCCCCTACTGAGTTTTTGAGTTCGACAGCAGAGCAGGCAGTACCAGTTTTACTGGTGAGTAGATTGGGTTTATTTGGTCAGATACTGTTTCCTGATGCATTCATACAGTCATTTCTTTCAGTATTGCATTTAGAGGCATACTAGTGGTGGTTTCCCTTTATTCAGCAGTTCTGTTTATAGCTTACCACTTATCCCTTTTCTTGCCTCTGGTAGACTTAGTGGGTACGACGGAGTTTGAGGCTTTACCCACAGGGGGAGGCTACTGGTTTACTAGTGGTTCTCACCCCTATTGTTGTTTCCCTCTTTTCTTCCCCCTGTTTTGCAGAGTCCCCTGCGGGAGTTGCTGACCTTCGGTCGTTGTTCGAGGCGAGGGAGTCCCGAGCTAGATCCTTACCACCCGAGGAGTGTAGCTGTATCCCCTGTTTACTTTGGAGGGAGATCTTTTGTATTTGGAGAGACTGAGGTACTATAGTTTTAGTTATCTCCCTTTTATAGTTGAGAGATGCTGTACTGAGGACATTGTATGATGATTATCTGTATTTGAGGAGATGGATATTGTACTTTATTTCATGTTGTATAGTGATTGGATTTTATTTTTCAGCATTTTTATTTCCGCTCTGATATTTGCGTAGCTATAGTACTATCTTTTGCAGGTTAGACGCTTCGCCTATGCGGGATTTTGCATAGGTGGCAGATCTGTTGGCGAGCCGGGTCACAGTTTCGACCCCGGGGCGTGACAGATTAGGTTGGTATCAGAGCTTAGGGATAGGTCAGTTGGGACTGTAGAAACCCTAGGCTTGTGGTTGGACCCTAGGATGACTTCGTGAGAGTCGTGATTTTAGCGAGAGTCCTGATTGAGTTTTATACCTCTCCCAAGTGATGGGATGGGTGATTGGCATGTTTATTCTCCTAAACAATTATGTTGGCTGCAGACAACATAATGTGGTGGAACGGTTGACATGCTCTAGACTCTCGCCGGATTGGGTCGAGTTTTGTTTTGTGCTGTGGTGCAGTTGGTCGTGGTGAGCGGTGTCTCCCCAACACGTTGTGCGGATTGGTGTGCACTCGTCGCAGCAGTGGAGCTTGAGCGGATTGTTTTGGGGCCGGATACCCAGATTGAGGTCGGAGAGCTCCGGACCCAGATGACAGGATTGTCAGAGGCTTATCAGCGGCAGAGTGGGCCGCTGGTCTGGGTGACACAGTTGTCGTAGCAGTGGGCAGCCCGACAGTGCTTTTCTCCTGAGACCACCTAGTTGCAGTATCCTCAGCGGCAGTGATTTCTATGGCGCCGATTGAGCTAGTAGCCCCCTCCGTGCCAATGTTTAGTGCTGAGGCACCGAGGCGGGGTGGATAGCTGACAGTTGATGAGCTGTGGGACATTATTAATCGATTGAGCCAGTTTTGGCAGATGAACCACCCCGATTCATGGAATTGAGTTGGAGCCTCTGGAGGCAGAATCGTGGTTGGTGGTGATGGAGTGATCAATTGAGAGCCTCCCTGTGCTAGAAAGTTTATGCAGTTATTGAAATGCGCGCTCCAGGTTTCGAGGGACGAGGCGCATAAGATATGTGTGACTAGGAGTGGATTGCGCCAGTATACCTTTCACTTTATTTGATCCCTCCGTTTCGGATTTTGGATGCCTCGATGGAGTATGCATTGCGTGTGGAGCGTGGCGTTGCAGTTCCTTTGGATAGGATCTGCCGCCAGAGGCGAGTTTTGGATAAAGGCGCTTGGCGCTAGGTGTTGGAGGACTGACCGGCCGGCAGAGGCATTTTCGTTCCATTTCCAGATGGTGGATATCCTTGTGGACGGATTATGTAAAGCTTACCCAAGGGAATGTTACCCTTTGTGATTTAGGGGTGAGCTTAGTAAGGATAATTGTATAAGGAATTGCATGAAGTAACTGTGTTTTGTCATATGACGGTTGCAATAATGGATTTTCTGAGATGTTAGAGGTCGGGTGGACCCCGGTGGCAGCATCAGCATCTTTATTAGAGTGGCACAGCGGTAGCGTGGATTTGTTGTCTGTGGAGATCCTTATCCGTCGCCTCAGTGTGAGCAGAGGCAGAGAATTGTGCTCCTTTTGTGATAGTTTTGATTTTCAGGCAGACTAAGCGACGACCACCTACATCAAGCGGATGAGACTGTGCTGCCTGGGTGGAGGGCGCCAAGGCAGTGGATCGGGTCGTCGCAGGTGTGATTCCATCACAGCAGTCGGAGTTAGAGCATGTTGCATTCCTGCATGGACTAGAGGCAGATTTGTTACCATGTGCACTAGAGGTACAGGTTCCTGTTGGTGTGGTGCATGTGGAGGAGGCTTGTGGATCATGTCCAGTGCAGTTGAGACCTCGAGTGGTATCGGCAGACTTATCGGTATTTGTGTCAGTTCGGTGTTTGACCCAGTGCGTGGGATTGGTTGGCACAGTGCCGCATGGTGTATGACTGCGGAGGGAGAAGGTTATGATCTTCTGCGAGGCAGACAATAGAGACTTGTTTGTTGAGACAGTTGAGCACACAGGTTGCAGCGATAGTGCGAGAGGCGCTTACGGCGGCACCGGGACTCGAGGATGTTCCTGTTGCCCGTGAGATCCCGGGTGTGATTCCACCTGAGTTGATGATGATGCCGCCGATGAGGGATATTGAGATTGCGATTGACGTGGTTCTGGGAACCGCGCCAACCCCGATAGCACCTCATTGGATATCACTTGTAGAGCTGAGAGAGCTGATGGCGGAGTCGCAAGATCTGATGGATCAAGGGTCTGTTCGACCTAGTGCCACCCCGTTGATACACGGTGGTGATGCCACGTCGTTGACACACGACAGTGAGAGTTTTTGTGTGGGGTGACCGCAGGCAGGTCTGGATATTATTTAGGACCTTTTGATGGAGTTATACTCCGACAGTTGTTTGCTTATGATGCATGTATCTTTTTGGAATCATACAGCTGAGTATTTCGCCAAGATGGTGCTCAGGACACGATAGGGGCATTATGAGTACAATGAGGCCAGATGGAATGACTAATGCCCTGTTGCCTTTAAGATTTGAGGAATTGTGTGTTTCAGCTGCACTTGGAAGGATTAGTAGTGATATTCTCCCGGGATATTTTGATTTTACCCCCATCTCTATGTGATTTTGAGCTTGTGGAACACTGGTAGATGATGTGACAAGGTCTGTGAGGAAGAAGCTATATGCCAAGTTGTTGTGGTACAATTTTTAGCTTCGAGAGCATATCTTCTTGGATTATTTATTCTAGCCGTAAGGGGCAGCGGTGGTAATCTGGCCATAATGGATGCTATTCGAGATTGGCCGAGATAGGCAGTTATTGTTGAGGTGAGGAGCTTTTGGACCGGATAGTGCCAGCAGAGCGACGAATAGGTGATGAGTCTGATACCAGCCCTGATTTCAGCATCGCCAGTGGTGGGAGATGGATTTGTGGGATACAGTGATGCCTCCCATAGTTGCTACGAAGTTACAGTTGGATTATTGGCGAGCATCCAGTATCATCCCGACAAGGCCACTGTTGTCACGCCCCGGGGTCGAAACTGCGACCCGGGCTCGCTAACAGATCCGCCATCTGTACGGAAACTGCCGTACAGACGAAGCGTCTAGCCTGCAAAAGACAAAACTACAGCTACACAGATATCAGAGCGGATAAAAAGTTGTACTATAAAATTTCACAACTACAAAGTTGCAACAACACATAGCCTATCTCCCAAAATCAGATGATACAAATAGAAGTCCACCTATACAACATCTACAAATCCAAATGGGAGATAGCTAACAGGAAACATAATCAACTCCCACAATCCGGGATGGTACATCTACCTCTCTCTAAAGTAATAATGCTGGTAGGGAACTATCACGCGACACCCTGTCCTCAGTCCGTCCAGTCAAGCCCAGCAGGAACGGAAGAAAGCCTCAGCAACCTGTCACCGACAGAGGGTGTGAGAACTACATCCTACAGTAGTTCTCAGTGGGTACCGTCTCCAAGAACCACGGTCTGCCCACTAAGTCTACTAGAGGCATAAGATAATAGAAAAGACTGTGATAATGTAAATAAGCTGGAAAAGAATCTACAGCTATCATGCCTCTATCTACTATGCTCAAAAGGAAGAGACTATGGATGATGGTATGCAGCCACTCACTGCTGACAATATGTCACAAGTACTAAGCCCATGACGCTCTACTATGACACATGCTATGCCAACACTCTCTCAGTGTATCCCAAATCTCATCGACTGCCCCACAGGGTCCAGTCAAGTCAAGCCCGCGCCCCCTGGTGTATCAACCAGGGTGTCCAATCGGACAAACTCGATATCTCACACAGTGGCCCCATGGTAGCTCGGCCAGGGGTATCAAGCGACCTCTAGTATATGAACTAGGCGCATCATCGCAGCCTCGTCGGGCTCGGTATCATCATCGCAGCCTCATCAGGCTCGGAATCATCAACGCACCCGGGGCGTAGCTCGAGGGGTGCGACCCCACCGAACTCAAGTATCTCATCAGTAACACTGTCTCACAAGCGGCTCCTGCAGGCTATAGTCCTCGATCAAACAGATCGGTATCTCGATGCTCAAGGCACAACTCAGTCGGAGAACCCTCCACGACTCAATCTCACAACACTGACCCGCTCAACGAAAGTACCACACAGCTGGGACCACCGTCTCTCCCAACGGCTCCCACAAGAACACCCCACTCAACTCAACCCACAAACACACGGCCGGAGATGCTCCACAGCCAGATCTACGAAGGGTTCGAAACCCCAGGAGACTAACACGTGCGTCCCCAAGAAAGAGAACAGCCCTTAGAACCCACATCACCCGAATCTGCTCGGGTGGATAAGTTTATAAGAAACCATGTCATTTATTTCAGAAAACCATTCAATCTGAGAGAAACCCATCTTTTTAATGATTTTTAGTCTTTTTAGGAAAACCCTTTGAAATCAAGTTTTATGCCCAAGCCTCGAAGAGCTAAAGCCCTCGTCCTATCAAACAAGAACAGACTCAGGCGACCTTGCGAGGCTTGGAAGAAACATTGGCTGACTAAAATCATCTGTTCATCCAAAAAGGTTCTGGGTTCAAGGTCCTGCTAACACAAGTGCACCACGATCACAACACGGTGGTGACGAGGAAAACGGCGGAAAGTAAAACCTCGGGACCACCGTTTATCTGAAACGGTTCCCCACACACTACACTGGCCTAACCCAGCCACCAGACCCCACTCGGCCCCCCGGCCCGAGTGCAACACCCGTCCCACAACACTCTGACCACTCAGCCCACTACCCGGGCGAGGAACACTATGTCCAGAAGGATATGCAACGTGTGGGATGTCTAAAGCATAAAGGAACCTAGCCCAGATTAAGGTTCTCAATTGGTCTGGTCAACACATGCACATATGACGGGGGTGCTAGTTAAGTTCCAAGAAAAACACTTAAACTAGCATGCAATCCTATCACAATAGAATTAGAAAGAAGTCCATAGACTTGGAGAGAAAAACCAACCCACCTTAGAATGCCACCAATTGCTTGTCGACACTTGCAATTGGGCTCAGCGGGACTTACCTTGCCTCCACGAGGTCCGCACGCGAAACGGAGCACGCTGCGTCCAACCACACGACCGCGCGCTCCGCGGCTGTCCCGAAACAAGCCGGCGGGTCCACGCGACGGAAAAAAACCAACAACCGCCCCCGGCGGAAGCTAAAAACCACACCGCAAGCTGCCAGAAGCGAAGAAATCACAAAATCAATCAACACAGTCAAAACTGAGCATCCGACGGCGAAAAACAGCCTCCGTCGGCGAAAACAGCCTCCGTCAGCGAAAATCAGCGCCCGACGGCGAAAAACAGCTCCGTCGGCGAAAACCAGCGCCCGACGGCGAAAACAGCTCCGTCGGCGTAAAAACTGCTCAAAACAGCTTGCGAAAACAGCTCGCGAAAACCTCGCGAAAACTGCGCAAAACTGCGCAGAAACCATGCGCAAAAACTGCGAAAACCGCTCGCAACCTGCTTGCGAAAAACACCGAAAACTTACGCGAAAACCTACGCGAAACTGCGCGAAAACCTGCGCGAAAACAGCGCGCGAAAACTGCGAAAACCGCTCGCAAAATCTGCTCGAAAACCGCGCGAAATCTGCGTGAAAACAGCGCGCGAAAACTGCAAAAACCGCTCGCACAATCTGCTCGAAAACCGCGCGAAATCTGCGCGAAAACAGCACGCGAAAACTGCGAAAACCGCTCGCAAAATCTGCTCGAAAACCGTGCAAAATCTGCTCGAAAACAGCGGCCGACGGTAAAAGCGGCGCTGGCACGCGAACCAAGGTGCCGCCGCAGTCCCGGGGCACGCCGAGCGGCGAAAAACAGCGCCGCGCGGCCCAAGAGGTTGGCCGCGAGGAGCAGTGGCCAGCTGCGCGGCGTCGAAGTGCGCCGCGCAGCGCCCCTGCGGCGCTGCGCGCGGTGCCCAGCGGCACTGCGCGCGGCGCCCAGCGGCGCTGCGCGCGCCCGCGCGCAGCCCGCCGAGCGCAGCCCGCTGCGCGCCCGCGCAGGCCCGCGCGCGGCCCTGCCGCGTGCGCCTGCGCGCGGCCAGGCGGTGCCGCGCGCGCCTGCGCGCGGCCAGGCAGCGCCGCGCGCACCTGCGCGCGGCCCTGCCGCGCGCGCCTGCGCGTGGCCTGGCAGCGCCGCGTGCAGCACCTTACTGCACGCGGCGCCGCGCCCAGCGGCACATCGCCGCAGGGTGCCGCCAACAGCAGCACCCTGGCGCCGCGCGTGCGCCGTTGCGCGCGCGCGCGGCCGCCGGCGACGAAAAATGCAAAAAGATTTATAAAATCCCCAATAAATCCGAAAAATCCCCAAAATCCATTTTTAGCTTTTTAAGCAACCAATTAAAAATCCAAAAGCTCTCAAAACCCGAGAAAACCTCAAAAATCAGAAATTGCTTACCTCGACGACGCTCGCCGCACGCCCACGAGCTCCACGCGGCCTCCAACGGCGAGTCCAAGACCAAAAATCAGCTCAAAACTCCTTTTCCTTCTTCTTCTTCTTCTTCTTCCTCTCTTTTCCTTTCCTTTCTTTCTTTCTTCCTTTTACTTTCTCTGCTACAGAGGTGCAGGTGGAGCCTTTTATAAAGCAAAAGCTTTAATTAAGTTAATTAATTAATTAACTAATTCCTAAAATCCAACTCCAACTCACTTTTTGCCTTCGGGCTCTCCGCCGCTGCCCGGAACCTCCCGAACTCCGCTGTTGTAATAGCCGCTAGTTTAAAATATTTTAAGGGTCTACTTTTGGTTCGTTATTTCCGCTTTTCGTTTCGGGGGGATTGGGGGATGATCGAATAATTCCTTGTTTCCGGACAGACCGTCGGGGCCCGCGGGTATTTTTAGTTAATAGGGCTCGCGAAACGGAGAGTGGCGGCGAAAACGGTTTTGAATTCCGACGCCGGAATCTCCCGGAATAAATTCCGGAAGGTAACTAACGGTTCAGGTGGATAACGCGGTTTTTCAGACAGACCGGACTCTAGTTCGCACCTGATTTGGACCCGTTTTAACTTGAACTGGGTTGATTCCCCATTCCCTAATTTAACCGCTCCCGCCACCTTAATCACTCCCGTTATTTTTCCCCGTCGTACAACTTCCCATAACTACCCACAACTCCCCTAACTACCCGCAACTTCCCATAACTACCCACAACTCCCCTAACTACCCGCAACTTCCCATAACTACCCACAACTCCCCTAACTACCCGCAACTTCCCGTAACTACCCACAACTCCCCTAACTACCCGCAACTTCCCATAACTACCCACTCCCCATAACTACCCACTCCCCATAACTAACCACTTCCCTTAACTACCCACAACTCCCCTAACTACCCGCAACTTCCCATAACTACCCACTCCCCATAACTACCCACTACCCATAACTAACCACTTCCCTTAACTACCCGCAACTCCCCACGAGCCCCTACGTACGAGACCCCACTTCCCCAACCTTTCTGTTTCCCAAAACGAACCCCTTCTGCTTCCTCACCGATTGCGCGGAGGATCCAAGAGGCGAGACCAAGGAAGGAGAAGGAGACGTCCCCACATTCCTTGTAGCCGAACTCGCAGGATCGGATCGCCTTTCCCTCCAACAACCGAGGTGAGCACGCTAGGGTTTTGCTTTCTCGCCCCGTTCTTGGTTGGAGCGGACGAGGAGGGGGGGGGGGAAAGAAGGGGCATGGGCATCGCCGGAATCCGGCGCGCACGGCGGCTCCGCATGCGGACTGCCGCATGCGGGCGCCGCCGCTTGCGGGCGGCGCCGCATGCGGGCTGCCGCATGCGGGCTGCCGCTTGGGGCGGCACCGCATGCGGGCTGCCGTATGCGCGCCGCCACTTGCGGGCGGCACCGCATGCGGGCACGGCCGCTTGCGGGCTGCCGCATGTGGGCGCCGCCGCATGCGGGCGCCGCCGCTTGCGGGCACCGCCGCATGCGGGCGCCGCCGCTTGCGGGCACCTCCGCATGCGGGCGCCGCCGTTTGCGGCCGTTACCGCATGCGGACGGCCGCACGCTGTTAGTACACCGCCCAGCCGTGCGGGGCCAGGCGCGTACCTGTGCGTATTATACGCAAGGTGAGAGGGCGCCGGGCGCTCTAATCATTAGTCTGACAAAGCCTTAAGTTGCTGACTCCTATATGACAGATTCGTGTAGGTCCGGGCGGGCACCCGAGACGCGAGAGAACCTTACATCAGTCAGGAGCGCGACAACAAGGTGGGTTTACGGTCGAGGCTGAGTATTGTGTTGGTAATCCGAAAGGGACTTTTATTATTAATCGGTACTAACACTGATGGTTTCTATGAAGTACTACCTTACCCCGTGACATGGTTACTTGGTGACATGGTTACTTGGTTACTTGGTTACTTGGTTACTTATGCTCGAGTTGCGACACGCGCACCCGCGGTTTGGCCACCGCAAAGGGTGCTCTTTTCCGGAAAGGCGGTCTTTGACCCATGTTACCCCACGAGGTGACGTAGTGGGGGGCCCCTGACCGCTGGGGGGTCTGAGGCAGCGAGGTGCGAGCTGTGGGACTGCCGGGATTGGATCCCGATGTAGTCAGGTGTGGGACTGCCGGGATTGGATCCCGATGTAGTCAGGTGTGGGACTGCCGGGATTGGATCCCGATGTAGTCAGGTGTGAGACCGCCGGGATTGGATCCCGACGCGGTCAGGTGTTACAGGTGTTACCGGGGTTACAGGTGCTACAGGTGGTACAGGTGGTTGCGAGTTACCATTACGAGTAGAGCGGTTGTTCCGGCTAGCCTTACTTTGTGGCTTGGTATTACTTTACTGCTTTAGTACTATTTTGATGATAGTGTCGCTGACTACCCACTCTGTGACAGGTACCTCCAGGGGGTAGAGGTAGGCGACGGTGAGGCCGAGTTGGTAGCAGTCGGTCTGAGGGAGCCCTAGTATGCTGTTTTATTTACCTCCTCTGCATTTCATTCAGTATTGTAGGTTACTGTGTGGTTCTCGATACCCTTGTGGGGTCGTGTGGATGTTGAGTTCCTTCTTTCTACTTATGCACTACTATTTCCGTTATTGTTCCCGTTTGGCCGCTTTCAAAGCAACATGACTAGAAAAGAAAAGAACTTCGAAAACTATCTTTTAAAAATCTGGGTTGTGTGGACCTGTTTTCCAACACCTGTGGATTTATGGCATCTTTTCAAACTGTCTTCAAAACCTTGGGTCGTGTGGACCTGCTTTCAAAACTGTGAGTTTATCCTTTCAACTTGATTGGCCACGGGTATTGTTTAGTCTTCATGCACCGTACTACTTCGAACTGTTGTGATTAAATGGGAAAATGATTGCTCATAATCGGCTATTGTAGCAGCCGCGACGCCGTGCATATACAAAGGAGACTCTGCCCGAATTTCGAGTGAATCTGTATATGTGGCGGGTCTGGGCACGCGCCGGGGAAGGAGGTTTCTAAACAAAAAAATTCGTACGCACTTTACGCGTACTTTGAAGTATCGTTTCCGCTAAAATAAAACCCCCGGGGCGTGACAGATTAAGATGGTATCAGAGACTTTGCTTTAATCACAACAGTGACAACCCAACATCCACCGAGATATCACACTTAACTACGAATAAATGAAATGTGTGGGACGTAAGGTTGTAGGACGTGAGTGAACGTGGGGGAAAGGGGAATCTGTGTGATTTATTTACGCACGGTTTTCGTGGGACGCTGGAGGCTTCTAATTTGGAAGCCACTTGCCCGATTAAGCTAGGGCGGCTATTTTGCCCTTGGGATTTAATAGTGATTCCCTTGAAGGAGTACGACGTTATTCTGGGCATGTACTGGCTCTCAAGGTACCAAGTGCTTATCGACTGCGATAAGCAGATGGTACAACTACAAGAACCAAGTTTCCCTAAGAATGCGTACCTAGCGTGCAAAAGCACCTCCTTCCCGGCAGTCATCTCAGCGACTCGAGCCAGGAGTCTGATAGAGGGTGGGTGTGTAGCCTTTTTGGCATCGGTAGATCTAGTTACTCAACCCTCGACGACACCTTCAGACATCCCGGTGGTGAGGGACTTTCCCGATGTCTTTCCGACGGAGCTGCCTGGGATACCCCCTGAAAGGGAGGTGGTGTTCCCTATTGAACTCTTGCCAGGTACTCAACCTATAACGAAGGCACCCTACCGAATGGCCTTCGCGGAGTTGAAGGAGTTAAAAGCGCAGCTGGAAGACCTCTTGGACAAAGGGTTTGTCAGGCCGAGTGTGTCACCCTGGGGCGCACCAGCGCTTTTCGTACGGAAGAAGGATGGGAGCCTGCGACTCTGTATCGATTACAGAGGAATAAACAAGGTCACGGTGAAAAATAAGTACCCCCTGCCCAGAATCGACGACCTCTTCGACCAACTACGAGGAGCGACGGTCTTTTCAAAAATTGATCTACAGTCTGGCTACCACCAGCTCCGGGTTCGGAACGAGGACATTCCGAAGACCGCTTTCCGGACCCGGTATGGCCATTACGAGTTACGGTCATGCCGTTCGGACTTACGAACGCCCCCGCAGTCTTTATGGACATGATGAACCGGGTCTTCAGACCATTCTTAGATCGGTTCGTGGTGGTCTTCATCGATGATATACTAATCTACTCATCCACCGACGAGGAGCACGAGGATCACTTACGAACGATTCTTCAAACCCTCAGGGAGCAGAAGCTGTACGCTAAACTCAAAAAGTGTGAGTTCTGGCTACGCGAAGTGGGATTCCTGGGGCATGTGATCTCGGCAAAGGGAATCGCCGTAGACCCCAAGAAGGTGGAATCGGTGATAGACTGGCAGCCGCCCACAACGGTGACGGAGATCCGCAGTTTCCTGGGGCTGGCGGGGTATTATAGACGCTTTGTCGAGGGTTTCTCGAAGATTGCGACCCCTCTAAACCGGTTGACCAAGAAAGGAGAAAAGTTTGTATGGACGGCCAAATGCCAGGAAAGTTTTGAAGAACTCAAAAGAAGGCTAACCGAGGCACCGATACTTGTACAACCAACACCCGGTGAGGACTATGAGGTGTACTGCGACGCTTCAAGAATCGGCCTTGGGGGTGTGTTAATGCAGCAGGGGAAGGTAATAGCCTATGCATCTAGGCAACTAAAGGACTACGAAAGAAACTACCCAACACACGACCTAGAGCTGGCTGCAGTGGTCTTCGTCCTGAAGTTATGGAGACACTATCTCTTTGGTGTCCATTGTAACATCTTCTCAGATCACCAAAGTCTTAAATACCTGTTCACACAAAAGGAACTAAACCTGCGGCAGAGACGGTGGCTTGAATTACTGAAGGATTACGACCTAACGATCCAATACCACCCCGGGAAAGCAAACGTGGTAGCAGACGCTCTGAGCAGGAAGGGGCGACTGGAGGGAGGATCGGTAGGTGCGATAACTGAGCAGAGCGACTTGATCGCAGAATTTTCTCGACTAGGGTTGGAAGTAGTGTCAGCGGGCACGGTTGCGCAACTTCTAACTCTGGTAGTCAAGCCAACACTGTTAGAAAAGATTCGAGAGGGACAGCAGGCGGACTCGCACTTACAGCTCGTAAGAGACAAGATCTCACCGGATCAGGAAGGGGACTTTTCATTAAAAAGCGATGATACCCTACGGTTCCGCGGGCGGATTTGCGTGCCGGATACCCCGGAATTAAAGAAGGAAATTCTGTCCGAGGCACACAGCGCCCCTTATACAGCGCATCCAGGAGGCACAAAGATGTACAGGGACCTCAAGCAGACCTTCTGGTGGCCCAAGATGAAGAGGGATGTAACCCAATTTGTAGCTCATTGCCTGGTGTGTCAACAAATAAAGGCGGAACATCAACGACCGGCGGGAAAATTACAACCCTTACCGGTACCGGAGTGGAAGTGGGATCATATCACCATGGACTTTGTCACCGGGTTCCCACGTTCACCACAAGGACACGACACAATATGGGTTGTGGTAGACCGGCTAACTAAGTCAGCACACTTCCTGCCGATTCACACAACCTGGACCAGAGAACGATTGGCTCAAGTCTATCTCAGCAAGATTGTGAGACTGCATGGGGTACCGGCGTCGATCACATCAGACAGAGACACGCGTTTTGTCTCAAAGTTTTGGCAGAGTCTGCAACAAGCCCTGGGGACTAAATTGCACTTCAGCACAGCCTTTCACCCTCAGACAGACGGGCAGTCGGAGCGAGTGATACAGACGCTAGAGGACCTACTTCGGGCCGGTGTACTCGATTGGGGAGTCGGTTGGGAGCGTTACCTACCACTTGTAGAATTCGCTTACAACAATAGCCACCAGGCCAGCATACTGATGGCACCCTACGAAGCTTTATACGGGAGACGCTGCCGATTCCCGATCTGTTGGGACGACTTGGGAGAACGAAAGCTCTTGGGACCCGACTTGGTGGAAGAAACAGAAGGGAAAGTGCGCCTCATCAGACAGCGCTTACTAACCGCCCAGAGTCGACAAAAGAGCTACGTGGATCGAAGACGCCGCGATTTAGAGTTCCCGGTGGGAGAACACGTGTTTTTGCGGGTCTCGCCGTCCAGGGGAATCAAGCGATTCGGGATAAAAGGCAAGCTAAGCCCGCGGTTCGTGGGACCATTCGAGATCCTGGAACGGATCGGCCCAGTGGCTTACCGCCTTGCCCTACCACCGAACCTCAACCGGATTCATGACGTGTTCCACGTGTCGATGCTCAAGAAATACCTCCCCGACCCGTCGCATGTGCTGGACGTCTCGACACTCGAACTAAAGGAGGACCTAAGTTTCGAGGAAACCCCTGTGCGAATACTAGCAAGAGAAAGTAAGACGCTTCGAAACCGAGACATCCCCTATGTGAAGGTGCACTGGAGCAACCACGAGGAGCGGGAAGCGACGTGGGAACTAGAATCGAAGATGAGAGAGGGCTATCCTTATCTCTTTACCGCAAATCAGGATTGAGTTTCGAGGACGAAACTCGTTTTAAGAGGTGAGTGGTGTAATAGCCGCTAGTTTAAAATATTTTAAGGGTCTACTTTTGGTTCGTTATTTCCGCTTTTCGTTTCGGGGGGATTGGGGGATGATCGAATAATTCCTTGTTTCCGGACAGACCGTCGGGGCCCGCGGGTATTTTTAGTTAATAGGGCTCGCGAAACGGAGAGTGGCGGCGAAAACGGTTTTGAATTCCGACGCCGGAATCTCCCGGAATAAATTCCGGAAGGTAACTAACGGTTCAGGTGGATAACGCGGTTTTTCAGACAGACGGGACTCTAGTTCGCACCTGATTTGGACCCGTTTTAACTTGAACTGGGTTGATTCCCCATTCCCTAATTTAACCGCTCCCGCCACCTTAATCACTCCCGTTATTTTTCCCCGTCGTACAACTTCCCATAACTACCCACAACTCCCCTAACTACCCGCAACTTCCCATAACTACCCACAACTCCCCTAACTACCCGCAACTTCCCATAACTACCCACAACTCCCCTAAATACCCGCAACTTCCCGTAACTACCCACAACTCCCCTAACTACCCGCAACTTCCCATAACTACCCACTCCCCATAACTACCCACTCCCCATAACTAACCATTTTCCTTAACTACCCACAACTCCCATAACTACCCGCAACTTCCCATAACTACCCACTCCCCATAACTACCCACTCCCCATAACTAACCACTTCCCTTAACTACCCGCAACTCCCCACGAGCCCCTACGTACGAGACCCCACTTCCCCAACCTTTCTGTTTCCCAAAACGAACCCCTTCTGCTTCGTCACCGATTGCGCGGAGGATCCAAGAGGCGAGACCAAGGAAGGAGAAGGAGACGTCCCCACATTCCTTGTAGCCGAACTCGCAGGATCGGATCGCCTTTCCCTCCGACAACCGAGGTGAGCACGCTAGGGTTTTGCTTTCTCGCCCCGTTCTTGGTTGGAGCGGACGAGGAGGGGGGGGGGGAAAAAGAAGGGGCATGGGCATCGCCGGAATCCGGCGCGCACGGCGGCTCCGCATGCGGACTGCCGCATGCGGGCGCCGCCACTTGCGGGCGGCACCGCATGCGGACTGCCGCATGCGGGCGCCGCCGCTTGCGGGCGGCGCCGCATGCGGGCTGCCGCTTGCGGGCGGCACCGCATGCGGGCTGCCGCATGCGCGCCGCCACTTGCGGGCGGCACCGCATGCGGGCTGCCGCATGCGGGCGCCGCCGCTTGCGGGC
Source organism: Tillandsia leiboldiana (assembly GCA_029204045.2). Classification (NCBI taxonomy): domain Eukaryota; kingdom Viridiplantae; phylum Streptophyta; class Magnoliopsida; order Poales; family Bromeliaceae; genus Tillandsia; species Tillandsia leiboldiana. Next base: position 10,751,338 of record CM055065.1, read on the forward strand.
TGCCGCATGCGGGCGCCCCCGCATGCGGGCGCGCCGCTTGCGGGCGCCTCCGCATGCGGGCACGGCCGCTTGCGGGCTGCCGCATGTGGGCGCCGCCGCTTGTGCGCCGCCGCATGCGGGCGCCGCCGCTTGCGGGCACCTCCGCATGCGGGCGCCGCCGTTTGCGGGCGTTACCGCATGCGGACGGCCGCACGCTGTTAGTACACCGCCCAGCCGTGCGGGGCCAGGCGCATACCTGTGCGTATTATACGCAAGGTGAGAGGGCGCCGGGCGCTCTAATCATTAGTCTGACAAAGCCTTAAGTTGCTGACTCCTATATGACAGATTCGTGTAGGTCCGGGCGGGCACCCGAGACGCGAGAGAACCTTACATCAGTCAGGAGCGCGACAACAAGGTGGGTTTACGGTCGAGGCTGAGTATTGTGTTGGTAATCCGAAAGGGACTTTTATTATTAATCGGTACTAACACTGATGGTTTCTATGATGTACTACCTTACCCCGTGACATGGTTACTTGGTGACATGGTTACTTGGTTACTTGGTTACTTGGTTACTTATGCTCGAGTTGCGACACGCGCACCCGCGGTTTGGCCACCGCAAAGGGTGCTCTTTTCCGGAAAGGCGGTCTTTAACCCGTGTTACCCCACGAGGTGACGTAGTGGGGGGCCCCTGACCGCTGGGGGGTCTGAGGCAGCGAGGTGCGAGCTGTGGGACTGCCGGGATTGGATCCCGATGTAGTCAGGTGTGGGACTGCCGGGATTGGATCCCGATGTAGTCAGGTGTGGGACTGCCGGGATTGGATCCCGATGTAGTCAGGTGTGAGACCGCCGGGATTGGATCCCGACGCGGTCAGGTGTTACAGGTGTTACCGGGGTTACAGGTGCTACAGGTGGTACAGGTGGTTGCGAGTTACCATTACGAGTAGAGCGGTTGTTCCGGCTAGCCTTACTTTGTGGCTTGGTATTACTTTACTGCTTTAGTACTATTTTGATGATAGTGTCGCTGACTACCCACTCTGTGACAGGTACCTCCAGGGGGTAGAGGTAGGCGACGGTGAGGCCGAGTTGGTAGCAGTCGGTCTGAGGGAGCCCTAGTATGCTGTTTTATTTACCTCCTCTGCATTTCATTCAGTATTGTAGGTTACTGTGTGGTTCTCGATACCCTTGTGGGGTCGTGTGGATGTTGAGTTCCTTCTTTCTACTTATGCACTACTATTTCCGTTATTGTTCCCGTTTGGCCGCTTTCAAAGCAACATGACTAGAAAAGAAAAGAACTTCGAAAACTATCTTTTAAAAATCTGGGTTGTGTGGACCTGTTTTCCAACACCTGTGGATTTATGGCATCTTTTCAAACTGTCTTCAAAACCTTGGGTCGTGTGGACCTGCTTTCAAAACTGTGAGTTTATCCTTTCAACTTGATTGGCCACGGGTATTGTTTAGTCTTCATGCACCGTACTACTTCGAACTGTTGTGATTAAATGGGAAAATGATTGCTCATAATCGGCTATTGTAGCAGCCGCGACGCCGTGCATATACAGAGGAGACTCTGCCCGAATTTCGAGTGAATCTGTATATGTGGCGGGTCTGGGCACGCGCCGGGGAAGGAGGTTTCTAAACAAAAAAATTCGTACGCACTTTACGCGTACTTTGAAGTATCGTTTCCGCTAAAATAAAACCCCCGGGGCGTGACAGCTGTAAATCAAAAGTACACGCGCTCACAGCTTTTTCTCTTCAAAAAGCTCATCCGTTGAGGCGGGGTGCTCAAATCAAATACCGGCTCCAAAATTGCCAGTTCCGACTCACTTTTTGCCTCCGGATCCTCCGCGTCAGTCCGGAACCTCCCGGACCTCGCTGTAAATCAAAAGTATACGTGTCCACAGCTTTTTCTCTTCAAAAAGCTCATCCGTTGAGTCGGGGTGCTCAAATGCATTACCGGCTCCAAAATTGCCAGTTCCGACTCACTTTTTGCTTCCGGGACCTCCGCGTCAGTCCGGAACCTCCCGGACCTCGCTGTAAATCAAAAGTATACATGTCCACAGCTTTTTCTCTTCAAAAAGCTCATCCGTTGAGTCGGGGTGCTCAAATCCATTACCGGCTCCAAAATTGCCAATTCCGACTCACTTTTTGCTTCCGGGTCCTCCGCGTCAGTCCGGAACCTCCCGAACCTCGCTGTAATCTGAAAGTACACCTGTTCCAAGTGTTCCTGAATTTTCGGCACTCCACGGTGAAGTCGGAAATTTCCAAATCTCATCCTCAATCGGCATACAAAGCCCGGAAAAACCCCGAATCGAGCTATAGCTTCCGCGTTGTTCCGAATCAACCCGGCATCAACTGTAAACTCAAATGCAACATTCCCAAGGCAACTCTCTCCTCCAAGCCATCTGTGTGGTCGGCGCACTATCCAAAGACCCGGTACTCTACAACTGTGGTGGCGGATACCCGGAGCAGGGGAGCTATTTGGGGTTGAGTTTGATGATTTCATAGCTGGCGCTGTGTGGGACCGTTGAGATGACCAGGGCTCAAGGTTGTGTCCCTGGGGGTTCCTTTTGATGGTAGACTGCGGTGGAGCAGTCCACTCGGATGGTCAGGATTTGGGAATGACCGAGTGAGGACCCCGGCTTGTTAAGGCTTCTTCCCTTCTTGGATGATCGCTTGGAGATGTTTTGGGTTGTACTGATCGAGTTGGCACCATGGTGTGTTGTTGATGTGTGTGTTATGCTGTTCTTCTCCCCTTTTCCCCCAGCCTTTTGTTGGAGTCCCTGAGGTTTGTCCACGTCTCAGCACATGGGTAATGTGTTTTGGATCCCTCGCCCGTGATTGACTCTCTCCATTTGAGTTTTGTGAATGTTTGGAGTACGAGGGACGCCCATTGCAAATTTTGGCTCGTGTGATGAGAGAATTATGCAATCGGGCCATGCCGTGCTGGTTGTTGTTATTGTTGTTGAGGAGTAATCACGGGGAGTGAGTGGTGACTTGGGAGTAGGAGACGGTGTTAATGGATACCTACCCTAGTTTTGAGACTCCCTTTTGAGTTGTTTTAGTTTCGAGGACGAAATTTTCTTTTAGTGGGGGAGGATGTGATGACCCGGATCTTCGTTGGAGGTTTAGGGCTTGGTCAGTAGCTTCTGGAAGTCTATCTTATGCTATGGGAGTGTTTGAGTGTGTATCGGACTCAAGAAATGGACTCAGTGCATTGAATGAATTCCGAGTGTATTCGGGTACCCCCCGTCGAATTTTGGGAGGAGCTTTGGGCAAAATGTAGGCCGTATTTGAATTTAGCGCGGAAAAACGTTGAAAAACGGCTATTTACTTGTATGTTTCTGAGTCCGGACGCCCAAAAATGGAGACCCGGAAGTTTCTGGTGTATTTTGGTGCATGGGGGAGCCGTGGACCGCCGGCCGGGACACGTGGCAGCTTCTGATTGGCCGGCGCACGCTTCCCGGTCCACGGAATGGAGCGCTGGTACAGTGGACCGGGCGGGAAGCCACGTGGCGGCTCCGGATTGACGGGCGCAGGGCGCTCGATTCACGGGAGAGCGCGCGGTGTACGGTGGACCGGAGCGGGGACACGTGGCAGGACCTCATTGGTGCGGTGCAGTGGAAGCGGCGCACGCGGGGGGTGCGCGGGCTGGCCGGGCAGGTGCGCGGGCAGGCGCAGGGGTGCAGGCTGGTGGTGTGCCACGTGGCGGTTTCCTATTGGCTGAGCGGTGGACACGTGGCAGTTTGTGGTTCATCAGGTGCACAGAGTGTGTACACCGGGCGCAGCGAGCGCGAAGGCCTGACACGTGGCGCGTGGGGATTGGGCGAGCTACTGTGCGCGTGCATGCGGCAGGTTGCGCGGCAGGTGGCGTGTCAGACGGCGTGGCAGCGGTGGCGGCTGGCGTGGCGGCCACGTCGCCGACGTGGCGCACGCGTGCGCCACGTGGCGGCCCGCCATTGGGGGGTGCCAACCATTCCGTTGACCGGTGTGGGCCATGCTGCGCGAAGGGAGCGGCCGGGTTTGTTGTCCCGTGTTTGGGGGACACGTGGCGCAATCTGGTGCATTCGGGCGCTGGATGAACGACCCGATCGGCGCACTGTGCGCGCCCGAAATATTTCGGGCGCCCGGAAATCCGGACACAGTGGGCATTTTGGATTTGTTTGGAATGGGCCTATAAATAGCCCCTCCTCTCCCTCTTTCTTCCCCTTTTTCGAGCTTTAGAGTGAGATTGGGAGGGAGGGCCCTACACAAAATTTATTCCCCTTGATGTTCTTGAGCTCGTGGTGGATCCCCGGAATTTTTGGAAGCTCGGCAACGGCGATATCGGTTTTACTGTTCACCTCGGTTTTTCCCCCATTTCGGCCCATTACCGTCACAGTTCAGTCGGAATTTCGCTATGAGCAAACCAGGAGGAGCTTTTGGGCGATTTCTTCGATAGCATGTTCCTAAGAGGTAAGGCTTCGATTTTCGTGTTGATCGCTTTGCTCCGTTTCGCACTTCTGGCACGGTTCCCGAGGCATTTTTGACCCCTATTTTTCTGTGATGGATTCTGGACAGCGGAGGCTTGTCGATTTTATATATTGGCCTAGGAGCATCGGATCAAGGCGTTTAAAGACTCGATTTTGATCTACTCGTCGCTTGGAACATAGTGGTGATTTTTCTGGGATTTTTGGAAATTGATTCGAAGGTGATATTTAAGCTTTTCTTGGACTGCGTGCCGCAGGATTTTGGCTATGTGGCGTTACGGCTTACCGCGGTGTTTTATTTGTAACTTGAGCTACAGGTACCGGATCGGAACGTGCGAGAACTCGTTTCGATCGTCTCGACGCGATGATCGCAATGGTTATTTTTATGGATTTTTCAGAGGACTGCAGAGAGGTGAAACTTAGCCATTTTTGGGGCTGATTTTTGGACAGTAGGTGTTTGTGCAGTTTTGGGATTAATTGTGCGCATTGTTCTGTGCAGTGGGACACAGTTTTTGGTGGACACTGGTGCTTGAGGATAGCGGGCAGCGAGAGGTTTCTTTTGGTGCTGTGCGCGCTTTTCGAGGTGGGTGGTTGTTGCATGCCTCATCTTCTGACTTGCTCACTAAGTTTGTTAGAGAAGCCACTATTGAACATATTGATTGATTACCATGCTTGATTAACTGATATAATTGTGAGCCTATCATTTGAGATTATTTCTGTGGATATAGCATGTTGGAAAGATTATTGGGATAATATTATTATGGAAACATGATTGCGGGGACATGTTTAAATCTGATAATTAATATGCCGTATTAGCACATGGATCTGCTGAAAGATGGTTAAATGGACTAATTAATGGGACATGATGACATATCCATGTGCGGGTTTCACTTTGGGATTTATTATGGATCAGGGATTATACAGGTGTAGTTGACCGATGATTTTAGCATGATTGTGATATTTATGTGGATATTATTAATTGTTACACATGTAGAACTGTTATTTGACATTCTCTCTCTTTCACATTGCGTGAGGACTTTTGCATGCTTGTATGGACATCTAGATAGGCCACTATTTATTGCTACACTATCATATTGGGATTTGACTTAGGAGAAACCATGATTGTTTCCTTTCTCCTTCTCATTTAGACTTTCGAGTCATATTGCTCGGGTTCGAGCAGAGGCTTGGGATAGTGTAGCCGGGACCTTGGGGTCAGAGACAGGGTGTACTTGATGTTGGATTTGTGGGTTATTGCGGCAACCGCGGACAGTAGGCGGTTGACCGGATATTGATTATTTCACCTGATTGTGGGTTGTAGGTTATTGTGGTGCCGCGGACATTAGGCGGTTAGCGAGATGTTGATTACCTTATTAAATTTTGGGGTCTTGTGGAGTGTTGCGGCGACCGCGGTCATTGGGCGGTTGACCGGATGTTTACTATTGCATCAGATTGGGTATCAGGTTTCTCTAGTGGATGGTGTTTCCCACTTATTGAGTACTATTGCATCAGGTCGGGATTTCATTAGTGGACGGAGTTTCCCACTTTGATCATAGTCTTGATCCAGTCCTGCTATTGTGAGACATTGGTGACAGAGATGCTTGATACAGAGATACTTTACTCGTGTGGGTCGCTCCCCTCGAGTGCCACTCCGGAGTAGGCTTTAGACCGTGACGGGTGCCGGTCCATCTGATTGGGATTTCGAGCCATTTGTGCTGGTCCCCTACTGAGTTTTTGAGTTCGACAGCAGAGCAGGCAGTACTAGTTTTGCTGGTGAGTAGATTGGGTTTATTTTGTCAGATACTGTTTCCTGATGCATTCATATAGTCATTTCTTTCGGTATTGCATTTAGAGGCATACTAGTGGTGGTTTCCCTTTATTCAGCAGTTCTGTTTATAGCTTACCACTTATCCCTTTTCTTGCCTCTGGTAGACTTAGTGGGTACGCCGGAGTTTGTGGCTTTACCCACAGGGGGAGGCTACTGGTTTACTAGTGGTTCTCACCCCCATTATTGTTTCCCTCTTTTCTTCCCCCTGTTTTGCAGAATCCTCTGCGGGAGTTGCTGACCTTCGGTCGTTGTTCGAGGCGAGGGAGTCCCAAGCTAGATCCTTACCACCCGAGGAGTGTAGCTGTATCCCCTGATTGGAGATTCCTTGTAGCTGTCAGCTGGTTTGTACTGTTTACTTTGGAGGGAGATCTTTTGTATTTGGAGAGACTGAAGTACTATAGTTTTAGTTATCACCCTTTTATAGTTGAGAGATGCTGTACTGAGGACATTGTATGATGATTATCTGTATTTGAGGAGATGGATATTGTACTTTATTTCATGTTGTACAGTGATTGGATTTTATTTTTCAGCATTTTTATTTCCGCTCTGATATTTGCGTAGCTATAGTACTATCTTTTGCGGTTAGACGCTTCGCCTATGCGGGATTTTGCATAGGTGGCGGATCTGTTGGCGAGCCGGGTCGCAGTTTCGACCTCGGGGCGTGACAGCTGTAGTCAAAGGTCCCGTCGACCCAGACGGTGGTCTGCTAGAAACCGGCCCAACAGGAACTGCCGGTGCAGTCTAAACCACAGGGGGCGCCACAACTGGCGAAGAAGGCACAGGCGAACTCTCAGGGGGCCGGCTGCGCCCTCTGCTCCATCATGAGCATCAACCGACCCATGGCCTCCTCCTTGCGCCGAGAAGCCTCCTCCTGGTGCCGAGAAGCCTCCTCCTGGCACTGTGAAGCCTCCTCCTGGCGCTGAGATGTCTCCTCCTGACGCCGAACTGCCTCAGACAACTGTGCCATCTGGGCACGGAGCTCCAGAACCTCTCTCTGCTGTCCCTGCCCCGAGTCCTCCTGCTCGGGCTCAGAGAAAGAAGGCTACGAACGCGTCAACATCGTGCGTCGCGGAGGCATCACTCACCTGAGGGGAAAAAGAAAAACAGTCAGAACTACAAACAACACTCGACCCAATCTAGCGAAAGTCAAAAGGCATGTCCCCCTTCCATAGTACTATGTTGTCTACAGCCAACATAGTTGCCACCGAAGGAAGACATGTCGATCACTCGTCCCATCCCTAGGGAGAGTTTGGAACCCAATCAAGACTCTCGCTAAAAATTACGGCTCTCACGTAAGTCATCCTAGGGTCCATCCACAAGCCTTGGGTTTCTAAGTCCTCAATGACCTACATCCTAGGCTCTGATACCACTCTAATCTGTCACGCCCCGGGGTCGAAACTGCGGCCCGGGCTCGCCAACAGATCCGCCGCCCATACGGGAAGCCCCGCATAGACGTAGCGACTAACCTGCAAAAGAATCATCTACACTAACAGATATCAGAGCTGAAAAGAAAAAATGCTGAAATAAAAGCTAAGTGTATAACTACAACTCTCAAATAATACAAACCATCCTCACCAAAAATACATAAATCTCTCACAGCAGTAAAAGAAAGATACAACTCGATACCTCACTACAAGTGTCACTCAACATGAACTCTCAAAAACCGGTAAGGGGTACATCTACTCTCTCTCTCAGAGGAAGACTGGAAGGAATCTATCTCGCGACTCCCTTACCTCGGTCAGCCGGATCAGCAACTGGAGCAGCAGGAACAGGGGTAGAAGTTCCTGGGGAAAAGACACCACGACGGGTGTGAGAACTACATCCCACAGTAGTTCTCAGTGGGTGCCGCCAACAAGCCCGACGGTCTGCCCACTAAGTCGACTAAAGGCATAAAGTAACATATGCAGTGCTGTAAGGAAAAGCTGGAAAAGTAAACTCTACAGCTACTATGCCTCTATCTAGATGCTCAAGAGTGGAACAGAAAGAACACAATGCTACATCTAGCTCTCAACTCGGATCACCCAATCTAAACTGGTTGCCTCCTCGGGTCCAATCAAACCTGCGCCTACCTACTGCCGTTACATCCCGGAGGACCGGACTTACGTAGGGAGTCCGTGACTACCAAAACTGGCCCAGCCAGAGGGACTGCGTCGATAAGTCGCGATAGAAGTAACAGGCCCAACTCCGGAGTGGCACTCGAGGGGCGCGACCCCAACGAGTAAAGTATCCGCGCATCTCTGTCGAGCTCAAATGTGGCTCATGCAAGCTATAATCCAAATCCCCGATCAACAAGATCGGCTGTATCCAACAGAACACTGTCTCACTCACAGGTTGGAAAACTACACAGCCGATACCCACTGTCACTCTGACGGCTCCCAAAGAACCTAGATCTACAGACTGCTATCAGACTCCACTCGGTCCCCAGACACGAGTGTAAATGCATCACACAACAACCCGACCTCTCGGCCCACTACTCCGGCAAGGAAAACTCTAAGTCCAGAGTGCAATATAGAACAATGATGTGGGGATGTCTAGAGCAGTAAAAACCTAGCCCAAGTTTGGAGTTTTCTACAGTCTGGCTGAACATGCTGCATATGGCGGGGGTGCTAGGTCAAGTCCCAAAGATATCAATAAATGACAAGTTGTAGGAAATAAAGCATCACAAGGTCATCAGAATTTAACAGGAATATCAATTTCACAGACTGCATGCTAACAACACACTATTCCTATCATGCTTGTTCCTACACATATAGAATTAATGTGCAATCCGAGGATCTTGGAAACGGGCCACCCACCTGAAGAGCTGAACTGTCCAAGTCCCACAGCTGAAAATACCAGAAAATCACTATCTCCCAATCCAGCAGGTCCAGCAATACCCGCAAACTCTCCTGGGTACAACACAAAGTTCACAGTTACACTTAAATTCCCAAAATTAACCACGCACAAACACACTGAAAATTAGTCCCGAAGATATGCTTATTTCACCAACTAAAATTGACCAGAAAAATCCAATAAAAATATCACAGCGATCCTCGCGTCGAGACCTTCGAAACGGGTACCTGCACGCCCAAAACTGAGCCCCGTAGGCCAAGTTACAAATTCCACAGTACAGGCGCGAAAAAACATACAACCACACAACTGTAAAATCTTGCACAGATAAAAGGGGAAAGGTATACCTCCGGGAAGGTCTCAGAAAAATCCAAGAAAAATACAGTGATGATCCTCGCGTCGAGTAGATGAAAAAAGTGTACAGGCTCGCCTTGATCCGACGCTCGTGCGCGGAGATCTCCTCGAATGAACCTGCTGTCCTCACAAATCCTCACAGAAAACCAATGTCCCAGTGAGCATGGAAAATCTCCTCGAAAAGCATGAAACGAGGAAAAGCAGAAAACAACAAAATCGTAGCCTTACCTGTCGCGGATCCAACGGCGAAGAAATCGCTCGAAAAGATGGTCAGAGTGGGCCGGGGGAGCTCGTGCAAAGAAACGCGACGGAAGAAACACCGGCGAAAGAACGTCGCGATTCGCCAAGAAAAAGGGAATCTTGAAAACCGTGCCACATAAAATCTCCAAACTCCGCAGATGGGTGCATCACAACTCGGGGATGAACTCCTCTGAAGAAATCGCAGTGAAAAGAAGACGAGAAATGCCAAAAAGTCCAAGGTGAAACGGGCTAGGGCTATTTATAGGCCCCAGGAAACAATTCAGAAAATACCAAAAAGGTCCCCACTTTCGGGCGCAGGACCAGGTTTCGGGCGCCCGAAACCTGCGGAACACTGCACCGCCCGGTCGCGCCCGAAACGTCCTGGAGCCGCCACGTCACCCGCACAACAAACAGCTGTGCGGGGCGTACCGGGAGCGGCCACGTGGCCCTCCCGGGGCCCGACGCATGTCCCGCACAGCAAACAGCTGTGCGGGGCGCGCGAGTTGTCGCCGCGTTGCACCTACCCGATCAAACGGGTAGGTGGCGCCAGCGAGTGGCAGCGCGCCACGTGTCCTGCCCCCGTCGCGGTCACACGTGCGGGCAGGCGCCGCTCTGGCCGCCTGCCACGCACGCGCCCCGAGGCGCCCGCCCGCGCCCACGTGCGCCATGCCTCGTGAGCCCGCGAATGGCACGCCGACACGTGTCCCGTGCACCCGGTCCATGCACCCTAATTCGGGTTCCGTGGACCGCTCCGCGTGCACCGACCAACCGGGGGCTGCCATGCGTCCCCCGTCCTGGTCTATGCACCGCCGCGCCAAATGGGTAGACCGCGCATCAAGAGCCCGCCAATCAGGCGGCGCCACGTGTCCCTGCGCCGGGTCCGTGCACCCAGCCGCGCCTCTCTGTGGACCGAGCGCTGCGGACCGGCGAATCACAGGGCGCCACGTGGCATGCCGGCGGTCCACGGCCCCTCCCATGCACCAGAATCCAATAAAAACTTCCTGGAGTCCGTTTTTGGGCATCCGGACTCAGAATCAAACAAGCAAATAGCCGTTTTCAAGCGTTTTTCCGTGCTGAATCCATTTCCAACCTCTGTTTGGCCTAAAACCTTTTCAAACTTTCGGCAAATGCAGCCGAAATCCAACACAGCTAAACATAACTCACAGGGTCCATCTGTGGCATCCCTTTGATGCACCATGGGCCAAATACACCAACATTAGGTGTTCTAAACAGTGGATTCACTGGAAAAAGGGTGCATGGAAACCTGGGCCACCACAAAGAGAGAGCTTCGCAAAGCCCTCCACAAACCGACAGTAATAACCTGCTAAGCCCAAGAAGCTCCGGACCTCAGTAACCGTCGTCGGTCTAGGCCAATCCCAAACATCATCAATCTTCGTCGGGTCCACTGCCACTCCTGCGGTTGAAACCACATGGCCTAAGAATGCACCTCCCAAAGCCAAAATTCACACTTCTTTAACTTGGCATACAACTTCTTCTCTCTCAGAAGCTGCAGCACTATCCTCAAGTGCTCCTCATACTCCTTATCACTTTGGGAGTAAACCAAAATATTATCAATAAATACCACAACAAACCGGTCCAAGTACGGCTGAAATATCCGGTTCATTAAATCTATGAATGCGGCAAGGGCATTAGTCAATCCAAATGGTATCACTGTAAACTCATAATGCCCGTACCGGGATCTAAAAGCTGTCTTGGATATGTCCTCGGCCCTCACCCTCAGCTGGTGGTAACCGGACTGGAGATCGATTTTCAAAAATACCGAAGCTCCCTGCAACTGATCAAACAAATCATCAATCTGTGGTAAGGGATATTTGTTCCGGATGGTCACTTTGTTCAGCTCTCTGTAATCCACACATAATCTGACTGAACCATCCTTCTTCTTCACAAACAAAATTGGCACTCCCTACGAAGATACACTAGGTCTAACGAAACCCCTATCCATCAGATCCTGCAGCTGTGCCTTCAACTCTCTCAACTCGGCAGGGGTCATCCTGTAGGGTGCCTTAGAGATTGGTGCAGTTTCAGGAACTACATCAATCACAAACTCTATCTCCCTGTCCGGCGGCATCAAAAATAACTCTGGTGGAAATACATCCGGGTACTCACGAACGATAGGGATGTCCGTGAGTCCCGGCGTTGCGGTAGGCACCTCCACTACCGTCGCCAGAAAAGTGATGCATCCCTGACTCATCATCTATTGAGCTCTGGCCGAAGATATCGTCGCTGCGAAAAGTGTGCTCTGACAACATCTATACACAAACTCCACCTGGCCCGGCTCATGGAGTGTCATCGCCCTCTCTCTACAATCAATGGTAGCATAATACCGGAAAAGCCAATCCATACCCAACACTACATCAAAATCCTAGAGCTGACGTAGGACCAACAAATCTATCAGCAAAATTCAGGGTCCTAACTGCACTGGGCAGGATCGACAACACTCATTTATGTGCAAAACGTGGTCTAGAATCTAAACCTCATGTGCACAAGCTAACGATCCTATCTCTAGCCAATGAAAGGATGCAAATGCTCTACTGATAAATGAGTAAGATGCTCCAGTATCGAATAATGCTCTAGTGCGAGTAGAGGAGATCAAAATAATACCTGCCACCACCTGGTTAGCCGTTGAAGAGTCCCCCACCTGAGCTGTCACGCTGCGGGTGTAAACCAGAACCCGGGCCCGTCCACAGATCCGCCATGCACACGAAATCTCCCATGTACACGAAGCGCTGGTAACCTACTCAGATATAAAAGATATAATAAAGGAGCATAAAAACAGAGCTGAACTAAAACTAATACATCTCAGACCACAGCTGGAAAGTAAAAGTACAATAAAACTCTCGAATAAATACATATGTCTCTCCCAGCTCACCAAATAAATACAACCAGCTGGCCGAAGCCAGACCCAAAATAAAAGAAAATATAACTGTTTGAGTGTATAAGGGATACAATCAAAATACTGCTATGCTCGCAGACGGGGTAGACGACTATCTAGTCCGCTATCCTCTTACCTCGATCTGCCGAAGATGGTCTAGCTACTTCTGCAGAAGACTCTGCAAATTAAATAGGGGAGAACAAAAAGAAGAAGGACAATGGGGGTGAGAACTACTATAAAAACAGTAGCCTCCCTTAGTGGGTTAAGCCTCAAACTCTAACCAGCCCACTAGGACAACCAGAGGCGAAAAGGAAAGAGAGGTGGTAAGCTATGAATAAAAATGCTGAAGAAAGCTACCACTAATATGCCTCTAAATGCAAAGCTAACAAGAATAGCTAAAAGTATGCATCAGTATCTAAATGCCTGCCTGAATAACCCAATCCGACCACCAGTAAACACTGGTACTACGTGCTCTGCCTGCCGCATCGGGTATGCCAGCCCACGCATAACACCGATGCAAAGGAGTCTCAAGGACTCAAAGCCTGCCTGTCGCACACTCCGGAGTGGCACACGAGGGGAGCGACCCACATGAGTAAAGTATCTCAGTAACAAGTATCAAAAACTAGCAGGACTGGATCACGACTCTGATCAAAGTGGGAAAACCCATCCACTAAAGAAAGCCCGATCCCCCCGATCTGATGCAACCGAAACTACCCGGTCGACCGCCCAATGTCCGCGGTCGCCGCAATACCCTGCCCTCAAGCCAGCCTGTCCCAGAACCCAAGAATCTGACTACACTATCCCAAAACCCCCTGCTCGCGCACGAGCTACAAATACCCTGAGTCTAGCATGAAAGGAGAAAAGCAGAAAATGAGGTTTCTCCTAAGTCAAGTTCCAGCATGATAGTGTAGCAGAAAAAGGTGGCCTATCTAGATGACCATACAAGCATGCAAGTGTCCTCAAGTAGAATAAAATGAAAGAATCTAATAGCACTCTCATATAGGCTAGATCAATTGTCCCAACATGAATAATCTCTTTTTGCATAAACAACTAAGTACTAACTAGCATGCATAATTATCCCCACAATAACATTCCAAGATGTTGATAATTGCATAAGAATAATAAGTACAAAATAGCCTATGCCTGCCTATACCACATGCACCGTGTTTACAATATATAAATTGGCCTTTTCTTTTTTTGACATGATCATACTCCTTCTAATAACCAAAACCCTCATACAAGCAAGTTCTAGCATAATATCCTTTTTATCTCAATAAGCATGCAATTATCATTCCTAGGGTGCAATTAGCCGTTTACCATAGGAACTTCCAATATGCCTAGTGGGTAGTCAAAAGTAAGAGGTTCGCAACAACACCCACCTCGATCGCTAACTCCAAATCCAGGAAGTACTCTCGCCCAAGAAAACGTCGCCCGCCGCAATAACTGCAAAAATACCAACCGGTGCCCAATTAAACACACAATTTCACATTTAACCGCTTTCCAAAAACACAGTCTTGAAGAAGCTCGGTTTTCACCTGTAGGATGGACTCCAAAAAATTCTGACAAAAATACCACTGCGATCTTCGCGTCGAGCCGTTCGAAACGAGTACCTGCACGTCCCAAACCGAGTCCCGTAGGCCAAGTTAAAAAATCCACAACGCGGTGAGCGAGAAACTCCACAAACGCAAAAACTGTAGCACTCCGCCCAAAAAAGATGGAATTTATACCTTCGGGAAAGCATCAAAAAATTCCCAAGAAAATACGATGATGATCCTTGCGATGCGTAGATGCGAAACGAGTATAGGCATGCCTCAATCCAATGCTCGAGCGCGGAGAAATCCTCAAAACACTCCGGTGCTGTCCAAACATTCTGCCGCAGAAAAGAGGTCACAAGAAGCTCGGAACACTCCAAGAAAAACTCGAAATGAGGGGGAGCTAAAAATATGAAAAACATAGCCATACCAGTCGTGAAGCCAACGCCGCAAGAATCGCCCAAAAAGATGGTGGGAGTAGGCCGAGGGAGCCCGCGCACCAAAATGCAACACCGGTGAAGGAACGTCGCGATGCGCCGAAGAAATGAAAACCTCGAAGTGCGTGCCTCCTAAAATCCCAGGAATCCTCCAGATGATGCAGCACAGGTGGGGGAGCAACTTTGCAGAAGGTACCTTAGTGAGAAAAGGCTTGAAGATGGAGAAAAAAAGAGCAAGGAAGGTGGCTCGGGCCTATTTATAGGCCAAAAGAATCTTTTCGAAAAATACCGGATAAGTCCCCGGATTCGGGCGCTCGGACCAGATTCGGGCGCCCGAATCCGCGGGAATATACCCTCTGCAGCGAGCGCCCGGATCTTCCTGGGCTTGACACGTGTCCCGAACACGGGACAGCTGTGCAAGCCCAGCCGGGCGCTGCCACGTGTCGCAGCGGTCAACGGGGGTAGATGGCGCCTGCGAATAGCAGGGTGCCATGTGCCCCCCCCCGCGTCACGGGCCGCATGTGCGGGCAGGCGCCGACTGACCACCCTGCCACGCACGCGCCCCGAGGCGGTCCCCCGCGCCTCCGTGCACCGCAGCCGGTAAGTCCGCCAACCAGAAGCCGCCACCTGTCCCCTGCGCCCGGTCCACGCACCCACTTTTTGGTTCCGTGGACCGCGCCGCGTGCGCCGACCTACCGGGGACTGACACGTGTCCCCCGCCCTGGTCCATGCACCGCCGCGCCCCGCTCTGTAGACCGCGCACCAAGAACCCGCCTATCCGGTGGCGCCACGTGTCCCACGCCGGGTCTATGCACCATGCTGCGCCGCTCTGTGGACCGAGCGCTGCAAGCCGACCAATGATAGGCCGCCACGTGGCATGCCGGCGGTCTACGGTCCCCCCCATGCACCAGAATCCACTAAAAACTTTTGGGAGTCCGTTTTTGGGCATCCGGACTCAGAAACAAACAACCAAATAGCCGTTTTCAAGCGTTTTTCCGCGCTGAATCCAAATCCAACCTCTGTTTGGCCCAAAACCCTTTCTAAAATTTGGCAAATGCAGCCGAAGCCCAATCCAGCACTAGATACCTCACTGGGTCCATCAGTGGCATCCCTTAATGCACTATGGGCTAGACACACCAACAATAGGTGTTTCACACTGTGGATTCACGGAAAAAACTGCATGGGGACCTGGACCACTACATCCTCTCCCTCTAAAAAGTTTCGTCCACGAAACAAAAGTCATACCTCAAGCCGGGGCCTCGAACAGGTAGGGGTAGGTGTCCATCATCGTCGCCTCGAGCTCCCATGTAGCCTCGCGCTCGCCATGGTTGCTCCACAAGATCTTCACATAAGTGATAGCCCAACTGCATAATTCTTTCACCTCTCGATCCAGAATTCACAGTGGGCGCTCAACATAACTCAAATCCTCGCTGATCTGCAGTGGGGTGAAGTCGATGACGTACGACGGATCATATACGTACCTCCTCAGAGTGGACACATGGAACACGTCGTGGACACCAGCAAGTCTGCGGGGGAGTGCAAGCCGGTAGGCAACTGGCCCGATACACTGCAATACCTCGAAAGGTCCGATAAAACGGGGGCTAAGCTTCCCACAAATGCCAAATCTCTTGATCCCCTTGGACGGCGAGACCTTCAGAAAAACGTGATCTCCAACCTGAAACTCTAGGTCTCATCGCCGCACATCTGCATAACTCATCTGCCTGCTCTTAGCGGTCTGTAGATGCTGCCTGATCACTCTGACCTTTTCCTCTGCCTCTCGCAGTAACTCTGGCCCCAATGTCCGCCTCTCCCCCATATCGCTCTAGTAAAGCGGTGATCGACACCTGCGTCCATACAATGCTTCAAACGGAGCCATCTGAATGCTCGCCTGAAAGCTATTGTTGTACGCAAACTCAGCCAGGGATAAGTGTCGAATCCATCCACCTCCAAAGTCCAATATGCAAGCTTTGAGCATGTCCTCAAGGATCTGTATAGTGCGCTCCGACTGCCCATCCGTTTGTGGGTGAAAAGCTGTACTAAATCAAAGCTGCGTCCCCAAGGTGTCCTGTAAGCTCCTCCAAAAACGTGAAGCAAACCTCGGGTCTCGATCTGATACAATAGAGGCGGGCACCCCATGTAATCTCACTACCTCATCCTAGTACAGTTGAGCCAGCCTTTCAAGTGACCAAGTAGTCTGCATCGGCAAGAAGTGAGCGAACTTAGTGAGTCGATCAACAATCACCCAAATGGCATCTGCTCCTCCCTGGGCCCTCGGTAATCCGACCACAAAATCCATCGTGATGTGGTCCCATTTCCACTCAGGGATTGGGAGACTCTGTAACTTGCCAGCCAACACGCGGTGCTCAGCTTTTACCTGCTGGCAAGTTAAACAGTGAGCCACAAACCTCCCAATATCCCTCTTCATACCACTCCACCAGAAGTGTGCCTTGAGGTCCTTATACATCTTAGTCCCACCAGGATGGAGGGTGTAAGGTGTATAATGGGCCTCTTTCAAAATCTGCTCTCTGATCTCTGGATCCACCGGCACACAAACTCGGTCCCTGTACCGTAGTACTCCCGACGTATCAACTGCAAAGTCCCCAGGCTGATCACTCAAAATCTGATCTCTAATACGGATCAAGTGGGGGTCCTCACTCTGTCTCTCTCTGATCCTGTCCAGCAGAGTGGGCTGCACGACCAAAGATGTCAGTTGAGCAGAGACCCCAGGGGACACAACCTCTAGCTCAAGCCACCTCATCTCCTCACGCAGTGGCGCCTCATCAGTAATCATCAACGATAAACTCTGTACTGCTCTCCTACTCAGGGCATCTGTAACCACGTTGGCCTTGCCAGGATGGTACAATATATCGACATCATAATCCTTTAACAGCTCCAACCATCTGCGCTGCCTCAAGTTGAGCTACTTCTGTGTAAACAGGTACTTCAAGCTCTTGTGGTCGGTATAGATCTCGCAGTGTTCCCCATACAGATATTGGCGCCACAGTTTTAATGCGAATACCACAGCAGCAAGCTCTAGATCATGGGTAGGGTAATTCTTTTCATAATCCTTAAGCTGTCGAGACGCATAAGCAATTACCCTACCCTCCTGCATCAGCACACAACCAAGTCCACTGTGCGATGCGTCACTGTAAATCACATATCCTTTCCCCATGACAGGGAGGGAAAGGATAGGAGCCGACATCAATCTGCCTTTCAAGTCCTCGAAGCTCCTCTGACAGTCCTCACTCCAGATAAACTTAATTCCTTTGCGTGTCAAACGAGTAAGGGGTGTGGAGAGCTTCGCAAAGCCTTCCACAAACCGATGGTAGTAACCAGCCAATCCCATGAAGCTGCGCACCTCAGAAACGGTCGTCGATCTGGGCCAATCCCGGACTGCCTCAATCTTCGTCGGGTCCACTGCCACACCTGC
Source organism: Tillandsia leiboldiana (assembly GCA_029204045.2). Taxonomy (NCBI): domain Eukaryota; kingdom Viridiplantae; phylum Streptophyta; class Magnoliopsida; order Poales; family Bromeliaceae; genus Tillandsia; species Tillandsia leiboldiana. Next base: position 10,769,320 of record CM055065.1, read on the forward strand.
GGCTGAAATCACATGGCCCAAGAAAACTACCTCCCGGAGCCAAAAATCGCACTTCAATAACTTGGCGTACAACTTCCTCTCTCGTAGAAGTTGCAGCACAATCCTCAAGTGCTCCTCATGATCAGTGTCACTCCGGGAGTAAACTAGGATATCATCAATGAACACAACCACGAATCGATCCAGATACGGTCGAAAAATCCAATTCATCAAATCCATAAAGGTGGCAGGGGCATTAGTCAATCCAAAAGGCATGACGGTAAACTCATAATGCCCGTACCGGGTCCTGAACGCCGTCTTCGGGATATCCTCGGCCTTCACCTTTAATTGGTGGTAACCTGATTGCAGATCAATCTTGGAGAACACACAAGACCCTTGCTGCTGGTCAAATAGATCATCAATGCGCGGCAAAGGGTACTTGTTCTTGATGGTCACTTTGTTTAATTCTCGATAATCCACACAAAGTCGAAGTGATCCATTCTTCTTTTTCATGAATAGCACTGGCGCTCCCCAAGGCGATACACTGTGTCTGACAAACCCTTATCCATCAAGTCCTGAAGCTACGCCTTCAATTCCCGCAACTCAGTCGGTGCCATTCGATAAGGAGCCTTAGAGATTGGCGCAGTTCCAGGGACTACGTCAATCAAAAACTCAATCTCCCTATCCGGCGGCATACAAGTCAACTCCGGGGGAAAAACATCCGGGAACTCATGAGCAACGGGGATATCCCTGAGTCCCGGAGCCACCGTAGGCTCCTCCACCACACTAGCCAAAAAGGCTACGCATCCACTGCGGATCATCTGCCTCGCTCGAGAAGTCGAAACTATAGAGGCGAAGAAGGCACTCTGGCAGCCCCGATATACAAATATCTCCTGGCCTGGCTCACAAAAGGTGACCGTCCTCGCGGCACAATCAATAGTCGTGAAATACCGAGCCAGCCAATCCATCCCCAGTATCACATCAAAGTCCCGCAGCTGACTCAAGACCATCAGGTCCGCTGGCATAATCCAGGACTCAATCTGCACTGGGCAGGACCAACAACACTCCTCTACATGCAAAGTATGATCAGGAATCTGGACCTCTAATGCACGTGGCAACCGACCTACCTCTAATCCATGTAATGATGCAAATGATTGACTAATAAAAGAATGTGATGCACCGGTATCAAATAAAGTGCGAACTCTAATACCAAAACGTAAAGTGATACCTGCCACCACATGGTCGGCTGCCGAGGAGTCCTCTATCTGGGCGGCATAGACCCGTCCGCTCTGAGCTGGAGGTCGATAGTCGGTAGGGTGGGAGGAAGGCGCCCTGCTCGCTGGAGCATAGGGTCGCTGTTGAGCTGGCAGTCACTGCTGGGGTACAAAAGGAACCGATGCCGAAGAAGGTGCTGCCGATGTCGCGAAAGGGCACGTAGCTCGAACATGATCGGGCTGTCCACATCGATAACAGCGGCCAAACCTCATATCACACGTGTCTGATGGATGCTGACCCCTGCAGAAAACACACCTCTCTGAAGGCTGCGTCTGTCTCGACTGCTGCTGCTGTCTCTGAGACTGTCGTTGTGATCTCTGCTGCCTCGGATGGGACCTCTGCTGCTGCTGCTGCTGTGGTGGCCTCTGGGATCCACCAGGCCCTCGCCGCTCCGAACGCCCACGGCCCGAAAACTAAGGTCGCGGCGGTCGTGGCGGTCTCCACAAACTGGTCTGTCCCCCGTCCTCCGGTGCTGGCCGCTTCCTATCGGAACTCTGCGCGACTGCACCGCCTCGCCTAGCGACTACATGGTCTCCTCTCTCTACTCACTGGGAATGCTCCGCGGCCTCCTCGAGAGTCTGAAGCCGCTGGGCTTGCACCAATGTATAAATCTCAGTGCGGAGACCTGCCTCAAATAGCTCCGCCTGATGGGGTCCATCCCGAGCAACGAAAGGCACGCAGTTAAGCAACTGCGTGAACTCCTGATAATAGGCTTGTACCGGTCGGTCGCCCTGCTGCAGGTTCTTCAGGTCGTCTTCAAGTTTTCGCTTCACACTAGTCGAGAAATAGGTGTCCAATATCATACGGCGGAACTCGGACCACGGTAGCTGCCAGGTAACCTGAAACTCCAGTGGCTCTACCCGCTGCCACCAGGCGTATGCATCTCCGTTCAAACAGTGCACGGCCATGTGCACCCGATACCTCATCGATGAAGAAGTCCCTGAACAGCTTCTCCATCGCTGCCAACCACATCCCGATCTCCCACAGCTGTGTATCCCGCCGCGAAAACCTAGGCGATCCTCGCTAACAAAACTTGGTGAGTTTGTCAGCGATGTCCATCTCCTCAGCCGAGGTCAACGGCTGGATCGCTCCCTGTGCCCCACTACTCGACGATGGCTCCGTCGGTACAGGTGGTACAACTGGTGGTGCCGGGGCCTCAGAAACAGTCGGGGGTGGTGCCTCTCTCTGGGCAAGCAACTGGTCGATCCTCTGCTCCTGCCTACGATGGCTCTCTGCTAACTGGGCCATCATTGCCCTCAACTCACTGAGCTCGGAAGTCTCGACTGCTCTGGCTCCTCCGAGGGTATAGGGGTACCCCGGGTAGGGATCTGACGTCGGGGAGGCATCCTCCCACAATAAACCACACGTCAGTAACAAAACCACACTCGACCCAATCTAGAGAAAGTCAAAAGCATCCCCCTATTTTTGTAACTTTATGTTGTCTGCAGCCAACATAATTGTCCACCAGAAGTAGGATATGCCAATCCCTCTTCACTCACAGGAAGAGTCCAATAAATAAATCGCCGACTTTCACAAAATATCGCGTCACTCACGCCCTGCCATCCTAGGGTCTGCCAAAAGCCTAGGGTTTCCTAAGTCCCAACTGACCTATCCCTAAGCTCTGATACCAACCTAATCTGTCATGCCCCGGGTGTAAACCAGAACCCGGGCCCGTCCACAGGTCCGCCGTGCACACGAAATTTCCCGTGTACACGAAGCGCTGGTAACCTGCTCAGATATAAAGGATATAATAAAGGAGCATAAAAACATAGCTGAACTAAAAGTAATACATCTCAGACCACAGCTGGAAAGTAAAAGTACAATAAAACTCTCAAATAAATACATATGTCTCTCCCAGCTCACCAAATAAATACAACCAGCTGGCCGAAACTAGACCCAAAATAAAAGAAAATACAACTGTCTGAGTGTATAAGGGATACAATCAAAATACTGCTATGCTCGCAGACGGGGTAGACGACTATCTAGTCCGCTATCTTCTTACCTCGATCTCCCGAAGATGGTCCAGCTACTCCCGCAGAAGACTCTGCAAAGCAGGGGAGAACGAAAAGAAGAAGGACAATGGGGTTGAGAACTACTATAAAAATAGTAGCCTCCCCTAGTGGGTTAAGCCTCAAACTCTAACCAGCCCACTAGGACAACTAGAGGCGAAAAGGAAAGAGATGTGGTAAGCTATGAATAAAAATGCTGAAGAAAGCTACCACTAATAAGAATAGCTAAAAGTATGCATCAGTATCTAAATGCCTGCCTGAATAACCCAATCCGACCACCAGTAAACACTGGTACTGCCTGCTCTACCTGCCGCATCGGGTATGCCAGCCCACGCATAACACCGATGCAAAAAGGAGTCTCAAGGACTCAAAGCCTACCTGTCACACACTCCGGAGTGGCACTCGAGGGGAGCGACCCACACGAGTAAAGTATCTCAGTAACAAGTACAAAAAACTAGCAGGACTGGATCACGACTCTAATCAAAGTGGGAAAACCCATCCACTAAAGAAAGCCCGATCCCCCCGATCTGATGCAACAGAAACTACCGGGTCTACCGCCCAATGTCCGCGGTCGCCGCAATACCCTGCCCTCAAGCCAGCCTGTCCCAGAACCCAAGAATCTGACTACACTATCCCAAAACCCCCTGCTCGCGCACGAGCTACAAATACCCTGAGTCTAGCATGAAAGGACAAAAGCAGAAAATGAGGTTTCTTGTCACGCCCCGGGGGTTTAAATAGGCGGAAAACGTGTAAGTTTTTTTTTTTTTTTTTTTTGAAACATTCCCACCCACCGGTACGTGCCCAGACCTGCCACACATACAAATTCACCCCGCCAACGGATAGAGTTTCCTTCGTATATGCACGGCGTTGCAAGCACAACTCACACTTTTACCACACTAGCCGAGAAGTTAAGTTAAGGGAAAATTATAATCATGCGCACTAACCAAGACGGCCACCTACATTTTGAAAGGATAAATCTACGGATTTATAAAACAGTGCCCACACGACACCTATTCTTTTCAAAACCATTTTTCACAATCCTTTTTTATTTATTTGAAATTGGCCGTACTCAAAATAAGCGTAAAGGAAAAATCGTTCATTACGAAATTTCCAACATCCACACCAACCACAAATAAGTACTACACACATAAAGCCAACTAACTGAAATAATCAAAACAAACTAGCGGAGAGGTCACCAGCCCCAAATGAGGCTAACTTCCTCTGGTCGCAGCCTCACTCTCGTCCCGGATCTAACCTCTGCCCGAACCTGTCACCGTGTGGGAAATCAGCGACACAAAGAGTAAGAGATAAAAGTAAAAATGTGCAAAATGCTACAAATAGAGGAAACAAAGCAAACCGAAAACCAGAGCATCCACACTCTCCCGCATGGATCAACAGTAACCCTCCTGTACATCAAAACAGTGCATGCAAAAGAAAACACCTTGCTCTCACCTTGTTGCTTTTAACCCCTCCAAGGCACTTGTGCAACACCTTAAGTAACCGCGAGGGGTCCCCACTACGTCACCTTGTGGGGTACACGGGTCAACGTACCACCTTTCCGGAAAAGTACACCAATGCGGTGGCCAAACCGCGGGTGTGCGTGCAAGCAGCCATGAGCATGGTGACCAATGTCAATGTGTAATAATAATAGGGTTACTCAAATCATTAGCACATCTACTGTACTCTTACGTATTACATATGAGGCAACAATTAAAATGCAAGAGAAAGTACCCACCTGAAACGAAGATAACCGACCGCGCCCGCGCCCCTCCAAAGTGAACAACACCACCCGCGGCCTAATAAAATATCCAAAACACCAGTAAACACTTTACCACCCCCCCCCCCCCCCCCCCAACCCCCCCCCCCCCCCCCCCCCCCTCCCCCAAACTAGCAAATTTAGTTGTCCCGACTACTGTACCCAAAACCCCTTTTATCCCCAAAACAGAAACCGACGAAAGACTCCGTGTCCAAAAATCCCTCTGGTTGCAAAAAAAAACCGAACTTCCGACGCGGTCCGACCGTCGACGAGGCAATTGACGGAAAAATGGGTTCCAATCGTTGCCTTGACGAAGTCCGCGACGAAAAACAACCAAGCGGAGGCTCATCTGATGCACTATCAAGCAGACTGCACCGTCACGCGGACTGCACCGTCAAGCGGACTGCCCATCAAGCGGACTGCACTATCAAGCGGACTGCACCGTCACGCGGACTGCACCGTCAAGCCAAAACCGTCGAGCGAAACCGTCTATAAAAACACCAAGAAAACGGTCAACCAAAAACTGTCAAGCCCAAAACCGTCGACCGAAACCGTCGATAAAAACGCCAAGAAAAATGTCAACCAAAAACTGTCAAGCCCGTCGAGCGAAACCATCGATAAAAACGCCAAGAAAACGGTCAACCAAAAACTGTCAAGCCCAAAATCGTCGAGCGAAACCGTCGATAAAAACGCCAAGAAAAATGTCAACCAAAAACTGTCAAGCCCAAAACCGTCGAGCAAAACCGTCGATAAAAACGCCAAGTAAAAGGTCAACAAAAAACTTTCAAGCCCAAAACCGTCGAGCGAATCCGTCGACGGCAGCGGCTCGACCCATGCGAACTTTGCGGCGGTGCGGCGGCCCCGCGCGGGCACACCCTCGTGCGGGCACGCGGAATCAGCGCGCAGCAGTGCGCGGGCGCGGTAGCCCCACACAGGCACAGCCCCGGGCAGGCGCAGCAGCGGCGCGGCGGCCCCGCACAGCGCGGTAGCCGTGCGCGGGTACAACCCCACGCGGGCACAAACAGCGCGCAGCAACGCGGTAGCCCCGCACAGCGCGGTAGCCGTGCGCGGGCACAACACCACGCGGGCGCGGCAGCGGCGCGGCTGCCCCGCGCGGGCACGCGCAAATAGTGCGCAGCAGCGCGTGGGCCCGGCAGCTGCGCGACAGCCCCGCGCGGGCCATGCCCCGCGCAGGCACGCGCAAACAGCGCACAGCAGCGCGGTAGCCCCACGCAGCGCCGTAGCCCCCCGCGCGGGCGCGGTAGTGGCGCGGCTAAAAGCTCGCAGCAGCGTGCATGCGCGCCAGCGGCGCGGCAGCCCCGCGCGGGAACGCGCAAACAGCGCGCAGCAGCGCGGTAGCCCCGCGCAGGGCAGTAGCCCCCAGCGCGGGCGCGGCAGCGGCGCGGCAGCCCCGCGCGGGCCCGCTCTGAGCGGGCCCGCCCCGCGCGGGCCCGCGGGCCTAGCTCCGCGCGGGCACGCGCAAGCAGCGCGCGCGGGCGGCAGCCCGCTTGGCTGCGCGCGGCGACGGAGGCGGCGGCTCGGCTAGGGTATCGAGCGACGGCGGAGGCGGCGGCTCGGCTAGGGCGTCGAGCGACGGCGGAGGCGGCGGCTCGGCTAGGGCATCGAGCGGCGGCGGAGGCGGCGACTCGGCTAGGGCGTCGAGCGACGGCAGAGGCGGCGGCTCGGCTAGGGCATCGAGCGGCGGCGGAGGCGGCGGCTCGGCTAGGGCATCGAGCAGCGGCGGAGGCGGCGGCTCGGCTAGGGCATCGAGCGGCGGCTCAGCTAGGGCATCGAGCGGCGACGGAGCCACCGTCGACGATCCTTAGCGTCCCCGCCGAAACCTAAAATACTCGTCACCAAGAACAAAACCCATGAATAAAAACCAACAATCGAGCCGAACAAAACCAACGAACAAAACCATCAAACGAACCAACGATCAAAAACCGACGAACTGAACCGTCAAACGAACCAACGATCAAAAACCGACGAAAGGAACCAACCAACGACATTCAAGAACGCGGAGAAACTAAAGTACGATAACCAAATATCTAGATCCACAAAGCGAAGACGAAAAGAGTGCTAACCTAGCTCTGACGGAGAAGACAACGCGATCCCGATCTCCGCGGACGGTGGTGTTTCTAAATCCGCTCCTCGGTATCGGCGACGCTTCCGGTCTCGGTCTTTGGCACGCGCAACGAGGAAAGAGGAAGAGGAACGATCTTTTCTCCAAATTAGGGTTATACGTTATTTGGGATATTAATATCTTTTTACTGGTATTTTATTTATTTATTTATCTTTGTGTGCTGACCCAGACCTCTGCAGGGCTTCTACAATGCGATCAGCAGCTTCTGGAGGCCTATGTGGCGTGTCGGCGGTGTTTCTGCACCAATTTGGACACAACTGATGGACTTCAGGTGTATAATGGATCACGTGGGTAATAGGGGGACCCCGTCGATTGTTTAGAAGTGGTTTCGCACGAATCGGGCATCAAAATTGGACTCCGTGCGGAATTTGGATTAAAAAGGCCCTTCCGGATGCCTTCGACAAATTTTGAAACTGGAATTTGGCAAAATGGACAGCAGATTTGGATTCAGCGCACGAAAACGGTGAAAATGAGCTATTTACTTGTATTTTTCGGAGCCCGGATGACTTGGCACGATTTTTGAGGTTCGGTGGCACTGTTCCGGCGGCCGGAGAGGCGCCGGCTGGCAGCGGAGCATGCCGGCGGGCGGAGGCGCAGCCGCTCAGTCCACCGCGGAGGTGTGCACCCGGGCGCTGGACACGTGGCGGCTCCCAGTTGGCCGGTGCAGCGGGCGCGGTCCACGGAAAAAGGCGCGGGTGTACGGTGGACCGAAGGGTGGACACGTGGCGGCTCGTGGTTGGCGGGTCCGTACAGGCAGGGTGTCGTGGGGGGCGACGTGGTGGGTGACGTGGGGGCGCCACGTGGCACCCCGCGGTTGGCCGGGCGCAGCCGCGCACGCCCGTGTGTCGGGACACGCGGCGCTGCACGGCTGGCGGGCGCACGTGCGCCGGGCGCGGGCGGTGTCGGCGGGACGCATGGCGGGCCCTGGTGATTTCGGGCGCGCACAGTGTTGGGCCGGACCCAACACTGTAGCGGCCCGAATGTTCCGGGCGCCCGGATTTTGGGCCCAAAAGTCCAATTTCGAATTTTCTTGGGATGGGCCTATTTAATGCCCTCTTCCACCGCGAGTTTGAGGTTTTTGCCAAACTCCTCTGCCCTTGGACCCTTCAGCAAAGTTGGAGATCTTCCTGTGGCGCATCTTTTCGCGGAGACCCGGAATTTGTGGAAGCCAAGGCGTCGACGACTTCGGCATCATAGCACAGAGCGACGATCGTTCATCGGAGGCCCGTTATCGTCGCTGTTTGGTCTAATAGGTCCACAGAGCTACTCCGATAGTATTTTTGGACGATTTTTATGGCGTTGGATTCGTCAGAGGTACGTCTTCGACTTTTGTTTTGATCAGCTTGCTGGATTCTGAGTTTGTGGCACGATTTTCGAGACATTTCTAAGCCACTGTTTGCTGGTGGAGTTTTTGGACAACAGCCCCTTGTTGAAATTTTATCTCCGCACTCAAGCGTCGGATCGGGACGAGCCTATACACTTTTTGCATCTACTCGCCGCGAGGATTATCATCGTATTTTTCGGGGATTTTTCTGAGGCTTGCCCGAAGGTATACTGTTTCCCCTTTTACTGTGCAGAATATTACAGTTGGGTGGTTGTGAGTTTTTGCGCGCCTGTACTGTGGAATTTGTAACTCGGCCTACGGGGCTCAGAATTGGACGTGCAGGTACCCGTTTCGAAGGTCTCGACGCGATGATCGCTGTGATTTTTTTATTGGAATTTTTGGGGAACTTTCAGTAGGTGAAATAATGTCATCTTTGGGACTGATTTTGCAGATCGTTTGTATTTGGTTAATTTTTGGGATTAAAGTGTAAATTTGGGCCTTACTGTCGTATCCTGGGGTATTCGCGAGTGTTTTGGAACACTGCTAGGAGCCGAGGTTTGCGCGACATGTACCGTGGATACGGGTTCAGCAGTTGTTTTAGCAAATGGCCACGCTCTTCACCGACCTCAGGTTTGCCTTGGTTTAAGCACTTCAGGTGGGTAAGCATAATATGAAATGATAGGGTTGTTATGGATGTTTGTGTTACGGTTAATGTAAGTACACCTGTGGGAATGTCACCCCCCTATGACTGATAGCATGCAGAACTAATGTTCAACTGATATGAATGAGAGGTAAGCAGGGAATGGCCTAGATTTTGGGGATTGATGCATACCTGATCATGGTTCACGTTTGGTGAATTAGAGTCTTGTCATATGACAGACGGTTATATTTATCCCACACTAGATGATATAGAGATCATGCATGTTCATGTATTGGCCTACTTGTGTGAGATTGGTATATCATACTAGAAATACTTTAGCATGGCGTGTTATTTTATATTTCACTCTCTTTCATCGTTTCTGAAGATAAAAGCATGCTTGTATGGACACGTAGTTAGGCCATCTTTTACTGCTGCACTACATATTGGAACTTGACTTAGGAGAAACCATGTTTTGTTTCTTTTCTCCTTATTGGTTAGTCATGTGGTTCAGGTTGCTCGGGTGCGAGCAGGGGTTTGGGGTAGTGTAGCCGGGACTTTGGTGTCAGGGACGGGTTGTGCTTGATTGTGGTTGGCAGGGTATTGCGGCAACTGCGGATATTGGGCGGTTGATCGGATATGTACTTGTGCATCAGATTTGGGTATCAGGTTTCTCTAGTGGACGGAGTTTCCCACTATTTGAGTACTATTGCATCTGTTTGAGGACGGGGGTTTTCTTTTGTGGTTGAGTTTTCCCACTTCGATCAGAGTCGTGATCCAGTCCTGCTGATTATGATACTTATGTTACTGGTTACTGAGGTACTTTACTCGTGTGGGTCGCTCTCCTCGAGTGCCACTCCGGAGGTAGGCCTTTGACCGAGCCATGTGTGCCGGTCTGATACTTATTTGGGATGCGAGCCATGTGTGCCGATCCCGCGGTTTCGAGCCATGTGTGCAGATTCCGCTACTGAGTTCTCCTTCTTTGCATCGGTGTTATGCATAGGCTGGCATACCCGATGCGGCAGGCAGAGCAGGCAGTACAGTGTTTACTGGTGATGAGATTGGGTTTATTCAGGCAGAAACTTTTATTGTTGCACTCGTGCCTGGGGGCCGAGTGGAGTCTGGTAGCTATGATTAGACCAGTGCTAGTGTCGTTGAGAGTACTTCGACCGTTGTGTGAGATGTTGTGGATCTTTAGTTTATCCGTTCTGAGAGAGAGAGCATGGATTTTGATTATAGCCTGCAGGTGCCACTATTCGATAGCGAGTTAGTCCTTATGGACACCCTACGTAATTCCTGCCCGGTAGTGGGAGGTGGTTGTAGGTAGGTGTTGGGTTATATGTAATGTAGATCTAAATAGGGGAAAAAACACCTAGAGGGGGGTGAATAGGTGTAAACGTATAAACACTCAAAAATCGTTGCGATAAAAACCCAATGCGGAAATAAAAATAACACGCAAGATTTTTACGTGGAAAACTCCATCATCGGAGTAAAAAACCACGGGACCGATAACACGGCAGAAATCCACTAGAATTAAAACACGTACAAGGTGATTTACCGTACACACTTACGACTCAACCTTTTCCATACGCTCCTAGAGGATCTTCTCCGCTCGCTCCGCGACGCTTCTCGAATCCACGATCTGCGCCCAACGCCGAATCCACGGCGTCCAACGTCGAATCCACGACGTTCGACCGAATCCACGGTCTGCACCCAATAGCACCCTTCGAATCCACGAATGTGCCTCGCTCCGAATCCACGAGAGCGGTTGAACCTTGAATCCATAAGGACACGCGAATCCACGCGCCGATTTTGGGGAAATCGTTGTTTTTGGGTGGTGATGATCCGCCGAATACTTAGATCAAAGATAGATCGGAAATACCATCTAAGTATTCATTAGTTTGATTCAACTCAAGATGTGAGTATGAAAACCTAGAATCAAACTAATCAATATAGATGAAGAAACATAGAGTATTCTCTAATGATTTCCTTTCTTCTCTATATGTGGATCTAGGGCCGTATAAGATGATATTTGAATATGACGGCTCTATGTGATTATTTTGGATTATGTGGATTAACCTTAGAAAAAGAGTCATAGGGTCTATTTATAGGTTAGAAACATTTGGAAGGAGATAAGAATCAAAAACCTAACATTTCTGGAATTTTGACGGACGGCGATCCGGATCGGATTTGGGCGATCCGGATTGCAGTAGCAAGAAAGACGGTTTCCAGAAAAAACAATCGTTCGGGATCCGGATCGGAATGCCTGATCCGGATCGTTCATACAATTCTGAGAACTCAACGTTCGGGATCCGGATCGTGAGATGCTGCGATCCGGATTGAAGTAATGTATGAAACAACAACCTTCGGGATCCGGACTGCTGGCTCTGATCCGGATCCTGAACATGTCCGAACACCAGTTTTTTGATTTTTATGCAGTTAAAAACTCTTCCAGGTGTTTCTACACTACAAGAAGTATTCGGATCACCAATAATCTTTAGTTAAACATACCTGATCCTTTTGAATTCTTCTTTCTTGAGATTGAGTTAAATGATCCAACTTTCTTCACCTTCAATCTTCAAGACTTGAACCTTTCACGAAACGACGCCAACTCAAATTCCGTAACAATCTCCCCCTTTGGCGGTTTCGTGACAAAACACAGATCCACTAAAGAAAATTCAAAAAGATATTTTTGTTGCTATCACCATACAACAAAAATTTACAATGGAGATCCAAAAAATTTAAAAACATGAGATAAACTCCTAAAACAGACTCTAGACTTAGACATCTGTACTCTCTGCACAAAGAAATCATTCTTGACAAAAAGAGATCGTTAGATACCTCAAGAATATTTAGCATTCAAAACCTAACAGAGATAGAGTTTATGCTCACCATGACATTGAGTAATTCAGATATGTAATAAGATCACAATCAAACATTGACATATCTTCTAAGCAATAAAATTTCAAATGTCATAACTTTGCTTTGTTAGTAATCAAACAACTTGTTAGTAATAATACATGTCCAAATAGTTAGTCGAATAGTTAGTAGGAACATGCAACAAATCACAAGATAAAAACCAAAGTTGTGATACTTACCTTTCACCAAAGTCAAAGTTGAAATGATACTTACCTTGATGTTCACACATTCACATCAATCATTGTTCATCATTGTTCAAGTTCTCTCTAAACTCTCTCCCCCTTTTTGTCACAAACAAAGCCAAAATTACAAAAATGGAGAGAATGGTTAACAATTCAAGTTTGAGAACTAAAAACAAAAACTAAAACTTAAAGACCTGCACAAAAGAAAGATTAAACATATGCATAATAAACAGAAATTGGAAGGATATGGATCATTCAGATTCATCTGAACTGATACAGCCGAGAATTTGGAAGATTTTCTTTAATCGCTTGTTCATTGATGATTGATTCTTAGTTATGGTAATATGAGCTGCCGTGATGAGCTCCAGCTCATTGGAAATTCTCGTCTGTGCCTTCGAAATCTGTTCCTGCTCAAAAGATAATCGTTGTTGTTCTTTGTAGATGGATGAGACTGATGCTTCATCTGCTGGTGTGGGTGCTGGTTGTGATGGTGATGCAGAAGTGCCGGTAGTAGGTTTCGTTCCGCATGGAGGAACTGGAGTGACATGAGGCAATTTGTGAAGGGACTTGACAATGGTGGATTCATCGATCATGCCCAAGCAGTGATGATAAGTTGTTGAACTAATATCAACTTGAAATCTCTTTAGGATCCTCATTATAATCAATGGAAATGGGATCCTTTCAGTGGGATGAGGATGCTCAACATATCTTGTCATTCTATTCCAAATAATGTATGGAATGTTGATATTTAATCCCATTGCCTCTGACGGATGTCCTAAGAGATACAAAAACAACATTCGATCCCATCTCAAGACTTTCGTCTGCATATTTGGAAGGATATTGTAACAAGTGATGAAGTTTAGAAACCGGTACTCAAGATGAAGTTCTTTGGATTTGATAGACTTCTCCGTTGATTGAGTTCCCTCCAAACATATTCCCTTTATGACCATTTGCCACATCGTGTTTGTCAAAACCTTTCCCTTCAGGTAATTAACTCCTGTCCTGCTGGCTTGCATTCCCAATACCTCGGCAATCAACTGTGGAGTGATTTTAAACCTTGTGCCTTGGATATTCGTGTAAAACTCCATCGGACCATTTTCATTTTCTCGAAGGTGCCGTGCATTTGTATAGAAGGTCCTCACGTGATGCAGACAGTATCCAAGCATTTCTGGGAATCGGCATATTTGAATAAGCTTTGCTTGTTCAATCAGAACACCAAACTCGGGAGAGTGATCTCGTAGAGCCTCAATATTAACATGCCTCTCGCCAATGCACTCACGATTCTCAAATGCCCTTAGGCGATCCGCATTAACGAACACTTGTTCCTCACGAGGTGGAGAGTCAGGAACTATTGGCGTGTCAATATCAGCGTCTCGTCGTAGTCCAAAACGTCTAGTCACTCGTTTTCTTTTCACAGAGATGGTTGGTGTAGCCATAGGCGCTTTTCCTGTGTCCATGGGTCCCTTTCCTTTTGATCCATCGGAAGCTTTTCCTTTTGAACCTTCAGACACCTTTTGTTCAGGCAATGAGTCATCATCATCTGTTAATTCAGTCAAATCTATCTCTTGACAATCTGCTTCCACTTCTGTGTCGCTGATCATATGAAACTCACCTTTTTGTTGTGTTTTCTTAGCTCTCTTTAATTTGTTTGTGGCCCGAGTGTGCACCATAGTGACCAACAAAAGAATGATCCATGATAATCCCATTGATCCAAGTGCCTTAAGAAGATTGAATTCCTGTGAAGACCAACTCAAGAACACATGAAAAATTGTCAGCTTTCAAAAATTTGAAAAAATTGTACCCAAACAATCATAATCATGCAGAGAGACTAAGAATCAAATTAGTTTTGCAAAAGGACTTTTAAAAATAGATCAATTGCATGATTTTCGAAAATCCTCATTATATGCCCTAAAACCGAATTCTTTGAAATCGAAGACCAAAAATCCGTTTAACTTGGGGATACCTAGCATATAATCAAAACTAATCTACCCAGAGTTCTTATTTCAAAAGAAATTTGATCAAAAACCATCCACAAACGAAGTCGATCCAAGAAATTCATCACGTTTGAGGAGGAAAAAGAAAAACGGTGAAAAACCGAGATTTTGATCAATAAAACTTACTTGTATTCGAAGAACTTGAGTTTGAAAAGCTCCAAGGTGCAATAGTTCTAGAGAGAGAGGCTCTAGAGACTTGAGAACAAAAGATTAAGGTAAAAAAAATCAAAACCCTCTTGTTCTTATTAAAACCCTAGCCGTGATCCGGATCGGATCGAGATTTCGATCCGGATCGGCCAGCCGCAGGAAGAAGCCTGCGTTCGGGATCCGGATCACCTTGCCCGATCCGGATCGGCTCCAACTTTTTCTTCAGAAAAATTTAGAAAAATTTCATAAGATCCAGAAAAAGTATGTAAGCACAATTGTGTATCAACTTTAAACAAAAATCATCGTTTCATACAACAAGAATTAGATTATGCCAAATCTATCAATAATATCCAAAAATGAAACGAGAATTTACAAAAATTAAATCCCTTAAAGTTGAACACCTTCAATTACATCTAACTTGATCTTATGAGTAATGCCTTTATCAAATCATCAATTCAGTAAAGAAAATGAAATACAAAGATCAATAGATGTTTGAAATCCCAAATATGGTAGATAATTTATCTAGACAATCTGTTGAAGAGAGTGGCTCTTTGAGCATCTTTCTTTAAAAACCCACCTTATACCAACCTTGAAATTTGACGGAGTCAAGTATTTCAACATGCATTTTACTTAATCAAAAATTGGACAACCATGCTTGGTATACATGTGGTAGCTGCACACAATACTCGGACGACCGAGGTGGTAGCTCTTTCCTCCATGTGGTGGTAGTTTTCACACTCCTCATGGGATGTAACTCTTTCCACATCTTTTGAGCATTTTACATATCTTTGACTCCCCCTCAATTGGCTATCAATTATTTAAGATATAAAGTATTCAACCAAAAATTGATCTCGATTTCATACTCGACTAAGCAGTCAAATAAGATAATGACTATACCAAGAGATCATTGAGAGAGAAATTGACTTTGATCACTCAGAAGATGATTTAATTAACATAAATGATCATTGCAATAGTGAAATATTATGATGGCAAAAGCATAATAAATTTCTAAATGTGCGAAAAGATGCAATTAAAGTCAATTATGATCTATGCTCAATTAATGTCCTATGTACAAACATAGATAATGAACAAAACAAAACAAAACCTATCCTAAGCAAAGGTTTCAAAAAGAAGTTTATTTCAAGGAAAGCATTCCAATTGCTTTTCGCAAGTGAATAAAACGTTTTTGATCCAAAGGTTTTGTTAGAAAGTCAGCTAATTGATCCTCAGTTGAAATATATGAAAGTTGAAGAGTATTTGATTCAACTAGCTCTCTAAGAAAATGATATCTAAGTTCAATATGTTTTGTTCTATAGTGCAACACAGGGTTTTTTGAAATGTTAATTGCACTTGTGTTGTCACAAAGAATCGTTACCGAAGATGCTGAAATCCGGAAGTCGCTCAACACACTTTTCATCCAAATGAGTTGGGTTGAACAACTACCCGCTGAAATGTATTCCGCTTCGGCAGTCGAGAGTGCTATGCAATTCTGCTTTTTACTGTGCCATGCAACAAGGCAATGACCAAGATAGAAGCATGCACCACTCGTGCTTTTCGGATCATCCACTGATCCTGCCCAATCGGCATCTGAGTATCCAACAATATCCAAACTAGTTCCCATAGGATACCAAATTCCGAAATTAATTGATCCTTTGATGTACCGGATGATCCTTTTCACCGCTTTCAGGTGAACCTCCTTTGGTGCTGATTGATATCTCGCGCAAATCCCAACACTAAAGGATATATCCGGGCGACTAGCCGTGAGGTAAAGTAGACTTCCAATCATACTTCGATACAGTTTCTCGTCTACATTCTCACTTTGTGATTCACTTCCAAGTCCCTTGTGGCTAGTTCCCATTGGAGTCGGAAAATCCTTCGAATTTTCTAAGTCATACTTTTTAACCAACTCCATTGCATACTTGGATTGACTCAAGTGAATACCTTCATCATTTTGTTTAATTTGCAATCCAAGGAAATAAGTCAATTCGCCCATCATGGACATCTCAAATTCGCTTTTCCATGGTCTCCGCGAATTTAGAAGCATCATTATCTCTTGTTGCGCCAAATACAATGTCATCGACATAGATTTGTGCTACAATGAAATTGCTTTGATAATGCTTCACAAAGAGAGTCCTGTCAGCTCCCCCTCGAGTATAGCCCTTCTCCAAAAGGTGCTTTGTCAACCTTTCGTACCATGCTCGCGGTGCTTGTTTCAGACCGTAAAGAGCCTTTTTCAAACGAAAAACATGGTTAGGTTGTTTATGGTCTACAAAACCTTTCGGTTGAGCCACATAAACTTCCTCATATAAAAACCCATTTAGAAACGCGCTCTTAACGTCCATTTGAAATAATTTGATTTTAAAATGACAAGCAATAGCAAATAGTATACGAATGGACTCGAGTCTAGCTACAGGGGCGAATGTTTCATCAAAGTCTATACCTTCTACTTGAGAGTAGCCTTGAGCAACTAATCGTGCATTGTTCCTGATGATAGTACCATCCTCATTTTTCTTGTTCTTGAAATTCCATTTGGTACCTATCACATTATGTTGCTTTGGAGGCTTCGTTAATTCCCAGACTTTGTTTCGCTCAAATTGATGGAGCTCTTCCTGCATTGCTTTAATCCAGTAGTCATCCTGAAGAGCTTCATCTATGTTCTTTGGTTCGATTAAAGATACGTAGCAAGCGAATCCACAAACCAACTGCCTCCGAGTTCTAACTCCTTCTTGTGGATCTCCAATGATGTTTGATTCAGGATGATCCTTGGAGATTCGTAGCGTTTGTTGAAACGGAGTACTCGGAGGTATATGAGATGATTCCTGCACATCAGATAAACTTGAAGAACCATTAGATGCATCATTAATATTGGAAGTATTATCATGAGAAGATGCACTTACAGGAGTATCATCATCCAGAGAGATATGGAGGGTAGATTTTTCAGATGCAAAGTGAAAAGCTTCATCTATTTTAACATTTATAGATTCTACAATCGTTTTAGATTCGATGTTAAATACTCGATATGCTCTGCTATTTGTAGAATAACCCAAAAAGATCCCTTCGTCACTTTGAGAGTCAAACTTTCCAAGATTTTCACGGTCACGTAAAATGTAACATCGACTCCCGAAGATACGAAAGTATTTGATATCCGGTTTTCTACTAAACCACAGCTCATATGGTGTATTTAAAGTTCCTGGGCGCAAATACACTCGATTAATGACATAGACAGCGGTGTTCACAGCTTCAGCCCAAAAATGTAGCGGTAAATTCCGGCTATGAAGCATCACACGCGCTATCTCTTGAACAACCCTGTTTTTGCGCTCAACAACACCATTCTGCTGAGGTGTATAGGGTGCTGAGAATTCATGTTTTATGCCGTTGGAAGTGCAAAAATCAATGAATTTGGAATTTATGAATTCTCCACCTCTATCACTCCTAACACGAATGATCTTTTCATTCTTTTCAATCATAATACGATGGCAAATCTCATGAAAAGAATCAAACGTATCAGCTTTCTTTTTTAAAAATGCTACCCAAGAAAACCTAGAGAAATCATCAACCAATAAGAAAATATACCATTTACCTCCCAAAGATGGTTGACGGTCGGCCCCATTAAATCCATGTGCAAAAGTTCCAAAGGCCGTTTTGTACCACGTGGTTCAAGTTCTTGTGAGCAGTCCTAGACTGTTTTCCCCTTTTTGGCAACCAACACACACAACGTTTTGTTTAAGCAAAAGTTTTGGAACCCCCTTGACCACGTCCTTGTTTGAAATTCTAGCAAGTTCCTTAAAATTTAAGTGACCTAGCCTTTCATGCCAAAGTGTTTCATTATTCAAAGAAACTAGGTTACATTTTTCAGAAAATTTATTAGGAACAACATAACAATTGTTTTCAGATCTAACCTAACCCTTTTAAAAAAGACATGGTCCTTATCAGTTACAACATTCAACAGATGAAAAGTTAACTGAAAAACCATTGTCGCAAAGTTGACTTATGCTTATGAGTTAGTCTTAAGGCCATCAACAATAACACGTTTTTAAAATCGGGCCATCTGGAATAGCTACCGTTCCTTTTCCAACAATTTTGGAAGATCGACCGTCTCCGAAAACAACGTGTCCTCCGGAGATTTTCTCAAGATTTTGAAAACTATTTTTGTCACCGGTCATGTGACGGGAACACCCGCTATCCAGATACCAAGACGAACTATCATATGCATGCAAGGAAACATTGTAAACAACAAGGAAAATTTCACCTTTGCGCACCCAAACCTTTTGGAGTGCGTCGGTAATGGTCGTGAAGTTATATGCTAGGTGAAAGCGTCTTGTTAAAACGATTGTTGCTCCTTGATGAAGTCGTCTTGCGCGGTGAACTACCAAGTTCTTTTCATTCAAAAGATTTGCTTTGATTTCCGAGGAATCACCTTTGTGGTAGTCATTGCAAGAGGTGCTTGAGATGAGCGTTTGACTCCCGTCTTGCAATATCTTCTTATGTGCCCTGAAACACCACAACGAAAACATACCTTAGATCTTGACGATCCCAAGAGGATGAAGTAGGTTTGTTGTCGTTGTTTGTCTTGAATTCCGGTGTCGGAGGAGGAGATACCGACTGAGGCACAAAAACTGTCCCACTCGAACTTGGACTGTTTCCAGTTTGAGTGTACCCGAGGCCGAACCATTTGATTGACCAAGACCAAGAAGTCTATCCAACTTACTCCTTCCTGAAGAGAATCGCTGTAAGTCATCCTTGAGTTGGAAAATGGTCTTTGTCATTTCCAGGTTATCCTGTCGAGCCTCGTTGTAGAGCTTTGAGAAGTGATTCCGTTTATCCACCAGATTTGTATGTTCCTTCTCAAGTTGCTCATTGGACTCTTGAAGGGAAACATTTACTTTTATCAGATTTTCCCTTTCCACTTCAAA
>CM055065.1:10788694-10819465 GCA_029204045.2 Tillandsia leiboldiana
TCTCTCTAAACTCTCTCCCCCTTTTTGTCACAAACAAAGCCCAAAATACAAAAATGAGAGATATGAGTTAACAATTCAGTTTGAGAACTAAAAACAAAATCTAAAACTTAAAGACCGCACAAAGAAAGATTAAAAATACATAATAAACGAAATTGGAAAGATATGGATCTTCAGATTCTCTGAACTGCATAACAGCCGCTTAGAATTTGAAGATTCTTAATCGCTTGTTCATTGATGATTGATTCTTAGTTATGCGGTAATATGAGCTGCCGTTGAGAGCTCAAGCTCATTGGACATTGTCGGCTGTGCTTCGAATCTGTTCCTGCTCAAAATGATAATCGTTGTTGGTTCTTTGTAGATGGATGAGACTTGATGCTTCATTTGCTGGTGTGGGGGCTGGTTGTGATGGTGATGCGGAAGTGCCGGTAGTAGGTTCGTTCCGCATGGAGGAAACTGGAGTGACATGAGGCAATTTGTGAAGGGACTTGACAATGGTGGATTCATCGATCATGCCCAAGCAGTGATGATAAGTTGTGAACTAATATCAACTTGAAATCTCTTAAGATCCTCATTATAATCAATGGAAATGGGATCCTCTTCAGTGGGATGAGGATGCTCAACATATCTCGTCATTCTATTCCAAATAATGTATGGAATGTTGATATTAATCCCATTGCCTCTGACGGATGTCCTAAGAGATACAAAAACAACATTCGATCCCATCTCAAGACTTTCGTCTGCATATTTGGAGGATATTGTAACAAGTGATGAAGTTTAGAAACCGGTACTCAAGACGAAGTTCTTTGGATTTGATAGACTTCTCCGTTGATTGAGTTCCCTCCAAACATATTCCCTTTATGACCATTTGCCACATCGTGTTTGTCAAACCTTTCCCTTCAGGTAATTAACTCTGTCTTGCGGCTTGCATTCCCAAAACTCGCCAATCAACTGTGGAGTGATTTTAAACCTTGTGCCTTGGATATTCGTGTAAAACTCCATCGGACCATTTTCATTTTCCGAAGGTGCCGTGCATTTGTATAGAAGGTCCTCACGTGATGCAGACAGTATCCAAGCATTTCTGGGAATCGGCATATTTGAATAAGCTTTGCTTGTTCAATCAGAACACCAACTCGGGAGAGTGATCTCGTTAGAGCCTCAATATTAACATGCCTCTCGCCAATGCACTCACGATTCTCAAATGCCCTTAGGCGATCCGCATTAACGAACACTTGTTCCTCACGAGGTGGAGAGTCAGGAACTATTGGCGTGTCACTATCAGCGTCTCGTCGTAGTCCAAAACGTCTAGTCACTCGTTTCTTTTCACAGAGATGGTTGGTGTAGCCATAGGCGCTTTTCCTGTGTCCATGGGTCCCCTTTCCTTTTGATCCATCGGAAGATTTTCCTTTTGAACCTTCCAGACACCTTTTGTTCAGGCAATGAGTCATCATCATCTGTTAATTCAGTCAAATCTATCTCTTGACAATCTGCTTCCACTTCTGTGTCGCTGATCATATGAAACTCACCTTTTTGTTGTGTTTTCTTAGCTCTCTTTAATTTGTTGTGGCCCGAGTGTGCACCATAGTGACCAACAAAAGAATGATCCATGATAATCCCATTGATCCAAGTGCCTTAAGAAGATTGAATTCCTGTGAAGACCAACTCAAGAAACACATGAAAAATTGTCAGCTTTCAAAAATTTGAAAAAAATTGTACCCAAACAAGCATAATCATGCAGAGAGACTAAGAATCAAATTAGTTTTGCAAAAGGACTTTTAAAATAGATCAATTGCATGATTTTCGAAAATCCTCATTATATGCCCTAAAACCGAATTCTTTGAAATCGAAGACCAAAAATCCGTTTAACTTGGGGATACCTAGCATATAATCAAAACTAATCTACCCAGAGTTCTTATTTCAAAAGAAATTTGATCAAAAACCATCCACAAACGAAGTCGATCCAAGAAATTCATCACGTTTGAGGAGGAAAAAGAAAAACGGTGAAAAACCGAGATTTTGATCAATAAAACTTACTTGTATTCGAAGAACTTGAGTTTGAAAAGCTCCAAGGTGCAATAGTTCTAGAGAGAGAGGCTCTAGAGACTTGAGAACAAAAGATTAAGGTAAAAAAATCAAAACCCTCTTGTTCTTATTAAAACCCTAGCCGTGATCCGGATCGGATCGAGATTTCGATCCGGATCGGCCAGCCGCAGGAAGAAGCCTGCGTTCGGGATCCGGATCACCTTGCCCGATCCGGATCGGCTCCAACTTTTTCTTCAGAAAAATTTAGAAAAATTTCATAAGATCCAGAAAAAGTATGTAAGCACAATTGTGTATCAACTTTAAACAAAAATCATCGTTTCATACAACAAGAATTAGATTATGCCAAATCTATCAATAATATCCAAAAATGAAACGAGAATTTACAAAAATTAAATCCCTTAAAGTTGAACACCTTCAATTACATCTAACTTGATCTTATGAGTAATGCCTTTATCAAATCATCAATTCAGTAAAGAAAATGAAATACAAAGATCAATAGATGTTTGAAATCCCAAATATGGTAGATAATTTATCTAGACAATCTGTTGAAGAGAGTGGCTCTTTGAGCATCTTTCTTTAAAAACCCACCTTATACCAACCTTGAAATTTGACGGAGTCAAGTATTTCAACATGCATTTTACTTAATCAAAAATTGGACAACCATGCTTGGTATACATGTGGTAGCTGCACACAATACTCGGACGACCGAGGTGGTAGCTCTTTCCTCCATGTGGTGGTAGTTTTCACACTCCTCATGGGATGTAACTCTTTCCACATCTTTTGAGCATTTTACATATCTTTGACTCCCCCTCAATTGGCTATCAATTATTTAAGATATAAAGTATTCAACCAAAAATTGATCTCGATTTCATACTCGACTAAGCAGTCAAATAAGATAATGACTATACCAAGAGATCATTGAGAGAGAAATTGACTTTGATCACTCAGAAGATGATTTAATTAACATAAATGATCATTGCAATAGTGAAATATTATGATGGCAAAAGCATAATAAATTTCTAAATGTGCGAAAAGATGCAATTAAAGTCAATTATGATCTATGCTCAATTAATGTCCTATGTACAAACATAGATAATGAACAAAACAAAACAAAACCTATCCTAAGCAAAGGTTTCAAAAAGAAGTTTATTTCAAGGAAAGCATTCCAATTGCTTTTCGCAAGTGAATAAAACGTTTTTGATCCAAAGGTTTTGTTAGAAAGTCAGCTAATTGATCCTCAGTTGAAATATATGAAAGTTGAAGAGTATTTGATTCAACTAGCTCTCTAAGAAAATGATATCTAAGTTCAATATGTTTTGTTCTATAGTGCAACACAGGGTTTTTTGAAATGTTAATTGCACTTGTGTTGTCACAAAGAATCGTTACCGAAGATGCTGAAATCCGGAAGTCGCTCAACACACTTTTCATCCAAATGAGTTGGGTTGAACAACTACCCGCTGAAATGTATTCCGCTTCGGCAGTCGAGAGTGCTATGCAATTCTGCTTTTTACTGTGCCATGCAACAAGGCAATGACCAAGATAGAAGCATGCACCACTCGTGCTTTTCGGATCATCCACTGATCCTGCCCAATCGGCATCTGAGTATCCAACAATATCCAAACTAGTTCCCATAGGATACCAAATTCCGAAATTAATTGATCCTTTGATGTACCGGATGATCCTTTTCACCGCTTTCAGGTGAACCTCCTTTGGTGCTGATTGATATCTCGCGCAAATCCCAACACTAAAGGATATATCCGGGCGACTAGCCGTGAGGTAAAGTAGACTTCCAATCATACTTCGATACAGTTTCTCGTCTACATTCTCACTTTGTGATTCACTTCCAAGTCCCTTGTGGCTAGTTCCCATTGGAGTCGGAAAATCCTTCGAATTTTCTAAGTCATACTTTTTAACCAACTCCATTGCATACTTGGATTGACTCAAGTGAATACCTTCATCATTTTGTTTAATTTGCAATCCAAGGAAATAAGTCAATTCGCCCATCATGGACATCTCAAATTCGCTTTCCATGGTCTCCGCGAATTTAGAAGCATCATTATCTCTTGTTGCGCCAAATACAATGTCATCGACATAGATTTGTGCTACAATGAAATTGCTTTGATAATGCTTCACAAAGAGAGTCCTGTCAGCTCCCCCTCGAGTATAGCCCTTCTCCAAAAGGTGCTTTGTCAACCTTTCGTACCATGCTCGCGGTGCTTGTTTCAGACCGTAAAGAGCCTTTTTCAAACGAAAAACATGGTTAGGTTGTTTATGGTCTACAAAACCTTTCGGTTGAGCCACATAAACTTCCTCATATAAAAACCCATTTAGAAACGCGCTCTTAACGTCCATTTGAAATAATTTGATTTTAAAATGACAAGCAATAGCAAATAGTATACGAATGGACTCGAGTCTAGCTACAGGGGCGAATGTTTCATCAAAGTCTATACCTTCTACTTGAGAGTAGCCTTGAGCAACTAATCGTGCATTGTTCCTGATGATAGTACCATCCTCATTTTTCTTGTTCTTGAAATTCCATTTGGTACCTATCACATTATGTTGCTTTGGAGGCTTCGTTAATTCCCAGACTTTGTTTCGCTCAAATTGATGGAGCTCTTCCTGCATTGCTTTAATCCAGTAGTCATCCTGAAGAGCTTCATCTATGTTCTTTGGTTCGATTAAAGATACGTAGCAAGCGAATCCACAAACCAACTGCCTCCGAGTTCTAACTCCTTCTTGTGGATCTCCAATGATGTTTGATTCAGGATGATCCTTGGAGATTCGTAGCGTTTGTTGAAACGGAGTACTCGGAGGTATATGAGATGATTCCTGCACATCAGATAAACTTGAAGAACCATTAGATGCATCATTAATATTGGAAGTATTATCATGAGAAGATGCACTTACAGGAGTATCATCATCCAGAGAGATATGGAGGGTAGATTTTTCAGATGCAAAGTGAAAAGCTTCATCTATTTTAACATTTATAGATTCTACAATCGTTTTAGATTCGATGTTAAATACTCGATATGCTCTGCTATTTGTAGAATAACCCAAAAAGATCCCTTCGTCACTTTGAGAGTCAAACTTTCCAAGATTTTCACGGTCACGTAAAATGTAACATCGACTCCCGAAGATACGAAAGTATTTGATATCCGGTTTTCTACTAAACCACAGCTCATATGGTGTATTTAAAGTTCCTGGGCGCAAATACACTCGATTAATGACATAGACAGCGGTGTTCACAGCTTCAGCCCAAAAATGTAGCGGTAAATTCCGGCTATGAAGCATCACACGCGCTATCTCTTGAACAACCCTGTTTTTGCGCTCAACAACACCATTCTGCTGAGGTGTATAGGGTGCTGAGAATTCATGTTTTATGCCGTTGGAAGTGCAAAAATCAATGAATTTGGAATTTATGAATTCTCCACCTCTATCACTCCTAACACGAATGATCTTTTCATTCTTTTCAATCATAATACGATGGCAAATCTCATGAAAAGAATCAAACGTATCAGCTTTCTTTTTTAAAAATGCTACCCAAGAAAACCTAGAGAAATCATCAACCAATAAGAAAATATACCATTTACCTCCCAAAGATGGTTGACGGGTCGGCCCCATTAAATCCATGTGCAAAAGTTCCAAAGGCCGTTTTGTACCAACGTGGTTCAAGTTCTTGTGAGCAGTCCTAGACTGTTTTCCCTTTTTGGCAACCAACACACACAACGTTTTGTTTAAGCAAAAGTTTTGGAACCCCCTTGACCACGTCCTTGTTTGAAATTCTAGCAAGTTCCTTAAAATTTAAGTGACCTAGCCTTTCATGCCAAAGTGTTTCATTATCCAAAGAAACTAGGTTACATTTTTCAGAAAATTTATTAGGAACAACATAACAATTGTTTTCAGATCTAACCCCTTTTAAAAAAATACATGGTCCTTATCAGTTACAAGACATTCAACAGATGAAAAGTTAACTGAAAAACCATTGTCGCAAAGTTGACTTATGCTGATGAGGTTAGTCTTAAGGCCATCAAAAAATAACACATTATTTAGAACCGGGCCATCTGGAATAGCTACTGTTCCTTTTCCAACAATTTTGGAAGATCGACGGTCTCCGAAAACAACGAGTCCTCCGGAGATTTTCTCAAGATTTTGAAAACTATTTTTGTCACCGGTCATGTGACGGGAACACCCGCTATCCAGATACCAAGAGGAACTATCATATGCATGCAAGGAAACATTGGTAACAAGACAAGGAAAGATTTCACCTTTGCGCACCCAAACCTTTTTGGAGTGCGTCGGTAATGGTCATGAAGTTATATGCCGAGGTGAAAGCGTCTTGTTAAAACGATTGCTGCTCCTTGATGAAGTCGTCTTGCGCGGTAAACTACCAAGGTTCTTTTCCTTCAATTGATTTGCTATTGATTTCCGAGGAATCACCTTTGTGGTAGTCATTGCAAGAGGTGTTTGAGGTGCGCGTTTGACTCCCGTCTTGCAATATCTTCTTATGTGCCCTGAAACACCACAACGAAAACATATCTTAGATCTTGACGATCCCAAAGAGGATGAAGTAAGTTTGTTGTCGTTGTTTGTCTTGAATTCCGGTGTCGGAGGAGGAGATACCGACTGAGGCACAAAAACTGTCCCACTCGAACTTGGACTGTTTCCAGTTTGAGTGTACCCGAGGCCGAACCAATTTGTTTGACCAAGACCAAGAAGCCTATCCAACTTACTCCTTCCTGAAGAGAATCGCTTCAAGTCATCCTTGAGTTGGAAAATGGTCTTTGTCATTTCCAGGTTATCCTGTCGAGCCTCATTGCAGAGCTTTGAGAAGTGATCCGCTTTATCCACTAGTTTTGTATGTTCCTTCTCAAAAAGCTCATTGGACTCTTGAAGGGAAACATTTACTTTTATCAGATTTTCCCTTTCCACTTCAAGAGCGTTTGAGAGAGAAGTTGCTCTTTTTGCTTCTTCTTCGAGATCATGCACTCTCCCTCTCAAACTCTTGTTTTGCTTAGCCACTTTCTTTGAATCCCTCAAAAGTCTGTGGTAGGCTAAAGCAAAATCTTCACCTTCCGAATCATCCGATTCGTTGTCTGTTGCATTCTTTTCAACAGTGGAGTTGGACAATGACTCGGATGTACTTGCCATAAAGCACATGAAGGGTGAAGATATGGACGCGTGGAATGCCGTGGAGCTCTTTTCTTCATCACTTGAAGACGACTCATTTGACATTGAGTTGTCATCCCAAGTGACGACTTGCATCGCCTTCTTCTTTGCCGGATACTTATTGGGACACTCCGTTGCAATGTGGCCGTAGCCTCGACATTTGAAGCATTGTAGTTGTCCCTCTGAACTTTTCTTATCCTTTGAGAAGTTCTCTTGCTTTCTTGACTTGTAACTTGAAGTACCCTTGCCTTTGTTCGACTTTCCGAAGGATGGAGATTTACTTGAGTTACCCCTTCGAAAGTTGCGGCGAAACTTCCTTGTCAAGAGAGCGAGCTGCTTCTCAAATTCCTCCATAGAAAGGTTCTCGTCATCGTCTGAGGAGGATGTATCCGCGTCTTCTTCCTTAGTTGTTTTCAACGCATAACCTGAAGACTTAGAAGAGGATGCTTTTCCAGAAGAATTGTTAGTAGTAAATGTCATTTCATATGTTTGTAATGAACCAACTAATTCTTCTACACGCATTTCGTCCGGGTGTTTAATAGTTTCAATGGCTGTAACCTTTGGGCGAAATCGTTCAGGAAGAGTTCTTAAGATCTTTCTTACAATCTTAAATTCTGGAATCTTCTCTCCCAGGTTAGCACATGAGTTTACGATGTCTTGCAATCGTGTATAGTAGTCCGTGAAAGATTCATTTTCTGCCATCAAGATAGAGTCAAACTTGCTCGTAAGCATTTGCAGTTTCTGAATCTTCACGAGGTTAGTTCCCTCATGTGTAACCTGAAGAACATCCCAGATTTCTTTCGCAGTCTCACATGCCGAGACGCGAGAGAATTCAGTTTGAGATAAGGCATTAAAAATAGCATTAATTCCCTTGCCATTGTAAGAAGAAGAATCTAACTCTTCCTTGGTCCATTTCGACCTAGGTTTTAAGGTGCGAACATCAGAGATAATTTCAGTTGGATTAGACCATCCTAATTCAATTGATTGCCACACCCTTTCGTCGATGGAAATTAAAAAGGCTTTCATCCGTACTTTCCAGTACGCATAATTTGTTCCATCAAAGAAAGGGGGTCGATTGATGTTTCCACCTTCAACCATTGTTTACAACCCTATTCCCGCTCTGATACCACTTGTTGGGTTATATGTAATGTAGATCTAAATAGGGAAAAAAACACCTAGAGGGGGGTGAATAGGTGTAAACGTATAAACACTCAAAAATCGTTGCGATAAAAACCCAATGCGGAAATAAAAATAACACGCAAGATTTTTACGTGGAAAACTCCATCACCGGAGTAAAAAACCACGGGACCGATAACACGGCAGAAATCCACTAGAATTAAAACACGTACAAGGTGATTTACCGTACACACTTACGACTCAACCTTTTCCATACGCTCCTAGAGGATCTTCTCCGCTCGCTCCGCGACGCTTCTCGAATCCACGATCTGCGCCCAACGCCGAATCCACGGTGTCCAACGTCGAATCCACGACGTCCGACCGAATCCACGGTCTGCACCCAATAGCACCCTTCGAATCCACGAACGTGCCTCGCTCCGAATCCACGAGAGCGGTTGAACCTTGAATCCACAAGGACACGCGAATCCACGCGCCGATTTTGGAGAAATCGTTGTTTTTGGGTGGTGATGATCCGCCGAATACTTAGATCAAAGATAGATCGGAAATACCATCTAAGTATTCATTAGTTTGATTCAACTCAAGATGTGAGTATGAAAACCTAGAATCAAACTAATCAATATAGATGAAGAAACATAGAGTATTCTCTAATGATTTCCTTTCTTCTCTATATGTGGATCTAGGGCCGTATAAGATGATATTTGAATATGACGGCTCTATGTGATTATTTTGGATTATGTGGATTAACCCTAGAAAAAGAGTCATAGGGTCTATTTATAGGTTAGAAACATTTGGAAGGAGATAAGAATCAAAAACCTAACATTTCTGGAATTTTGACGGACGGCGATCCGGATCGGATTTGGGCGATCCGGATTGCAGTAGCAAGAAAGACGGTTTCCAGAAAAACAATCGTTCGGGATCCGGATCGGAATGCCTGATCCGGATCGTTCATACAATTCTGAGAACTCAACGTTCGGGATCCGGATCGTGAGATGCTGCGATCCGGATTGAAGTAATGTATGAAACAACAACCTTCGGGATCCGGACTGCTGGCTCTGATCCGGATCCTGAACATGTCCGAACACCAGTTTTTTGATTTTTATGCAGTTAAAAACTCTTCCAGGTGTTTCTACACTACAAGAAGTATTCGGATCACCAATAATCTTTAGTTAAACATACCTGATCCTTTTGAATTCTTCTTTCTTGAGATTGAGTTAAATGATCCAACTTTCTTCACCTTCAATCTTCAAGACTTGAACCTTTCACGAAACTACGCCAACTCAAATTCCGTAACAGTAGGCGCAGGCTTGACTGGACCCGGTGTGGCAGTCAGCTCGATTGGGTCGATTGAGCACCTCGTGTGCGAGTGTTGCTTATCTTTATCAGAGTTTTCCCCTTTTGAGCCTTTAGATAGAGGCATGGTAGCTGTTGAGAGTCTCCAGCCTTCTTGTTCAGTTCTTACTGCTTTGTTATTTTATTGCCTTTAGAGGACTTGGTGGGCAGACCGTCGGGCTGGCGGTGGTACCCACTGAGAACTCCCTTTTTGGTGTAGTTCTCACGCCCATTGGGGTTTTTCCCCCCTTTTTCCTTCCTCTCCTTCGTTTTGCAGAGTCTTAGCAAGTGTTGCCGATTCTGCGGTTTTTGATCGAGGCGAGGGAGTCGCGTGCTAGATCCCTACCCGTCGTTGGAGAGTAGCGGTACCCCCTTCAGAGGAGAGCTTTAGTAGATTAGCTATTTTATTTTCCTCTTTTGAGAGACTGATGTAGTGAGGTTATGATATGTATTGAGAGCCTGTACACTGATATTTTTATTGGAGATACCTCCCTGTTGAGTTCTGGGTTTTGTATCTGAGGAATTATATGATTATCATTTATGGGAGATGAATATTGTATCATTATTCCAGTTGTACAGATGGTTGGTTTTAGTTTTACAACACTTTTATTTTATAGCTCTGATTCTATTTAGCTATAGCCCTTTCTTACAGGTAGGACGCTTCGCCTATGCGGGGTTTTGCATAGGTGGCGGATCTGTTGGCGAGCCCCGGGTCGCAGTTTCGACTCCGGGGCGTGACACTTTGTACGTACGAAAATCCCAATATCTGATACTTAAAAACAAAAGGGATTTTCCCACGACTTCCTCGATATGCGTGTCGATACTCCGAAACGTCCCGTAACTGCTAGCACGGATCCCGATGCACCAACAACACTTAACGGGTCCCGAGAAATTTCGAACTAATCCACTCAGACCCGCTAACATTGAAACCCTCATTTCGGGAGATCCGTAAGTCGGATTTCTGATCCGATCGCATCGTCGTTCTTCGTTTATCAAGCTCTACTACGATACGGCAATCGCCACCCCAAAAACCAAGCGAACCAACGCCAAGAGAAAACCACCAAAACAAGTTAAAAACCAAAAGACGTCGATAAGGAAAAGTAAGAAATCAGCGTCACTACATTTCTCCTAAGTCAAGTTCCAGCATGATAGTGTGGCCTATCTAGATGACCATACAAGCATGCAAGTGTCCTCAAGTAGAATAAAAGGAAAGCATCTAATAGTACTCTCATATAGGCTAGATCAATTGTCCCAACATGAATAATCCCTTTTTGCATAAACAACTAAGTACTAACTAGCATGCATAGGTATCCCCACAATAACATTCCAAGATGTTGATAATTGCATAAGAATAATAAGTACAAAATAGCCTATGCCTGCCTATACCACATGCACCATGTTTACAATATATAAATTGGAATTCTCTTTTTTTGACATGATCATACTCCTTCTAATAACCAAAACCCTCATACAAGTAAGTTCTAGCATAATATCCTTTTTATCTCAATAAGCATGCAATTATCATTCCTAGGGTGCAATTAGCCTTTTATCATAGGAACTACTCCAATATGCCTAGTGGGTAGTCAAAAGTAAGAGGTTCGCAACAACACCCACCTCGATCGCTAACTCCAAATCCAGGAAGTACTCTCGCCCAAGAAAACGTCGCCCGCCGCAATAACTACAAAAATACCAACCGGTGCCCAATTAAACGCACAATTTCACATTTAACCGTTGTCCAAAAACACAGTCATGAAGAAGCTCGGTTTTCACCTGTAGGATGGACTCCAAAAAATTCAGACAAAAATATCGCTATGATCGTCGCGTCGAGCCGTTCGAAACGAGTACCTGCACGTCCCAAACCGAGTCCCGTAGGCCAAGTTACAAAATCCACAATTCGGTGAGCGCGAAACTCCACAAACACAAAAACTGTAGCACTCCGCCCAGAAAAGATGGAATTTATACCTTCGGAAAAGCCTCAAAAAATTCCCAGAAAAATACGATGATGATCCTTGCGATGCGTAGATGCGAAACGAGTATAGGCACGCCTCAATCCGATGCTCGAGCGCGGAGAAATCCTCGAAACACTCTGGTGCTGTCCAAAAACTCCGCCGCAGAAAAGAGGTCACAAAAAGCTCTGAAAACTCCAAGAAAAACTCGAAATGAGGGGAAGATAAAAATATGAAAAACATAGCCCTACCAGTCGTGAAGCCAACGGCCTAAGAATCACCCAGAAAAATGGTTGGAGTATGCCAGGGGAGCCTGCGCACCAAAACGCAACGGAGAAGAACACCGATGAAGGAACGTCACGATGCGCCGAAGAATGGAAAACCTCAAAGTGCGTGCCTTTTAAAATCCCAGGAATCCTCCAAGTGATGCGGCACAGGTGGGGGAGCAACTTTCCAGAAGGTACCTTAGTGAGAAAAGGCTCGAAGAGGGAGAAAAAAGAGCAAGGAAGGTGGCTCGGGCCTATTTATAGGCCAAAAGAATCTTTTCGAAAAATACCGGATAAGACCCCGGATTCGGGCGCTCGGACCAGATTCGGGCGCCCGAATCCGCGGGAATATATTCTCTGCAGCGAGCGCCCGGATCTTCCTGGGCTTGACACGTGTCCCGAACACGGGACAGCCATGCAAGCCCAGCCGGACGCTGCCACGTGTCGCAGCGGTCAACGGGGGTGGGTGGCGCCCGCGAATAGCGGGGCACCATGTGCCCCCCCGCGTCACGGGCCGCACGTGCGGGCAGGCGCCGACTGACCGCCCTGCCATGCACGTGCCCCGAGGCGGTCCCCCGCGCCTCCGTGCACCGCAGCCGGTAAGCCCAGCAACCAGAAGCCGCCACCTGTCCCCTGCGCCCGGTCCACGCACCCACTTTTGGGCTCCATGGACCGAGCCGCGTGTGCCGACCTACCGGGGACTGACACGTGTCCCCCGCCCTGGTCCATGCACCGCCGCGCCCCGCTCTGTAGACTGCACACCAAGAACCCGCCTATTCGGTGGCACCACATGTCCCGCGCCGGGTCTATGCACCATGCCGCGCCGCTCTGTGGACCGAGCGCTGCAAGCCGGCCAATGATAGGCCGCCACGTGGCATGCCGGCGGTCTACGGTCCCCCCCATGCACCAGAATCCACTGAAAACTTTCGCGAGTCCTTTTTAGGCATCCGGACTCAGAAACAAACAAGCAAATAGCTATTTTCAAGCGTTTTTCCGTGCTGAATCCAAATCCAACCTCTGTTTGGTCCAAAACCCTTTCTAAAATTTGGAAAATGCAGCCGAAGCCCAATCCAACACTAGATACCTCACTGGGTCCATCAGTGGCATCCCTTGATGCACTATGGGCCAGACACACGAACAATAGGTGTTTCACACTGTGGATTCACGGAAAAAACTGCATGGGGACCTGGACCACTACATGAGCGGCATACACTCGCCCACTCGGAGGTGGTC
The DNA here is from genome assembly GCA_029204045.2 of Tillandsia leiboldiana. Lineage (NCBI taxonomy): Eukaryota > Viridiplantae > Streptophyta > Magnoliopsida > Poales > Bromeliaceae > Tillandsia > Tillandsia leiboldiana. The sequence goes on from CM055065.1 coordinate 10,801,812, forward strand.
GCCTGTCCGGCTATCACGATGAGGTGGCCCGATCTGCCAGGCTAAAACTCTGCGATGCTCCTACTACCTGTAAAGGCATGGGAGGCATCGATGCTGATGATGGAGCTGGCAGTCCTGCCCTCGGCAAGATGACGAGTAGTGCCCTGTCTGTCCGCAGCGAATGACACATCTGTTCGGGCGCCTCTGATACTGCTGCTACTGTGGGTGCCTCGGTGGTCGATAACCTCCTGACCTCTGTCCCCTCTAAGACCCACGACCCTGAGACTGAAATCGTGGCGGCCTCGGTGGTCCCGATCTGCTGGACTGTCCGACATCAAAAGGCGGTGGGCGCTTCTCTCCAGAGCTGGTCCCTGGCGCTCTGTCCCTCTCAGACAGGACCACCGATCCCCGCTCAACCCACAGAGCATGATTAACCGTCGCGTTTAGAGTCGGCGATCGTTGGGAATGAACAAACTGATAGATGTCCCGATGCAGTCCCCTCTCAAAAAGGTCCACCCGTTGGGCCTCGTCCCATGCAAGATAGGGTACGCAGCTCAGCAACGGCATAAACTCAAGAACATACTCCTGTAGTGGCTGACTCCCCTACTGCAAGTGTCTCAAATCTCCCTCCAATTTCTGCTTGACACTGTCGGGGAAAAAGGCCCCGAGTAGCGAAGCACGAAACTCAATCCAGGTCATCAACTGAACTCCCGAGGGTCCAATCGGACAAACTCGACGCCACCAAGTCTCGGCGTCCTTCTCAAGAAAGTGAGTAGCCAGATGCACCTGATACTTCTCCTGCACGAAGAAGTTCTCAAACAACTTTTCCAAAGCCGCTATCCAGTTCTCCGCCTCCCAAGGCTCCGAACTCTATCCCGAGAACTGCGGGGGATGATACTGACAAAAATGAGTCATTCGGTCGGTCAAGTCCTGCTGCTCCTCCTCCATCAATGGTGCAATCGGGGTTGAAATCGGCGATGCCACAATTAGAGCTACTGCTGGTGGTGCCGCAGGGGATACTCTCTGCTCAAATAGGCGCATCATACGATCAATGTTCTTCTCCTAGCACGACATCGCCTCTGACATCAGCGCCACCTGGGCCTGCAACTCCCAAACCCTACTCTGCTGGTCCTGCCCTGACTCCTCCCGCTCATGCTCATTAGAAGATGAAGGCTGAGAACGCGTCAGTACTCTGCGTCGTGAAGGCATCTCTCGCACCTACGACAAAAGGAGAATATCAAAACGAAAACAACACTCGGCCCAATCTAGCGAAAGTCTAAGACATGTCCCCCTTTCTGTAGCACTATGTTGTTTGCAGCCAACAAAGCCGCTTACCGGGAGAAGACATATCAATCACTCATCCCATCTCTTGGGAGAGTTACAACTCAATCAGGACTCTCGCTAAAGTCACGTCTCTCACGACAGTCATCCTATTGTCCAACCAAGGCCTAGGGTTACCAAGTCCTCCATGACCTACAACCTAGGCTCTGATACCGTCTCCAAAACCAGCGGTCTGCCCACTAAGTCTACTAGAGGTATAAGATAACAATATGGTAAAAAGGGGAGATAAAAGCTGGAAATAACTCTACAGCTACCATGCCTCTATCTATCATGCTTAAGAGATGATACCGATGATAAAAATGCATCTACTCGATATGCTCAGTCAACCCAATCATCCCGACTGCCACACAGGGTGCAGTCAAACTTGCGCCCACCTACTATCACACATCCAGAAGAGGACGGAATTTACGTAAGGGGTCCCACGCGGACTGCATCGACAAGTCGCGATAACAAAGTAACAGGCCTAGCTCCGGAGCGGCACTCGAGGGGAGCGAACCCACCGAGGAAAGTATCTGCGCATCTCTGTCGAGCTCAATATGGCTCCTATAGGCTATAGTCAAAATCCACGATAAATCAGATTGGCAACAACAACAATCCATCACTAACAACATCAGCCGAAAACTCCACGGCTCGGGATCACCGTCTACCCACGGCTCCCTAACTCTAGTACTGATCTGACCTCAGCTATCAGACTCCACTCGGCCTCCAGGCACAACCGCAACATGCATCCTATACTATCTCGACCACTCGGCCCACTACCCGGGCGAGAAGAAACTCTATGTCCAGGAAAGCAATAATAAAAGTGAGTAGGGATGTCTAAATACAACCACTAGCTCAAGTGAGGATTTTATACTAGTCTGGTCAAAATCATGCAACATATGATGGGGTGCTAGTCAAAGTTCCACAACTCTATCAATAACATGATATAACAATAATAGCACCTATACTATCATGTTGAGTCCTATCATACTAGAATTAGTAGGAAGTCCGCAGTTTTTGAGGAAAACAAACACAGCTGGATGCACGCGTCGATCCAGAGTCCAAATGAGCCAAAACTGGACGTGTGCGATCCTCAGGTTCCCACGGTTCCAACGAACCAGAAATCACCTGAAAACTCCTCCCGGTCACTATGATACAAGCCAAACACCGCGGTAAACCCAAATCACCAAAACAATAACTCCGCAGCAAATCAGTCTGAAAGACAACAAAATATCACCTTTGAGATACTCTCCAAAAACTCCAAGAAAAATACGGCTGCAATCCTCTCAAAGTGTAGATAGAAATCGAGTCCTCAAGCATTAAATTCCGCCACCCGGAAGCCGAGAAAAAGCTAAAACACGCTCCGCTGTCCAGAAAAGTCCACAGCAAGAAAAGGGTTCAAAGATGCTTAGTAAAACCCCAAAAAAACCCAAAACAGAGATGTGAGGACCCGAATCCCCGCTTAAGGGTTTGCTGATGGATTAGTGGCTTCTGGGAGTGTTTGTGCGTGCGTCGGGCCCAAGGAATGGATTCAGGGTGTAAAATAGGAGCAAGATTGTCTAACCGGAAGCCTTTGACAAATTTTAGAATTGGAATTGGGCCAAACGGACATCGGATTTGGATTCAGCGCGCGAAAACGATGGAAATGGACTATTTACTTGTATTTTTCGGAGCCCAATCGCCAAAATACGGATTTCGAGGCGTTGGAGCACTGTTCCGGCGGCCGGAGTTGCGCCGGCGGCAACGGCAGGCGGCGGAGCGCGGCGGCGGGCTGAGGCGCAGCCGCTCCGTCCACCGCGGAGGCGTGCACCCAGGCGCGGGACAGGTGGCGGCATCCGGTTGGCCGGCGCAGCAGCCGCGGTCCACGGGAGAAGCGCGGGTGTACGGTGGACCGGAGGGTGGACACGTGGCATCTCTGGATTGGCCAGCTCACGTGCGCGCGGTCCACGCAGCAATGGCGGGCAGGTAGCGGTACACCCGGGTCAACCGGGGCGTCGTGCGCGGGGCAGGTGTCACGCCCCGAGTTCAAAAACCAGTGTATAAATTTTTTTTTTTTTTTTTTTAATCAGAGTTGCAAAAACAGCCAGGGCAATGATAGACCGCCACATATATAGAAGAGTCCCAATCCCCTATGGAATTGAGCCTTTTCTATATATGTACGGCTAGCTTGGCAACAAAATCAAAGTACTAACTACGTACTACAAACAACAGTAACAAGTAAACTTTACAACTATCTTTACAAATATACAACTGAAGTACAATTTCCTTTCTCTCAAACAACTATTACATAACTTTTCGGCTGTCCAGGGTCAACCTCTATATCGATACCTCGCCAATTCGTCCCAACATCCCAACACCCGCTCGACCTGAAAAACAGTCACCCGAGGGTGTGAGACACACCGGAGTGTATCCCAGTGGGCACGACGAGCCGAGAAATAGCAGATCGTACCTACTGGTATACAATACTAGCGGATAGTAAAGATCACATTAGGTAAGCATTTATGAAGCGAATGAATAACCAACAGGAATAGTATAATCTTGACAGGAATATAATGAACCAAGCATGCGGAATAATGGTATAGGCAGGTATCAAACAAATGATTATCTTCAAACCGAAATCAGGAATCATGAGATAAAACAAAAGCAGACTAAAAGCAACATATGCAATAGGTACTGATCAAGCTAGAATATGGAAGTATAAAAGCTATGCATCAATCATAAAAATATCAAGTTCCCAATCAATGCCACTATTGGTCACGAAGACCTCAGGCTCATGCCACTATCTGGCACCTATCTGGCTGACATAACCCCGCACCCACATGTGCTATCAGGGGGTTCACGGGCCTTTCTCTAGACCACTTTACCGGTAAAGAACACTGTGACGGTGGCCAAACCGTCAGTGTACGTGAAGTACAGCGGTGCGTGGCGATCATAATGCTATGCTCAAGCTCGTTGTCCACTGACCGGGTAATCGGCAACAAGCCGGGAAATCCCCACTGGGATGCAATAACAAAGTCAACTGAATCTCAACTCTCATGCAGGAATAATCAACTAAATCTCAACTCTTATGCAAGATCAAAGGCAAATCTCAACTCAACATAAGATCAACAGCAAATCTCAACTCAATCGTTCAGACCAACCAAACATACAAAACTAAACACATATTTTTGAGAAAACTATTTTGAAAACAGGTTTTAGGCCCAAACTTCGAAGAGCAATGCCTTTGTCCTATCAAACAAGAACAGACTCAGGCGACCCTACGACGTTCAGTAAAACATTTAGTTGATTAAAATTATGTGTTCAGCAGTGTAATATTTGATCAACAGGAAAGCAGGCTCAATCATAATGCAAATGCTCAAGCTCTCGGTCCACTGACCGGGTAATCGGCAACACGCCGGGAAATCCCCACTGGGATGCAATATCAGAATCAACTGAGTCTCAACTCATATGCAAGAATAAGCAGCAACTAAATATCATGGATCAGATATAATCAGGAAGTACTGATAATTAGGTATATAACCTAGCAAATGACCAATCAGGCATGGCAAATGTCCAGAATAATGATATGAATACTGGAAGCACTATGATTAATCATGTAAAGTAACAGATAACTGATAAAAGTCATAACTCAGGCATGAAGCAGTATAAACTGAATCAAAAGGAAGGCAGGCTCAAAGTAATAGTTAAGCTACCAAAAACAGGGGTCCAACCAATACCGTACACAGAGGGCCGAAATGATAAAGCCCGGACCGAAGATAAACCCACCTGTCAAATCGCAGGCGACTAGACTGAATCGACTGTACGCTCAGAACCAGGTGCAAACTGGATAGACCTGAATCAACATATTGATCAGGGATCAACTTTAACTCTAACTTATTTCAAGTCAATCTTAATCCTTTTAATTACTTAACCTCAGTGTTTGACAACCACACTTAGACCAACATAATCTTTTTCGTTTAATCTTTGGTAAAATTACCAAATTGCCCCTCCGGGAATTCCCTTTTTGAATTTCCGAAAATACTCGGGCTTAATCTTGCCGCTGGCTCAACCAGATTCTACTGGGACTCAACAGTCGGCTGGTGAAACCGCCGCAATTTCTCAAATTGCGCGATTGCCACCCGGATACCGTTAAATCGACGATTTTGCTGATTCTCGAACTGTTATCTGATTTCCGCTCAACGAGAGCCGTTGGAATCCTAACAAAAAGCTTTGGACTCTATTATACACTGTACTAAACAGTACACGAAGTCATTTTTGCATTTAGACCCCTAGGGTTCCGAAAATCGCATTTTTAGTGTCTTTTTAGCACTATTTTCGCTCGTACTTTCAACTGGAAATTCATTTTCACGAGCCGTCACTTCCAGCAGGTGACATTTAACTCACTGAACACCGTGCTCACACATTTGTGGCAGCACGCAACCTGAGGAAAACTTCGGGCCATACAATACCTTGCTAACCTAGCCAAAATGAATTTTTGTTTCTCCGGATCACCAAAACCTAAATCTAACGCGAGCATCGCGTCCAGTGACCCCAAATTAGTCAAAAGCTCACTGTTACAATTTTTCAAACAGTCCAGAATAAACCTAGGGCCAAACATTTAACATAGAGCTTGTTTAACTAGATCTTTTAATCTAACAGTGCAAACTGGAAATAATTTGGAGCATCAGTCTCCTGGGAACTCAAGAATACCCAGGCTCACCTTTGGGCAGTCCAAAACTTGCTGGATCAAAGAGATCCATGACCTAGCTCTCTAACATTAAGCACAATGTTCCAAACAGCAGTCCACACAGATCTTGTTTGATCTAAAGTGAGCATCAAGCTCAGGGGGTTATTTGGAGCATCTTTCATATTTAACTCGAAGCCTAATTCCAAACTTTTCTTCTCTGTGGCATTTCCACAAACACTTGGGGTGCACAATATCACACAACACACACAAGCCATTCCCAAAGTTCATTCTCTGCAATTACTGAACCAAATCTTTTAAAACTTGGAGGGAAATGTTTATTAGGACCTAGGCAATGATCCCAGCAACATCTCTGGGCATGTGGCCGGCGGCGGGGAAGCTCGCCGGCGTCGGAGCAAGAAGCTCGGCCGAATGCACAAAACCCGAATTTTAGGGTTTCGATCTGCGAGATGGATACTCAACCAAACTCCACCAAATTTGGAGGAGATGGTCCTTACTTCCTACAGATTTTTCCCATGATTTTATTTTTCAATTTGGTTCAGTGGTTGCCGAGTTCTCTCGAGGCGGAGCTAGGTTAGGTTTCCGGCCAACTATATCTCCCGCCTGCCATGCAACGTGCATGGGAAGCTCAGGCTTGGCAGGGAGCATTACAAAGACCTAACTAACCTACTGCTAAGGGTCTTGGGCTAAATCATTCATTGGTTAAGTGCACTCACCTTTGCCGAACTCGAGGAAGATAGGAAGAAGCCGGGTTCCCTCTTCTTCTTCCTCTCGCGACTTCGGCTAACTCCAGCAGAGTCCTCAATCACCAGGAAAACCTCAGAGCACTCCAACTTCACCTTGGAAGAGCTTTGGTCCCAACCTTTCTTTTCTCTCTCTCTCTCGGGTTATCTCACTTGGGCTTGTGTCCTCGGCCACCCCAGTGTACAGGCAATGGTATGGGGAAATCAGAGGAGTTTTGTGATGCCTTAACATCTCTCAGACCCCTCGTGCACTGAGCCAAGGAACCCAAAAGCCACTTCACACTTAATGCATTGATTACTTTGCAAATAACCCTAAACCTAGTTCACACTCAACCTCAATCTCTGGAATCTTTACAGGAGATGCAAAAATACATCCAACACCCCATAGTTTAATTCCCTAAATGTTTGATACACCAAACATATAGGTTTTATAGAAAAATATTGATTTTTCGGTACTTTTCACGTAATTCGAGAAAATCCGCTCAGCGAATTGCGAAACAGACTTCGCCACGACGTTCGGCTCGTCGAGACCTGTCAGGTAGCATATTTGTTTGTTTAATTTGGCGATCGGATAAAATCTCGGGTCAACTAGTTCTTGTATGTCGCATATCGACGCACGCACTTCGATGCACCCGGATCGCCAAACGTGATATCCGTCAGTGCCATTGCGCTCAGAACGTCTAAATTAGCTAGGTTTGACTACTCATACCCTTATGTCAGGGTTTCAGAGAGCGAATCGGCCAACAGTGGTCGAAAGGGAATTAAAAATGCAAGGTTACTATTCACAACTTAAGTTGTGGGACCCGTTCTTCTCCGCTGTTTTGCGGAAGATCCGACCGTCAGATCGTCGACAAGTGAATATGAAACTTTCATGTTTCATCAAAACGATCGCAATGGTGCTCTCGGATTTTCTAGATCAGCCCCCGATCAAAAGTCGATATTTCTGGGCCACTATTGATCCACTGAGTTCTAAATCTTGCTAAAATTACTAATTAAATAAATTCCAAAAGTATTTTATAGTCTTTAAATTTGTAGAGTACTACATTACCCACAACTTCTAAGAAGTTTCGTCCCCGAAACTTAAACTTAACTAATCCACTATTAAACCTCTAAAAGGTTCGCAGAGATGACCATCAGTCACAAAGCGTCGTTAACTCTCAGGCTACTCATTTAAACCCAATCTAAATATTCCCCATTACAGGGCAGAGTATTTCTCAGTTCTTTCGAAAGTACGTTGTCGGCCGCCAACGTGCTTACCCAAAGAAAGGCGAAATACCATAGATCTGTCGCCAACCACTAGTTGGGGACACAACTCACATCTGAAGGTACATCACATACCTCCCTACACAGTCACTATGCCAATGACATAACCTCTACCAAAGGTCACTACCATCACGTGGTCAGGAATGCCACCCTGTCTATCCCCAAGAAACTAGAACCATAATTCACTATTTTCCAACTTCTTATTAAAATTGACACATAGGCCAAAATTTAAATCCAACCCAAACCAGGATTATCATTGGGCACACAAGCCACTGAATTATGACACGGGAATACTGAAAAGTCAACCCTTCAACCACATGTATTGTAACTGATCTGAGCCCTCTGGCTCCACTGAAACATCAAGCCCAAGGCCGAAACCATGACCGCGGCTAACCTTGTACTAACAATGATTCTCAAAACCCGAATACGAAACACATCTAAGTTTCAAACCATTATTCCGAAACCCACCGCTCTCTCGTGAACACAAGTCATCCTAGGGTTCGTTCCTAACCAAACCTAGGCATCGTATTCCTATTGCTCTGATACCATCTAATCTATCACGCCCCGAGTTCAAAAACCAGTGTATAAATTTTTTTTTTTTTTTTTTTTTAATCAGAGTTGCAAAAACAGCCAGGGCAATGACAGACCGTCACATATATAGAAGAGTCCCAATCCCCTATGGAATTGAGCCTTTTCTATATATGCACGGCTAGCTTGGCAACAAAATCAAAGTACTAACTACGTACTACAAACAACAGTAACAAGTAAACTTTACAACTATCTTTACAAATAAACAACTGAAGTACAATTTCCTTTCTCTCAAACACCTATTACATAACTTTTCGGCTGTCCAGGGTCAACCTCTATATCGATACCTCGTCTGTGACGACCTGAATCTCTGCAGAGCTGTGGTAGAGTCATTGGTGACATCTAGGGAGCTTGTACTGTGTGTTGGAGGTGTTTGTGCACCAATTGGACTGTTGTGGCGGACTTCGGGCTTACTAGATCACGTGGGTGATCAATGGACTCCGTCGGATCGTTAGAAGTGGTTTTGCGCGATGCGGATATTAAAAATGGACTCAGCGCAAAGTTTGGACCAAGGAATACCTTTCCGGATGCCATCGGCAAATTTTGGGGTTGGAATTTGGCAAAATGGACATCAAATTCGGATTCAGCGCGCGAAAACGGTCAAAACGGACTACCCACTTGTTATTTTTGAGCATCGGGTACTGTTCATGCCGGAACAGTGTTTCCGGCCGCCGGCGGGCAGCGGCGGCGGCGGCGGGCAGCGGCGGGAGCACGGCGGACGGGCTCGGGCAGGCGGCGGAGCGGCCGCGGGCAGCGGGCGGAGCGCGGGCAGCGCGCGGGCAGTGCGCGGCGGTCCACGGGCCGTCGTGCACCGGGGGACTGGACACGTGGCAGTGTCGGAGTGGTCGGTTTAGTGGACTTGGTCTACGGAGCAGGCGGGCGTGGTGCATGGACCGGGGTGGACACGTGGCGTACGGTGGTTGGTGCGGTGTTGAGCGCTCGGTGCACCGAACGGGTGCGGGTGACCTCGGGTTCCGTGCCTGGCAGGGGCGCCAGGCGGCGCGTCAGGCGGGCACGTGGGCGCGGCAGGCGGGCGTTGACCGGGTGCGCGCCACGTGTCGTCGCCGCGTTGGTCACGCGTCGCGCAGTGGATGGTCTGGATGGCTGTCCGCTGTGCGGGGGGCGACGTGGAGGCCCGGTGGGCTTTCGGGCGCGCACAGTGTTGGGCCGTGGCCCAACACTGTAGCCGCCCGAAAGTTGGAGCGCCCGGAAATTGGGACTTAATGGGAATTATCTGATTTGTTTCCAGCTTGTATTTAAAGGCTGAGTTCAACTGAAGAGAACTTCTTCTCTGTGCGGATTTTTCACAGTGCAACCTTCACAAGAAATCCTCCTCTCCCTGTGGCGATTCCATCTGCAGATTCTAGGATTTTTTGGCAGCACGCATCCCGAGGTTACTATTTTTACGGCGCGGCGCGACGCTCGTTCGTTTGTGTTCTTCCTCGTCGCATTTCGGTGCGAGGACTCCCCCGGCTTACTCCGACCTCCGAATGAGGCGATTCTTGCACCGTTGGACTCACGACAGGTAGGGCTACGTTTCCCATGTTTACTGGTTTTTCCCATTCCGAGCTTTTCATGGGTTTTTCGGATCACCTTGTGACCTCATTTTCTGGGGCGGAGTTTTGGGACAGCGGTGTGGTATTTTGGCGATATCTTCGCGCACAGGCATCGGATTGGGGTGATTCAAAAGGCCATTTTGCATCTAAACATCACGAGGAATATCCCCAAATTTTCTTGGAATTTTCTGAATTTTTCCCCGAAGGTGACTATCCATGTTTACAGAATCTTGTGGTTCAGTTTTTGAGAGTAGTTTATTTCGGGGTGGTTCCCTTGTCGGATTTGTTTCTCAGTGTAGGAAACTCGGATTTGAGCGTGCAGGTAGTCGTTTCGACGGGTTCGTCGTGAGGATCGTGACGGTATTTTTCTAGGAATTTTCCGGGCATTTCTCGCAGGTAAAAACAGGGAAACTGTGGACTGTTGTGTTTGAGGCAGATTTGTGTGAGCATTGTATGTTATTATGTATGTTCTTTTGGGAATTTTGTACAGCGATCGCGGCGGCTTATCGGTTTGGGCGAGAGCACTTCTTGGACTTGGAATTAGCGATCGAGGTGGGTGGTTGTTGTTTACCTCTATTTTGACATGCTCACTAGGAATATTAGAGTGATCCCTTTATTTGGACATGCATGCTTAAGTGGTATAAATTGTGAGCCTTTCCTATGGAAATTACTATTGTGGATATTGATAGTGGTTGGGACTTATACATGTTGGTATGGATGGAATGTTAGCGTTTAACCTTGCATGTGGGTTGGATTATTTTATTATGGGCTTTATGATTATCTTGTTAGTGGTTGGCACTATTTGAGGACTTTATGACATGCATAGGTGGATAGTGATGCTTTATCATGGATTATAGATATGTGTGGTTGGATAATGTTTTAGCATGATGGTTATATCTATGCGGAGTTATTAATTGTTACACATGTGGAACCACTATTGGTCGCCTTTTCCTTTATTTCCTTGAGAACACTTGCATGCTTGTTTGGACATCTAGGTAGGCCATCTTTTATCGCTACACTTTCATGCTGGAACTTTACTTAGGAGAAACCTTGTTTGCTTCTTTCTTCTTTTCGTTAGTCAGGTGGGTTTGCTCGGGTTTGAGCAGGGGTTTGGGATAGTGTAGCCGGGGCCTGGATTATGGATCATGGGTTTTGGCGGCGACCGCGGATATTGGGCGGTTGACCGGATGTCGGTTATAGGACATCGGTGATAGGGCATGATTATGGACTAGAGGGTTTTGTGGCAACCGCAGATAGTAGGCGGTTGACCAGATGTCGGATGTGGGACATGTTTGTGATTGTGGGTTATTCTGGCGACCGCGGATTTTGGGCGGTTGACCGGAGGTCGGTTGTGAGACCTGGTCGTGGATTGTGGGGTATTGCGGCAATCGCGGATATTGGGCGATTGACCGGATGGTTACTTTTGCATCTGATTGGGGAATCAGTTTTCTTTCAGTGGAGGGTTTGTTCCACTGGGGCTTTATAGTTGTGATCCAATCCTGCTTTTATCACCGGCGCGGTTATTGCCCGGTGATGCTTTTATTACACCGGCGCGGTTATTGCCCGGTGATGCTTTACTCGTGTGGGTAGCTCCCCTCGAGATCCCCTTCGGAGGCCGGGGCTGGACAGTTAGGGACAGGATTTTGCTATCACATCGGCGCGGCTTATTGGCCCGATGATGAGGGCGGCAGCAGGAACTTGCTATCACATCGGTGCGGCTTTCTTGCCCGATGATGAGGGCGTACAGATTGGGTTCATCTGGGACGGTTGGTTATTGTTGCATACGGTTATTCCAGTCTAGGACTGTATTTTAGAGGCATAGTAGTGGTAATTTTTCTTTTGCAGCGGTTTCATTTCTTACACTCTTCTTTCCTTTTGGCCTCTGGTAGGCCTAGTGGGTGTGTCAGAGTTTGAGGTTTTACCCACTAGGGGAGGCTACTGGTTTACAAGTAGTTCTCACCCCCATTCTTCTTTCCTCTTTTTCTTCTTCCTTGTTTTGCAGTGTCTTTTGCGGGTGCTGCTGGGCTTTCAGCGGCGGGTTCGAGGAGAGAGGACGGCTGAGTAGATAGATCTCGAGGCAGGTTGAGCGTGTTAGCTGGACTGTTGGTGTACCAAGGTTTCCTCAGACGGTTGTACTTTTACATTGGGACTGGCTTTTGCCAGCAGGTTGTATTTATTTGGTGAGCTGGGGAGAGACGATGTATCATTTCTACAGATGTATTGTATTTTATTTCCAGCTTCAGTCTGAGATGTATTAGTTTTAGTTCAGCTCTGTTTTTATTGCTCTTTTATTGTTATCTCTTATATCTGAGCAGGTTTGGCGCTTCGTGTACACGGGAAAATACCGTGTGCACGGCGGATCGTAGACGAGCCCGGGTTCTGGTTTACACCCGGGGCGTGACAGATTAGGTGGTATCAGAGCTTAGGGATAGGTCATTTGGGACTTAGGAAACCCTAGGCTTTTCGGCGGACCCTAGGATGTTTAGTGCGTGAGAGACACGACATTTTGCGAAAGTCGGTGATTATTTATTTGACTCTTCCTGTGAGTGAAGAGGGATCGACATACCCTATTTTTGTGGGACAGTTATGTTGGCTGCAGACAACATAAAGTTACAAAAATAGAGCGATGTCTTGACTTTCGCTAGATTGGGTCGAGTGTTTGGGGTGTGCTGATTTGCGGTTTTGTCGTGGTGAGCGGTGTCTCCCCGACGTTGGGCCCTGACCCGGGTGCACCTTGGTGTGGCAGTTGGGTCTGAGCTGGTTGTTTCGGGCCAGATACCCAGATTGGTACGTCTGAGAGCTCCGGACCAGCCAGGGTAGGTGTGTTGGAGGCAGATCAGCGGAGCAGTGGCATCGTTGTCGGAGCGGTGACACAGTTGTCGGGATCAGCGCAGTGGCACAGTTGTCGGAGCGGTGACACAGTTGTCGGATCGGACAGTGGCACAGTTGTCGGAGTAGCGAGTAGCCCCTCAGTGCCGACGTTTAGTGTTGGGGCACCGAGGTAGGGTGGACAGTGACAGCGGGTAAGCTGTGGGATTGCTTGATGAAGCGAGCAGTTTTGGCGGATGAGTCACCCCGATTGTGGATTGATGTGTGGAGTCTTTGAAGACAGGGTCTTGTTTGTGGGGGGATAGAGGAGTGCTTGGAAGCTTTTGCGTCAAGAGTCAACGCAGTTGCTGAACTACACGCTCCATGTGTAGAGGGACGGGGGCGCATAGGATATGAGTGTCTGCAAGTGGATTGCGCCAGGATACCTTTTAAGCGTTTGGGTCCCTCCAGTACGGATTAGGGACGCCTCATTGGGGTAGGCGCCGGGTGTGGAGCGTGGTAGTGTAGTTCCTTGGGTTGGGATCTACGCCTGGGGCGAGTTCTGATTGAGGCGCTTGGCGCCGGTGATGGAGGACAGATCAGTCGGTGGAGGCATCCCGATTTCTTTTTCCAGGATACTGGATTTCTGAGACTGTCGGAGCACATATGTTACATCGGTGTCGTGTGGTGGTTACTTGTGGGCTGGCGGGTTCGGTTTCTTTCGCGGCGGTTGATTATGCCGCAAGGACAGTTTCTTGGGGAGCCAGGCCGGAGGTGTTGGTGTGCTTGGGTTGCTGAGGGTTATCTTCGCCTCTATAGTTTTGACTTCGGGAGCGAGGCGGATGTTTCGCATTGGATGAGTAGATTTTGGCTTGGGTGTTGATGCCGAGAGTCGGGGAATTGCTTCTACATCCCGAACGTTTAGAGATTAGAGAGCAGAGTCTATTGATCAGTTGGGGGGCTTATATAGGATAACTTGGGGGTACCGAGGTATGGGATCGAGCATTTGTGCCGATGGACTTGTGGTTGGATTATCTGAGACCCTGGGAGGAGCAGATGCGTGTACCGATGCAGGCTACTGGTAGCTCGAGCGGTTAGCCCAGCTGTACTTGGATGAGGTGGTGCGGTTTTTCTGGAATGCCCGCCTCTATTTGTTCTAGTTAGAGAACCGAGGATTGTATCGCGTCTCTGGGGAGGTATTTAGACAGGCTTGGAGCTTGAGGGGGATGATTGGATATTTACTCCCTCTATTTGGTTGAGTTTCGGGTTGAGGATTGATTTTAGTTTCGAGGTACGAAACTTTCTTTTAGTGGGGGAGGATGTTGATGACCTGGATCTCTGCAGAGCTGTGGTAGAGTCATTGGTGACATCTGGGAGTTGTACTGTGTGTTGGAGGTCTTTGTGCCCAATTGGACAGTTGTGGCGGACTTCGGGCTTACTAGATCACGTGGGGGATCAAGGGACTCCGTCGGATCGTATAGCAGTGGTTTGCGCGATGCGGATATTAAAAAATGGACTCAGTGCGAAGTTTGACCAAGGAATACCTTTCCGATTGCCATCGGCAAATTTTGGGGTGGAATTTGGCAAAATGGACATCAAATTCGGATTCAGCGCGCGCGAAAACGGTCAAAACGGACTACCCACTTGTTATTTTGAGCATGGGTACTGTTCATGCCGGGACAGTGTTTCGGCCGCCGGCGGCAGCGGCGGCGGCGGCGGGCAGCGGCGGAGCACGGGCGGACGGGCTCGGCAGGCGGCGGAGCGGCAGCGGGCAGCCGCGCGGGCAGGCGCGCGCGGGCGCGAGGCGCGGCAGTGCGCGCGGTCCAAGGGCCGTCGTGCACGGGGGACTGGACACGTGGCAGTGTCGGAGTGGTCGGTTTAGTGGACTTGGTCTACAGAGCAGGCGGCGTGGTGCAGGACCGGGGTGGACACGTGGCGGACGGTGGTTGGGCTGTTGTGTTTGAGCGCTCGGGCACCGACGGGTGCGGGTGGCCTCGGGTTTACGTGCCTGGCAGGGGCGCCAGGCGGCGCGTCAGGCGGGCACTGTGGGCGCGGCAGGCGGGCGTTGAGGGTGGCGCCACGTTTCGTCGCCGCACGTTGGTCAACGCGTCGCGCAGTGGATGGCCTGGATGGCTGTCCGCTGTGGCGGGGGGCGACGTGGGGCCCGGTGGGCTTTCCGGGCGCGCACAGTGTTTGGGCCGGGCCCAACAATGTAGCCGCCCGAAGTTGGAGCGCCCGGAAATTGGGACTTAATGGGAATTCATTGAGTTGTTCCAGCTTGTATTAAAAGGCTGAGTTCAACTGAAGAGAACTTCTTCTCTGCGCGGATTTTCAAGTGCAACCTTCACAAGAAATCCTCCTCTCCCTGTGTCGTTCCATCTGCAGATTCTAGGATTTTTTGGCGGCACGCATCCCGAGGTTACCATTTTTTACGGCGCGGCGCGACGCTCGTTCGTTTGTGTTTCTTCTTGCGTCGCATTTCGGTGCGAGGACTCCCCCGGCTTACTCCTACCTCCGAATGAGGCGATTCTTGCGCGTTTGACTCACGACAGTAGGCTACGTTTCGCATTTTTACTGGTTTTTCCCATTCCGAGCTTTTCATGGGGTTCGGATCATCTCTGTGACCTCATTTTCTGGGGCGGAGTTTGGGACAGCGGTGTGGTATTTTGCGATATCTCTTCCTTGCGCACAGGCATCGGATTGGGGGTGATTCAAAAGCATTTTACATCTACACATCACAAGGAATATCCCCAATTCTTTGGAATTTTCTGAATTTTGCCCCGAAGGGATATATCCCTGTTTTACAGAATTTGTGGTTCAGTTTTTGAGAGTAGTTTATTTCGGGGTGGTTCCCTTGTCGGATTTGTTTCTCAGTGTAGGAAACTCGGATTTGAGCGTTGCAGGTAGTCGTTTTCGACGGTTCGTCGGCGAGGATCGTGACGGTATTTTTCTTGGATTTTCTGGGCATTTCTCGTAGGTAAAAACAGGGAAACTGTGGACTGTTGTGTTTGGGGCAGATTTGTGTGAGCATTGTATGGTTAATTATGTATGTTCTTTGTGGGAATTTTGTACAGCGATGTGGTGGCGCTTATCGGTTGGGCGAGAGCACTTCTGGACTTGGAATTAGCGATCGAGGTGGGTGGTGTGTTTACCTCGTATTTTGACATGATCACTAGGAATATTAGAGTGAATCCCTTTATTTGGACATGCATGCTTAAGTGGTATAAATTGTGAGCTTTCCTATGGAAACTACTATTGGGGATATTTGATAGTGTTGGGACTTATACATGTTGGTATGGATGGATGTTGAGCGTTAACTTGCATATGGGTTGGATTATTTTATTATGGGCTTTATGATTATATTGTTAGTGGTTGGCATATTTGAGGACTTTATGACATGCATAGGTGGATAGTGAGCTTTTATCATGGCAAGACATGTGTGGTTGGATAAGGTTAGCATGATGGTTATATCTAGCGGAGTTATTAATTGTTTACACAGGAACACTATTGGTCGCCTTTCCTTTATTCCTTGAGAACACTTGAATCCTTGTTTGGACATCTAGGTAGGCCATTTTATCGCTACACTTTTCATGCTGGAACTTGACTTAGGAGAAACCTTGTTTGCTTCTTTCTCCTTTTCGTTAGTCAGTGGGCTTGCTCGGGTTGAGCAGGGGTTTTGGGATAGTGTAGCCGGGGCCTGGATATGGATCATGGGTGTTTGGCTGGGCGACCAGCGGAGATTGGGCGGTTGACCGGATGTCGGTTATAGGACATCGGTGGATAGGGCCATGATTATGGACTAGAGGGTTTTCGTGGCAACGCGGATAGTAGGCGGTTTTGCCGATGTCGGATGGGGACAGTATTGTGATTGTGGGTTATTCTGGCGACCCGCGGATTTTGGGCGGTGAAATGGAGGTCGGTTGTGAGACCTGGTTCGGGATTGGTGGGTATTGCGGCAATCGCGGATATGGGCGATGACGTGCTGTTACTTTTGCATCTGATTGGGGAATCACTTTTCTTTTAGCGGCGGGTTGGTGTTCCATTGGGGCCTTTATAGTTGTGATCCAATCCTGCTTTTATCACAAGCGCGGTTATGGCCGGTGATTCTTTTTATGAACACCGGGGCGTGCGGTTATTGCCCTGGTGCTTTACTCGTGTGGGTAGCTCCCCTCGAGATCCCCTTCGAGGCCGGGGCTGGACAGTTGGGAAAGGATTTTGCTATCACATCGGCGCGGCTTATTGGCCCGATAGAGGGCGGCAGCAGGAACTTTGCTATCACATCGGTGCGGCTTTCTTGCCCGATGATGAGGCGGTACAGATTGGGTTCATCTGGGACGGTTGGTTTTTGTTGCATACGGTATTCCAGTCTAGGACTGTATTTAGAGCATAGTAGGGTAGATTTCCCTGCAGCGGTTTCATTTCTACCACTCTTCGTTCCTTTTTGCCTCTGGTAGGCTAGTGGGTGTGTCAGAGTTTGAGGTTTTACCCACTGGGAGGCTACTGGTTTACAAGTAGTTCTCACCACCATTCTTCTTTCCCTCTTTTTCTTTCCTTGTTTGCAGTGTCTTCTGGGGGTGTGCTGGGCTGTCAGCGGCGGGTCGAGGAGAGGGGTGACGGCTGAGTAGTAGATCTCGAGGCAGGTTGAGCGTGTTAGCTGGAATGTTGGTGTACCAGGTTTCCTCAGACGATTGTACTTTACATTTGGGACTGGCT
>CM055065.1:10819565-10853169 GCA_029204045.2 Tillandsia leiboldiana
GGATTTGTGCAACAATGAAGTTATCCTGATAATGCTTCACAAAGAGAGTCCGATCTGCTCCCCCTCGAGTATAGCCTTCTCCAAAAGGTGCTTTGTCAACCTTTTGTACCACGCTCGCGGTGCTTGTTTTAAACCGTAAAGAGCCTTTTTCAAGCGAAAAACATGGTTAGGTAGTTTACAGTCTACAAAACCTTTCGGTTGAGCCACATAAACTTCCTCATTTAAAAACCCATTTAAAAATGCGCTCTTAACGTCCATTTGAAAGAGTTTTATTTTAAAGTGACAAGCAATAGCGAATAAGATACGAATGGACTCGAGTCTAGCTACAGGGGCGAACGTTTCATCAAAGTCTATACCTTCTATTTGAGAGTAGCCTTGAGCAACTAAACGTGCTTTGTTCCTGATGATGGTACCATCCTCATTTTTCTTGTTCTTGAAAATCCATTTAGTACTGATCACATTGTGTTGCTTCGGAGGCGTCGTTAATTCCCAGACTTTGTTTCGTTCAAACTGATGGAGCTCTTCCTGCATTGCTTCAATCCAGTAGTCATCCTGAAGAGCTTCATCGACGTTCTTTGGTTCGATCAAGGAAACGTAACATGCGAATCCACAAACCAACTGTCTCCGAGTTTTGACTCCTTCTTGTGGGTCTCCAATGATGTTTGATTCAGGATGATCCTTGGAGATGCATAACGTTTGATGCAATGGAGTACTCGGAGGTACAGAGATGATTCCTGCACATCAGATAAACTTGAAGAACCATTAGATGCATCATTAATATTGGAAGTATTATCATGAGAAGATGCTTTTACAGGAGTATCATCATCAAGAGAGATATCAGGGGTAGATTTATCAGATACAAAGTGGAAAGCTTCATCTACTTTAACATTTATGGATTCTACGATCGTTTTAGATTCCAAGTTAAATACCCGATATGCTCTACTATTTGTAGAATAACCCAAGAAAATCCCTTCGTCACTTCGAGAGTCAAATTTTCCAAGATTTTCGCGGTCACGTAAAATGTAACACCGACTCCCAAAGATGCGAAAATATTTGATGTTGGGTTTTCTACAACACCATAGTTCATATGGTGTATTTAACGTACCCGGGCGCAAATAAACTCGATTAATAACATAGATTGCAGTGTTCACAGCTTCTGCCCAAAAATATAACGGTAAATTCCGGCTATGAAGCATAACACGTGCCATCTCTTGTACAACCCTGTTTTTGCGCTCGACTACACCATTCTGTTGAGGTGTATAGGGTGCTGAGAATTCATGTTTAATGCCATTGGAAGTGCAAAAATCAATGAATTTAGAATTTATGAATTCTCCACCTCTATCACTTCTAACACGAATGATCTTTTCATTCTTTTCAATCATAATACGAAGGCAAATCTCGTGAAAAGAATCAAAAGTATCAGCTTTCTCTTTTAAAAATGCTACCCAAGAATACCTAGAGAAATCATCAACCAATAAGAAAATATACCATTTACCTCCCAAGGATGGTTGACGAGTCGGCCCCACGAGATCCATATGCAATAATTCTAAGGGCCGTTTGGTACCGACGTGATTCAAGTTCTTGTGTGCAGTCCTAGATTGTTTTCCCTTTTGACAACCACCACACACAATGTTTTGATTAAGTGAAAGTTTAGGAACCCCCTTGACCTCGTCTTTGTTTGAAATTCTAGCAAGTTCCTTAAAATTTATGTGACCTAGCCTTTCATGCCAAAGTGTTTCATTATTCAAAGAGGCTAAGTTACAATTTTCAGAAATTTTATTGGGAACAACATAACAATTGTTTTCAGATCTAACCCCTTTTAAAAAGAAAACATGATCCTTATCAGTTACAATGCATTCAACAGATGAAAAATTAACAGAAAAACCATTGTCACAAAGTTGACTGATACTTATGAGGTTAGTCTTAAGCCCATCAACAAATAACACATTATTCAGAATCGGGCCATCTGGAATAGCTACTGTTCCTTTTCCAACAATTTTGGAAGACTGACCGTCTCCGAAAACTACAAGTCCTCCGGAGATTTTTTCAAAATTTTGAAAGCAGTTTTTGTCACCGGTCATGTGACGGGAACAGCCGCTATCCAGATACCAAGACGAATTATCATATGCATGCAAGGAAATATTTGTAACAAGACAAGGGAAGATTCCACCTTTGCGTACCCAAACCTTTCGAGTTTTGGTGTACGTCGGAAATGATTGTGAAGTTGATACCTTTGGTGAAAGCGTCTTGTGTGATCCATTGCTTTTCCTTGACGACGTCGTCTTGTTTGATGAACTACCGAGGCTTTTTCCTTTCGAATAATTTGATTTCCGAGGAATCACCCTTTTAGTAGTCGTTGCAAGAAGTGCTTGAGTTGAGCGTTTGGCTCCCATCTTGCAATTTTTCCTTATGTGCCCTACAAAATTACAACAAAAACATACCTTGATGCTTGACGATTCCGAAGAGGGGGAAGAAGGTTTGTTGTCGTTGTTTGTCGTCAATTCCGGTGTTGGAGGAGGAGATACCGACTGGGGCATAAAGACTGTCCCAACCGAACTAAAATTGTCTTCAATTCGATTGTATCCGAGGCCGAACTTGTTTGATTGACCAAGACCAAGAAGCTTATCCAACTTACTCCTTCCTGATGAAAATCGCTGTAAATCATCCTTGAGTTGGAGAATGGTCTCTGTCATTTCCAATTTTTCCTGTCGAGCCTCGCCGTTAAGCTTCAAGAAGTAATTCGCTTTGTTCACCATATCTACATAATTCTTCTCGAATTGCTCATTGGACTCTTGAAGTGAAGCATTTGCTTTTATCAGATTATCCCTTTCCACTTCAAGATCGGTCGAGAGAGAAGTTACCCTTTTTACTTCTTCTTCGAGATCCTGCAATCTCCCTCTCAACCCCTTGTTTTGCTTAGCCAGTTTCTTTGAATCCCTCAAAAGTCTGTGGTAGGCTAGAGCAAAATCTTCACCTTCCGAATTATCCGATTCATCGTCCGTTGCAATCTTTTCAACAGTGGAGTTGGACAATGACTCGGATGTACTTGCCATTAAGCACATGAAGGGTGAAGATGTGGACGCGTGGAACGCCGTTGCGTTATCTTCTTCATCACTTGAC
The DNA here is from genome assembly GCA_029204045.2 of Tillandsia leiboldiana. NCBI lineage: Eukaryota > Viridiplantae > Streptophyta > Magnoliopsida > Poales > Bromeliaceae > Tillandsia > Tillandsia leiboldiana. The sequence continues at coordinate 10,822,686 of CM055065.1, forward strand.
GATGACTCATTTGACGATGAGGTGTCATCCCAAGTGACGGCTTGCATCGCCTTCTTCTTGGACGGATTCTTATTTGGACATTCCGTTGAGATATGGCTGTATCCTCGGCACTTGAAGCATTGGACTTGTCCTTCTGTGCTTTTCTTATCCTTAGAAAAACCCTCTTGCTTTCTTGACTTTTGGCTTGAAGAACCTTTGCCTTTCTTCCACTTTCCAGAGGATGAGGTTTTACTTGAATTACCCCATCGGAAGTTTCGGCGAAAATTTCTTGTCAAGGGAGCAAGCTGTTTCTCAAAGTCCTCCATAGATAAGTTCTCGTCATCGCCTGAGGAGGATGAATCCGCGTCTTCTTCTTTTGTAGTTTTCAAAGCAAAACCTGAAGACTTAGAAGAGGATGCTTTTCCAGAAGAATAGTTAGTAGGAAATGTCATTTCATATGTTTGTAATGAACCAACTAATTCTTCTACACGGATTTCGTCCGGGTGTTTAATAGTTTCAATGGCTGTAACCTTGGATCGAAATCTTTCGGGAAGAGTTCTTAATATTTTTCTTACAACTTTAAATTCTGGAATCTTCTCTCCCAAGTTAGCACATGAGTTTACGATGTCTTGCAATCGTGTGTAACAGTCTGTGAACTATTCATTTTCTGCCATGAAAATAGAGTCAAACTTGCTCGTAAGCATTTGCAGTTTCTGAATCTTCACAAGGTTAGTTCCCTCATGCGTAACTTGAAGAACATCCCAGATTTCTTTCGGAGTCTCACATGCCGAGACGCGAGAGAACTCAGTTTGAGACAAAGCATTAAATAGAGCATTAATCCCTTTGCCATTGTAAGAAGAAAAATCTATCTCTTCCTTGGTCCATTTCGACCTAGGTTTGATGGTGCGAACATCACCAATAAATTCAGTTGGATTAGACCATCTTAATTCAATTGATTGCCACACCCATTCGTCGATGGAAATTAAAAAGGATTTCATCCGTACTTTCCAGTACGCATAATTTGTTCCATCGAAGAACGGAGGTCTGTTGATGTTCCCACCTTCAACCATTGTTTACAACCCTATTCCCTCTCTGATACCACTTGTTGGGTTATGTATAATTGGATCTAAATTGGGGAAAAAACACCTAGAGGGGGGTGAATAGGTGTAAACAATAAACACTCAAAAATCTTTGCGATATAAAACCCAATGCGGAAAAATAAATAACACGCAGAGATTTTTACGTGGAAAACTCCAAACCGGAGTAAAAAACCACGGGACCGATAACACGGTGAAATCCACTAGAATTAAACACGTACAAGGTGATATACCGTACTCACAGACGACTCAACCTTTTCCATACGCTCCTAGTTGATCTTCTCCGCTCGCTCCACGACGCTTCTCGAATCCACGATCTGCGTCCAACGCCGAATCCATGACGTCCGACCGAATCCACGGTCTTCACCCAGTAGCACGCTTCGAATCCACGAACGTACCTCGCTCCGAATCCACGAGAGCGGTAGCACCTTGAATCCACAAGGCCACGCGAGTCCACGCGCCGATTTTGGGAAAATCGTTGTTTTTGGGTGGTGATGATCCGCCGAATACTTAGATTAGAAATAGATCGGAAATACCATCTAAGTATTCATTGATTTGATTCTACTCAAAATGTGAGTATGAAAACCTAGAATCAAATCAATCAATATAGATGAAGAAACATAAGATTAAATCTATTGATTTCCTTTCTTCTCTATATGTGGATCTATCTATTTCGGTCGACTTTTTCCCTTTTTCGTGGGTTACCCTAAAAGATGAATTAAATGGTCTATATATAGGTCAGAAACCATTGGAAGAAGATAAGAATCAAAAACTAACCTTTTCTGGAATTTTTCAGGACGACGATCCGGATCGGATTTCGGCGATCCGGATTGCAGTAGCGAGAAAGACAGTTTCCAGAAAAACAAAGGTTCGGGATCCGGATCGAAGTGCCTGATCCGGATCGTTCATACAATACACCAAACACCAGCGTTCGGAATCCGGATTGAAATGCCTGATCCAGATCGTTCAAATAAAATGGTAAAACCAGTGTTCGGGATCCGGATCAAAGGAGGCTACGATCCGGATTGAATTTCCGTATGAACAAACACCCTTCGGGATCCGGATTGGAAAGTCTGATCCGGATCCTGAACATATCCCATGTCCAGTTTTTGATTTTTATGCACTTAAAAATTCATCCAAGTGTTTCTACACTATAAGAAGTATTCGTATCACCAAAAATAATTAGTTAAACATACCTGATCCTTTTGAATTCTTCTTTCTTGAGATTGAGTTAAATGATCCAACTTTCTTCATCTTCAATCTTCAGGACTTAACCGAATTCACGAAATACGCTAACTCAAATTCCGTAACACAACTATCTTTACAAATATACAACTGAAGTACAATTTCCTTTCTCTCAAACACCTATTACATAACTTTTCGGCTGTCCAGGGTCAACCTCTATATCGATACCTCGCCAATTCGTCCCGACATCCCAACACCCGCTCGACCTGAAAAACAGTCACCCGAGGGTGAGAGACACACCGGAGTGTATCCCAGTGGGCACGACGAGCCGAGAAATAGCAGATCGTACCTACTGGTATACAATACTAGCGGATAGTAAAGATCACATTAGGTAAGCATTTATGAAGCGAATGAGTAACCAACAGGAATAGTATAATCTTGACAGGAATATAATGAACCAAGCATGCGGAATAATGGTATAGGCAGGTATCAAACAAATGATTATCTTCAAACCGAAATCAGGAATCATGAGATAAAACAAAAGCAGCCTAAAAGCAACATATGCAATAGGTACTGATCATGCTAGAATATGGAAGTATAAAAGCTATGCATCAATCATAAAAATATCAAGTTCCCAATCAATGCCACTATTGGTCACGAAGACCTCAGGCTCATGCCACTATCTGGCACCTATCTGGCTGACATAACCCCGCACCCACATGTGCTATCAGGGGGTTCACGGGCCTTTCTCTAGACCACTTTACCGGTAAAGAACACTGTGACGGTGGCCAAACCGTCAGTGTACGTGAAGTACAGCGGTGCGTGGCGATCATAATGCTATGCTCAAGCTCGCGGTCCACTGACCGGGTAATCGGCAACAAGCCGGGAAATCCCCACTGGGATGCAATAACAAAGTCAACTGAATCTCAACTCTCATGCAGGAATAATCAACTAAATCTCAACTCTTATGCAAGATCAAAGGCAAATCTCAACTCAACATAAGATCAACAGCAAATCTCAACTCAATCGTTCAGACCAACCAAACATACAAAACTAAACACATATTTTTGAGAAAACTATTTTGAAAACAGGTTTTAGGCCCAAACTTCGAAGAGCAATGCCTTTGTCCTATCAAACAAGAACAGACTCAGGCGACCCTACGACGTTCAGTAAAACATTTAGTTGATTAAAATTATGTGTTCAGCAGTGTAATATTTGATCAACATGAAAGCAGGCTCAATCATAATGCAAATGCTCAAGCTCTCGGTCCACTGACCGGGTAATCGGCAACACGCCGGGAAATCCCCACTGGGATGCAATATCAGAATCAACTGAGTCTCAACTCATATGCAAGAATAAGCAGCAACTAAATATCATGGATCAGATATAATCAGGAAGTACTGATAATTAGGTATATAACCTAGCAAATGACCAATCAGGCATGGCAAATGTCCAGAATAATGATATGAATACTGGAAGCACTATGATTAATCATGTAAAGTAACAGATAACTGATAAAAGTCATAACTCAGGCATGAAGCAGTATAAACTGAATCAAAAGGAAGGCAGGCTCAAAGTAATAGTTAAGCTACCAAAAACAGGGGTCCAACTAATACCGTACACAGAGGGCCGAAATGATAAAGCCCGGACCGAAGATAAACCCACCTGTCAAATCGCAGGCGACTAGACTGAATCGACTGTACGCTCAGAACCAGATGCAAACTGGATAGACCTGAATCAACATATTGATCAGGGATCAACTTTAACTCTAACTTATTTCAAGTCAATCTTAAACCTTTTAATTACTTAACCTCAGTGTTTGACAACCACACTTAGACCAACATAATCTTTTTCGTTTAATCTTTGGTAAAATTACCAAATTGCCCCTCCGGGAATTCCCTTTTTGAATCTCCGGAAATACTCGGGCTTAATCTTGCCGCTGGCTCAACCAGATTCTACTGGGACTCAACAGTCGGCTGGTGAAACCGCCGCAATTTCTCAAATTGCGCGATTGCCACCCGGATACCGTTAAATCGACGATTTTGCCGATTCTCGAACTGTTATCCGATATCCGCTCAACGAGAGCCGTTGGAATCCTAACAAAAAGCTTAGGACTCTATTATACACTGTACTAAACAGTACACGAAGTCATTTTTGCATTTAGACCCCTAGGGTTCCGAAAATCGCACTTTTAGTGTCTTTTTAGCACTATTTTCGCTCGTACTTTCAACTGGAAATTCATTTTCACGAGCCGTCACTTCCAGCAGGTGACATTTAACTCACTGAACACCGTGCTCACACATTTGTGGCAGCACGCAACCTGAGGAAAACTTCGGGCCATAAAATACCTTGCTAACCTAGCCAAAATGAATTTTTGTTTCTCCGGATCACCGAAACCTAAATCTAACGCGAGCATCGCGTCCAGTGACCCCAAATTAGTCAAAAGCTCACTGTTACAATTTTTCAAACAGTCCAGAATAAACCTAGGGCCAAACATTTAACATAGAGCTTGTTTAACTAGATCTTTTAATCTAACAGTGCAAACTGGAAATAATTTGGAGCATCAGTCTCCTGGGAACTCAAGAATACCCAGGCTCACCTTTGGGTAGTCCAAAACTTGCTGGATCAAAGAGATCCATGACCTAGCTCTCTAACATTAAGCACAATGTTCCAAACAGCAGTCCACACAGATCTTGTTTGATCTGAAGTGAGCATCAAGCTCAGGGGGTTATTTGGAGCATCTTTCATATTTAACTCGAAGCCTAATTCCAAAGTTTTCTTCTCTGTGGCATTTCCACAAACACTTGGGGTGCACAATATCACACAACACACACAAGCCATTCCCAAAGTTCATTCTCTGCAATTACTGAACCAAATCTTTTAAAACTTGGAGGGAAATGTTTATTAGGACCAAGGCAATGATCCCAGCAACATCTCTGGGCATGTGGCCGGCGGCGGGGAAGCTCGCCGGCGTCGGAGCAAGAAGCTCGGCCGAATGCACAAAACTCGAATTTTAGGGTTTCGATCTGCGAGATGGATACTCAACCAAACTCCACCAAATTTGGAGGAGATGGTCCTTACTTCCTACAGATTTTTCCCATGATTTTATTTTTCAATTTGGTTCAGTGGTTGCCGAGTTCTCTCGAGGCGGAGCTAGGTTAGGTTTCCGGCCAACTATATCTCCCGCCTGCCATGCAACGTGCATGGGAAGCTCAGGCTTGGCAGGGAGCATTACAAAGACCTAACTAACCTACTGCTAAGGGTCTTGGGCTAAATCATTCATTGGTTAAGTGCACTCACCTTTGCCGAACTCGAGGAAGATAGGAAGAAGCCGGGTTCCCTCTTCTTCTTCCTCTCGCGACTTCGGCTAACTCCAGCAGAGTCCTCAATCACCAGGAAAACCTCAGAGCACTCCAACTTCACCTTGGAAGAGCTTTGGTCCCAACCTTTCTTTTCTCTCTCTCTCTCGGGTTATCTCACTTGGGCTTGTGTCCTCGGCCACCCCAGTGTACAGGCAATGGTATGGGGAAATCAGAGGAGTTTTGTGATGCCTTAACATCTCTCAGACCCCTCGTGTACTGAGCCAAGGAACCCAAAAGCCACTTCACACTTAATGCATTGATTCCTTTGCAAATAACCCTAAAACTAGTTCACACTCAACCTCAATCTCTGGAATCTTTACAGGAGATGCAAAAATACATCCAACACCCCATAGTTTAATTCCCTAAATGTTTGATACGCAAAACATATAGGTTTTATAGAAAAATATTGATTTTTCGATACTTTTCACGCAATTCGAGAAAATCCGCTCAGCGAATTGCGAAACAGACTTTGCCACGACGTCCGGCTCGTCGAGACCTGTCAGGTAGCGTATTTGTTTGTTTAATTTGGCGCTCGGATAAAATCTCGGGTAAACTAGTTCTTGTATGTCGCATATCGACGCACGCACTTCGATGCACCCGGATCGCCAAACGCGATATCCGTCAGTGCCATTGCGCACAGAACGTCGAAATTAGCTAGGTTTGACTACTCATACCCTTATGTCAGGGTTTCAGACAGCGAATCGGCCAACAGTGGTCGAAAGGGAATTAAAAATGCAAGGTTACTATTCACAACTTAAGTTGTGGGACCCGTTCTTCTCCGCTGTTTTGCGGAAGATCCGACCGTCAGATCGTCGACAAGTGAATATGAAACTTTCATGTTTCATCGAAACGATCGCAATGGTGCTCTCGGATTTTCTAGATCAGGCCCCGATCAAAAGTCGATATTTCTGGGCCACTATTGATCCACTAAGTTCTAAATCTTGCTAAAATTACTAATTAAATAAATTCCAAAAGTATTTTATAGTCTTTAAATTTTTAGAGTACTACATTACCCACAACTTCTAAGAAGTTTCGTCCCCGAAACTTAAACTTAACTAATCCACTATTAAACCTCTAAAAGGTTCGCAGAGATGACCATCAGTCACAAAGCGTCGTTAACTCTCAGGCTACTCATTTAAACCCAATCTGAATATTCCCCATTACAGGGCAGAGTATTTCTCAGTTCTTTCGAAAGTACGTTGTCGGCCGCCAACATGCTTACCCAAAGAAAGGCGAAATACCATAGATCTGTCGCCAACCACTAGTTGGGGACACAACTCACATCTGAAGGTACATCACATACCTCCCTACACAGTCACTATGCCAATGACATAACCTCTACCAAAGGTCACTACCATCACGTGGTCAGGAATGCCACCCTGTCTATCCCCAAGAAACTAGAACCATAATTCACTATTTTCCAACTTCTTATTAAAATTGACACATAGGCCAAAATTTAAATCCAACCCAAACCAGGATTATCATTGGGCACACAAGCCACTGAATTATGACACGGGAATACAGAAAAGTCAACCCTTCAACCACATGTTTTGTAACTGATCTGAGCCCTCTGGCTCCACTGAAACATCAAGCCCACGGCCGAAACCATGACCGCGGCTAACCTTGTACTAACAATGATTCTCAAAACCCGAATACGAAACACATCTAAGTTTCAAACCATTATTCCGAAACCCAGCGCTCTCTCGTGAACACAAGTCATCCTAGGGTTCGTTCCTAACAAAACCTAGGCATCGTATTCCTATTGCTCTGATACCATCTAATCTATCACGCCCCGAGTTCAAAAACCAGTGTATAAATTTCTTTTTTTTTTTTTTTAATCAGAGTTGCAAAAACAGCCAGGGCAATGACAGACCGCCACATATATAGAAGAGTCCCAATCCCCTATGGAATTGAGCCTTTTCTATATATGCACGGCTAGCTTGGCAACAAAATCAAAGTACTAACTACGTACTACAAACAACAGTAACAAGTAAACTTCAAAACTTGTTGGGTTATGTATAATTGGATCTAAATAGGGGAAAAAATACCTAGAGGGGGGTGAATAGGTGTAAACAATAAACACTCAAAAATCTTTGCGATATAAAACCCAATGCGGAAAAATAAATAACACGCAGAGATTTTTACGTGGAAAACTCCAAACCGGAGTAAAAAACCATGGGACCGATAACACGGTGAAATCCACTAGAATTAAACATGTACAAGGTGATATACCGTACTCACAGACGACTCAACCTTTTCCATACGCTCCTAGTTGATCTTCTCCGCTCGCTCCACGACGCTTCTCGAATCCACGATCTGCGTCCAACGCCGAATCCACGACGTCCGACCGAATCCACGGTCTTCACCCAGTAGCACGCTTCGAATCCACGAACGTACCTCGCTCCGAATCCACGAGAGCGGTAGCACCTTGAATCCACAAGGCCACGCGAGTCCACGCGCCGATTTTGGGAAAATCGTTGTTTTTGGGTGGTGATGATCCGCCGAATACTTAGATTAGAAATAGAACGGAAATACCATCTAAGTATTCATTGATTTGATTCTACTCAAAATGTGAGTATGAAAACCTAGAATCAAATCAATCAATATAGATGAAGAAACATAAGATTAAATCTATTGATTTCCTTTCTTCTCTATATGTGGATCTATCTATTTCGGTCGTCTTTTTCCCTTTTTCGTGGGTTACCCTAAAAGATGAATTAAAGGGTCTATATATAGGTTAGAAACCATTGGAAGAAGATAAGAATCAAAAACTAACCTTTTCTGGAATTTTTCAGGACGACGATCCGGATCGGATTTCGGCGATCCGGATTGCAGTAGCGAGAAAGACAGTTTCCAGAAAAACAAAGGTTCGGGATCCGGATCGAAGTGCCTGATCCGGATCGTTCATACAATTCACCAAACACCAGCGTTCGGGATCCAGATTGAAATGCCTGATCCGGATCGTTCAAATAAAATGGTAAAACCAGTGTTCGGGATCCGGATCAAAGGAGGCTACGATCCGGATTGAATTTCCGTATGAACAAACACCCTTCGGGATCCGGATTGGAAAGTCTGATCCGGATCCTGAACATATCCCATGTCCAGTTTTTGATTTTTATGCACTTAAAAATTCATCCAAGTGTTTCTACACTATAAGAAGTATTCGGATCACCAAAAATAATTAGTTAAACATACCTGATCCTTTTGAATTCTTCTTTCTTGAGATTGAGTTAAATGATCCAACTTTCTTCATCTTCAATCTTCAGGACTTAACCGAATTCACGAAATACGCCAACTCAAATTCCGTAACACAACTATCTTTACAAATATACAACTGAAGTACAATTTCCTTTCTCTCAAACACCTATTACATAACTTTTCGGCTGTCCAGGGTCAACCTCTATATCGATACCTCGCCAATTCGTCCCGACATCCCAACACCCGCTCGACCTGAAAAACAGTCACCCGAGGGTGAGAGACACACCGGAGTGTATCCCAGTGGGCACGACGAGCCGAGAAATAGCAGATCGTACCTACTGGTATACAATACTAGAGGATAGTAAAGATCACATTAGGTAAGCATTTATGAAGCGAATGAATAACCAACAGAAATAGTATAATCTTGACAGGAATATAATGAACCAAGCATGCGGAATAATGGTATAGGCAGGTATCAAACAAATGATTATCTTCAAACCGAAATCACGAATCATGAGATAAAACAAAAGCAGCCTAAAAGCAACATATGCAATAGGTACTGATCATGCTAGAATATGGAAGTATAAAAGCTATGCATCAATCATAAAAATATCAAGTTCCCAATCAATGCCACTATTGGTCACGAAGACCTCAGGCTCATGCCACTATCTGGCACCTATCTGGCTGACATAACCCCGCACCCACATGTGCTATCAGGGGGTTCACGGGCCTTTCTCTAGACCACTTTACCGGTAAAGAACACTGTGACGGTGGCCAAACCGTCAGTGTACGTGAAGTACAGCGGTGCGTGGCGATCATAATGCTATGCTCAAGCTCGCGGTCCACTGACCGGGTAATCGGCAACAAGCCGGAAAATCCCCACTGGGATGCAATAACAAAGTCAACTGAATCTCAACTCTCATGCAGGAATAATCAACTAAATCTCAACTCTTATGCAAGATCAAAGGCAAATCTCAACTCAACATAAGATCAACAGCAAATCTCAACTCAATCGTTCAGACCAACCAAACATACAAAACTAAACACATATTTTTGAGAAAACTATTTTGAAAACAGGTTTTAGGCCCAAACTTCGAAGAGCAATGCCTTTGTCCTATCAAACAAGAACAGACTCAGGCGACCCTACGACGTTCAGTAAAACATTTAGTTGATTAAAATTATGTGTTCAGCAGTGTAATATTTGATCAACATGAAAGCAGGCTCAATCATAATGCAAATGCTCAAGCTCTCGGTCCACTGACCGGGTAATCGGCAACACGCCGGGAAATCCCCACTGGGATGCAATATCAGAATCAACTGAGTCTCAACTCATATGCAAGAATAAGCAGCAACTAAATATCATGGATCAGATATAATCAGGAAGTACTGATAATTAGGTATATAACCTAGCAAATGACCAATCAGGCATGGCAAATGTCCAGAATAATGATATGAATACTGGAAGCACTATGATTAATCATGTAAAGTAACAGATAACTGATAAAAGTCATAACTCAGGCATGAAGCAGTATAAACTGAATCAAAAGGAAGGCAGGCTCAAAGTAATAGTTAAGCTACCAAATACAGGGGTCCAACCAATACCGTACACAGAGGGCCGAAATGATAAAGCCCGGACCGAAGATAAACCCACCTGTCAAATCGCAGGCGACTAGATTGAATCGACTGTACGCTCAGAACCAGATGCAAACTGGATAGACCTGAATCAACATATTGATCAGGGATCAACTTTAACTCTAACTTATTTCAAGTCAATCTTAAACCTTTTAATTACTTAACCTCAGTGTTTGACAACCACACTTAGACCAACATAATCTTTTTCGTTTAATCTTTGGTAAAATTACCAAATTGCCCCTCCGGGAATTCCCTTTTTGAATTTCCGGAAATACTCGGGCTTAATCTTGCCGCTGGCTCAACCAGATTCTACTGGGACTCAACAGTCGGCTGGTGAAACCGCCACAATTTCTCAAATTGCGCGATTGCCACCCGGATACCGTTAAATCGACGATTTTGCCGATTCTCGAACTGTTATCCGATATCCGCTCAACGAGAGCCGTTGGAATCCTAACAAAAAGCTTAGGACTCTATTATACACTGTACTAAACAGTACACGAAGTCATTTTTGCATTTAGACCCCTAGGGTTCCGAAAATCGCACTTTTAGTGTCTTTTTAGCACTATTTTCGCTCGTACTTTCAACTGGAAATTCATTTTCACGAGCCGTCACTTCCAGCAGGTGACATTTAACTCACTGAACACCGTGCTCACACATTTGTGGCAGCGCGCAACCTGAGGAAAACTTCGGGCCATAAAATACCTTGCTAACCTAGCCAAAATGAATTTTTGTTTCTCCGGATCACCGAAACCTAAATCTAACGCGAGCATCGCGTCCAGTGACCCCAAATTAGTCAAAAGCTCACTGTTACAATTTTTCAAACAGTCCAGAATAAACCTAGGGCCAAACATTTAACATAGAGCTTGTTTAACTAGATCTTTTAATCTAACAGTGCAAACTGGAAATAATTTGGAGCATCAGTCTCCTGGGAACTCAAGAATACCCAGGCTCACCTTTGGGTAGTCCAAAACTTGCTGGATCAAAGCGATCCAAGACCTAGCTCTCTAACATTAAGCACAATGTTCCAAACAGCAGTCCACACAGATCTTGTTTGATCTGAAGTGAGCATCAAGCTCAGGGGGTTATTTGGAGCATCTTTCATATTTAACTCGAAGCCTAATTCCAAAGTTTTCTTCTCTGTGGCATTTCCATAAACACTTGGGGTGCACAATATCACACAACACACACAAGCCATTCCCAAAGTTCATTCTCTGCAATTACTGAACCAAATCTTTTAAAACTTGGAGGGAAATGTTTATTAGGACCTAGGAAATGATCCCAGCAACATCTCTGGGCATGTGGCCGACGGCGGGGAAGCTCGCCGGCGTCGGAGCAAGAAGCTCGGCCGAATGCACAAAACCCGAATTTTAGGGTTTCGATCTGCGAGATGGATACTCAACCAAACTCCACCAAATTTGGAGGAGATGGTCCTTACTTCCTACAGATTTTTCCCATGATTTTATTTTTCAATTTGGTTCAGTGGTTGCCGAGTTCTCTCGAGGCGGAGCTAGGTTAGGTTTCCGGCCAACTATATCTCCCGCCTGCCATGCAACGTGCATGGGAAGCTCAGGCTTGGCAGGGAGCATTACAAAGACCTAACTAACCTACTGCTAAGGGTCTAGGGCTAAATCATTCATTGGTTAAGTGCACTCACCTTTGCCGAACTCGAGGAAGATAGGAAGAAACCGGGTTCCCTCTTCTTCTTCCTCTCGCGACTTCGGCTAACTCCAGCAGAGTCCTCAATCACCAGGAAAACCTCAGAGCACTCCAACTTCACCTTGGAAGAGCTTTGGTCCCAACCATTCTTTTCTCTCTCTCTCTCGGGTTATCTCACTTGGGCTTGTGTCCTCGGCCACCCCAGTGTACAGGCAATGGTATGGGGAAATCAGAGGAGTTTTGTGATGCCTTAACATCTCTCAGACCCCTCGTGTACTGAGCCAAGGAACCCAAAAGCCACTTCACACTTAATGCATTGATTCCTTTGCAAATAACCCTAAACCTAGTTCACACTCAACCTCAATCTCTAGAATCTTTACAGGAGATGCAAAAATACATCCAACACCCCATAGTTTAATTCCCTAAATGTTTGATACGCAAAACATATAGGTTTTATAGAAAAATATTGATTTTTCGGTACTTCTCACGCAATTCGAGAAAATCCGCTCAGCGAATTGCGAAACAGACTTTGCCACGACGTCCGGCTCGTCGAGACCTGTCAGGTAGCGTATTTGTTTGTTTAATTTGGCGCTCGGATAAAATCTCGGGTAAACTAGTTCTTGTATGTCGCATATCGACGCACGCACTTCGATGCACCCGGATCGCCAAACGCGATATCCGTCAGTGCCATTGCGCTCAGAACGTCGAAATTAGCTAGGTTTGACTACTCATACCCTTATGTCAGGGTTTCAGACAGCGAATCGGCCAACAGTGGTCGAAAGGGAATTAAAAATGCAAGGTTACTATTCACAACTTAAGTTGTGGGACCCGTTCTTCTCCGCTGTTTTGCGGAAGATCCGACCGTCAGATCGTGGACAAGTGAATATGAAACTTTCATGTTTCATCGAAACGATCGCAATGGTGCTCTCGGATTTTCTAGATCAGGCCCCGATCAAAAGTCGATATTTCTGGGCCACTATTGATCCACTAAGTTCTAAATCTTGCTAAAATTACTAATTAAATAAATTCCAAAAGTATTTTATAGTCTTTAAATTTTTAGAGTACTACATTACCCACAACTTCTAAGAAGTTTCGTCCCCGAAACTTAAACTTAACTAATCCACTATTAAACCTCTAAAAGGTTCGCAGAGATGACCATCAGTCACAAAGCGTCGTTAACTCTCAGGCTACTCATTTAAACCCAATCTGAATATTCCCCATTACAGGGCAGAGTATTTCTCAGTTCTTTCGAAAGTACGTTGTCGGCCGCCAACGTGTTTACCCAAAGAAAGGCGAAATACCATAGATCTGTTGCCAACCACTAGTTGGGGACACAACTCACATCTGAAGGTACATCACATACCTCCCTACACAGTCACTATGCCAATGACATAACCTCTACCAAAGGTCACTACCATCACGTGGTCAGGAATGCCACCCTGTCTATCCCCAAGAAACTAGAACCATAATTCACTATTTTCTAACTTCTTATTAAAATTGACACATAGGCCAAAATTTAAATCCAACCCAAACCAGGATTATCATTGGGCACACAAGCCACTGAATTATGACACGGGAATACTGAAAAGTCAACCCTTCAACCACATGTATTGTAACTGATCTGAGCCCTCTGGCTCCACTGAAACATCAAGCCCACGGCCGAAACCATGACCGCGGCTAACCTTGTACTAACAATGATTCTCAAAACCCGAATACGAAACACATCTAAGTTTCAAACCATTATTCCGAAACCCACCGCTCTCTCGTGAACACAAGTCATCCTAGGGTTCGTTCCTAACCAAACCTAGGCATCGTATTCCTATTGCTCTGATACCATCTAATCTATCACGCCCCGAGTTCAAAAACCAGTGTTTAATTTTTTTTTTTTTTTTTTAATCAGAGTTGCAAAAACAGCCAGGGCAATGACAGACCGCCACATATATAGAAGAGTCCCAATCCCCTATGGAATTGAGCCTTTTCTATATATGCACGGCTAGCTTGGCAACAAAATCAAAGTACTAACTACGTACTGCAAACAACAGTAACAAGTAAACTTCACAACTTGTTGGGTTATGTATAATTGGATCTAAATAGGGAAAAAAATTCCTAGAGGGGGGTGAATAGGTGTAAACAATAAACACTCAAAAATCTTTGCGATATAAAACCCAATGCGGAAAAATAAATAACACGCAGAGATTTTTACGTGGAAAACTCCAAACCGGAGTAAAAAACCACGGGACCGATAACACGGTGAAATCCACTAGAATTAAACACGTACAAGGTGATATACCGTACTCACAGACGACTCAACCTTTTCCATACGCTCCTAGTTGATCTTCTCCGCTCGCTCCACGACGCTTCTCGAATCCACGATCTGCGTCCAACGCCGAATCCACGACGTCCGACCGAATCCACGGTCTTCACCCAGTAGCACGCTTCGAATCCACGAACGTACCTCGCTCCGAATCCACGAGAGCGGTAGCACCTTGAATCCACAAGGCCACGCGAGTCCACGCGCCGATTTTGGGAAAATCGTTGTTTTTGGGTGGTGATGATCCGCCGAATACTTAGATTAGAAATAGATCGGAAATACCATCTAAGTATTCATTGATTTGATTCTACTCAAAATGTGAGTATGAAAACCTAGAATCAAATCAATCAATATAGATGAAGAAACATAAGATTAAATCTATTGATTTCCTTTCTTCTCTATATGTGGATCTATCTATTTCGGTCGTCTTTTTCCCTTTTTCGTGGGTTACCCTAAAAGATGAATTAAAGGGTCTATCTATAGGTTAGAAACCATTGGAAGAAGATAAGAATCAAAAACTAACCTTTTCTGGAATTTTTCAGGACGACGATCCGGATCGGATTTCGGCGATCCGGATTGCAGTAGCGAGAAAGACAGTTTCCAGAAAAACAAAGGTTCGGGATCCGGATCGAAGTGCCTGATCCGGATCGTTCATACAATTCACCAAACACCAGCGTTCGGGATCCGGATTGAAATGCCTGATCCGGATCGTTCAAATAAAATGGTAAAACCAGTGTTCGGGATCCGGATCAAAGGAGGCTACGATCCGGATTGAATTTCCGTATGAACAAACACCCTTCGAGATCCGGATTGGAAAGTCTGATCCGGATCCTGAACATATCCCATGTCCAGTGTAGTAACGATAATTTTTAAAATCCAAATTTAAGTTTAAAATAATTTTCAGAATTATTTAAATAGCAAAAATGGGCAATTAATGGGTCAATAGTGGCCCAGAAATGTCGACTTTTGATCGGGGCCTGATCTAGAAAATCCAAGATCACCATTGCGATCGTCTCGCCGAAACATAAAAGTTTCATAGTCATATGTTTTCGATCCGACGGTCGGATCTTCCAGAAATCAGAAATCAAAAAGCGGGCCCCGCGACTTAAAGTGAATAGTAACTCTCTAATTTTGACCCCTCTCGATTGATCATTAGCCGAATTACTGTTTAAAATCCCAATATAGCGACATGAGTAGTCAAACCTAACTAATTTTGATGTTCTGAACGCGATGGCACTGACGAAATTCGCGTTTGGCGACCCGGGTGCATCGGAGTGCGTGCAATATACCGCACTTTGTCGAACTTTATGGCCCGAGAATTCATACGAGCGTCGAACAAACCAAACAAATACGCTACTTGACAGGTCTCGACGAGCCGGACGTCGTGGCGAAGTCTGTTTCGCAATTCGTCGAACGGATTTTCTCGAAATGCGTGAAATGCACCAAAAATGGAGTATTTTCAATGAAATGTTAATATTTTATGTATCTAAATTTAAGGGGCTTATAGGATATGGTGTTGGGTGCAAATTGCACCTACTGTGCAGACCCCGGATGAGTGGGTTATGTGTGAACCCGGTTTGAGAAGAGAATCTAAAAGAAAATTTGCATTAAATCCAAAGATGGCTTTTGGTCTTCTTTGGTGTGTACACGAGGAGTTGGTTGGGGAATCCTAGGCGTTTCTTGATCCTTTGTATCTCCCAGACCTGGCTTCGGATGCTGGGAACACCAAGGACCAAACACCATTAGAGTTTAAGCCGAGAGAGAGAGAGGAGGGTGAAGGATTGGAGCAACTTGCTTCTGAACTTTCTGGAGGATCTTCTCGCAATCTGGGGAGCCTCTGCTACTTCCTGAACCAGCCCGAGGTGCTGGTGACCAAAGGAACACCATCACCATTAGAGTAAACCAAGTAAGGGAGAGAAAGAAGTAGTTGGAACCAACTTCCATCAAGTTGGGCTTTGAAGTGCTCTTTGGCTTCCTCTGGATCCGTGGAGTAGTTCTGGAGGTTGCTGAGGTTGTGCGTGGAGGAAGAACCCAGATTCCGGCTTCATCCCTTCTTCCCCGAGCTCGGCCAAGGTAAGAGTCCCTAACCATTGATTGTTAGCACCCTAGACCATATGCAGTAGAATCCCTAGGCCCTAAGAATTCTCCCTGCACAAGCCCGAGCTCCCATGCATAGCCGGTTGCTGGCGGGGACAATACCTCGCCGGAAACCTAGATGAGCTCCGCCTCGAAAGAACTCGGCAACCACTGAACCAAAATAGCTAAAAATTGGTATGCAAGGACTGTAGGATATGTAGATTAAATCTGCAAAGTCTCCTTGAATATGGCTAAGTATTTAGAAAGAAAATGGATGCCCTAGCTTTTCGAATTATTGCAAGTTGGCCGAGCTTCTTGCTCCGGCGCCGGCGGGCTTCTCCGATGCTGGCCACCTGCCCAGAATTCTTTCTGGGACCAAGAGGGTCCCAACCATGCATTTGCATGGCTACCATGCACCTCGAAAACTCGGGTGCCATGGTTCACTCGAATTGGAGCAAAACCGTGGCCGCCGGCGCTCCGGCCACCTCCGGCCGGGAAGAAATGGTCGAGAAGCTTCGTGTGGGGCAGAGGAGTAATTCCATCCAAGTTAGAAGGCTTCTAATGGCCTCTATTAAATTTCACCATTAATGGTGAAGAAGCTCGAAATGGAGCTTTCTCCATCGCCGCCGCCGCCGCACCCCGACGCCGGGCTCGGGTCCAGGTATATTTTGGAAGTGCATAGCATCAATTGTGTGCAAGTAGTTTGATCCCAGAGCTTCTGGTTGAAGCATCACGAATTTCAAGGTTGAAGCCATCATCTTCTTCCTTGAGCCCGGCCAACCCGAGGCTCGTGGCTTGCTCCAAGATGGGGGGAATTGCTCAGAAAACTTAGTGGAATAATTTGCTCCAAGAATCTCTGCCCCAGGTGCAGAAATGGCTGAGAACCAAGCTTGAAATTGGCTATGTTGTATGTTGGTTAATTGTGCACACCAAGTGTTTGTGGAAATGCCACAATGAACTTTTAAATAGAATTTGACAAAGATATAAATATGAAAGTTGTTCCAAATGTTTCCTTGAGCTTGATGCTCACTTCAGATCAAAGTTGATCTGTGTGAAATAAAGTTTGGAGCAATGTGAACCTTATATGAAACTTGGCTTTGGTTCTGCTTGAACCAGCACACCTGGGTTCCAACCAGGGTGAGCACTGTGGTCCTAGCATGATTTAGATCAACTTTGATATATAAAGTTTTCTTGTTTGATGTTGGGATTAAAAGTTGTAGTGTAAACAACCTTAAAATGTAATATTTGAACAAAATAATGTTCCGGGCTGTTAGTAAAGCCGCGACAGTGTATTCCTGGCTAATTTGGGGTCACTGGACGCGATGCTCGCGTTAAAAACTGATTTTGAAGTCCCGGAGAAACAAAAATGCAAAATGGCTATGTTAGAGGAGTGTTTTATGGCCCGAAGTTTTTCTCGGGCCCCGTGCTGCCGCAAATTGGTGAGCACGGTGTTCAGCAAGATAAATGTCACCTGCTGGAAGTGACGGTTCGTTAAAATGAATCTTCAGTTGAAAGAACGAGCGAAAACAGTGCTAAAAATATTATGTTGGTCTAAATGTGATTGTCAAAACACTGAGGTTAAGTAATTAAAAAGGGTTAAGTTGACTTGAAATAACTTAGAGTTAAAATCGATCCCTGATCAATATGTTTGATTCAGGTCTGTCCAGGTTGCATCTGGTTTTGAGCGTACAGTCGATTCGTTCTAGTCGCCTGTGATTTGACAGGTGGGTTTATCTTCGGTCCGAGATCTTTTCGGCCCTCTGTGTACGGTATTGGTTGGACTCCTATTTTTGGTTAATCTAGGTTATATTTGAGCCTGTCTGCCTTTGATTGAGATATATTACTATTAGTTGCCATGCATGATTGGACATTCTGATGATCTTGATTTCAAAGCCTGTACTGCTAAACACATGTACTTTACTCAAATAATAATTTTTACCCAAGCTTCGCAGGGTCGCCTGCGTCTGTTCTTGTTTGATAGGACAAAGGTACTGCTCTGCGAGGTTTGAACCCAAAACTGGTTTTAAAGATTTTCCTTAAAACTGCATGTGTTTGGACAGTATGATTTGGTCTGTAGTTGCTAAACCTGGTTCTATTTCATAATGGCTGTTGATTATATTCCGCATTGCTTTCGTGATTGGCTGGTGTTATATCCTGATCTATGAGATTATTGATTATATTCCGCATTTGCATTCGTGATTGGTTGTTGTTCACCGATTATGCTGCTAAATACATGATTTTATTAAATAGATGTTTTTACCGAACTTCGTAGGGTCGCCGGAGTCTGTTCTTGTTTGATAGGACAAAGGCAACGCTCTGCGAGGTTTGGACCTAAAAACCTACCGAGCTTCGTAGGGTCGCCTGAGTCTGTTCTTGTTTTGATAGGTATATATATATATATATATATATATATATATCACTGTTGCATCCCAGAGGGGATTGTTCTGGCTTTTTGCCGATTACCCGGTCTGTAGACCGTGAGCTTGAGCATTCGCATTGATCGCCCGCACCGCTGTACTTCACGAACATATCCGAGGTCGCTCCTCGTGTGCTTTGTTCTTTGCCGGTAAAGTGGTCTGTTGAAATGCCCGTGACTCCCAAGGGGAGAATGTCAGCTAGGTTGGTGCTAGGTTGGGCAATTTCCCTGAGGTCTTGATGACCAATATGGTGGCTTCTGATTGGGTAACTTGTTATTTCAGTTGTTGATGCATATGTTGCCTGTTCAGCCTGCTTTTATCATAACTCATGATTATTGCTATCCTCTAATTAGATACAGTTCCATGATTAAGTATCTACTTATCCTAATTGTAACCTCCGTGATGATATATCTGTTGATCTCTATGCTGCCTATCTGTTATCTTAACTATGATCATTGCATATCCTAACTGTGATCTCCATGATTAAGTATCTGCTTATCCTAATTGTAACCTTCGTGATGATATATCTGTTGATCCCTATGTTGCCTATCTGTTATCCTAACTATGATCATTGCTTATCCTAACTGTGATTATATATCTGTTGATCGTCATGATTGCCTATCTGATTATTCTAACCCCTGATTATTACTATCCTCTAGTATTGTATACCAGTTGGTACGATCTGCTATTTCTCGGCTCGTCGTGCCCACTGGGATACACTCCGGTGTATCTCACACCCTCGGGTGACTGTTTTTCAGGCCGAGCGGGTACTGGGATGTCGGGACGTGTTGGTGAGATTCCGAGATAGAGATTGACCTTGGACAGCCGTGTATTTAGAAATAGTTAATTCAAGTGGTATTCAGATGTAATATATTTGTAAAGAAATCTGTAACATTGTTGTTGTTGTTGTTATTATTTTTGTAGTACGTAGTTAGTACTCTGATGATTGTTGCCAAGCTAGCCGTGCATATATAGAAAAGGCTCAATTCCATAGGGGATTGGGACTCTTCTATATATGTGGCGGTCTGTCATTGCCCTGGTTGATTTGCATCTCCGATTTAAAAAAAAAAAAAAAAAAAAAAAAAAAAAAAAAAAAAAATTAATTATACACTAGTTTTTGAACTCGGGGCGTGACATCCAGTTTTTGATTTTTATGCAATTAAAAATTCATCCAAGTGTTTCTACACTATAAGAAGTATTCGGATCACCAAAAATAATTAGTTAAACATACCTGATCCTTTTGAATTCTTCTTTCTTGAGATTGAGTTAAATGATCCAACTTTCTTCATCTTCAATCTTCAGGACTTAACCGAATTCACGAAATACGCCAACTCAAATTCCGTAACAATCTCCCCCTTTGGCGGTTTCGTGACAAAACACAAATCCACTCAAGAAAATTCAAAAAGATATTTTTGTTGCTATCACCATACAACAAAAATTTACAATGAGATCCAAATAAAAATAGATACATGAGTTAAACTCCTAAAACAGACTCTAGACTTAGACATCTGTACTCTCTGCAAAAGAAATCATTCTTGACAAAAGAAATCGTTAGATACGTCAAGAATTTTATGTCATTCAAAAACCACATACAGAGATGAAGTTTATACTCATTTATACTTACCATGACATTTATACATTCAGATATGTAACTGGATCATAGTTATAAACCAACATATCTTCTATGCAATCAAAAACCAAATGTCACAAACTTGTTAGTGAACATCAACTTGTTAGTTATATTACATGCCCAAATAGTTAATCGAATAGTTAGTCGAGGCATGCGTGTAATCACAAAAGAAAACCAAAAGTTGAAGTTCTACTTACCTTCATGGTTCACAACTGGACAATCGAGACAATCGATCATAGTTTCATTGTTCAAACTATTCTAATATTCTCTCCCCCTTTTTGTCACAAAATTAGCCAAAATTACCAAAATGGAGAGAAAAGTTAACAAGTTCAAGAACCAAAACTGTGAGAATTGAAACTATAAACTAAAACTTAAAAACCTGCACAAGAAAAGATTAAAAATCTGCAGAAGAAAAAGAAATTAGAAGTATACGGATTATTCAGACTCATCCGAACTGATACAGCCGAGTATTTGGAAGATTTTCTTTAATCGTTTGTTCATGGATGACTGGTTCTTATTGACCTTTTTTATTTCTTCCTTTACTTCAATCAGTTCATTCGATATGCGTTCTTGCTCGTTGGAGAGCCTTTGTTGTTCTTTATAAATAGAGGTAACCGATGCATCATCATCGGATGTCGATGGAGG
This sequence comes from Tillandsia leiboldiana, assembly GCA_029204045.2. NCBI lineage: Eukaryota > Viridiplantae > Streptophyta > Magnoliopsida > Poales > Bromeliaceae > Tillandsia > Tillandsia leiboldiana. The sequence continues at coordinate 10,843,874 of CM055065.1, forward strand.
TGCTTGTGCTGCATGTGCTGGTTGGACTGGAGGTTGTGCTGCTGGTGCAGAGGTTGTTGCTTGTTGTTGTGCTTTTCGTCGGTGAGGAGGTGATATGGGCTCATCTTGTTTTGTTGAGAGAGACTTTACAATAGTTGTTTCATTGATCGTTCCTAGACTGTGCATGTAGGAACTCGCACTTGTGTCAACTTTAAATTTTTGAAAAATGCGCATAATGATCATTGGATTGGAAAGTCTCTCTGAGGGGTGAGCATGTTCCACATAACGTGCCATCCTTGACCAGATGACGTAAGGAATGTTTAAGTTTGCTCCCATTGCCGCTGTGGGGTTTCCAAGAAGATAAAGGAATAACATCCTATCCCACCGAAGAACCTTTGTATTCATATTTGGAAGGACGTTATAACAAACAATGAAGTTCAAGTAGCGATACTCTGGTCGAAGCTCTTTTGAAAAAACGGAGTTTCCTGCCGACCGAGTATCTGGAAGACAGATTCCATCAACTACCACTCTCCAGGAGTTGGTGGTGAGGGTTTGACTTTTCAGATAATGAGCCCCATCAGCTCTGGCCGTCATTCCTAACGCCTCTCCAATCAGTTGAGGGGTTACTTTGATCTTAACATTCTTAACTAATGTTTGAAATTCGCGACGTCCGCTCTCCTGATCAACTAGATAGCAAGCATTTTGATAAAACATCCTTACTGAGTGAAGACAGTACCTAGTGGTCTCGGGAAAATTGCAAATGGGAGCAAGACCTGTCTGGTCATACAGAGTCCCAAATAGCGAAGATCGTTCCTTCAATGCTTTGACATTAACATGTCTTTCGCCAATGCATTCCCTGTTCTCAAAATCCTTTATCCTAGCAGAGCTGATAAAGTCTTGTGGAGGAGGCTGGCTAGCAACTGGTTGCTCAATGGAAATTCCTCGAGCACTCCCTCTCTTGCGGGCAACACTTTTTCTTTTTGTTTTCACAGAAGTTTCTTCCACTGGAGCTTTTCCTTTTTCAGCAGCAGTGGGCGGAGCCTTTGCCTTTGATGTCTCTGCAGGAGCTTTCCCTTTCGAAGCAGTGGGAGTAATTGCTTCAACTTGAAGCTCATCCCAATCGATCGATTCCGTTTCTGAGTCAGTATCGGAATCATCCTTTGTTTTCTTCGCCTTCTTAGCCTTCTTGGCCTTGATAGTATCTCCTGTATGAACCATAGCAGCCAGAAGAAAAATGATCCAGGTGATCACCATTGCTACTAGTTTCTTGTGAGAAAGGAAATCCTGTGAGCAACCACTCAAGAACACGAAAAAATTGTTAATTTTCAAAAATTTGAAAAATTGTACCCAAACAATCATTATCGTGTAGAGAGATTAAGAATCAAATTAGTTTTGCAAAAGAAATTTTAAAAATAGATCAATCGCATGATTTTTGAAAATTCCCATTATATGCCCTAAAACCGAAATTTTTGAAATCGAAGGCCAAAAATCCGTTTATCCTTAGAATACCTAGCATATAATCAAAACTAATCTACCCAGAGTTCTTATTTCAAAAGAAATTTGATCAAAAATCATCCACAAACGAAAAAGATACGGAAATTTCATCACGTTTTGAGGAAGAATATGAAAAACTGTGAAAAACTGAGATTTTGATCAATAAAACTTACTTGGAATCGAAGAACTTGAGTTTGAAAGCTTCCAAGATGGATGAATTCTAGAGAGAGAAGCTCTGGAGACTTTTGAACAAAAGATTGAAGTAAAAGAAATCAAAACCCTTTTGTTCTATATAAAACCCTAGGCGCGATCCGGATCAGTTCGTGATTTCGATCCGGATCGGCTACCCGCAGAGAAAATCTGCGTTCGGGATCCGGATCGGCATGTCCAATCCGGATCGTCTGCCCGCAGAAAAATATCTGCGTTCGGGATCCGGATCGGCATGTCCAATCCGGATCGGCTCCAACTTTTTCTTTAGAATAATTTAGAAAAATTTCACAAAATCCAGAAAAAGATTGTAAGCACTTTTGTGTAACAACTTTAAACGAAAATCATCGTTTCATACAATAAGAAATAGATTATGCCAAATCTATCAATAACATCCAACAAATGAAACGAAAATTTATAAAAATTAAATCCCTTAAAGTTGAACAACTTCAATTACATCTAACTTGATCTTATGAGTAATGCCTTTATCAAATCATCAATTCGGTAAAGAAAATGAAATACAAAGATCAATAGATGTCTGAAATCCCAGATAAGTTAGATAATATATCTAGTCAATTTATTGAAGAGAGTGGCTCTTTGAGCATCTTTCATTAAAATTCCCACCTTATACCAACCTTGAAATTTTGACAGAGTCAAGTATTTCAACATGCATTTTATTTAATCAAACTCGAAAAACTTTGCTTGGTATACATGTGGTAGCTGCACACAGTACTCGGACGACCGAGGTGGTAGCTCTTTCCTCCATGTGGTGGTAGTTTTCACACTCATTGGGATGTAACTCTTTCCACATCTTTTGAGCATAACACTTTTTCTTTGACTCCCCCTCAATTGGCTATCAACTATTTAAGATATAAAGTATTCAACCAAACATTGATCTCGATTTCATACTCGACTAAATAGTCAAATAAGATAATAACTATACCAAGAGATCATTGAGAGAGAAATTGACTTTGATCGAAACAAAGATGATTTAATTGACATAAATGATCATTGCATCAAATGAAATATTATGATATCCAAGGCATAATAAATTTCTAAACATATAAAAAGATGCAGTTAAAGTCAATAAAACTAATGCTCAATTAATGTTCTATGACTAAGCATAGATAATGAACAAAAACACAAAAACAAAACCTAACCTAAGCAAGAGTTTCAAAAGAGGTTATTTCAAGGAAAGCATTCCAATTGCTTTACGCAAATGAATAAAACGTTTTTGATCCAAAGGTTTTGTTAAAATGTCAGCTAATTGATCTTCAGTTGAAATGTAGGAAATTTGAAGAATATTTGATTCAACTAGCTCTCTAAGAAAATGATATCTAAGTTCAATGTGTTTTGTTCTTGAGTGCAACACAGGGTTTTTTGAAATATTTATAGCACTAGTGTTGTCACATAAAACAGTTACCGAAGTTGCTGAAATCCGGAAGTCGCTCAACACGCTTTTCATCCAAATGAGTTGAGTTGAACAACTACCCACTGAGATATATTCCGCTTCGGCAGTCGAGAGCGCAATGCAGTTTTGCTTTTTACTATGCCATGCAACAAGGCAATGGCCAAGATAAAAACATGCACCACTCGTACTTTTCCGATCATCCACAGATCCTGCCCAATCGGCATCTGAGTATCCAATAATATCTAGACTTGTTCCCATAGGATATCAAATTTCGAAATTAATGGTTCCTTTGATGTACCGGATGATCCGTTTCACCGCTTTCAGGTGAACCTCCTTTGGTGCTGATTGATATCTCGCGCAAATCCCAACACTAAAGGATATGTCCGGGCGACTAGCTGTGAGGTAGAGTAGACTTCCAATCATGCTGCGATAAAGTTTCTCGTCTACATTCTCACTAAGAGATTCACTTCCTAATCCCTTATTGCTAGTTCCCATAGGAGTAGGAAAATCTTTAGAATCTTCTAATCCGAATTTCTTTACCAACTCCTTTGCATACTTGGATTGACACAGATGGATGCCTTCACCATTTTGTTTCACTTGCAATCCAAGAAAGTATGTCAGTTCGCCCATCATAGACATCTCAAATTCGCTTTTCATGGTTTCTGCGAATTTAGAAGCATCATTATCCTTTGTCGCTCCAAATACAATGTCATCGACATAGATTTGTGCAACAATGAAGTTATCCTGATAATGCTTCACAAAGAGAGTCCGATCTGCTCCCCCTCGAGTATAGCCCTTCTCCAAAAGGTGCTTTGTCAACCTTTCGTACCACGCTCGCGGTGCTTGTTTTAAACCGTAAAGAGCCTTTTTCAAACGAAAAACATGGTTATGTAGTTTACAGTCTACAAAACCTTTCGGTTGAGCCACATAAACTTCCTAATTTAAAAACCCATTTAAAAACGCGCTCTTAACGTCCATTTGAAAGAGTTTTATTTTAAAGTGACAAGCAATAGCGAATAAGATACGAATGGACTCGAGTCTAGCTACAGGGGCGAACGTTTCATCAAAGTCTATACCTTCTATTTGAGAGTAGCCTTGAGCAACTAAACGTGCTTTGTTCCTGATGATGGTACCATCCTCATTTTTCTTGTTCTTGAAAATCCATTTAGTACCGATCACATTGTGTTGCTTCGGAGGCGTCGTTAATTCCCAGACTTTGTTTCGTTCAAACTGATGGAGCTCTTCCTGCATTGTTTCAATCCAGTAGTCATCCTGAAGAGCTTCATCGACGTTTTTTGGTTCGATCAAGGAAACGTAACAAGCGAATCCACAAACCAACTGTCTCCGAGTTTTGACTCCTTCTTGTGGGTCTCCAATGATGTTTGATTCAGGATGATCCTTGGAGATGCGTAACGTTTGATGTAATGGAGTACTCGGAGGTACATGAGATGATTCCTGCACATCAGATAAACTTGAAGAACCATTAGATGCATCATTAATATTGGAAGTATTATCATGAGAAGATGCATTTACAGGAGTATCATCATCAAGAGAGATATCAGGGGTAGATTTATCAGATACAAAGTGGAAAGCTTCATCTACTTTAACATTTATGGATTCTACGATCGTTTTAGATTCCAAGTTAAATACCCGATATGCTCTACTATTTGTAGAATAACCCAAGAAAATCCCTTCGTCACTTCGAGAGTCAAATTTTCCAAGATTTTCGCGGTCACGTAAAATGTAACACCGACTCCCAAAGATGCGAAAATATTTGATGTTGGGTTTTCTACAACACCATAGTTCATATGGTGTATTTAACGTACCCGGGCGCAAATAAACTCGATTAATAACATAGATTGCAGTGTTCACAGCTTCTGCCCAAAAATATAACGGTAAATTCCGGCTATGAAGCATAACACGTGTCATCTCTTGTACAACCCTGTTTTTGCGCTCGACTACACCATTCTGTTGAGGTGTATAGGGTGCTGAGAATTCATATTTAATGCCATTGGAAGTGCAAAAATTAATGAATTTAGAATTTATGAATTCTCCACCTCTATCACTTCTAACACGAATGATCTTTTCATTCTTTTCAATCATAATACGAAGGCAAATCTCGTGAAAAGAATCAAAAGTATCAGCTTTCTCTTTTAAAAATGCTACCCAAGAATACCTAGAGAAATCATCAACCAATAAGAAAATATACTATTTACCTCCCAAGGATGGTTGACGAGTCGGCCCCATGAGATCCATATGCAATAATTCTAAGGGCCGTTTGGTACCGGCGTGATTCAAGTTCTTGTGTCCCTTTTGACAACCACCACACACAATGTTTTGATTAAGTGAAAGTTTAGGAACCCCCTTGACCACGTCTTTGTTTGAAATTCTAGCAAGTTCCTTAAAATTTATGTGACCTAGCCTTTAATGCCAAAGTGTTTCATTATTCAAAGAGGCTAAGTTACAATTTTTAGAAATTTTATTGGGAACAACATAACAATTGTTTTCAGATCTAACCCCTTTTAAAAAGAAAACATGATCCTTATCAGTTACAATGTATTCAACGGATGAAAAATTAACAGAAAAACCATTGTCACAAAGTTGACTGATACTTATGAGGTTAGTCTTAAGCCCATCAACAAAGAACACATTATTCAGAATCGGGCCATCTGGAATAGCTACTGTTCCTTTTCCAACAATTTTGGAAGACCGACTGTCTCCGAAAACTACAAGTCCTCCGGAGATTTTCTCAAAATTTTGAAAGCAGTTTTTGTCACCGGTCATGTGACGGGAACAGCCGCTATCCAGATACCAAGACGAATTATCATATGCATGCAAGGAAATATTTGTAACAAGACAAGGGAAGATTTCACCTTTGCGTACCCAAACCTTTCGAGTTTTGGTGTACGTCGGAAATGATTGTGAAGTTGATACCTTTGGTGAAAGCGTCTTGTGTGATCCATTGCTTTTCCTTGACGACGTCGTCTTGTTTGATGAACTACCGAGGCTTTTTCCTTTCGAATAATTTGATTTCCGAGGAATCACCCTTTTGGTAGTCGTTGCAAGAAGTTCTTGAGTTGAGCCTTTGGCTCCCATCTTGCAATTTTTCCTTATGTGCCCTGCAAAATTACAACGAAAACATACCTTGATGCTTGACGATTCCGAAGAGGGGGAAGAAGGTTTGTTGTCGTTGTTTGTCGTCAATTCCGGTGTCGGAGGAGGAGATACCGACTGGGGCACAAAGACTGTCCCAACCGAACTAAAATTGTCTTCAGTTCGATTGTATCCGAGGCCGAACTTGTTTGATTGACTAAGACCAAGAAGCTTATCCAACTTACTCCTTCCTGATGAAAATTGATATAAATCATCCTTGAGTTGGAGAATGGTCTCTGTCATTTCCAATTTTTCCTGTCGAGCCTCGCCGTTGAGCTTCAAGAAGTAATTCGCTTTGTTCACCATATCTACATAATTCTTCTCGAATTGCTCATTGGACTCTTGAAGTGAAGCATTTGCTTTTATCAGATTATCCCTTTCCACTTCAAGATCGGTCGAGAGAGCAGTTACCCTTTTTACTTCTTCTTCGAGATCCTGCAATCTCCCTCTCAACCCCTTGTTTTGCTTAGCCAGTTTCTTTGAATCCCTCAAAAGTCTGTGGTAGGCTAGAGCAAAATCTTCACCTTCCGAATTATCCGATTCATCATCCGTTGCAATCTTTTCAACAGTGGAGTTGGACAATGACTCGGATGTACTTGCCATTAAGCACATGAAGGGTGAAGATGTGGACGCGTGGAACGCCGTTGCGTTATCTTCTTCATCACTTGACGATGACTCATTTGACGATGAGGTGTCATCCCAAGTGACGGCTTGCATCGCCTTCTTCTTGGATGGATTCTTATTTGGACATTCCGTTGAGATATGGCTGTATCCTCGGCACTTGAAGCATTGGACTTGTCCTTCTGTGCTTTTCTTATCCTTAGAAAAACCCTATTGCTTTCTTGACTTTTGGCTTGAAAAACCTTTGCCTTTCTTCCACTTTCCGGAGGATGAGGTTTTACTTGAATTACCCCTTCGGAAGTTTCGGCGAAAATTTCTTGTCAAGGGAGCAAGCTGTTTCTCAAAGTCCTCCATAGATAAGTTCTCGTCATCGCCTGAGGAGGATGAATCCGCGCCTTCTTCTTTTGTAGTTTTCAAAGCAAAACCTGAAGACTTAGAAGAGGATGCTTTTCCAGAAGAATAGTTAGTAGGAAATATCATTTCATATGTTTGTAATGAACCAACTAATTCTTCTACACGGATTTCGTCCAGGTGTTTAGTAGTTTCAATGGCTATAACCTTGGATCGAAATCTTTCGGGAAGAGTTCTTAATATTTTTCTTACAACTTTAAATTCTGGAATCTTCTCTCCCAAGTTAGCACATGAGTTTACGATGTCTTGCAATCGTGTGTAATAGTCTGTGAACGATTCATTTTCTGCCATGAAAATAGAGTCAAACTTGCTCGTAAGCATTTGCAGTTTCTGAATCTTCACAAGGTTAGTTCCCTCATGCGTAACTTGAAGAACATCCCAGATTTCTTTCGCAGTCTCACATGCCGAGACGCGAGAGAACTCAGTTTGAGACAAAGCATTAAATAGAGCATTAATCCCTTTGCCATTGTAAGAAGAAAAATCTATCTCTTCCTTGGTCCATTTCGACCTAGGTTTGATGGTGCGAACATCACCAATAAATTCAGTTGGATTAGACCATCCTAATTCAATTAATTGCCACACCCGTTCGTCGATGGAAATTAAAAAGGCTTTCATCCGTACTTTCCAGTACGCATAATTTGTTCCATCGAAGAACGGAGGTCTGTTGATGTTCCCACCTTCAACCATTGTTTACAACCCTATTCCCTCTCTGATACCACTTGTTGGGTTATGTATAATTGGATCTAAACAGGGGAAAAAATACCTAGAGGGGGGTGAATAGGTGTAAACAATAAACACTCAAAAATCTTTGCGATATAAAACCCAATGCGGAAAAATAAATAACACGCAGAGATTTTTACGTGGAAAACTCCAAACCGGAGTAAAAAACCACGGGACCGATAACACGGTGAAATCCACTAGAATTAAACACGTACAAGGTGATATACCGTACTCACAGACGACTCAACCTTTTCCATACGCTCCTAGTTGATCTTCTCCGCTCGCTCCACGACGCTTCTCGAATCCACGATCTGCGTCCAACGCCGAATCCACGACGTCCGACCGAATCCGCGGTCTTCACCCACTAGCACGCTTCGAATCCACGAACGTACCTCGCTCCGAATCCACCAGAGCGGTAGCACCTTGAATCCACAAGGCCACGCGAGTCCACGCGCCGATTTTGGGAAAATCGTTGTTTTTGGGTGGTGATGATCCGCCGAATACTTAGATTAGAAATAGATCGGAAATACCATCTAAGTATTCATTGATTTGATTCTACTCAAAATGTGAGTATGAAAACCTAGAATCAAATCAATCAATATAGATGAAGAAACATAAGATTAAATCTATTGATTTCCTTTCTTCTCTATATGTGGATCTATCTATTTCGGTCGTCTTTTTCCCTTTTTCGTGGGTTACCCTAAAAGATGAATTAAAGGGTCTATATATAGGTTAGAAACCATTGGAAGAAGATAAGAATCAAAAACTAACCTTTTCTGGAATTTTTCAGGACGACGATCCGGATCGGATTTCGGCGATCCGGATTGCAGTAGCGAGAAAGACAGTTTCCAGAAAAACAAAGGTTCGGGATCCGGATCGAAGTGCCTGATCCGGATCGTTCATACAATTCACCAAACACCAGCGTTCGGGATCCGGATTGAAATGCCTGATCCGGATCGTTCAAATAAAATGGTAAAACCAGTGTTCGGGATCCGGATCAAAGGAGGCTACGATCCGGATTGAATTTCCGTATGAACAAACACCCTTCGGGATCCGGATTGGAAAGTCTGATCCGGATCCTGAACATATCCCATGTCCAGTTTTTGATTTTTATGCAATTAAAAATTCATCCAAGTGTTTCTACACTATAAGAAGTATTCCGATCACCAAAAATAATTAGTTAAACATACGTGATCCTTTTGAATTCTTCTTTCTTGAGATTGAGTTAAATGATCCAACTTTCTTCATCTTCATTCTTCAGGGCTTAACCGAATTCACGAAATACGCCAACTCAAATTCC
>CM055065.1:10853269-10918499 GCA_029204045.2 Tillandsia leiboldiana
GACGTCGTGACGAGTCTGTTTCGCAATTCGCTGGTAGCGATTTTCTCGAATTGCGTGAAAAGTACCGAAAATCATATTTTTCTATAAAACCCTCTATTTTTGTGTATCAAACATTTAGGGAATTTAAACTATGGGGTGTTGGATGTATTTTTGCATCTCCTGTAAAGATTCCTAGATTGAGGCTGAGTGTGAACTAGTTTTAGGTTTATTTGCAAAGGAATCAATGCATTAATGTGAAGTGGCTTTTTTGGGTTCCTTGGCTCCGACACGAGGGGTCTGAAGATGTTAAGGCATCACAAAACTCCTTGATTTCCCCATACCCATTGCCTGTACACTGGGGTGGCCGAGGACACACCCAATTGAGATACCCGAGATAGAGAGAGAAAAGAAAGGTTTGGACCAAGCTCTTCTGTCACCCCCGGGTCGAACTGCGACCCGGGTCGCCAACAATCCGCCACCTATGCCAAACCCTCATAGGCGAGCGTCCTACCTGCAAGAAAAGTACTATAGCTAAACAGATATCAGAGCTATAATAAAAATCTGCTGTATAAGTAAAAATCAATCACTGTACACTGTAAATAATACAATAAGTCTGTCTCCCAAAATTATAATCATACCATATCCCATGTACAAGCTCATAGCCAACCGGGAGATATCTCTAATGAATACATCAGTGTACAGTCCTCTCAATACATATCATCCTCACTACAACAGTCTCTCAAAGAAGGAAAATAAAACAACTAATCTACTGAAGATCTCCTCTGAAGGGGTACCGCTACTCCCAAACATGGGTAGGGATCTAGCTCGCTCGCGACTCCCTTGCCTCAATCAAACAACCGCAGAATCAGCAACACCCGCTAAGACTCTGCAAAACCAAGGAGAGGAAGAAAAAGGAGGGGGAAAACCCCCAAAGGGTGTGAGAACTACACCCAAAAAGGGAGTTCTCAGTGGGTACCACTGCCAGACCCGACGGTCTGCCCACTAATCCTCAAGAGACATAATATACCAAAGAAGTTGAAACTGAACAAGAATGCTGATGTCACCTAACCGCTACTAAGCCTCCAACTAAATGCTCAAGATGGGAGAAACAAAGTATGGTATGCAACCACTTGCACATGAAGTGCACAATCGACCCAATCGAGCTGACTGCCACATCTGGTCCAGTCAAACCTGCGCCCCACCTACGGCCACCTCCCGCTGACGGGCAGGAATTACGTAGGGCGTCCAAACGACTAACTCGCTATCGAGTAGCGGCTCATGCAGGCTATAGTCAAAATCCACTCTCTCTCTCAGAACGGATAGCCTCAATATCACCAAACCTCTCGCACAACGGTCGACTAACTCACAACGACCTCGGGACCACCGTCAATCCCCAAATGGTTCCCGACAACACTAGCACTGGTCTAAACAAAGCTACTAGACTCCACTCGGTCCCCCTGACACGAGTGCAACAATAAAGTAAAGCCTGAAATAAACTCAATCTAGTGTCACCAGTGAAACTGGTACTGCCTGCTGCCGCCGTCATCATCGGGCAATAACCGTGCCGATGTGATAGCAAAAACTGTCAATAACTGTCTGGCCCCAGCCTCCGGAGGGGATCTCGGGGAGCGACCCACACGAGGAAGCATCACCGGGCAATAACCGCGCCGGTGTGGTAAAGCATCACCGGGCAATAACCGCGCCTGTGTGATAAGTAACCAAAGCAGGACTAGATCACGACTCTGATCAAAGTGGAAAACCCAACCACTAAAGAAAGCCTCGATCCTCAATAAATGCAAGAGTACTCAATCGTGGGAACCTCTGTCCACTAGAGAATTCAGATGTCCAATCTGGTGCATAAATAAATATCCGGTCAACCGCCGATATCCGCGTTGCCGCAAAGCCCCACAACTAATCCAACCTGTCCCAGACACCAAGTCCCGACTACACTACCCAGACCCCTGCTCGAACCCGAGCAACACTGACCACTTGACTAACAAGAAGGAGAAAGGAAAAGCATGGTTTCTCCTAAGTCAAGTTCCAATAAGTAGTGTAGCAGTAAAAGATGGCCTAACTACATGTCCATACAAGCATGCTTTTGTCCTCAGAAACGATAAAGTGGGTGAAGCATATATAGCAAAGCATGCTAAAGTATTCCTACTATGGTATACCAATCTTACCCAAGTAGGCCATTCCTTGCTTACCTCTCGCTCATATCGGTGCACATCAAATATGCCTGCTATCAGTCATAGAGGGTGACATCCCCACAAGTGTACTTACATTCATCATAACATAACCACCTTATACCGTTACCAATATCAAGCTTACCCACCTGAAGTGCTCAATCCAAGGCAAACCTGGGGTCGGTGAAGAGCGTGGCCACCTGCACGCACAATCCGCTGAACTCGCATCCACGGTACATGTCGCGCAAACCTCGGCTCCTAGCAGTGTTCCAAAAACACTCGCGAACCCTCCTGGGTACAACAAAAGGTCCAAAGTTACACTTTATGCTAAAATATCCAAGTATACACCACCGCTGAAACCAGCCCTGAAGATGTGCAATTTTCACCTGCAGAACGGACTCTGAAAAATCCACCAAAAATACGGACGTGATCGTCGCGTCGAGCCCTTCGAAACGAGTACCTGCACGCCAAAATCCGAGTCCCGGAGGCCAAGTTACCAATTCCACAACGCGGTGAGCGCAAAAGTCCACAATATACACATCTGTATCGCATTGCACAGGAGAACGGGAAAAGTATACCTTCGGGCAATTCCCGAAAAATACGGTGATAATCCCCGCGTCGAGTAGATGCAAAAACTGTAAAGGCACGCCTCAATCCGAGTCTCGTACACCAAGTTGCACGCGAAACGGTGCACGCCGCCGGAGTCCGCACGCAAAACGAGCACGGTGCCGGAATCCGCACGCAAAATTGAGTCCGCACGCAAAACGGAGCACGCCGTCGGGTCTGCACGCAAAATGGTGCAGTAAAACACGGTCGCTAACACAGATAAGAGCAATGGGTCAAACCAAAGTCCAAAAGAACGCCCCAAAACTGTGCCAAAAATACCGTAAAAACGAAGTGCGGAACCCACCTCGACTACGCCGTGCCGCCCAACCGCTCCAGTGGAACACTTCACGCGCTCCGCGAGGTCCACAACGCACCGCCCCACCCCACAAAAATCCCCTCCTCACTCCCTCTCTCGCTCGGTTGGAGAAGAAAGAAAAGAAAATGGAGGAATGGTGTGCGGGGAAGAAAGAAGAAGAAGAGAAGAAAGGGGAGGAGGGAGGGCTCCCGTGGACCGGGTCCACGGTACACCGCCCCAAAGACCCGCAGCCCGGCTGTCACCCCCGAGTCCGCCAATTTGTACGGTTCGGGCACGCCAACAGACCCACCAATCGGGTAAGACCCTTTTCCTACCCGAAAGGACGTAACATCCATAATAACATAACAAGTGTATGCGGAAGCTCAATATCAGAGTACTAAAATCACTACAAATTTAAAACTTTCATTCAATAACAACTAGTTAATGCGGAAATGAAAGCATACAGGAGTGAACCATGCATTACTTTATTACACTTTACATTTCTGAACTTGCAATATAAAATTATTACAATTCTTTTACATAAATTCCTCATCATACAAGGTTCACTCAAGAAATATAAAAATGGGATACCTCTGCTAGACCCTCTAGGTCTCTATGCTGCTGGGCCCTTGGCCCCTGTCGTATACCTCGCCGTCTGCCTCTGAACCGTCGCGATCGCTGCATCCATACCAGAAAAACCTTGGGGGGGGGGAGTCACCCAAGGGTGTGAGAAACTACGACAGAGTTCCCAGTGGGTTCAACCACCGAGAAAAAGTGTCCTACACCACTTGGGTCCAATGGAAGCAATAATAATAGTGCTAGGAAATTAAAATCCTCAATATCATAATGCTACTATGCATATACGGGCCACTACACTATCTGTGTATACTCACCAATACATCACTACTCTGTCTAGCCACACTAGGCAACTAACCACCAACTCGGCTACTAAGCCGCTGTATACTGGGTACACTAACCCGGCCGCCTTGGCCACTCTCTGTTCTTTTATTCTTTACCTTATGGTGGTTTACATTTAAGTGAACCCTCAGATATTCTTATCCAACGGGGCCCCAGCCCGGTAGTCCTGCTACCATCAGATTAAGATTTCTAAGGTTGCCGATAACACTCACAAGTGTTTACCCCCGTGCCCTGCCGGGGGGGACTTGTCATAAACGGGACACGCCCTAGAGGGTTCACTTGCCCAACTCTGACAAAGGTAACTCTAGAAACTGTCATACGTGGTCGCTTGCCCGGTGAGAGGGGACCCTGTCCAAACTCCGACAGTTGACGTTCGCCCCCGGAGGTACTGCCCGTTTTAATCTTTGTCATTCTTTCTTCTCTTTGTCTTTTTCATTTCTACCTCATTTTCCTTTTGCTTTACTTGAGCACTTGGTCTTTTTGCTCTTGAACACTTGCTTATCTGTCTATTATAACGTAGCTTGTAGCTCCCTTTTTGCCACTGGCAAATCCTTTCAAAAACCCTCATTTCTTAAAAGCATTTAGCTCTTTACTTTCACTTTTAGCCTTTCGAAGTAACCGTCGGCCGACGGGATCACTATCCCAGGGAGTCCTGCCTCCACAATGACGAGTCTCAAATTCGAAGGCACCATTACATTCTCGATATGCTCTTTTAGCCGCTTTTAGCTTGCTATTAACTTTACCTTTTGCATTTAAATTTCTCTTATCCTAGTCTTGCCATAAGGATAAATAGAGAGTCTCTTGGACTCTATCTTCTCTTTCATTGTAGTTAACTCAAATTGAAGTTAAAGTTGCTGTCCATTTGCCCAGACACCTTATGACCCACTCTAGGGTTGTATTATTTAGCTTTTTGACTTTGTGATTACACAAACTTTTCCTTAGAGTTTAACTCTAAGTTGATCACTTTGCTATTAGTTTAATTCATTAAACTTTGTGGCCACATACTCTCTTCTTTGCCGAACCTGGAGAGTTACATTATCTCTATTTACCTGTTGCACTTTGCATTTAGAGTTACCTTGACTCTAATCCATTTTCTGTGAGTATAAACTCCACTAGTCACCTTAGGTTCTCTTACCTAAGTTTCATATCATGTTTAATCTAGAGTTCCTTGACTCTATGTTAACCAGTCTATTCTCAACCTACTAACTTACCTTAGGTTTCCTTTACCTAAGTCTTATATCATGCTCATCCAGAGTCCTTGACTCTATGTTGATCACTTTATCCAATGTTCTTAGGTTATCTTCTAAGACATGCCACTCATTCAATCCTAGAATATACTCCTAAGTTTGATGCCACTCATTAACCCTGAGTCTAGGTTTCTCTCCTAGTCTTACTACCAACATGTCCTTTTTCCTTATGCTTTCACATGATTCCTAGGGCTATACCCTAACATGATCACAGATAACGAATAATTGATCCCCCTTTTTACGCATGCAATTATTTCCATCTCAATCATCAATAAAGTATAACATCTACGCAGGCAATTATCATCTATATTTAGCAGTTCAGAAAAAAAATCCACTTTTCTATCTATATCCTTCTACACATGCAAATTTATCTCTTATTCTAATAATTAGAAAAGTTTACTTCTCTTCTATATCCATCTACACATGCAAATTCAATCATAATACCCAACACCTCTAACAGGCTACTATCATGCTTCTCTAGATCGAAAAGCAAAGGAGCAAGGGGAGAGGTCACCCAATTTCGGCAGAATCCCCCACCTCGGTGTGTTTCTTTTGGTCCTTGAAGGAGACAAGTTCCGCTCTTTCGATCTCCGAGTTTTTCCTAAATTGTAAGAAAAGAAAAATCATGAAACATTTGCTTTCCATGACTCACTAATTCCAATGAATTGGTAAAACTAAACCCCTTTGACCATTAAAAGGAAAAATCCCTATTTGATCACTTTCCCCGCAAAAAGGCTATTTTTTGATTGGTTCGTAAAAATGAGAGGAGAATAATCCTCCCATGGCATGTTGCCAAAAAGAAACTTGCTCAACTCGATTCGGGGTCAAAATGCTCTCAAAAATTTGAGAAAGCTCAATTTTTGAGAGGAGAATAATATTTGGTCATTTTCCCCCACCAAAAGGCTAATTTTTTATCGGTTCATAAAAATGAGAGGAGAATAGTCATCCCATGGCATATTGCCAAAAAGAAACTTGCTCAACTCGATCCGGGGTCAAAATGCTCTCAAAAATTCGAGAAAAGCTCAATTTGAGCAATTTCCCCCAATTCACCGATTTTGCATTTGGCAAATCGAGAAATTGCATTTTTCGCATTGGAGAAAAGAGAAGAGAGAAAATTTTTGATCTTTCTTCTTCTCTTCTTTCTTTCCTTTCTTTCCTTTCTTTCTTTTCTTTTCTTTTTCTTTTCTTTTTCTTTTCTTTTTCTTTCTCTTGTAATTGTTCCTGCTGCTGGGCAGCAGCATGTATAGCTGCTGCCCACGCAGCAGTTCCCTGCTGCACCCTGCGGCAGCTGCTGCTGCCTTATGCAGCAGCAGCAGGGGCAGCAGCTGCTGCTGCCTTGTGCAGCAGCAGCTGGGGTAGCAGCTGCCCCCAAGGCAGCCGCTCATGCAGCCTACGCAATGGTTGCTGCTTGGCTGCAGTAGCAGCCAAGCAGCAGCATGCTAGGCTGCAGCTTGGGTGGCTGCTACTGCTTCCAGCAGCAGCAGCCACAGCTGCAGCAATGCTGGCTGCTGCTGGCAGCAGCTGCATCTAGTGCAGCTGCTGCTGGCAGCATCAAGGCTGCAGCCCCCCGTGTGCATGGAAGGAGAAAAACAAAAAAGGGAAGAGAGAGATACTTCCTTCACACCAAGAGAAAGAGAGAGAGGGAGAGAGTAAATACCTTTTCTCCTCCTTCTCCTCCTTTCTTCTTCTTCTTCTTTCTTCTTTCTCTTTTTCCTCTTCTTCCTCTCCTTTCTTTCTCCCTGCTCCAACAGAGAAACGAAGAGAGAGAGAGAGTGAGTTTCAAATGAGAGAGAGAGAGAGAGCATTTACTCCTGCAGGGGGTAGTTGGGAGGAAATAGTAAATTTACTAAAATGCCCCAACTTACAAAAGAAAATCCCAAAACTGCCCTCAATCCTGCAGTTTTGCACCTGCAGAGAACAATTTCGGATACCCCTCTTTCTCCGCGTTTTTGCCGTCAACTGACAAATCGAAACTGAAATTTTTCTTCTCCCTTTTAATCTAAAAATTTTTCTTAAACTCTCCACGATTTTTTTTAAAATTTTTGGGCTACTCTAAGCCTCGAAAGAGAGCCCCGGAAAAAAGCTTCGCGATCAACTGCGCTGTTAAAAACTGCAGTTTCAGAATTCTTGAAGCATTTTTCCTCGCTTCGTTCTCCAATTTTCCTTTAATCGCTTACCTCGGTTTTTCACCCCTTTTAATCAAAAAACTTTTGTGAGACACTCCACGATTTCTTTTAAATTTTTGGGGCCACTCTACGCCCCTCGAAAGAGAGTCCCGAAAAAGGCTTCGCGATCAACTGCACTGTCAAAAACTGCAGTTTCAGAATTCACGAAGCATTTTTCTTCGCTTCATTCTCCAATTTTTTCCTTAATCGCTCACCTAGGATTTTCATCCCTTTAATCAGAAAAACTTTTGTGAGACACCCCACGATTTCTTTTAAATTTTTCGGCCACTCTAAGCCCTCGAAAGAGAGCCCCGAAAAGGCTTCATGATCACAAATTTCAGAAATTCCAGAATTTGCTAAGTCCTCGGGGTTCAAGTCACTTTTCGACCCGATGCCCTTCGCGTCAGCCCGAAACGCACCGAACTCAACTGTAATCATATTTAAAACATGTACAAGTCTTCTCGCTGCATTTCGCCATTTTGCGAATTCGGCAAACGTGGGTCTACCTTTTACAAGCTTGAAGCTTCGATTTCCAACTACAACTCACTTTTCGACTCGATGGCTTTTGTATCGATTCGAAATGCTTCCAACTCACTTGTAATTACATTTGAAATGTGTTACAAGTTTTTTGCTGAATTTCGCACTTTTGGCGGAAATCGCCAAACAATGACCTAAGCTTCACAATTGAAGCTTCAAATTCTCAACTCCAACGCACTTTTCGACTCGATAACTTTTGCATCGATTCGAAATGCTTCCAACTCACTTGTAATTACATTTGAAATGCGTTACAAGTATTTTTTCTGAATTTTGCCTTTTCCGCGGAAATCGATGTACTGCACTCTCCCCTAGTTTGAATAAACCATAATTTAGCACTTTTCTCCGAATCCAATAAAAATAGTATTTCATACCATTTTTATTTATATTATTTATATACCATAATCTGGTACATTACATTCTACCCCCCTTAAAATAAGTTTCGTCCTCGAAACTTGAATCACATCTCGACTCCTATTTGATCGAGAGGGAGGAATTTTGCCCTCAATGCTGGGCTCACTGTATGTCGTTACTGGCATCATATTGCCTACTCGCCGAGACTACACGAGCAACTCGTTCACGAATTCCTATCTCAATCCAGGGACAAACTCAGACCTAGTGTCTGGCCACTTTCACCAAATAGGTGAGAGACACAGTTGAGCACTTGCTCTCTCAATTGCCACGAAGGACCCAGTCTTTGTTTACGAAATTTCCACTTTAATTCCGCCGTCATTCTTTCACAACGGAGTTGCATCTGTAACAAACTACACTTACCGCATTTTTCCGGTCGCTCGCTGCCTAATGTGGAGGGCAGAGGCCAATCCACAAGTCCTCAGCTATCACGCACGCTGCTAGTGCTGTAAGTCCACGGGTTATCAGCTAACCCGATATATCGGACTACTAATAGGTTCACAGACCACGGTCAAATAGGGGCCTATAGCCCAAAACTAGTCCACAGACCTAATCGTCAAACGGGTAGATCCACACTTAGGATTACTCCCCCAACACTCCCACTAGGAGCTACAATACCTCAATCATCACTAGCCCTACGGCCTGATCACATCACACACTCTCAGTGTACTAACAGCCTCAAGGCTCACACGTGGCATTCCACGTTCCCGGGTCATCGCTCGGACTACCACCCCGACCAAATCTCTATCATGCCCCGCCCTCAGGTCTCGGGCCGCTGTCTCTCACAGCCGACTGCGCCTGCCCACTGGGCTACAGGCCCACAGTCCACAAACATGGTCCAGGCACGGATCGTCCCCAAGCTAACCCGCTAATCGTCGCCACGCGACCCCTACGCTCACTAAGCAAAACCAACAACTAGTCGTCAATCTACGACCCGAACTCTGTATCCACTCTGGCCACACAGGGCAAAGGCTCACACGCCACCTAATCAGCTCTCTCTGGCTAAATGATACTTGTGCTCCATGAGCACCCAAACAGTTGGGCATCCAGCGCCCCTATGCTAACTCGCAAATATCTAGTGTTAAGCAACTTGCTTATACACGCGTATGACTCCTGTACACCTCCCCCAACTAGGTTGAGGCACCACGAATAACTGTCCACCAACTCTGGTGATTAACTCGCAAATCCTGCAGTGGCAATCCTTGCCATTACACCGATCCATCAGAACGGCGCCACAAAACTCTCGATCTTTCGAGAGGTTCCCGCATCTTGAAGCCTACTCTAGGCCTCACCAACACTACTATGCGGCAACCTAGCCACAATCAACACGCCACACGGTCACTACCGTCATCAGGGGCGAACTCACGCCGCCTGGCCCGTAAATCTTTCTTGCCCTAATCCTTAGGGCACAATAACTTGGTTCTCGCAACATAGAGATCCCCATTTACCTTATGAGTCGGTCTCTCACTGGACCCTACTAACCACACTTTGCCAGCAACCTAGCTGACACAAGCGTAAAACACCCTATGCTGAAGGTGTTGGCTGCGCCGACAAAAGTTCGGCGGCCGCTGCCCTTCCCTTTACTGTCGCCCCTACAGGCGGCGACGCCGTATACTCACACGTTGTTTGTGCAGCCTCAGCTTGCTGCGCTATCAGCCACTGGAGCCTATCTATCTGCTCCGACTGTCACATCGACGCCACACTTAGGCGTTAGAATCTGCCTCCTTGCCGGCGGAAAATTTCCGCCTA
Source organism: Tillandsia leiboldiana (assembly GCA_029204045.2). Lineage (NCBI taxonomy): Eukaryota > Viridiplantae > Streptophyta > Magnoliopsida > Poales > Bromeliaceae > Tillandsia > Tillandsia leiboldiana. The sequence continues at coordinate 10,863,357 of CM055065.1, forward strand.
TCGGCAAGAAGATTCAGCATGCTGCTGGACCACACCAATAAGTGCGGCCACCAGCTATCACAGCTCGTGTACCTTGTTCGACCCAGAGCGCTCTCGTGGCTCGAGTCGAGACAAGCGCGTATCCCTGCATGGTGTCATCGCTAATATGCACACCACAACGAAATGATTTGCCCAAATTTTAGCCATTTGAGCAACGCGAAATCTATATACCGACAGAAAAGCTCGTCGACCCAATCATGCGAAAGTATAAGAGGGTACTCCCTTTCATCTCCAACATTACATTGTCGGCCGCCAACGTAATATCCGAAGAATGAAAGCTCGTCGCCCTCGATCAGTCCCAACATCCTTTTTGGGAACAACAATAACCAATCGAATGCTTTCGCCCAACAATCCACACACTCTCTCGTGCTAATCCCTAGGGTCTCCCTAAGGTTTGCTAACCACCTAGGACTATTCCTAGGCTCTGATACCACTCTAATCTGTCACGCCCCGAGTCCGCCAAGTTGTACGGTTCGGGCACGCCAACAGACCCGCTAATCGGGTAAGACCCTTTTCCTACCCGAAAGGAACGGTAACATCCATAATAACACAACAAGTGTATGCGGAAGCTCAATATCAGAGTACTAAAAATCACTACAAATTTAAAACTTTCATTCAATAACAACTAGTTAATGCGGAAATGAAAGCATACAGGAGTGAACCATGCATTACTTTATTACACTTTACATTTCTGAACTTGCAATATAAAATTATTACAATTCTTTTACATAAATTCCTCACCATACAAGGTTCACTCAAGAAATATAAAAATGGGATATCTCTGCTAGACCCTCTAGGTCTCTATGCTGCTGGGCCCTTGCCCCTGTCGTATACCTCGCCGTCTGCGTCTGAACCGTCGCGATCGCTGCATCCATACCTGAACCTGGGGGGGGGGAGTCACCCAAGGGGTGTGAGAACTACGACAGAGTTCTCAGTGGGTTCAACCACCGAGAAAAAGTGTCCTACACCACTTGGTCCAATGGAAGCAATAATAATAGTGCTAGGAAATTAAAATCCTCAATATCATAATGCTACTATGCATATACGGGCCACTAAACTATCTGTGTATACTCACCAATCCATCACTACTCTGTCTAGCCACACTAGGCAACTAACCACCAACTCGGCTACTAAGCCGCTGTATACTGGGTTACACTAACCCGGCCACCTTGGCCACTCTCTGTTCTTTTTATTCTTTACCTTATGGTGGTTTAATTTAAGTTAACCCTCAGAAATTCTTATCCAACGGGCCCCAGCCCGGTAGTCCTGCTACCATCAGATAAGATTTCTAAGGTTGCCGATAACACTCGCAAGTGTTACCCCGTCCTGCCGGGGGGACTTGTCATACGGGACACTGCCCGATAGGGTCACTGCCCAACTCTGACAAGAGTACTCTAGAACCTGTCATACGGGTCGCTGCCCGGGAGAGGGACCCTGGCCAACTCCGACAGTTGTACGTTCGCCCCCGGAGGTACGCCCGTTTTATCTTTTTCTTTTCTTTTCTTTCTCTTTTCTTTTTCTTTCTCTTTTCTTTTCCTTTTACTTTAGCACTTGGCCTCTTTGCTCTTAACACTTGCTTTTCTGTCTTATACGAGCTTGTAGCTCCCTTTTTGCCACTGGCAATCTCTTTCTCTTTTCTTTAAGCATTTAGCTCTTTACTTTCACTTTTAGCCTTTCGAAAGTACCTCGTCCGACGGGTCACTACCCAGGGAGTCCTGCTCCACAATGACGAGTCTCAAATTCGAAGGCACCATTTACATTCTCGATATGCTCTTTTAGCCGCTTTTAGCTTGCTATTAAACTTTACCTTTTGCATTTAATTTCTCTTATCCTAGGTCTTGCCATAAGGATAAATAGAGAGTCTCTTGGACTCTTATCATTCTCTTTCATTTATTTAACTCAAATTGAAGTTAAAGTTGCTGTCCATTTGCCCAGACACCTTATGACCCACTCTAGGGTTGTATTATTTAGCTTTTTGACTTTGTGATTACACAAACTTTTCCTTAGAGTTTAACTCTAAGTTGATCACTTTGCTATCAGTTTAATTCATTAAACTTTGTGGCCACATACTCTCTTCTTTGCCGAACCTGGAGTTACATTATCTCTATTTACCTGTTGCACTTTGCATTTAGAGTTACCTTGACTCTAATCCATTTTCTGTGAGTATAAACTCCACTAGTCACCTTAGGTTCTCTTACCTAAGTTTCATATCATGTTTAATCTAGAGTTCCTTGACTCTATGTTAACCAGTCTATTCTCAACCTACTAACTTACCTTAGGTTTCCTTTACCTAAGTCTTATATCATGCTCATCCTAGAGTCCTTGACTCTATGTTGATCACTTTATCCAATGTTCTTAGGTTATCTTCTAAGACAATGCCACTCATTCAATCCTAGGATATACTCCTAAGTTTGATGCCACTCATTAACCCTGAGTCTAGGTTTTCTCCTAGTCTTACTACCAACATGTCCTTTTTCCTTATGCTTTCACATGATTCCTAGGGCTATACCCTAACATGATCACAGATAACGAATAATTGATCCCCCTTTTTACGCATGCAATTATTTCCATCTCAATCATCAATAAAGTTTAACATCTACGCAGGCAATTATCATCTATATTTAGCAGTTCAGAAAAAATCCACTTTTCTATCTATATCCTTCTACACATGCAAATTTATCTCTTATTCTAATAATTAGAAAAGTTTACTTCTCTTCTATATCCATCTACACATGCAAATTCAATCATAATTACCCAACACCTCTAACAGGCTACTATCATGCTTCTAGATCGAAAAGCAAAGGAGCAAGGGGAGAGGTCACCCAATTTCGGCAGAATCCCCCACCTCGGTGTGTTCTTTTGGTCCTTGAAGGAGACAAGTTCCGCTCTTTCGATCTCCGAGTTTTTCCTAAATTGTAAGAAAAGAAAAATCATGAAACATTTGCTTTCCATGACTCACTAATTCCAATGAATTGGTAAAACTAAACCCCTTTGACCATTAAAAGGAAAAATCCCTATTTGATCACTTTCCCCGCAAAAAGGCTATTTTTTGATTGGTCCGTAAAAATGAGAGGAGAATAATCCTCCCATGGCATGTTGCCAAAAAGAAACTTGCTCAACTCGATTCGGGGTCAAAATGCTCTCAAAAATTTGAGAAAAGCTCAATTTTTGAGAGGAGAATAATATTTGGTCATTTTCCCCCACCAAAAGGCTAATTTTTTATCGGTTCATAAAAATGAGAGGAGAATAGTCATCCCATGGCATATTGCCAAAAAGAAACTTGCTCAACTCGATCCGGGGTCAAAATGCTCTCAAAAATTCGAGAAAAGCTCAATTTGAGCAATTTCCCCCAATTCACCGATTTTGCATTTGGCAAATCGAGAAATTGCATTTTTCGCATTGGAGAAAAGAGAAGAGAGAAAATTTTTGATCTTTCTTCTTTTCTTCTTTTCTTTCCTTTCTTTCCTTTCTTTCTTTTCTTTTCTTTTCTTTTCTTTCCTTTCTTTCTTTTCTTTTCTTTTTCTTTCTCTTGTAATTGTTCCTGCTGCTGGGCAGCAGCATGTATAGCTGCTGCCCACGCAGCAGTTCCTGCTGCACCCTGCGGCAGCTGCTGCTGCCTTATGCAGCAGCAGCAATGGCAGCAGCTGCTGCTGCCTTGTGCAGCAGCAGCTGGGGTAGCAGCTGCCCCCAAGGTAGCCGCTCATGCAGCCTACGCAATGGTTGCTGCTTGGCTGCAGCAGCAGCCAAGCAGCAGCATGCTAGGCTGCAGCTTGGGTGGCTGCTGCTGCTTCCAGCAGCAGCAGCCACAGCTGCAGCAATGCTGGCTGCTGCTGGCAGCAGCTGCATCTAGTGCAGCTGCTGCTGGCAGCAGCAAGGCTGCAGCCCCCCGTGTGCATGGAAGGAGAAAAACAAAAAAAAGGGAAGAGAGAGATACTTCCTTCACACCAAGAGAAAGAGAGAGAGGGAGAGAGTAAATACCTTTTCTCCTCCTTCCTCCTTCTCCTTTCTTCTTCTTCTTCTTTCTTCTTTCTCTTTTCCTCTTCTTCCTCTCCTTTCTTTCTCCCTGCTCCAACAGAGAAACGAAGAGAGAGAGAGAGTGAGTTTCAAATGAGAGAGAGAGAGAGAGCATTTACTCCTGCAGGGGGTAGTTGGGAGGAAATAGTAAATTTACTAAAATGCCCCAACTTACAAAAGAAAATCCCAAAACTGCCCTCAATCCTGCAGTTTTGCACCTGCAGAGAACAATTTCGGATACCCCTCTTTCTCCGCGTTTTGCCGTCAACTGACAAATCGAAACTGAAATTTTTCTTCTTCCTTTTAATCTAAAAATTTTTCTTAAACTCTCCACGATTTTGTTTAAATTTTTGGGCTACTATAAGCCCTCGAAAGACAGCCCCGAAAAAGCTTCGCGATCAGCTGCGCTGTTAAAAACTGCAGTTTCAGAATTCTTGAAGCATTTTTCCTCGCTTCGTTCTCCAATTTTCCTTTAATCGCTTACCTCGGTTTTTCACCCCTTTTAATCAGAAAACTTTTGTGAGACACTCCACGATTTCTTTTAAATTTTTAGGCCACTCTAAGCCCTCGAAAGAGAGTCCCGAAAAGGCTTCGCGATCAACTGCACTGTCAAAAACTGCAGTTTCAGAATTCACGAAGCATTTTTCTTCGCTTCATTCTCCAATTTTTTCCTTAATCCCTCACCTAGGATTTTCATCCCTTTTAATCAGAAAACTTTTGTGAGACACCCCACGATTTCTTTTAAATTTTTCGGCCACTCTAAGCCCTCGAAAGAGAGCCCCGAAAAGGCTTCATGATCACAAATTTCAGAAATTCCAGAATTTGCTAAGTCCTCGGGGTTCAAGTCACTTTTCGACCCGATGCCCTTCGCGTCAGCCCGAAATGCACCGAACTCAACTGTAATCATATTTAAAACATGTTACAAGTCTTCTCGCTGCATTTCGCCATTTTGCGAATTCGGCAAACGTGGGTCTACCTTTTACAAGCTTGAAGCTTCGATTTCCAACTACAACTCACTTTTCGACTCGATGGCTTTTGTATCGATTCGAAATGCTTCCAACTCACTTGTAATTACATTTGAAATGTGTTACAAGTTTTTTTTGCTGAATTTTGCACTTTTTGCGGAAATCACCAAACAATGACCTAAGCTTCACAATTGAAGCTTCAAATTCTCAACTCCAACTCACTTTTCGACTCGATAACTTTTGCATCGATTCGAAATGCTTCCAACTCACTTGTAATTACATTTGAAATGCGTTACAAGTATTTTTGCTGAATTTCGCCTTTTCGCGGAAATCGATGTACTGCACTCTCCCCTATTTTGAATAAACCATAATTTAGCACTTTTCTCCGAATCCAATAAAAATAGTATTTCATACCATTTTTATTTATATTATTTATATACCATAAATCTGGTACATTACACCGGCGGTCCACCGCACAGGGGCGCGTGCGCCAGGCGCAGGCGCGCGCCCCCTGTGCCACGCGGCACGCGCCACACGGGCGCGTGACACCGCGCCACACCGGGCGCGTGACACCGCGCCACACCGGGCGCGTGACACCGAGCGGACACGTGCCCCCCCACCCCCCGCGCGTCCGCGCGGGCGCGAATGGGGGCACGCCACGTGGCGGCCCCCCCCTGCGTCACCTGCGCAGTCAGGCGCGTTTTCCCAACGCGCCTGTCTGCGCTCCCCCCTCGCACAGTACACCCGAGCACACCTCGGGATCCGCGCGCACCCCGGGATTCGTGCCGCGATGTCTCGAGATCCGTGCAAGCCTCGAAAAATGCGCGCGCCAACCGGGCTCCGAAAAAAGCAAGTAAATAGTCCAATCTCAACGATTTCGCGCGCTGAATCCGAATACGGTGTCCGATTTTCCAAATTCTCATCCGAAAATTTGCCGAAAGCCCCCGGAAAGCCCACTTGATCCGATTTTCACGCTGAGTCCATTCCTAAAGTCCGATTTGCCAAATTCCAACTCTAAAAATTGCCGAAGGCATCCGGAGAGGTGATCCTTTATCTAAACTTCGCCCCGAGTCCAATTTTAATATCCATTGCGCGCGAAACCACTTCTAAGCATTCAATGGGGCCATCTGACTACTCTCGTGATCCAATTAACACACCGAGTCCATCAAAAGTGTCCAATTGGTGTACAAACGCCACCGACACGCCACCTAGGCCTCCAGAAGCTGCTGGTCAGCCAGTAATCACCTAGTGGGGATCCAGGTCCTCACATCCTCCCCCACTAAAGAAAGTTTCGTCTTCGAAACTAGCTCAATTCCACCAGGAGTCACAAACACTAAGGATAAGTACTCAACATCATCATCTCTAGCTCCAAGTTGCTGCTCACTACCCGTGACCACTCCTCAACAACAACAACAGCTACAACCAGCACGGCATAGCCCGATTGCGCAACCTCTAATCTCACGAGCCAGAATTCGCAACGGGCGTCCCTCGTACTCCAAACATTCCTAGATCTCAAATGGGGCGAGTGAATCACGGGCGAGGGATCCAAAAACATAACCTTCCGGAGCCGAGACATGAAATACAACCGGGGTTCCAACAAAGTTGGGGGAAACCAGATAACCGCCAGTGCAACACACACCAAATCACAACCTGTGTCAACTCAACCAAGCCAACCCGAAGCACACCCGCACGATTAACCAATAAGGAAATGAGCCCTAACAAGGAGGGGTCCTCACTCGGTCACTCCCGAATCTTGACCATCCGAGTGAACTACTCAGCCGCGGTCTATCATCCAAAGGAACCCTCAGGGACACAACCACAAGCCATGTTTGCCCAAATAGTCCACACAGCGCCAGCTGTGGAATTATCAAACTCATCCCCAGACAGCTTTCCTGCGCCAGGTATCCGCCATCACAGTGGTCCTGTCGGGGTAATCCAAAACGCTCAACAATAACCCAACAGTAATTTCCCAGTCGCTTTAGGAGGCAACACTAAAACTCGCAGATATCTCTCCCAACACTGAAAATACTAGCATTGGCGCTGGTAGCAATCTCATCATCCGATTGCCAAGCTTTCCTGGCACTACCCAGTCCAAGAAACTCCTCACCTCGACAATAATTGTCGATCTCGGCCAAATCCCAAGTGATATCCCTATTGGCCGGATTTCCACCGCCGCTCCTACGGCTCGAACAACGTGACCCAAGAAGGTATGCTTCTGGAGCTACAACTTGTACCTCAATAACTTGGCATACCACTTCATCCACACGGGCATGGTAGCACATCCACAAGTGCTCCTCGCGCTCTACATCGCTCTGGGAGTAAATCCAAATATCCCCGGAGGATCTTGTTACCAGTCCAATCAAGTACAGCTGGAGCACAATTCCCTAAATCATAAGAGTGGCAGGGCATTAATCAATCCACTCGGCCTCACTGTGAGCTCGAGATGCCCTACCGTGTCCCGAACACCATCTAAACAAGATCCTCGGCTGTCTGATTCTGAGTAGGTACTCACATCATACAATAACTGCCTGCATATAGCTCCATCAAAAAGGTCCTAGATACCACCCGGACCTGTCTACACTCGAACCATAAGAGGACCCTCACAGTCGTGTATCAACGACGTGGCATCACCACCGTGTACCAACGGCGTGGCATCACCACCATATATCAACGGCGTGGTACTAGGTCAAACAGATCCCTCGATCCATCAGATCCTGCAACTGCGCCATCAGCTCTCTCAGCTCTACCGGCGATATCCAATGAGGTGCTGTCGAGGGTGGCGCGGTCCCCCGAACCACGTCAAACTCAATCTCTATCTCCCTAACCGGCGGCATCTCCAACAGCTCAGGTGAAATCACACCCGGGATCTCATGGGCAACAGAGATATCCTTGAGTCCCGGTGCCGCCAAAAGCACCTCTCACATTGTCGCTATAACCTACGTGCTCTAATAATCTCAACAAGCAAGCCTCCTCTTGTCCGCCTTGCCGAAGGTCAAAGTCCTCTCTCGCCGCAGTCACACATTCTGTGGCATTGTGCCAATCAATCCCAAGCACACGGTCAAAATACCGAACGGCCACAATTACAATAAGTCTGCCGGTAACTCGCAGTCTCAGCTGCACTGGACATGATCCAAAAGTCTCCTCCACATGCACAACAACAACAGACACCTGTACCTCTAGTGCACGTGGCAATAATTCTGCCTCTAGTCTATGCAGGAATGTAACATGCTCTAACTCCGGCTGCTGTGATGAAATCACACTTGCAACAACTCCATCCATTGCCGTGGCGCCCTCCAACCGGGCGGCACAGACTCATTCATTCGATGCCGGCGGTTGTCGCTCAATCTGCAAGAAAAAGTAGACCAAACACAAAGGGAGCACGACCTCTGTCTCTGCTCACACTGAGGCGACGAATAAGGTCCTCCGCAGATAACAAATCCACGCTACCGCTGCGCCACTCTGATATAGATGTTGATGCGGCCATCGGGGTCCACCCGATCTCTGGCATCCCAGGAACCCGTCATCCTGGAAAAGAAATCAGAAGTGCCTCCGCCGGCCGATTTGTCGTCCATCACCCGGCGCCAAGCGCCAATATCCTGAACTCGCCTCTCGCGGCATATCCCTAACCAAAGGAACTGCAGCGCCACGCTCCATACACAACGGCTACACTATCGAGGCATCCAAGATCCAAAATCTATAAAGGAGGGATCGAATAAATTGGAAGGTATCTTGGCGCAATCCACTCCCAGTCTCACATATCATATGCGCCTCGTCCCTCGAAACCTGGAGCGCGCAGTTTCAACAACTGCATAAACTCTCTAGCACATGGAGGCTCTCATTAATCACACCATCACCACCAACCACGACTCTGCCTCCAAAGGCTCCAACTCAATCTTATGAGTCGGGGTGGTTCACCTGCCGAATCTGGCTCAAAAGATCGATTATGTCCCCTCAGCTCACTAGCTGTCAACTATCCACCCTGCCTCGGTGCCTCGACACTAAACATCGGCACAGAGGGGGCTACCTACTCCATCGGTGCCACAAAAATCCCCGCCCCTGAGGATACTGCAACCGGGTGGTCTCAGAAGGAAGCACAGTCGAGCTGCCCGTTGCTCCGACAACTGTGTCACTAAAACCAGATGCTCGCTCACTCTGCCGCTGATAAGCCTCAGACAATCCTGTCATCTGGGTCCGGAGTTCTCTGACCTCAATCCGGGTGTCCGGCCTAAGACCAACCGCTCAAACTCCACTGCTATGACAGGATACACACGGGTCAAAACCCAACGTCGGGGAGACACCGCTCACCACGACGAAACTACAAAACAGCATACAACAACGCTCGACCCAATCCAGCGAAAGTCTAAAGCATGTCACCCATTCCACAGCATTATGTTGTCTGCAGCCAACATAATCACTTAGGAGAATAAACATGCTAATCACTCTTCCCATCCCTTGGGAGAGGTATAAAACTCAATCAGGACTCTCGCTATAGATCACGACTCTCACGAAGTCAACCAAGGGTCAAACCATAAGCCTAGGGTTTCTAAGTCCACCATGACCTACAACCTAGGCTCTGATACCAACCTAATCTGTCACGCCCCGGGGTCGAAACTGCGACCCGGGCTCGCCAACAGATCCGCCACCTATGCCAAACCCGCATAGGCGAAGCGTCCTACCTGCAAGAAAAGTACTATAGCTAAACAGATATCAGAGCTATAAATAAAATCTGCTGTATAAGTAAAAATCAATCACTGTACAACTGGAAATAATACAATAAGTCTGTCTCCCAAAAATGATAATCATACCATATCCTCATGTACAAGCTCATAGCCCAACCGGGAGATATCTCTAATGAATACATCAGTGTACAGTCTCTCAATACATATCATCCTCACTACAACAGTCTCTCAAAAGAGAAAAATAAAACAACTAATCTACTGAAGATCTCCTCTGAAGGGGTACCGCTACTCTCCAAACATGGGTAGGGATCTAGCTCGCGACTCCCTTGCCTCAATCAACAACCGCAGAATCACCAACACCCGCTAAGACTCTGCAAAACCAAGGAGAGGAAGAAAAAGGAGGGGGAAAACCCCCAAAGGGTGTGAGAACTACACCAAAAAGGGAGTTCTCAGTGGGTACCACCACCAGACCCGACGGTCTGCCCACTAAGTCCTCAAGAGACATAATATAACCAAAGAAGTTGAAACTGAACAAGAATGCTGATGTCACCTAACCGCTACCAAGCCTCCAACTAAATGCTCAAGAGGGGAGAAACAAAGTATGGTATGCAACCACTTGCACATGAAGTGCACAATCGACCCAATCGAGCTGACTGCCACATCTGGTCCAGTCAAACCTGCGCCCCACCTACGGCCACCTCCCGCTGACGGGCAGGAATTACGTAGGGCGTCCAAACGGACTAACTCGCTATCGAGTAGCGGCTCATGCAGGCTATAGTCAAAATCCACTCTCTCTCTCAGAACGGATAGCCTCAAGATCACCGAACCTCTCGCACAACGGTCGACTAACTCACAACGACCTCGGGACCACCGTTAATCCCCAAATGGTTCCCGACAACGCTAGCACTGGTCTAAACAAAGCTACTAGACTCCACTCGGTCCCCCTGACACGAGTGCAACAATAAAGTAAAAGCCTGAAATAAACTCAATCTAGTGTCACCAGTGAAACTGGTACTGCCTGCTGCCGCCGTCATCATCGGGCAATAACCGCGCCGATGTGATAGCAAAAACTGTCAATAACTGTCTGGCCCCAGCCTCCGGAGGGGATCTCGAGGGGAGCGACCCACACGAGGAAAGCATCACCGGGCAATAACCGCGCCGGTGTGGTAAAAGCATCACCGGGCAATAACCGCGCCGGTGTGATAAGTAACCAAAGCAGGACTGGATCACGACTCTGATCAAAGTGGGAAAACCCAACCACTAAAGAAAGCCTCGATCCTCAATCAAATGCAAAAGTACTCAAATCGTGGGAAACTCTGTCCACTAGAGAATTCAGATGCCCAATCTGGTGCATAAATAAATATCCGGTCAACCGCCCAATATCCGCGGTTGCCGCAAAGCCCCACAACTAATCCAACCTGTCCTAGACACCAAGTCCCGACTACACTACCCAGACCCCTGCTCGAACCCGAGCAACACTGACCACTTGACTAACAAAGAAGGAGAAAGGAAAAGCATGGTTTCTCCTAAGTCAAGTTCCAATAAGTAGTGTAGCAGTAAAAGATGGCCTAACTACATGTCCATACAAGCATGCTTTTGTCCTCAGAAACGATAAAAGTGGGTGAAGCATATATTAGCAAAGCATGCTAAAGTATTCCTACTATGGTATACCAATCTTACCCAAGTAGGCCATTCCTTGCTTACCTCTCGCTCATATCGGTTGCACATCAAATATGCCTGCTATCAGTCATAGAGGGGTGACATCCCCACAAGTGTACTTACATTCATCATAACATAAACACCTTATACCGTTACCAATATCAAGCTTACCCACCTGAAGTGCTCAATCCAAGGCAAACCTGGGGTCGGTGAAGAGCGTGGCCACCTGCACGCACAATCCGCTGAACTCGCATCCACGATACATGTCGCGAAACCTCGGCTCCTAGCAGTGTTCCAAAAATACTCGCGAACCCTCCTGGGTACAACAAAAGGTCCAAAGTTACACTTTATGCTAAAATATCCAAGTATACACCAACCGCTGAAACCAGCCCTGAAGATGTGCAATTTTCACCTGCAGAACGGACTCTGAAAAATCCACCAAAAATACGGACGCGATCGTCGCGTCGAGCCCTTCGAAACGAGTACCTGCACGCCAAAATCCGAGTCCCGGAGGCCAAGTTACCAATTCCACAACGCGGTGAGCGCAAAAGTCCACAATATACACATCTGTATCGCATTGCACAGGAGAACGGGAAAAGTATACCATCGGGCAATTCCCGGAAAATACGGTGATAATCCCCGCGTCGAGTAGATGCAAAAACTGTAAAGGCACGCCTCAATCCGAGTCTCGTACACCAAGTTGCACGCGAAACGATGCACACTGCCGGAGTCCGCACGCAAAATGGAGCACCGTGCCAAAATCCGCACGCAAAACGGAGTCCGCACGCAAAACGGAGCACGCCGTCGGGGTCCGCACGCAAAACGATGCAGTAAAACACGGTCCCTAACACAGATAAGAGCAATGGGTCAAACCAAAGTCCAAAAGAACGCCCCAAAACTGTGCCAAAAATACCGTAAAAACGAAGTACGGAACCCACCTCGACTGCGCCGCGCCGCCCAACCGCTCCAGTGGAACACTTCGCGCGCTCCGCGAGGTCCACAACGCACCGCCGCACCCCACAAAATCCCCTCCTCGCTCCCTCTCTCGCTCGGTTGGAGAAGAAAGAAAAGAAAATTGAGGAATGGTGTGCGGGGAAGAAAGAAGAAGAAGAGAAGAAAGGGGAGGAGGGAGGGCTCCCGTGGACCGGGTCCACGGTGCACCGCCCCAAAGACCCGCAGCCCGGCGGTCTACCGCACAGGGGCGCGTGAGCCAGGCGCAGGCGCGCGCCCCCTGTGCCACGCGGCACGCGCCACACGGGCGCGTGACACCGCGCCACACCGGGCGCGTGACACCGAGCGGACGCGTGCCCCCCCCCGCGTCCGCGCGGGCGCGAATGGGGGCACGCCACGTGGCGGCCCCCCCCTGCGTCACTTGCGCAGTCAGGCGCGTTTTCCCAACGCGCCTGTCTGCGCTCCCCCCTCGCAGAGTACACCCGACCAGACCTCGGGATCCGCGCGCACCCCGGGATTCATGCCGCGACGTCTCGAGATCCGTGCACGCCTCGAAAAATGCGCGCGCCAACCGGGCTCCGAAAAAAGCAAGTAAATAGTCCAATCTCAACGATTTCGCGCGCTGAATCGAAATACGGTGTCCGATTTTCCAAATTCTCATCCGAAAATTTGCCGAAAGCCCCCGGAAAGCCCACTTGATCCGATTTTCACACTGAGTCCATTCCTAAAGTCTGATTTGCCAAATTCCAACTCTAAAAATTACCGAAGGCATCCGAAGAGGTGATCCTTTATCCAAACTTCGCCCCGAGTCCAATTTTAATATCCATTGCGCGCGAAACCACTTCTAAGCATTCAATGGGGCCATCTGACTACTCTCGTGATCCAATTAACACACCGAGTCCATCAAAAGTGTCCAATTGGTGTACAAACGCCACCGACACGCCACCTAGGCCTCCAGAAGCTGCTGGTCAGCCAGTAATCACCTCGTGGGGATCCAGGTCCTCACATCTTCTAAGGTGAAGTTGGAGTGCTCTGAGGTTTTCCTGGTGATTGAGGACTCTGCTGGAGTTAGCCGAAGTCGCGAGAGGAAGAAGAAGAGGGAACCCGACTTCTTCCAATCTTCCTCGAGTTCGGCAAAGGTGAGTGCACTTAACCAATGAATGATTTAGCCCAAGACCCTTAGCAGTAGGTTAGTTAGGTCTTTGTAATGCTCCCTGCCAAGCCTGAGCTTCCCATGAACGTTGCATGGCAGGCGGGAGATATAGTTGGCCGGAAACCTAACCTAGCTCCGCCTCGAGAGAACTCGGCAACCACTGAACCAAATTGAAAAATAAAATCATGGGAAAAATCTGTAGGAAGTAAGGACCATCTCCTCCAAATTTGGTGGAGTTTGGTTGAGTATCCATCTCGCAGATCGAAACCCTAAAATTCGGGTTTTGTGCATTCGGCCGAGCTTCTTGCTCCGATGCCGGCGAGCTTCCCCGCCGCCGGCCACACGCCCAGAGATGTTGCTGGGATCATTGCCTAGGTCCTAATAAACATTTCCCTCCAAGTTTTAAAAGATTTGGTTCAGTAATTGCAGAGAATGAACTTTGGGAATGGCTTGTGTGTGTTGTGTGATATTGTGCACCCCAAGTGTTTGTGGAAATGCCACAGAGAGGAAAACTTTGGAATTAGGCTTCGAGTTAAATATGAAAGATGCTCCAAATAACCCCCTGAGCTTGATGCTCACTTCAGATCAAACAAGATCTGTGTGGACTGCTGTTTGGAACATTATGCTTAATGTTAGAGAGCTAGGTCATGGATCTCTTTGATCCAGCAAGTTTTGGACTGCCCAAAGGTGAGCCTGGGTATTCTTGAGTTCCTAGGAGACTGATGCTCCAAATTATTTCCAGTTTGCACTGTTAGATTAAAAGATCTAGTTAAACAAGCTCTATGCTAAATGTTTGGCCCTAGGTTTATTCTGGACTGTTTGAAAAATTGTAACAGTGAGCTTTTGACTAATTTGGGGTCACTAGACGCGATGCTCGCGTTAGATTTAGGTTTCGGTGATCCGGAGAAACAAAAATTCATTTTGGCTAGGTTAGCAAGGTATTTTATGGCCCGAAGTTTTCCTCAGGTTGCGTGCTACCACAAATGTGTGAGCACGGTGTTCAGTGAGTTAAATGTCACCTACTGGAAGTGACGGCTCGTGAAAATGAATTTCCAGTTGAAAGTACGAGCGAAAACAGTGCTAAAAAGACACTAAAAGTGCGATTTTCGGAACCCTAGGGGTCTAAATGCAAAAATGACTTCGTGTACTATTTAGTACAGTGTATAATAGAGTCCTAAGCTTTTTGTTAGGATTCCAACGGCTCTCGTTGAGCGGAAATCGGATAACAGTTCGAGAATCGGCAAAATCGTCGATTTAACGGTATCCGGGTGGCAATCGCGCAATTTGAGAAATTGCGGCGGTTTCACCAGCCGACTGTTGAGTCCCAGTAGAATCTGGTTGAGCCATCGGCAAGATTAAGCACGAGTATTTCCGGAAATTCAAAAAGGGAATTCCCGGAGGGGCAATTTGGTAATTTTACCAAAGATTAAACGAAAAAGATTATGTTGGTCTAAGTGTGGTTGTCAAACACTGAGGTTAAGTAATTAAAAGGTTTAAGATTGACTTGAAATAAGTTAGAGTTAAGTTGATCCCTGATCAATATGTTGATTCAGGTCTATCCAGTTTGCATCTGGTTCTGAGCGTACAGTCGATTCAGTCTAGTCGCCTACGATTTGACAGGTGGGTTTATCTTCGGTCCGGGCTTTATCATTTCGGCCCTCTGTGTATGGCATTGGTTGGACCCCTATTTTTGGTAGCTTAACTATTACTTTGAGCCTGCCTTCCTTCTGATTCAGTTTATATTGCTTCATGCCTGAGTTATGACTTTTATCAGTTATCTGTTACTTTACATGATTAATCATAGTGCTTCCAGTATTCATATCATTATTATGGACATTTGGCATGCCTGATTGGTCATTTGCTAGGTTATATACCGAATTATCAGTACTTCCTGATTATATCTGATCCATGATATTTAGTTGCTGCTTATTCTTGCATATGAGTTGAGACTCAGTTGATTCTGATATTGCATCCCAGTGGGGATTTCCCGACGTGTTGCCGATTATCCGGTCAGTGGACCGAGAGCTTGAGCATTTGCATTATGATTGAGCCTGCTTTCCTGTTGATCAAATATTACACTGCTGAACAAATAATTTTAATCAACTAAATGTTTTACTGAACGTCGTAGGGTCGCCTGAGTCTGTTCTTGTTTGATAGGACAAAGGCATTGCTCTTCGAAGTTTGGGTCTAAAACCTATTTTCAAAATAGTTTTCTCAAAAATATGTGTTTAGTTTTGTATGTTTGGTTGGTCTGAACGATTGAGTTGAGATTTGCTGTTGATCTTATGTTGAGTTGAGATTTGCCTTTGATCTTGCATAAGAGTTGAGATTTAGTTGATTATTCCTGCATGAGAGTTGAGATTCAGTTGACTTTGTTATTGCATCCCAGTGGGGGTTTCCCGGCTTGTTGCCGATTACCCGGTCAGTGGACCGCGAGCTTGAGCATAGCATTATGATCGCCACGCACCGCTGTACTTCACGTACACTGACGGTTTGGCCACCGTCACAGTGTTCTTTACCGGTAAAGTGGTCTAGAGAAAGGCCCGTGAACCCCCTGATAGCACATGTGGGTGCGGGGTTATGTCAGCCAGATAGGTGCCAGATAGTGGCATGAGCCTGAGGTCTTCGTGACCAATAGTGGCATTGATTGGGAACTTGATATTTTTATGATTGATGCATAGCTTTTATACTTCCATATTCTAGCATGATCAGTACCAATTGCATATGTTGCTTTTAGTCTGCTTTTGTTTTATCTCATGATTCCTGATTTCGGTTTGAAGATAATCATTTGTTTGATACCTGCTTATACCATTATTCCGCATGCTTGGTTCATTATATTCCTGTCAAGATTATACTATTCCTGTTGGTTATTCATTCGCTTCATAAATGCTTACCTAATGTGATCTTTACTATCCGCTAGTATTGTATACCAGTAGGTACGATCTGCTATTTCTCGGCTCGTCGTGCCCACTGGGATACACTCCGTTGTGTCTCACACCCTCGGGTGACTGTTTTTCAGGTCGAGCGGGTGTTGGGATGTCGGGACGAATTGGCGAGGTATCGATATAGAGGTTGACCCTGGACAGCCGAAAAGTTATTTAATAGGTGTTTGAGAGAAAGGAAATTGTACTTCAGTTGTATATTTGTAAAGATAGTTGTAAAGTTTACTTGTTACTGTTGTTTGTAGTACGTAGTTAGTACTTTGATTTTGTTGCCAAGCTAGCCGTGCATATATAGAAAAGGCACAATTCCATAGGGGAATGGGACTCTTCTATATATGTGGCGGTCTGTCATTGCCTTGGCCGTTTTTGCAACTCTGATTAAAAAAAAAAAAAAAAAAAAATTTATACACTGGTTTTTGAACTCGGGGCGTGATAGATTAGATGGTATCAGAGCAATAGGAATACGATGCCTAGGTTTGGTTAGGAACGAACCCTAGGATGACTTGTGTTAACGAGAGAGCGCTGGGTTTCGGAATAATGGTTTGAAACTTAGATGTGTTTCGTATTCGGGTTTTGAGAATCATTGTTAGTACAAGGTTAGCCGCGGTCATGGTTTCGGCCGTGGGCTTGATGTTTCAGTGGAGCCAGAGGGCTCAGATCAGTTACAATACATGTGGTTGAAGGGTTGACTTTTTAGTATTCCCGTGTCAAAATTCAGTGGCTTGTGTGCCCAATGATAAACCTGGTTTGGGTTGGATTTAAATTTTGGCCTATGTGTCAATTTTAATAAGAAGTTGGAAAATAGTGAATTATGGTTCTAGTTTCTTGGGGATAGACAGGGTGGCATTCCTGACCACGTGATGGTAGTGACCTTTGGTAGAGGTTATGTCATTGGCATAGTGACTGTGTAGGGAGGTATGTGATGTACCTTCAGATGTGAGTTGTGTCCCCAACTAGTGGTTGGCGACAGATCTATGGTATTTCGCCTTTCTTTGGGAAAGCACGTTGGCGGCCGACAACGTACTTTCGAAAGAACTGAGAAATACTCTGCCCTGTAATGGGGAATATTAAGATTGGGTTTAAATGAGTAGCCTGAGAGTTAACGACGCTTTGTGACTGATTGTCATCTCTGCGAACCTTTTAGAGGTTTAATAGTGGATTAGTTAAGTTTAAGTTTCGGGGACGAAACTTCTTAGAAGTTGTGGGTAATGTAGTACTCTAAAAATTTAAAGACTATAAAATACTTTTGGAATTTATTTAATTAGTAATTTTAGCAAGATTTAGAACTTAGTGGATCAATAGTGGCCCAGAAATATCGACTTTTGATCGGGGCCTGATCTAGAAAATCCGAGAGCACCATTACGATCGTTTCGATGAAACATGAAAGTTTCATATTCACTTGTCCACGATCTGACGGTCGGATCTTCTGCAAAACAGCGGAGAAGAACGGGTCCCACAACTTAAGTTGTGAATAGTAACCTTGCATTTTTAATTCCCTTTCGACCACTGTTGGCCGATTCGCTGTCTGAAATCCTGACATATTGGTATGAGTAGTCAAACCTAGCTAATTTCGACATTCTGAGCGCAATGGCACTGACGGATATCGCGTTTGGCGATCCGGGTGCATCGAAGTGCGTGCGTCGATATGCGACATACAAGAACTAGTTGACCCGAGATTTTATCCGAGCGCCAAATTAAACAAACAAATACGCTACCTGACAGGTCTCGACGAGCCGGACGTCGTGGCGAAGTCTGTTTCACAATTCGCTGAGCGGATTGTCTCGAATTGCGTGAAAAGTACTGAAAAATCAATATTTTTCTATAAAACCTATATGTTTTGTGTATCAAACATTTAGGGAATTAAACTATGGGGTGTTGGATGTATTTTTGCATCTCCTGTAAAGATTCCAGAGATTGAGGTTGAGTGTGAACTAGGTTTAGGGTTATTTGCAAAGGAATCAATGCATTAAGTGTGAAGTGGCTTTTGGGTTCCTTGGCTCAGTACACGAGGGGTCTGAGAGATGTTAAGGCATCACAAAACTCCTCTGATTTCCCCATACCATTGCCTATACACTGGGGTGGCCGAGGACACAAGCCCAAGTGAGATAACCCGAGAGAGAGAGAGAAAAGAAAGGTTGGGACCAAAGCTCTTCGAAGGTGAAGTTGGAGTGCTCTGAGGTTTTCCTGGTGATTGAGGACTCTGCTGGAGTTAGCCGAAGTCGCGAGAGGAAGAAGAAGAGGGAACCCGGCTTCTTCCTATCTTCCTCGAGTTCGGCAAAGGTGAGTGCACTTAACCAATGAATGATTTAGCCCAAGACCCTTAGCAGTAGGTTAGTTAGGTCTTTGTAATGCTCCCTACCAAGCCTGAGCTTCCCATGCACGTTGCATGGCAGGCGGGAGATATAGTTGGCCGGAAACCTAACCTAGCTCCGCCTCGAGAGAACTCGGCAACCACTGAACCAAATTGAAAAATAAAATCATGGGAAAAATCTGTAGGATGTAAGGACAATCTCCTCCAAATTTGGTGGAGTTTGGTTGAGTATCCATCTCGCAGATCGAAACCCTAAAATTCGGGTTTTGTGCATTCGGCCGAGCTTCTTGCTCCGACGCCGGCGAGCTTCCCCGCCGCCGGCCACATGCCCAGAGATGTTGCTGGGATCATTGCCTAGGTCCTAATAAACATTTCCCTCCAAGTTTTAAAAGATTTGGTTCAGTAATTGCTGAGAATGAACTTTGGGAATGGCTTGTGTGTGTTGTGTGATATTGTGCACCCCAAGTGTTTGTGGAAATGCCACAGAGAAGAAAACTTTGGAATTAGGCTTCGAGTTAAATATGAAAGATGCTCCAAATAACCCCCTGAGCTTGATGCTCACTTCAGATCAAACAAGATCTGTGTGGACTGCTGTTTGGAACATTGTGCTTAATGTTAGAGAGCTAGGTCATGGATCTCTTTGATCCAGCAAGTTTTGGACTGCCCAAAGGTGAGCCTGGGTATTCTTGAGTTCCCAGGAGACTGATGCTCCAAATTATTTCCAGTTTGCACTGTTAGATTAAAAGATCTAGTTAAACAAGCTCTATGTTAAATGTTTGGCCCTAGGTTTATTCTGGACTGTTTGAAAAATTGTAACAGTGAGCTTTTGACTAATTTGGGGTCACTGGACGCGATGCTCGCGTTAGATTTAGGTTTCGGTGATCCGGAGAAACAAAAATTCATTTTGGCTAGGTTAGCAAGGTATTTTATGGCCCGAAGTTTTCCTCAGGTTGCGTTCTGCCACAGATGTGTGAGCACGGTGTTCAGTGAGTTAAATGTCACCTGCTGGAAGTGACGGCTCGTGAAAATGAATTTCCAGTTGAAAGTACGAGCGAAAACAGTGCTAAAAAGACACTAAAAGTGCGATTTTCGGAACCCTAGGGGTCTAAATGCAAAAATGACTTCGTGTACTGTTTAGTACAGTGTATAATAGAGTCCTAAGCTTTTTGTTAGGATTCCAACGGCTCTCGTTGAGCGGATATCGAATAACAGTTTGAGAATCGGCAAAATCGTCGATTTAACGGTATCCGGGTGGCAATCGCGCAATTTGAGAAATTGCGGCGGTTTCACCAGCCGACTGTTGAGTCCCAGTAGAATCTAGTTGAGCCAGCGGCAAGATTAAGCCCGAGTATTTCCGGAAATTCAAAAAGGGAATTCCCGGAGGGGCAATTTAGTAATTTTACCAAAGATTAAACGAAAAAGATTATGTTGGTCTAAGTGTGGTTGTCAAACACCGAGGTTAAGTAATTAAAAGGTTTAAGATTGACTTGAAATAAGTTAGAGTTAAAGTTGATCCCTGATCAATATGTTGATTCAGGTCTATCCAGTTTGCATATGGTTCTGAGCGTACAGTCGATTCAGTCTAGTCGCCTGCGATTTGACAGGTGGGTTTATCTTCGGTCCGGGCTTTATCATTTCGGCCCTCTGTGTACGGTATTGGTTGGACCCCTGTTTTTGGTAGCTTAACTATTACTTTGAGCCTGCCTTCCTTTTGATTCAGTTTATACTGCTTCATGCCTGAGTTATGACTTTTATCAGTTATCTGTTACTTTACATGATTAATCATAGTGCTTCCAGTATTCATATCATTATTCTGGACATTTGCCATGCCTGATTGGTCATTTGCTAGGTTATATACCTAATTATCAAAACTTCCTGATTATATCTGATCCATGATATTTAGTTGCTGCTTATTCTTGCATATGAGTTGAGACTCAGTTGATTCTGATATTGCATCCCAGTGGGGATTTCCCGGCGTGTTGCCGATTACCCGGTCAGTGGACCGAGAGCTTGAGCATTTGCATTATGATTGAGCCTGCTTTCATGTTGATCAAATATTACACTGCTGAACACATAATTTTAATCAACTAAATGTTTTACTGAACGTCGTAGGGTCGCCTGAGTCTGTTCTTGTTTTATAGGACAAAGGCATTGCTCTTCGAAGTTTGGGCCTAAAACCTGTTTTCAAAATAGTTTTCTCAAAAATATGTGTTTAGTTTTGTATGTTTGGTTGGTCTGAACGATTGAGTTGAGATTTGCTGTTGATCTTATGTTGAGTTGAGATTTGCCTTTGATCTTGCATAAGAGTTGAGATTTAGTTGATTATTCCTGCATGAGACTTGAGATTCAGTTGACTTTGTTATTGCATCCCAGTGGGGATTTCCCGGCTTGTTGCCGATTACCCGGTCAGTGGACCGCGAGCTTGAGCATAGCATTATGATCGCCACGCACCGCTGTACTTCACGTACACTGACGGTTTGGCCACCGTCACAGTGTTCTTTACCGGTAAAGTGGTCTAGAGAAAGGCCCGTGAACCCCCTGATAGCACATGTGGGTGCGGGGTTATGTCAGCCAGATAGGTGCCAGATAGTGGCATGAGCCTGAGGTCTTCGTGACCAATAGTGGCATTGATTGGGAACTTGATATTTTTATGATTGATGCATAGCTTTTATACTTCCATATTCTAGCATGATCAGTACCTATTGCATATGTTGCTTTTAGTCTGCTTTTGTTTTATCTCATGATTCCTGATTTCGGTTTGAAGATAATCATTTGTTTGATACCTGCCTATACCATTATTCTGCATGCTTGGTTCATTATATTCCTGTCAAGATTATACTATTCCTGTTGGTTATTCATTCGCTTCATAAATGCTTACCTAATGTGATCTTTACTATCCGCTAGTATTGTATACCAGTAGGTACGATCTGCTATTTCTCGGCTCGTCGTGCCCACTGGGATACACTCCGGTGTGTCTCACACCCTCGGGTGACTGTTTTTCAGGTCGAGCGGGTGTTGGGATGTCGGGACGAATTGGCGAGGTATCGATATAGAGGTTGACCCTGGACAGCCAAAAAGTTATGTAATAGGTGTTTGAGAGAAAGGAAATTGTACTTCAGTTGTATATTTGTAAAGATAGTTGTGTTACGGAATTTGAGTTGGCGTATTTCGTGAATTCGGTTAAGCCCTGAAGAATGAAGATGAAGAAAGTTGGATCATTTAACTCAATCTCAAGAAAGAAGAATTCAAAAGGATCACGTATGTTTAACTAATATTTTTGGTGATCGAATACTTCTTATAGTGTAGAAACACTTGGATGAATTTTAATTGCATAAAAATCAAAAAACTGGACATGGGACATGTTCAGGATCCGGATCAGACTTTCCAATCCGGATCCCGAAGGGTGTTTGTTCATACGGAAATTCAATCCGGATCGTAGCCTCCTTTGATCCGGATCCCGAACACTGGTTTTACCATTTTATTTGAACGATCCGGATCAGGCATTTCAATCCGGATCCCGAACGTGGTGTTTGGTGAATTGTATGAACGATCGGATCAGGCACTTCGATCCGGATCCCGAACCTTTGTTTTTCTGGAAACTGTCTTCTCGCTACTGCAATCCGGATCGCCGAAATCCGATCCGGATCGTCGTCCTGAAAATTCCAGAAAAGGTTAGTTTTTGATTCTTATCTTCTTCCAATGGTTTCTAACCTATATATAGACCTTTAATTCATCTTTTAGGGTAACCACGAAAAAGGGAAAAAAAAAGACGACCGAAATAGATAGATCCACATATAGAGAAGAAAGGAAATCAATAGATTTAATCTTATGTTTCTTCATCTATATTGATTGATTTGATTCTAGGTTTTCATACTCAATTTTGAGTAGAATCAAATCAATGAATACTTAGATGGTATTTCCGATCTATTTCTAATCTAAGTATTCGGCGGATCATCACCACCCAAAAACAACGATTTTCCCAAAATCGGCGCGTGGACTCGCGTGGCCTTGTGGATTCAAGGTGCTACCGCTCTCGTGGATTCGGAGCGAGGTACGTTCGTGGATTCGAAGCGTGCTACTGGGTGAAGACCGTGGATTCGGTCGGACGTCGTGGATTCGGCGTTGGACGCAGATCGTGGATTCGAGAAGCGTCGTGGAGCGAGCGGAGAAGATCAACTAGGAGCGTATGGAAAAGGTTGAGTCGTCTGTGAGTACGGTATATCACCTTGTACGTGTTTAATTCTAGTGGATTTCACCGTGTTATCGGTCCCGTGGTTTTTTACTCCGGTTTGGAGTTTTCCACGTAAAAATCTCTGCGTGTTATTTATTTTTCCGCATTGGGTTTTATATCGCAAAGATTTTGAGTGTTTATTGTTTACACCTATTCACCCCCTCTAGGTGTTTTTTCCCCTATTTAGATCCAATTATACATAACCCAACAAGTGGTATCAGAGAGGGAATAGGGTTGTAAACAATGGTTGAAGGTGGGAACATAACAGACTCCGTTCTTCGATGGAACAAATTATGCGTACTGGAAAGTACGGATGAAAAGCCTTTTAATTTCCATCGACGAACGGGTGTGGCAATCAATTGAATTAGGATGGTCTAATCCAACTGAATTTATTGGTGATGTTCGCACCATCAAACCTAGGTCGAAATGGACCAAGGAAGAGATAGATTTTCTTCTTACAATGGCAAAGGGATTAATGCTCTATTTAATGCTTTGTCTAACTGAGTTCTCTGGTCTCGGCATGTGAGACTGCGAAAGAAATCTGGGATGTTCTTGTCCAGTTGTGAACCATGAAGGTAAGTAGAAACTTCACTTTTGGTTTTCTTTTGTGATTACATGCATGCCTCGACTAACTATTCGATTAACTATTTGGGCATGTAATATAACTAACAAGTTGATGTTCACTAACAAGTTTGTGACATTTGGTTTTTAATTGCATAGAAGATATGTTGGTTTTTAACTATGATCCAGTTACATATCTGAATGTATAAATGTCATGGTAAGTATAAATGAGTATAAACTTCATCTCTGTATGTGGTTTTTGAATGACATAAAATTCTTGACGTATCTAACGATTTCTTTTGTCAAGAATGATTTCTTTTGCAGAGAGTACAGATGTCTAAGTCTAGAGTCTGTTTTAGGAGTTTAACTCATGTATCTATTTTTATTTGGATCTCATTGTAAATTTTTGTTGTATGGTGATAGCAACAAAAATATCTTTCTGAATTTTCTTGAGTGGATTTGTGTTTTGTCACGAAACCGCCAAAGGGGGAGATTGTTACGGAATTTGAGTTGGCGTATTTCGTGAATTCGGCTAAGTCCTGAAGATTGAAGATGAAGAAAGTTGGATCATTTAACTCAATCTCAAGAAAGAAGAATTCAAAAGGATCAGGTATGTTTAACTAATTATTTTTGGTGATCCGAATACTTTTTATAGTGTAGAAACACTTGGATGAATTTTTAATTGCATAAAAAACAAAAACTGGACATGGGATATGTTCAGGATCCGGATCAGACTTTCCAATCCGGATCCCGAAGGGTGTTTGTTCATACGGAAATTCAATCCGGATCGTAGCCTCCTTTGATCCGGATCCCGAACACTGGTTTTACCATTTTATTTGAACGATCCGGATCAGGCATTTCAATCCGGATCCCGAACGCTGGTGTTTGGTGAATTGTATGAACGATCCGGATCAGGCACTTCGATCCGGATCCCGAACCTTTGTTTTTCTGGAAACTGTCTTTCTCGCTACTGCAATCCGGATCGCCGAAATCCGATCCGGATCGTCGTCCTAAAAAATTCCAGAAAAGGTTAGTTTTTGATTCTTATCTTCTTCCAATGGTTTCTAACCTATATATAGACTCTTTAATTCATCTTTTAGGGTAACCCACGAAAAAGGGAAAAAGACGACCGAAATAGATAGATCCACATATAGAGAAGGAAGGAAATCAATAGATTTAATCTTATGTTTCTTCATCTATATTGATTGATTTGATTCTAGGTTTTCATACTCACATTTTGAGTAGAATCAAATCAATGAATACTTAGATGGTATTTCCGATCTATTTCTAATCTAAGTATTCGGCGGATCATCACCACCCAAAAACAACGATTTTCCCAAAATCGTCGCGTGGACTCGCGTGGCCTTGTGGATTCAAGGTGCTACCGCTCTCGTGGATTCGGAGCGAGGTACGTTCGTGGATTCGAAGCGTTCTACTGGGTGAAGACCGTGGATTCGGTCGGACGTCGTGGATTCGGCGTTGGACGCAGATCGTGGATTCGAGAAGCGTCGTGGAGCGAGCGGAGAAGATCAACTAGGAGCATATGGAAAAGGTTGAGTCGTCTGTGAGCACGGTATATCACCTTGTACGTGTTTAATTCTAGTGGATTTCACCGTGTTATCGGTCCCGTGGTTTTTTACTCCGGTTTGGAGTTTTCCACGTAAAAATCTCTGCGTGTTATTTATTTTTCCGCATTGGGTTTTATATCGCAAAGATTTTTGAGTGTTTATTGTTTACACCTATTCACCCCCCTCTAGGTGTTTTTTTCCCTATTTAGATCCAATTATACATAACCCAACAAGTGGTATCAGAGAGGGAATAGGGTTGTAAACAATGGTTGAAGGTGGAAACATCAACAGACCTCCGTTCTTCGATGGAACAAATTATGCGTACTAGAAAGTACGGATGAAATCCTTTTTAATTTCCATTGACGGATGGGTATGGCAATCAATTGAATTAGGATGGTCTAATCCTACTGAATTTATTGGTGATGTTCGCACCATCAAACCTAGGTCGAAATGGACCAAGGAAGAGATAGATTTTTCTTCTTACAATGGCAAAGGGATTAATGCTCTATTTAATGCTTTGTCTCAAACTGAGTTCTCTCGCGTCTCGGCATGTGAGACTGCGAAAGAAATCTGGGATGTTCTTCAAGTTACGCATGAGGGAACTAACCTTGTGAAGATTCAGAAACTGCAAATGCTTACGAGCAAGTTTGACTCTATTTTCATGGCAGAAAATGAATCGTTCACAGACTATTACACACGATTGCAAGACATCGTAAACTCATGTGCTAACTTGGGAGAGAAGATTCCAGAATTTAAAGTTGTAAGAAAAATATTAAGAACTCTTCCCGAAAGATTTCGATCCAAGGTTACAGCCATTGAAACTATTAAACACCCGGACGAAATCCGTGTAGAAGAATTAGTTGGTTCATTACAAACATATGAAATGACATTTCCTACTAACTATTCTTCTGGAAAAGCATCCTCTTCTAAGTCTTCAGGTTTTGCTTTGAAAACTACAAAAGAAGAAGACGCGGATTCATCCTCCTCAGGCGATGACGAGAACTTATCTATGGAGGACTTTGAGAAACAGCTTGCTCCCTTGACAAGAAATTTTCGCCGAAACTTCCGAAGGGGTAATTCAAGTAAAACCTCATCCTCCGGAAAGTGGAAGAAAGGCAAAGGTTTTTCAAGCCAAAAGTCAAGAAAGCAAGAGCGTTTTTCTAAGGATAAGAAAAGCATAGAAGGACAAGTCCAATGCTTCAAGTGCCGAGGATACAGCCATATCTCAACGGAATGTCCAAATAAGAATCCGTCCAAGAAGAAAGCGATGCAAGCCGTCACTTGGGATGACACCTCATCGTCAAATGAGTCATCGTCAAGTGATGAAGAAGATAACGCAACGGCGTTCCACGCGTCCACATCTTCACCCTTCATGTGCTTAATGGCAAGTACATCCGAGTCATTGTCCAACTCCACTGTTGAAAAGATTGCAACGGACGATGAATCGGATAATTCGGAAGGTGAAGATTTTGCTCTAGCCTACCACAGACTTTTGAGGGATTCAAAGAAACTGGCTAAGCAAAACAAGGGGTTGAGAGGGAGATTGCAGGATCTCGAAGAAGAAGTAAAAAGGGTAACTTCTCTCTCGACCGATCTTGAAGTGGAAAGGGATAATCTGATAAAAGCAAATGCTTCACTTCAAGAGTCCAATGAGCAATTCGAGAAGAATTATGTAGATATGGTGAACAAAGCGAATTACTTCTTGAAGCTCAACGGCGAGGCTCGACAGGAAAAATTGGAAATGACAGAGACCATTCTCCAACTCAAGGATGATTTACAGCGATTTTCATCAGGAAGGAGTAAGTTGGATAAGCTTCTTGGTCTTGGTCAATCACACAAGTTCGGCCTCGGATACAATCGAACTGAAGACAATTTTAGTTCGGTTGGGACAGTCTTTGTGCCCCAGTCGGTATCTCCTCCTCCGACATCGGAATTGACGACAAACAACGACAACAAACCATCTTCCCCCTCTTCGGAATCGTCAAGCATCAAGGTATGTTTTCATTGTAATTTTGCAGGGCACATAAGGAAAAATTGCAAGATGGGAGCCAAACGCTCAACTCAAGCACTTCTTGCAACGACTACCAAAAGGGTGATTCCTCGAAAATCAAATTATTCGAAAGGAAAAAGCCTCGGTAGTTCATCAAACAAGACGACGTCGTCAAGGAAAAGCAATGGATCACACAAGACGCTTTCACCAAAGGTATCAACTTCACAATCATTTCCGACGTACACCAAAACTCGAAAGGTTTGGGTACGCAAAGGTGAAATCTTTCCTTGTCTTGTTACAAATATTTCCTTGCATGCATATGATAATTCGTCTTGGTATCTGGATAGCGGCTGTTCCCGTCACATGACCGGTGACAAAAACTGCTTTCAAAATTTTTAGAAAATCTCCGGAGGACTTGTAGTTTTCGGAGACGGTCAGTCTTCCAAAATTGTTGGAAAAGGAACAGTAGCTATTCCAGATGGCCCGATTCTGAATAATGTGTTATTTGTTGATGGGCTTAAGACTAACCTCATAAGTATCAGTCAACTTTGTGACAATAGTTTTTCTATTAATTTTTCACCTGTTGAATGCATTGTAACTGATAAGGATCATGTTTTCTTTTTAAAAGGGGTTAGATCTGAAAACAATTGTTATGTTGTTCCCAATAAAATTTCTGAAAATTGTAACTTAGCCTCTTTGAATAATGAAACACTTTGGCATGAAAGGTTAGGTCACATAAATTTTAAGGAACTTGCTAGAATTTCAAACAAAGACGTGGTCAAGGGGGTTCCTAAACTTTCACTTAATCAAAACATTGTGTGTGGTGGTTGTCAAAAGGGAAAACAATCTAGGACTGCACACAAGAACTTGAATCACGTCGGTACCAAACGGCCCTTAGAATTATTGCATATGGATCTCATGGGGCCGACTCGTCAACCATCCTTGGGAGGTAAATGGTATATTTTCTTATTGGTTGATGATTTCTCTAGGTATTCTTGGGTAGCATTTTTAAAAGAGAAAGCTGATACTTTTGATTCTTTTCACGAGATTTGCCTTCGTATTATGATTGAAAAGAATGAAAAGATCATTCGTGTTAGAAGTGATAGAGGTGGAGAATTCATAAATTCTAAATTCATTGATTTTTGCACTTCCAATGGCATTAAACATGAATTCTCAGCACCCTATACACCTCAACAGAATGGTGTAGTCGAGCGCAAAAACAGGGTTGTACAAGAGATGGCACGTGTTATGCTTCATAGCCGGAATTTACCGTTATATTTTTGGGCAGAAGCTGTGAACACTGCAATCTATGTTATTAATCGAGTTTATTTGCGCCCGGGTACGTTAAATACACCATATGAACTATGGTGTTGTAGAAAACCCAACATCAAATATTTTCGCATCTTTGGGAGTCGGTGTTACATTTTACGTGACCGCGAAAATCTTAGAAAATTTGACTCTCGAAGTGACGAAGGGATTTTCTTGGGTTATTCTACAAATAGTAGAGCATATCGGGTATTTAACTTGGAATCTAAAACGATCGTAGAATCCATAAATGTTAAAGTAGATGAAGCTTTCCACTTTGTATCTGATAAATCTACCCCTGATATCTCTCTTGATGATAATACTCCTGTAAATGCATCTTCTCATGATAATACTTCCAATATTAACAATGCATCTAATGGTTCTTCAAGTTTATCTGATGTGCAGGAATCATCTCATGTACCTCCGAGTACTCCATTACATCAAACGTTACGCATCTCCAAGGATCATCCTGAATCAAACATCATTGGAGACCCACAAGAAGGAGTCAAAACTCGGAGACAGTTGGTTTGTGGATTCGCTTGTTACGTTTCCTTGATCGAACCAAAGAACGTCGATGAAGCTCTTCAGGATGACTACTGGATTGAAGCAATGCAGGAAGAGCTCCATCAGTTTGAACGAAACAAAGTCTGGGAATTAACGACGCCTCCGAAGCAACACAATGTGATCGGTACTAAATGGATTTTCAAGAACAAGAAAAATGAGGATGGTACCATCATCAGGAACAAAGCACGTTTAGTTGCTCAAGGCTACTCTCAAATAGAAGGTATAGACTTTGATGAAACGTTCGCCCCTGTAGCTAGACTCGAGTCCATTCGTATCTTATTCGCTATTGCTTGTCACTTTAAAATAAAACTCTTTCAAATGGACGTTAAGAGCGCGTTTTTAAATGGGTTTTTAAATGAGGAAGTTTATGTGGCTCAACCGAAAGGTTTTGTAGACTGTAAACTACCTAACCATGTTTTTCGTTTGAAAAAGGCTCTTTACGGTTTAAAACAAGCACCGCGAGCGTGGTACGAAAGGTTGACAAAGCACCTTTTGGAGAAGGGCTATACTCGAGGGGGAGCAGATCGGACTCTCTTTGTGAAGCATTATCAGGATAACTTCATTGTTGCACAAATCTATGTCGATGACATTGTATTTGGAGCGACAAAGGATAATGATGCTTCTAAATTCGCAGAAACCATGAAAAGCGAATTTGAGATGTCTATGATGGGCGAACTGACATACTTTCTTGGATTGCAAGTGAAACAAAATGGTGAAGGCATCCATCTGTGTCAATCCAAGTATGCAAAGGAGTTGGTAAAGAAATTCGGATTAGAAGATTCTAAAGATTTTCCTACTCCTATGGGAACTAGCAATAAGGGATTAGGAAGTGAATCTCTTAGTGAGAATGTAGACGAGAAACTTTATCGCAGCATGATTGGAAGTCTACTCTACCTCACAGCTAGTCACCCGGACATATCCTTTAGTGTTCGGATTTGCGCGAGATATCAATCAGCACCAAAGGAGGTTCACCTGAAAGCGGTGAAACGGATCATCCGGTACATCAAAGGAACCATTAATTTCGAAATTTGGTATCCTATGGGAACAAGTCTAGATATTATTGGATGCTCAGATGCCGATTGGGCAGGATCTGTGGATGATCGGAAAAGTACGAGTGGTGCATGTTTTTATCTTGGCCATTGCCTTGTTGCATGGCATAGTAAAAAGCAAAACTGCATTGCACTCTCGACTGCCGAAGCGGAATATATCTCAGCGGGTAGTTGTTCAACTCAACTCATTTGGATGAAAAGCGTGTTGAGCGACTTCCGGATTTCAGCAACTTCGGTAACTGTTTTATGTGACAACACTAGTGCTATAAACATTTCAAAAAACCCTGTGTTGCACTCAAGAACAAAACACATTGAACTTAGATATCATTTTCTTAGAGAGCTAGTTGAATCAAATATTCTTCAAATTTCCTACATTTCAACTGAAGATCAATTAGCTGACATTTTAACAAAACCTTTCGATCAAAAACGTTTTATTCATTTGCGTAAAGCAATTGGATTGCTTTCCTTGAAATAACCTCTTTTAAAACTCTTGCTTAGGTTAGGTTTTGTTTTTGTGTTTTTGTTCATTATCTATGCTTAGTCATAGAACATTAATTGAGCATTAGTTTTATTGACTTTAACTGCATCTTTTTATATGTTTAGAAATTTATTATGCCTTGGATATCATAATATTTCATTTGATGCAATGATCATTTATGTCAATTAAATCATCTTTGTTTTGATCAGAGTCAATTTCTCTCTCAATGATCTCTTGGTATAGTTATTATCTTATTTGACTGTTTAGTCGAGTATGAAATCGAGATCAATGTTTGGTTGAATACTTTATATCTTAAATAATTGATAGCCAATTGAGGGGGAGTTAAAGAAAAAGTGTTATGCTCAAAAGATGTGGAAAGAGTTACATCCCAATGAGGAGTGTGAAAACTACCACCACATGGAGGAAAGAGCTACCACCTCGGTCGTCCGAGTACTGTGTGCAGCTACCACATGTATACCAAGCAAAGTTTTTCGAGTTTGATTAAATAAAATGCATGTTGAAATACTTGACTCTGTCAAAATTTCAACGTTGGTATAAGGTGGGAATTTTAATGAAAGATGCTCAAAGAGCCACTCTCTTCAATAAATTGACTAGATATATTATCTAACTTATCTGGGATTTCAGACATCTATTGATCTTTGTATTTCATTTTCTTTACCGAATTGATGATTTGATAAAGGCATTACTCATAAGATCAAGTTAGATGTAATTGAAGTTGTTCAACTTTAAGGGATTTAATTTTTATAAATTTTCGTTTCATTTGTTGGATGTTATTGATAGATTTGGCATAATCTATTTCTTATTGCATGAAACGATGATTTTCGTTTAAAGTTGTTACACAAAAGTGCTTACAATCTTTTTCTGGATTTTGTGAAATTTTTCTAAATTATTCTAAAGAAAAAGTTGGAGCCAATCCGGATTGGACATGCCGATCCGGATCCCGAACGCAGATATTTTTCTGCGGGCAGACGATCCGGATTGGACATGCCGATCCGGATCCCGAACGCAGATTTTCTCTGCGGGTAGCCGATCCGGATCGAAATCACGAACTGATCCGGATCGCGGCTAGGGTTTTATATAGAATAAAAGGGTTTTGATTTCTTTTACTTCAATCTTTTGTTCAAAAGTCTCCAGAGCTTCTCTCTCTAGAATTCATCCATCTTGGAAGCTTTCAAACTCAAGTTCTTCGATTCCAAGTAAGTTTTATTGGTCAAAATCTCTGTTTTTCACAGTTTTTCATATTCTTCCTCAAAACGTGATGAAATTTCCGTATCTTTTTCGTTTGTGGATGGTTTTTGATCAAATTTCTTTTGAAATAAGAACTCTGGGTAGATTAGTTTTGATTATATGCTAGGTATTCTAAGGATAAACGGATTTTTGGCCTTGGATTTCAAAAATTTCGATTTTAGGGCATATAATGGGAATTTTCGAAAAGCATGCGATTGATCTATTTTTAAAATTCCTTTTGCAAAACTAATTTGATTCTTAATCTCTCTACACGATAATGATTGTTTGGGTACAATTTTTCAAATTTTTGAAAATTAACAATTTTTTCGTGTTCTTGAGTGGTTGCTCACAGGATTTTCTTTCTCACAAGAAACTAGTAGCAATGGTGATCACCTGGATCATTTTTCTTCTGGCTGCTATGGTTCATACGAGAGATACTATCAAGCCCAAGAAGGCTAAGAAGGCGAAGAAAACAAAGGATGATTCCAATACTGACTCAGAAACGGAATCGATCGATTGGGATGAGCTTCAAGTTGAAGCAATTACTCCCACTGCTTCAAAAGGGAAAGCTCCTGCAGAGACATCAAAGGCAAAGGCT
The DNA here is from genome assembly GCA_029204045.2 of Tillandsia leiboldiana. NCBI lineage: Eukaryota > Viridiplantae > Streptophyta > Magnoliopsida > Poales > Bromeliaceae > Tillandsia > Tillandsia leiboldiana. The sequence continues at coordinate 10,895,662 of CM055065.1, forward strand.
CCGCCCACTGCTGCTGAAAAAGGAAAAGCTCCAATGGAAGAAACTTCTGTGAAAACAAAAAGAAAAAGTGTTGCCCGCAAGAGAGGGAGTGCTCGAGGAATTTCCATTGAGCAACCAGTTGCTAGCCAGCCTCCTCCACAAGACTTTATCAGCTCTGCTAGGATAAAGGATTTTGAGAACAGGGAATGCATTGGCGAAAGACATGTTAATGTCAAAGCATTGAAGGAACGATCTTCGCTATTTGGGACTCTGTATGATGGAATCTGTCTTCCAGATACTCGGTCGGCAGGAAACTCCCTTTTTTCAAAAGAGCTTCGACCAGAGTATCGCTACTTGAACTTCATTGTTTGTTATAACGTCCTTCCAAATATGAATACAAAGGTTCTTCGGTGGGATAGGATGTTATTCCTTTATCTTCTTGGAAACCCCACAGCGGCAATGGGAGCAAACTTAAACATTCCTTACGTCATCTGGTCAAGGATGGCACATTATGTGGAACATGCTCACCCCTCAGAGAGACTTCCCTATCCAATGATCATTATGCGCATTTTTCAAAAATTTAAAGTTGATACAAGTGCGAGTTCCTACATGCACAGTCTAGGAACGATCAATGAAACAACTATTGTAAAGTCTCTCTCAACAAAACAAGATGAGCCCATATCACCTCCTCACCGACGAAAAGCACAACAACAAGCAACAACCTCTGCACCAGCAGCACAACCTCCAGTCCAACCAGCACATGCAGAACAAGCACCTCCATCGACATCCGATGATGATGCATCGGTTACCTCTATTTATAAAGAACAACAAAGGCTCTCCAACGAGCAAGAACGCATATCGAATGAACTGATTGAAGTAAAGGAAGAAATAAAAAAGGTCAACAAGAACCAGTCATCCATGAACAAACGATTAAAGAAAATCTTCCAAATACTCGGCTGTATCAGTTCGGATGAGTCTGAATAATCCGTATCCTTCTAATTTCTTTTTCTTCTGCAGATTTTTAATCTTTTCTTGTGCAGGTTTTTAAGTTTTAGTTTATAGTTTCAATTCTCACAGTTTTGGTTCTTGAACTTGTTAGCTTTTCTCTCCATTTTGGTAATTTTTGCTAATTTTGTGACAAAAAGGGGGAGAGAATATTAGAACAGTTTGAACAATGAAACTATCATCGATTGTCTCGATTGTCCAGTTGTGAACCATGAAGGTAAGTAGAACTTCAACTTTTGGTTTTCTTTTGTGATTACATGCATGCCTCGACTAACTATTCGATTAACTATTTGGGCATGTAATATAACTAACAAGTTGATGTTCACTAACAAGTTTGTGACATTTGGTTTTTGATTGCATAGAAGATATGTTGGTTTTTAACTATGATCCAGTTACATATCTGAATGTATAAATGTCATGGTAAGTATAAATGAGTATAAACTTCATCTCTGTATGTGGTTTTTGAATGACATAAAATTCTTGACGTATCTAACGATTTCTTTTGTCAAGAATGATTTCTTTTGCAGAGAGTACAGATGTCTAAGTCTAGAGTCTGTTTTAGGAGTTTAACTCATGTATCTATTTTTATTTGGATCTCATTGTAAATTTTTGTTGTATGGTGATAGCAACAAAAATATCTTTTTGAATTTTCTTGAGTGGATTTGTGTTTTGTCACGAAACCGCCAAAGGGGGAGATTGTTACGGAATTTGAGTTGGCGTATTTCGTGAATTCGGTTAAGTCCTGAAGATTGAAGATGAAGAAAGTTGGATCATTTAACTCAATCTCAAGAAAGAAGAATTCAAAAGGATCAGGTATGTTTAACTAATTATTTTTGGTGATCCGAATACTTCTTATAGTGTAGAAACACTTGGATGAATTTTTAATTACATAAAAATCAAAAACTGGACATGGGATATGTTCAGGATCCGGATTAGACTTTCCAATCCGGATCCCGAAGGGTGTTTGTTCATATGGAAATTCAATCCGGATCGTAGCCTGCTTTGATCCGGATCCCGAACACTGGTTTTACCATTTTATTTGAACGATCCGGATCAGGCATTTCAATCCGGATCCCGAACGCTGGTGTTTGGTGAATTGTATGAACGATCCGGATTAGGCACTTCGATCCGGATCCCGAACCTTTGTTTTTCTGGAAACTGTCTTTCTCGCTACTGCAATCCGGATCGCCGAAATCCGATCCGGATCGTCGTCCTGAAAAATTCCAGAAAAGGTTAGTTTTTGATTCTTATCTTCTTCCAATGGTTTCTAACCTATATATAGACCCTTTAATTCATCTTTTAGGGTAACCCACGAAAAAGGGAAAAACACGACCGAAATAGATAGATCCACATATAGAGAAGAAAGGAAATCAATAGATTTAATCTTATGTTTCTTCATCTATATTGATTGATTTGATTCTAGGTTTTCATACTCACATTTTGAGTAGAATCAAATCAATGAATACTTAGATGGTATTTCCGATCTATTTCTAATCTAAGTATCCGGCGGATCATCACCACCCAAAAACAACGATTTTCCCAAAATCGGCGCGTGGACTCGCGTGACCTTGTGGATTCAAGGTGCTACCGCTCTCGTGGATTCGGAGCGAGGTACGTTCGTGGATTCGAAGCGTGCTACTGGGTGAAGACCGTGGATTCGGTCGGACGTCGTGGATTCGGCGTTGGACGCAGATCGTGGATTCGAGAAGCGTCGTGGAGCGAGCGGAGAAGATCAACTAGGAGCGTATGGAAAAGGTTGAGTCGTCTGTGAGTACGGTATATCACCTTGTACGTGTTTAATTCTAGTGGATTTCACCGTGTTATCGGTCCCGTGGTTTTTTACTCCGGTTTGGAGTTTTCCACGTAAAAATCTCTGCGTGTTATTTATTTTTCCGCATTGGGTTTTATATCGCAAAGATTTTTGAGTGTTTATTGTTTACACCTATTCACCCCCCTCTAGGTGTTTTTTCCCCTATTTAGATCCAATTATACATAACCCAACAAGTTGTAAAGTTTACTTGTTACTGTTGTTTGTAGTACGTAGTTAGTACTTTGATTTTGTTGCCAAGCTAGCCGTGCATATATAGAAAAGGCTCAATTCCATAGGGGATTGGGACTCTTCTATATATGTGGCGGTCTGTCATTGCCCTGGTTGTTTTTGCAACTCTGATTAAAAAAAAAAAAAAAATTTATACACTGATTTTTGAACTCGGGGCGTGATAGATTAGATGGTATCAGAGCAATAGGAATACGATGCCTAGGTTTGGTTAGGAACGAACCCTAGGATGACTTGTGTTCACGAGAGAGCACTGGGTTTCGGAATAATGGTTTGAAACTTAGATGTGTTTCGTATTCGGGTTTTGAGAATCATTGTTAGTACAAGGTTAGCCGCGGTCATGGTTTCGGCCGTGGGCTTGATGTTTCAGTGGAGCCAGAGGGCTCAGATCAGTTACAATACATGTGGTTGAAGGGTTGACTTTTCAGTATTCCCGTGTCATAATTCAGTGGCTTGTGTGCCCAATGATAATCCTGGTTTGGGTTGGATTTAAATTTTGGCCTATGTGTCAATTTTAATAAGAAGTTGGAAAATAGTGAATTATGGTTCTAGTTTCTTGGGGATAGACAGGGTGGCATTCCTGACCACGTGATGGTAGTGACCTTTGGTAGAGGTTATGTCATTGGCATAGTGACTGTGTAGGGAGGTATGTGATGTACCTTCATATGTGAGTTGTGTCCCCAACTAGTGGTTGGCGACAGATCTATGGTATTTCGCCTTTCTTTGGGTAAGCACGTTGGCGGCCGACAACGTACTTTCGAAAGAACTGAGAAATACTCTGCCCTGTAATGGGGAATATTCAGATTGGGTTTAAATGAGTAGCCTGAGAGTTAACGACGCTTTGTGACTGATGGTCATCTCTGCGAACCTTTTAGAGGTTTAATAGTGGATTAGTTAAGTTTAAGTTTCGGGGACGAAACTTCTTAGAAGTTGTGGGTAATGTAGTACTCTAAAAATTTAAAGACTATAAAATACTTTTGGAATTTATTTAATTAGTAATTTTAGCAAGATTTAGAACTTAGTGGATCAATAGTGGCCCAAAAATATTGACTTTTGATCGGGACCTGATCTAGAAAATCCGAGAGCACCATTGCGATCGTTTCGATGAAACATGAAAGTTTCATATTCACTTGTCGACGATCTGACGGTCGGATCTTCCGCAAAACAGCGGAGAAGAACGGGTCCCACAACTTAAGTTGTGAATAGTAACCTTGCATTTTTAATTCCCTTTCGACCACTGTTGGCCGATTCGCTGTCTGAAACCCTGACATAAGGGTATGAGTAGTCAAACCTAGCTAATTTCGACGTTCTGAGCGCAATGGCACTGACGGATATCGCGTTTGGCGATCCGGGTGCATCGAAGTGCGTGCGTCGATATGCGACATACAAGAACTAGTTTACCCGAGATTTTATCCGAGCGCCAAATTAAACAAACAAATACGCTACCTAACAGGTCTCGACGAGCCGGACGTCGTGGCGAAGTCTGTTTCGTAATTCGCTGAGCGGATTTTCTCGAATTGCGTGAAAAGTACCGAAAAATCAATATTTTTCTATAAAACCTATATGTTTTGTGTATCAAACATTTAGGGAATTAAACTATGGGGTGTTGGATGTATTTTTGCATCTCCTGTAAAGATTCCAGAGATTGAGGTTGAGTGTGAACTAGGTTTAGGGTTATTTGCAAAGGAATCAATGCATTAAGTGTGAAGTGGCTTTTGGGTTCCTTGGCTCAGTGCACGAGGGGTCTGAGAGATGTTAAGGCATCACAAAACTCCTCTGATTTCCCCATACCATTGCCTGTACACTGGGGTGGCCGAGGACACAAGCCCAAGTGAGATAACCCGAGAGAGAGAGAGAAAAGAAAGGTTGGGACCAAAGCTCTTCCAAGGTGAAGTTGGAGTGCTCTGAGGTTTTCCTGGTGATTGAGGACTCTGCTGGAGTTAGCCGATGTCGCGAGAGGAAGAAGAAGAGGGAACCCGGCTTCTTCCTATCTTCCTCGACTTCGGCAAAGGTGAGTGCACTTAACCAATGAATGATTTAGCCCAAGACCCTTAGCAGTAGGTTAGTTAGGTCTTTGTAATGCTCCCTGCCTAGCCTGAGCTTCCCATGCACGTTGCATGGCAGGCGGGAGATATAGTTGGCCGGAAACCTAACCTAGCTCCGCCTCGAGAGAACTCGGCAACCACTGAACCAAATTGAAAAATAAAATCATGGGAAAAATCTGTAGGAAGTAAGGACCATCTCCTCCAAATTTGGTGGAGTTTGGTTGAGTATCCATCTCGCAGATCGAAACCCTAAAATTCGGGTTTTGTGCATTCGGCCGAGCTTCTTGCTCCGACGCCGGCGAGCTTCCCCGCAGCCGGCCACATGCCCAGAGATGTTGTTGGGATCATTGCCTAGGTCCTAATAAACATTTCCCTCCAAGTTTTAAAAGATTTGGTTCAGTAATTGCAGAGAATGAACTTTGGGAATGGCTTGTGTGTGTTGTGTGATATTGTGCACCCCAAGTGTTTGTGGAAATGCCACAGAGAAGAAAACTTTGGAATTAGGCTTCGAGTTAAATATGAAAGATGCTCCAAATAACCCCCTGAGCTTGATGCTCACTTCAGATCAAACAAGATCTGTGTGGACTGCTGTTTGGAACATTGTGCTTAATGTTAGAGAGCTAGGTCATGGATCTCTTTGATCCAGCAAGTTTTGGACTGCCCAAAGGTGAGCCTGGGTATTCTTGAGTTCCCAGGAGACTGATGCTCCAAATTATTTCCAGTTTGCACTGTTAGATTAAAAGATCTAGTTAAACAAGCTCTATGTTAAATGTTTGGCCCTAGGTTTATTCTGGACTGTTTGAAAAATTGTAACAGTGAGCTTTTGACTAATTTGGGGTCACTGGACGCGATGCTCGCGTTAGATTTAGGTTTCGGTGATCCGGAGAAACAAAAATTCATTTTGGCTAGGTTAGCAAGGTATTTTATGGCCCGAAGTTTTCCTCAGGTTGCGTGCTGCCACAAATGTGTGAGCACGGTGTTCAGTGAGTTAAATGTCACCTGCTGGAAGTGACGGCTCGTGAAAATGAATTTCCAGTTGAAAGTACGAGCGAAAATAGTGCTAAAAAGACACTAAAAGTGCGATTTTCGGAACCCTAGGGCTCTAAATGCAAAAATGACGTCGTGTACTGTTTAGTACAGTGTATAATAGAGTACTAAGCTTTTTGTTTGGATTCCAACAGCTCTCGTTGAGCGGAAATCGGATAACAGTTCGAGAATCGGCAAAATCGTCGATTTAACGGTATCCGGGTGGCAATCACGCAATTTGAGAAATTGCGGCGGTTTCACCAGCCGACTGTTGAGTCCCAGTAGAATCTGGTTGAGCCAGCGGCAAGATTAAGCCCGAGTATTTCCGGAAATTCAAAAAGGGCATTCCCGGAGGGGCAATTTGGTAATTTTACCAAAGATTAAACGAAAAAGATTATGTTGGTCTAAGTGTGGTTGTCAAACACTGAGGTTAAGTAATTAAAAGGATTAAGATTGACTTGAAATAAGTTAGAGTTAAAGTTGATCCCTGATCAATATGTTGATTCAGGTCTATCCAGTTTGCATCTGGTTCTGAGCGTACAGTCGATTCAGTCTAGTCGCCTGCGATTTGACAGGTGGGTTTATCTTCGGTCTGGGCTTTATCATTTCGGCCCTCTGTGTACGGTATTGGTTGGACCCCTGTTTTTGGTAGCTTAACTATTACTTTGAGCCTGCCTTCCTTTTGATTCAGTTTATACTGCTTCATGCCTGAGTTATGACTTTTATCAGTTATCTGTTACTTTACATGATTAATCATAGTGCTTCCAGTATTCATATCATTATTCTGGACATTTGCCATGCCTGATTGGTCATTTGCTAGGTTATATACCTAATTATCAGTACTTCCTGATTATATCTGATCCATGATATTTAGTTGCTGCTTATTCTTGCATATGAGTTGAGACTCAGTTGATTCTGATATTGCATCCCAGTGGGGATTTCCCGGCGTGTTGCCGATTACCCGGTCAGTGGACCGAGAGCTTGAGCATTTGCATTATGATTGAGCCTGCTTTCCTGTTGATCAAATATTACACTGCTGAACACATAATTTTAATCAACTAAATGTTTTACTGAACGTCGTAGGGTCGCCTGAGTCTGTTCTTGTTTGATAGGACAAAGGCATTGCTCTTCGAAGTTTGGGCCTAAAACCTGCTTTCAAAATAGTTTTCTCAAAAATATGTGTTTAGTTTTGTATGTTTGGTTGGTCTGAACGATTGAGTTGAGATTTGCTGTTGATCTTATGTTGAGTTGAGATTTGCCTTTGATCTTGCATAAGAGTTGAGATTTAGTTGATTATACCTGCATGAGAGTTGAGATTCAGTTGACTTTGTTATTGCATCCCAGTGGGGATTTCCCGGCTTGTTGCCAATTACCCGGTCATTGGACCGCGAGCTTGAGCATAGCATTATGATCGCCACGCACCGCTGTACTTCACGTACACTGACGGTTTGGCCACCGTCACAGTGTTCTTTACCGGTAAAGTGGTCTAGAGAAAGGCCCGTGAACCCTCTGATAGCACATGTGGGTGCGGGGTTATGTCAGCCAGATAGGTGCCAGATAGTGGCATGAGCCTGAGGTCTTCGTGACCAATAGTGGCATTGATTGGGAACTTGATATTTTTATGATTGATGCATAGCTTTTATACTTTCATATTCTAGCATGATCAGTACCTATTGAATATGTTGCTTTTAGTCTGCTTTTGTTTTATCTCATGATTCATGATTTCGGTTTGAAGATAATCATTTGTTTGATACCTGCCTATACCATTATTCCGCATGCTTGGTTCATTATATTCCGGTCAAGATTATACTATTCCTGTTGGTTATTCATTTGCTTCATAAATGCTTACCTAATGTGATCTTTACTATCCGCTAGTATTGTATACCAGTAGGTACGATCCGCTATTTCTCGGCTCGTCGTGCCCACTGGGATACACTCCGGTGTGTCTCACACCCTCGGGTGACTGTTTTTCAGGTCGAGCGGGTGTTGGGATGTCGGGACGAATTGACGATGTCACGCCCCGGGTGTAAACCAGAACCCGGGCCCGTCTACAGATCCGCCGTGCACACGGTATTTCCCGTGTACACGAAGCGCTAAACCTGCTCAGATATAAGAGATAACAATAAAAGAGCAATAAAAACAGAGCTGAACTAAAACTAATACATCTCAGACTTAAGCTGGAAATAAAATACAATACATCTGTAGAAATGATACATCAGTCTCTCCCAGCTCACCAAAATAAATACAACCTGCTGGCAAAAGCCAGTCCCAAATGTAAAAGTACAATCGTCTGAGGAAACCTGGGTACACCAACAGTCCAGCTAACACGCTCAACCTGCCTCGAGATCTATCTACTCAGCCGTCCTCTCTCCTCGACCCGCCGCTGAAAGCCCAGCAGCACCCGCAGAAGACACTGCAAAACAAGGAAGAAGAAAAAGAGGAAAGAAGAATGGGGGTGAGAACTACTTGTAAACCAGTAGCCTCCCCTAGTGGGTAAAACCTCAAACTCTGACACACCCACTAGGCCTACCAGAGGCAAAAAGGAAAGAAGAGTGGTAAGAAATGAAACCGCTGCAAAAGGGAAATCTACCACTACTATGCCTCTAAAATACAGTCCTAGACTGGAATAACCGTATGCAACAAAAACCAACCGTCCCAGATGAACCCAATCTGTACCGCCCTCATCATCGGGCAAGAAAGCCGCACCGATGTGATAGCAAAGTTCCTGCTGCCGCCCTCATCATCGGGCCAATAAGCCGCGCCGATGTGATAGCAAAATCCTGTCCCTAACTGTCCAGCCCCGGCCTCCGAAGGGGATCTCGAGGGGAGCTACCCACACGAGTAAAGCATCACCGGGCAATAACCGCGCCGGTGTAATAAAAGCATCACCGGGCAATAACCGCGCTGGTGATAAAAGCAGGATTGGATCACAACTATAAAGCCCCAGTGGAACACAACCCTCCGCTAAAAGAAAACTGATTCCCCAATCAGATGCAAAAGTAACCATCCGGTCAATCGCCCAATATCCGCGATTGCCGCAATACCCCACAATCCACGACCAGGTCTCACAACCGACCTCCGGTCAACCGCCCAAAATCCGCGGTCGCCAGAATAACCCACAATCACAAACATGTCCCACATCCGACATCTGGTCAACCGCCTACTATCCGCGGTTGCCACAAAACCCTCTAGTCCATAATCATGCCCTATCACCGATGTCCTATAACCGACATCCGGTCAACCGCCCAATATCCGCGGTCGCCGCCAAAACCCATGATCCATAATCCAGGCCCCGGCTACACTATCCCAAACCCCTGCTCAAACCCGAGCAAACCCACCTGACTAACGAAAAGGAGAAAGAAGCAAACAAGGTTTCTCCTAAGTCAAGTTCCAGCATGAAAGTGTAGCGATAAAAGATGGCCTACCTAGATGTCCAAACAAGCATGCAAGTGTTCTCAAGGAAATAAAGGAAAAGGCGACCAATAGTGGTTCCACATGTGTAACAATTAATAACTCCGCATAGATATAACCATCATGCTAAAACATTATCCAACCACACATGTCTATAATCCATGATAAAGCATCACTATCCACCTATGCATGTCATAAAGTCCTCAAATAGTGCCAACCACTAACAAGATAATCATAAAGCCCATAATAAAATAATCCAACCCATATGCAAGGTTAAACGCTAACATTCCATCCATACCAACATGTATAAGTCCCAACCACTATCAAATATCCACAATAGTAATTTCCATAGGAAAGGCTCACAATTTATACCACTTAAGCATGCATGTCCAAATAAAGGGATCACTCTAATATTCCTAGTGAGCATGTCAAAATAGAGGTAAACAACAACCACCCACCTCGATCGCTAATTCCAAGTCCAAGAAGTGCTCTCGCCCAAACCGATAAGCCGCCACGATCGCTGTACAAAATTCCCAAAAGAACATACATAATTAACATACAATGCTCACACAAATCTGCCCCAAACACAACAGTCCACAGTTTCCCTGTTTTTACCTACGAGAAATGCCCAGAAAATTCCAAGAAAAATACCGTCACGATCCTCGCGACGAACCCGTCGAAACGACTACCTGCACGCTCAAATCCGAGTTTCCTACACTGAGAAACAAATCCGACAAGGGAACCACCCCGAAATAAACTACTCTCAAAAACTGAACCACAAGATTCTGTAAACAGGGATATTCACCTTCGGGGCAAAATTCAGAAAATTCCAAGAAAATTTGGGGATATTCCTTGTGATGTGTAGATGTAAAATGCCTTTTGAATCACCCCAATCCGATGCCTGTGCGCGAAGATATCGCCAAAATACCACACCGCTGTCCCAAAACTCCGCCCCAGAAAATGAGGTCACAAGATGATCCGAAAAACCCATGAAAAGCTCGGAATGGGAAAAACCAGTAAAAATGCGAAACGTAGCCCTACCTGTCGTGAGTCAAACGGCGCAAGAATCGCCTCATTCGGAGGTAGGAGTAAGCCGGGGGAGTCCTCGCACCGAAATGCGACGAAGAAGAACACAAACGAACGAGCGTCGCGCCGCGCCGTAAAAATGGTAACCTCGGGATGCGTGCCGCCAAAAAATCCTAGAATCTGCAGATGGAATCGCCACAGGGAGAGGAGGATTTCTTGTGAAGGTTGCACTGTGAAAATCCGCGCAGAGAAGAAGTTCTCTTCAGTTGAACTCAGCCTTTAAATACAAGCTGGAAACAAATCAGATAATTCCCATTAAGTCCCAATTTCCGGGCGCTCCAACTTTCGGGCGGCTACAGTGTTGGGCCCGGCCCAACACTGTGCGCGCCCGAAAGCCCACCGGGCCTCCACGTCGCCCCCCGCACAGCGGACAGCCATCCAGGCCATCCACTGCGCGACGCGTTGACCAACGCGGCGACGACACGTGGCGCGCACCCGGTCAACGCCCGCCTGCCGCGCCCACGTGCCCGCCTGACGCGCCGCCTGGCGCCCCTGCCAGGCACGGAACCCGAGGCCACCCGCACCCGTTCGGTGCACCGAGCGCTCAACACCGCACCAACCACCGTCCGCCACGTGTCCACCCCGGTCCATGCACCACGCCCGCCTGCTCTGTAGACCAAGTCCACTAAACCGACCACTCCGACACTGCCACGTGTCCAGTCCCCCGGTGCACGACGGCCCGTGGACCGCGCGCCTGCCCGCGCGCCCGCGCGCCTGCCCGCGCGCTGCCCGCGGCCGCTCCGCCGCCTGCCCGAGCCCGTCCGCCGTGCTCCGCCGCTGCCCGCCGCCGCCGCCGCTGCCCGCCGGCGGCCGGAAACACTGTTCCGGCATGAACAGTACCCGATGCTCAAAAATAACAAGTGGGTAGTCCGTTTTGACCGTTTTCGCGCGCTGAATCCGAATTTGATGTCCATTTTGCCAAATTCCAACCCCAAAATTTGCCGATGGCATCCGGAAAGGTATTCCTTGGTCCAAACTTCGCACTGAGTCCATTTTTAATATCCGCATCGCGCAAAACCACTTCTAACGATCCGACGGAGTCCATTGATCACCCACGTGATCTAGTAAGCCCGAAGTCCGCCACAACTGTCCAATTGGTGCACAAAGACCTCCAACACACAGTACAAGCTCCCCAGATGTCACCAATGACTCTACCACAGCTCTGCAGAGATCCAGGTCATCACATCCTCCCCCACTAAAAGAAAGTTTCGTCCTCGAAACTAAAATCAATCCTCAACCCGAAACCTCAACCAAATAGAGGGAGTAAATATCCAATCATCCACCACTCAAGCTCCCAAGGCTGTCTAATACCTCCTCCAGAGACGCGATACAATCCTCGGTTCTCTAACTAGAACAAAATAGAGGCGGGCATTCCAGAAAAACCGCACCACCTCATCCAAGTACAGCTGGGCTAACCGCTCGAGCTACCAAGTAGCCTGCATCGGTACAGGCATCTGCTCCTCCCAGGGTCTCAGATAATCCAACCACAAGTCCATCGGCACAAATGCTCGATCCCAATACCTCGGTACCCCCAAGGTATCCTATATAAGCCCCCCAACTGATCACATAGACTCTGCTCTCTAATCTCTAAACCGTCGGGATGTAGAAGCAATTCCCCGACTCTCCGGCATCAACACCCAGCCAAAAATCTACTCATCCACTGCGAAACATCCGCCTCGCTCCCGAAGTCAAAACTATAGAGGCGAAGATAACCCTCAAGCAACCCAAGCACACCAACACCTCCGGGCCTGGCTCCCCAAGAAAACTGTCCTTGCGGCATAATCAACCGCCGCGAAAGAAAACCGAACCCGCCAGCCCAACAAGTAACCACCACACCGACCGATGTAACATATGTGCTCCGACAGTCTCAGAAATCCAGTATCCTGGAAAAAGAAATCGGGAATGCCTCCACCGACTGATCTGTCCTCCATCACCCGGCGCCAAGCGCCTCAATCAGAACTCGCCCCAGGCGGTAGATCCCAACCCAAGGAACTACAATACCACGCTCCACACCCGGCGCCTACCCCAATGAGGCGTCCCTAATCCGTACTGGAGGGACCCAACGAATTAAAAGGTATCCTGGCGCAATCCACTTGCAGACACTCATATCCTATGCGCCCCGTCCCTCTACACATGGAGCGTGTAGTTCAGCAACTGCGTTAACTCTTGACGCAAAAGGCTTCCAAGCACTCTCTATCCCCCACCAAACAAGACCCTGTCTTCAAAGACTCCACACTCAATCCCACGAATCGGGGTGACTCATCCGCCAAAACTGGCTCGCTTCATCAAAGCAATCCCACAGCTTACCCGCTGTCAACTGTCCACCCTACCTCGGTGCCCCAACACTAAACGTCGGCACTGAGGGGGCTACTCGCTACTCCGACAACTGTGCCACTGTGCCGATCCGACAACTGTGTCACCGCTCCGACAACTGTGCCACTGCGCTGATCCGACAACTGTGTCACCGCTCCGACAACTATGCCACTGCTCCGCTGATCTGCCTCCAACACACCTACCCTGCTGGTCCGGAGCTCTCAGACTCCAATCTGGGTATCTGGCCCGAAACAACCAGCTCAGACCCAACTGCCACACCAAGGTGCACCCGGGTCAGGGCCCAACGTCGGGGAGACACCGCTCACCACGACAAAACCGCAAATCAGCACACCCCAAACACTCGACCCAATCTAGCGAAAGTCAAAGACATCGCTCTATTTTTGTAACTTTATGTTGTCTGCAGCCAACATAACTGTCCCACAAAAATAGGGTATGTCGATCCCTCTTCACTCACAGGAAGAGTCAAATAAATAAATCACCGACTTTCGCAAAATGTCGTGTCTCTCACGCACTAACATCCTAGGGTCCGCCGAAAAGCCTAGGGTTTCCTAAGTCCCAAATGACCTATCCCTAAGCTCTGATACCACCTAATCTGTCACGCCCCGGGTGTAAACCAGAACCCGGGCTCGTCTACAGATCCGCCGTGCACACGGTATTTCCCGTGTACACGAAGCGCCAAACCTGCTCAGATATAAGAGATAACAATAAAAGAGCAATAAAAACAGAGCTGAACTAAAACTAATACATCTCAGACTGAAGCTGGAAATAAAATACAATACATCTGTAGAAATGATACATCAGTCTCTCCCAGCTCACCAAAATAAATACAACCTGCTGGCAAAAGCCAGTCCCAAATGTAAAAGTACAACCGTCTGAGGAAACCTGGGTACACCAACAGTCCAGCTAACACGCTCAACCTGCCTCGAGATCTATCTACTCAGCCGTCCTCTCTCCTCGACCCGCCGCTGAAAGCCCAGCAGCACCCGCAAAAGACACTGCAAAACAAGGAAGAAGAAAAAGAGGAAAGAAGAATGGGGGTGAGAACTACTTGTAAACCAGTAGCCTCCCCTAGTGGGTAAAACCTCAAACTCTGACACACCCACTAGGCCTACCAGAGGCAAAAAGGAAAGAAGAGTGGTAAGAAATGAAACCGCTGCAAAAGGAAAATTTACCACTACTATGCCTCTAAAATACAGTCCTAGACTGGAATAACCGTATGCAACAATAACCAACCGTCCCAGATGAACCCAATCTGTACCGCCCTCATCATCGGGCAAGAAAGCCGCACCGATGTGATAGCAAAGTTCCTGCTGCCGCCCTCATCATCGGGCCAATAAGCCGCGCCGATGTGATAGCAAAATCCTGTCCCTAACTGTCCAGCCCCGGCCTCCGAAGGGGATCTCGAGGGGAGCTACCCACACGAGTAAAGCATCACCGGGCAATAACCGCGCCGGTGTAATAAAAGCATCACCGGGCAATAACCGCGCCGGTGATAAAAGCAGGATTGGATCACAACTATAAAGCCCCAGTGGAACACAACCCTCCACTGAAAGAAAACTGATTCCCCAATCAGATGCAAAAGTAACCATCCGGTCAATCGCCCAATATCCGCGATTGCCGCAATACCCCACAATCCACGACCAGGTCTCACAACCGACCTCCGGTCAACCGCCCAAAATCCGCGGTCGCCAGAATAACCCACAATCACAAACATGTCCCACATCCGACATCTGGTCAACCGCCTACTATCTGCGGTTGCCACAAAACCCTCTAGTCCATAATCATGCCCTATCACCGATGTCCTATAACCGACATCCGGTCAACCGCCCAATATCCGCGGTCGCCGCCAAAACCCATGATCCATAATCCAGGCCCCGGCTACACTATCCCAAACCCCTGCTCAAACCCGAGCAAACCCACCTGACTAACGAAAAGAAGAAAGAAGCAAACAAGGTTTCTCCTAAGTAAAGTTCCAGCATGAAAGTGTAGCGATAAAAGATGGCCTACCTAGATGTCCAAACAAGCATGCAAGTGTTCTCAAGGAAATAAAGGAAAAGGCGACCAATAGTGGTTCCACATGTGTAACAATTAATAACTCCGCATAGATATAACCATCATGCTAAAACATTATCCAACCACACATATCTATAATCCATGATAAAGCATCACTATCCACCTATGCATGTCATAAAGTCCTCAAATAGTGCCAACCACTAACAAGATAATCATAAAGCCCATAATAAAATAATCCAACCCACATGCAAGGTTAAACGCTAACATTCCATCCATACCAACATGTATAAGTCCCAACCACTATCAAATATCCACAATAGTAATTTCCATAGGAAAGGCTCACAATTTATACCACTTAAGCATGCATGTCCAAATAAAGGGATCACTCTAATATTCCTAGTGAGCATGTCAAAATAGAGGTAAACAACAACCACCCACCTCGATCGCTAATTCCAAGTCCAAGAAGTGCTCTCGCCCAAACCGATAAGCCGCCGCGATCGCTGTACAAAATTCCCAAAAGAACATACATAATTAACATACAATGCTCACACAAATCTGCCTCAAACACAACAGTCCACAGTTTCCCTGTTTTTACCTGCGAGAAATGCCCGGAAAATTCCTAGAAAAATACCGTCACGATCCTCACGACGAACCCGTCGAAACGACTACCTGCACGCTCAAATCCGAGTTTCCTACACTGAGAAACAAATCCGACAAGGGAACCACCCCGAAATAAACTACTCTCAAAAACTGAACCACAAGATTCTGTAAACATGGATATTCACCTTCGGGGAAAAATTCAGAAAATTCCAAGAAAATTTGGGGATATTCCTCGTGATGTTTAGATGCAAAATGCCTTTTGAATCACCCCAATCCGATGCCTGTGCGCGAAGATATCGCCAAAATACCACACCGCTGTCCCAAAACTCCGCCCCAGAAAATGAGGTCACAAGGTGATCCGAAAAACCCATGAAAAGCTCGGAATGGGAAAAACCAGTAAACATGGGAAACGTAGCCCTACCTGTCGTGAGTCCAACGGTGCAAGAATCGCCTCATTCGGAGGTCGGAGTAAGCCGGGGGAGTCCTCGCACCGAAATGCGACGAGGAAGAACACAAACGAACGAGCGTCGCGCCGCGCCGTAAAAATAGTAACCTCGGGATGCGTGCTGCCAAAAAATCCTAGAATCTGCAGATGGAATCGCCACAGGGAGAGGAGGATTTCTTGTGAAGGTTGCACTGTGAAAATCCGCACAGAGAAGAAGTTCTCTTCAGTTGAACTCAGCCTTTAAATACAAGCTGGAAACAAATCAGATAATTCCCATTAAGTCCCAATTTCCGGGCGCTCCAACTTTCGGGCGGCTACAGTGTTGGGCCCGGCCCAACACTGTGCGCGCCCGAAAGCCCACCGGGCCTCCACGTCGCCCCCCGCACAGCGGACAGCCATCCAGACCATCCACTGCGCGACGCGTGGACCAACGCGGCGACGACACGTGGCGCGCACCCGGTCAACGCCCGCCTGCCGCGCCCACGTGCCCGCCTGACGCGCCGCCTGGCGCCCCTGCCAGGCACGGAACCCGAGGTCACCCGCACCCGTTCGGTGCACCGAGCGCTCAACACCGCACCAACCACCGTACGCCACGTGTCCACCCCGGTCCATGCACCACGCCCGCCTGCTCCGTAGACCAAGTCCACTAAACCGACCACTCCGACACTGCCACGTGTCCAGTCCCCCGGTGCACGACGGCCCGTGGACCGCGCGCCTGCCCGCGCGCTGCCCGCGCCCGCCCGCTGCCCGCGGCCGCTCCGCCGCCTGCCCGAGCCCGTCCGCCGTGCTCCGCCGCTGCCCGCCGCCGCCGCCGCTGCCCGCCGGCGGCCGGAAACACTGTTCCGGCATGAACAGTACCCGATGCTCAAAAATAACAAGTGGGTAGTCCGTTTTGACCGTTTTCGCGCGCTGAATCCGAATTTGATGTCCATTTTGCCAAATTCCAACCCCAAAATTTGCCGATGGCATCCGGAAAGGTATTCCTTGGTCCAAACTTTGCGCTGAGTCCATTTTTAATATCCGCATCGCGCAAAACCACTTCTAACGATCCGACGGAGTCCATTGATCACCCACGTGATCTAGTAAGCCCGAAGTCCGCCACAACAGTCCAATTGGTGCACAAACACCTCCAACACACAGTACAAGCTCCCTAGATGTCACCAATGACTCTACCACAGCTCTGCAGAGATTCAGGTCGTCACAGACGAGGTATCGATATAGAGGTTGACCCTGGACAGCGAAAAAGTTATGTAATAGGTGTTTGAGAGAAAGGAAATTGTACTTCAGTTGTTTATTTGTAAAGATAGTTGTAAAGTTTACTTGTTACTGTTGTTTGTAGTACGTAGTTAGTACTTTGATTTTTGTTGCCAAGCTAGCCGTGCATATATAGAAAAGGCTCAATTCCATAGGGGATTGGGACTCTTCTATATATGTGACGGTCTGTCATTGCCCTGGCTGTTTTTGCAACTCTGATTAAAAAAAAAAAAAAAAAATTTATACACTGGTTTTTGAACTCGGGGCGTGATAGCTTAGATGGTATCAGAGCAATAGGAATACGATGCCTAGGTTTGGTTAGGAACGAACCCTAGGATGACTTGTGTTCACGAGGAGAGCGGTGGGTTTCGGAATAATGGTTTGAAACTTAGATGTGTTTCGTATTCGGGTTTTGAGAATCATGTTAGTACAAGGTTAGCCGCGGTCATGGTTTCGGCCTTGGCTTGATGTTTCAGTGGAGCCAGAGGGCTCAGATCAGTTACAATACATGTGGTTGAAGGGTTGACTTTTCAGTATCCCGTGTCATAATTCAGTGGCTTGTGTGCCCAATGATAATCCTGGTTTGGGTTGGATTTAAATTTTGGCCTATGTGTCAATTTTAATAAGAAGTTGGAAAATAGGGAATTATGGTTCTAGTTTCTTGGGGATAGACAGGGTGGCATTCCTGACCACGTGATGGTAGTGACCTTTGGTAGAGGTTATGTCATGGCATAGTGACTGTGTAGGAGGTATGTGATGTACCTTCAGATGTGAGTTGTGTCCCCAACTAGTGGTTGGCGGACAGCTCTATGGTATTTCGCCTTTCTTTGGGTAAGCACGTTGGCGGCCGACAACGTACTTTCGAAAGAACTGAGAAATACTCTGCCCTGTAATGGGGAATATTTAGATTGGGTTTAAATGAGTAGCCTGAGAGTTAACGACGCTTTGTGACTGATGGTCATCTCTGCGAACCTTTTAGAGGTTTAATAGTGGATTAGTTAAGTTTAAGTTTCGGGGACGAAACTTCTTAGAAGTTGTGGGTAATGTAGTACTCTACAAATTTAAAGACTATAAAATACTTTTGGAATTTATTTAATTAGTAATTTTAGCAAGATTTAGAACTCAGTGGATCAATAGTGGCCCAGAAATATCGACTTTTGATCGGGGGCTGATCTAGAAAATCCGAGAGCACCATTGCGATCGTTTTGATGAAACATGAAAGTTTCATATTCACTTGTCGACGATCTGACGGTCGGATCTTCCGCAAAACAGCGGAGGAAGAACGGGTCCCACAACTTAAGTTGTGAATAGTAACCTTGCAATTTTTTAATTCCCTTTCGACCACTGTTGGCCGATTCGCTCTCTGAAACCCTGACATAAGGGTATGAGTAGTCAAACCTAGCTAATTTAGACGTTCTGAGCGCAATGGCACTGACGGATATCACGTTTGGCGATCCGGGTGCATCGAAGTGCGTGCGTCGATATGCGACATACAAGAACTAGTTGACCCGAGATTTTATCCGATCGCCAAATTAAACAAACAAATATGCTACCTGACAGGTCTCGACGAGCCGAACGTCGTGGCGAAGTCTGTTCGCAATTCGCTGAGCGGATTTTTCTCGAATCTACGTGAAAAGTACCGAAAATCAATATTTTCTATAAAACCCTATATGTTTGTGTATCAAACATTTAGGGAATTAAACTATGGGGTGTTGGATGTATTTTTGCATCTCCTGTAAAGATTCCAGAGATTGAGGTTGAGTGTGAACTAGGTTTAGGGTTATTTGCAAAGTAATCAATGCATTAAGTGTGAAGTGGCTTTTGGGTTCCTTGGCTCAGTGCACGAGGGGTCTGAGAGATGTTAAGGCATCACAAAACTCCTCTGATTTCCCCATACCATTGCCTGTACACTGGGTGGCCGAGGACACAAGCCCAAGTGAGATAACCCGAGAGAGAGAGAGAAAAGAAAGGTTGGGACCAAAGCTCTTCCAAGGTGAAGTGGAGTGCTCTGAGGTTTTCCTGGTGATTGAGGACTCTGCTGGAGTTAGCCGAAGTCGCGAGAGGAAGAAGAAGAGGGAACCCGGCTTCTTCCTATCTTCCTCGAGTTCGGCAAAGGTGAGTGCACTTAACCAATGAATGATTTAGCCCAAGACCCTTAGCAGTAGGTTAGTTAGGTCTTTGTAATGCTCCCTGCCAAGCCTGAGCTTCCCATGCACGTTGCATGGCAGGGGGAGATATAGTTGGCCGGAAACCTAACCTAGCTCCGCCTCGAGAGAACTCGGCAACCACTGAACCAAATTGAAAAATAAAATCATGGGAAAAATCTGTAGGAAGTAAGGACCATCTCCTCCAAATTTGGTGGAGTTTGGTTGAGTATCCATCTCGCAGATCGAAACCCTAAAATTCGGGTTTTGTGCATTCGGCCGAGCTTCTTGCTCCGACGCCGGCGAGCTTCCCCGCCGCCGGCCACATGCCCAGAGATGTTGCTGGGATCATTGCCTAGGTCCTAATAAACATTTCCCTCCAAGTTTTAAAAGATTTGGTTCAGTAATTGCAGAGAATGAACTTTGGGAATGGCTTGTGTGTGTTGTGTGATATGTGCACCCAAAGTGTTTGTGGAAATGCCACAGAAGAAAAAAGTTTGGAATTAGGCTTCGAGTTAAATATGAAAGATGCCTCCAAATAACCCCCTGAGCTTGATGCTCACTTTAGATCAAACAAGATCTGTGTGGACTGCTGTTTGGAACATTGTGCTTAATGTTAGAGAGCTAGGTCATGGATCTCTTTGATCCAGCAAGTTTTGGACTGCCCAAAGGTGAGCCTGGGTATTCTTGAGTTCCCAGGAGACTGATGCTCCAATTATTTCCAGTTTGCACTGTTAGATTAAAAGATCTAGTTAAACAAGCTCTATGTTAAATGTTTGGCCCTTAGGTTTATTCTGGACTGTTTGAAAAATTGTAACAGTGAGCTTTTGACTAATTTGGGGTCACTGGACGCGATGCTCGCGTTAGATTTAGGTTTTGGTGATCCGGAAGAAAAACAAAAATTCATTTGGCTAGGTTAGCAAGGTATTGTATGGCCCGAAGTTTTCCTCAGGTTGCGTGCTGCCACAAATGTGTGAGCACGGTGTTCAGTGAGTTAAATGTCACCTGCTGGAAGTGACGGCTCGTGAAAATGAATTTCCAGTTGAAAGTACGGAGCGAAAATAGTGCTAAAAAGACACTAAAAATGCGATTTTCGGAACCCTAGGGGTCTAAATGCAAAAATGACTTCGTGTACTGTTTAGTACAGTGTATAATAGAGTCCAAGCTTTTGTTAGGATTCCAACGGCTCTCGTTGAGCGGAAATCAGATAACAGTTCGAGAATCAGCAAAATCGTCGATTTAACGGTATCCGGGTGGCAATCGCGCAATTTGAGAAATTGCGGCGTTTCACCAGCCGACTGTGAGTCCCAGTAGAATCTGGTTGAGCCAGCGGCAAGATTAAGCCCGAGTATTTTTCGAAATTCAAAAAGGGAATTCCGGAGGGGCAATTTGGTAATTTTACCAAAGATTAAACGAAAAAGATTATGTTGGTCTAAGTGTGGTTGTCAAACACTGAGGTTAAGTAATTAAAGGATAAGATTGACTTGAAATAAGTTAGAGTTAAAGTTGACCCTGATCAATATGTGATTCAGGTCTATCCAGTTTGCACCTGGTTCTGAGCGTACAGTCGATTCAGTCTAGTCGCCTGCGATTGACAGGTGGGTTATCTTCGGTCCGGGCTTTATCATTTCGGCCCTCTGTGTACGGTATTGGTGGGACCCCTGTTTTTGGTAGCTTAACTATTACTTTGAGCCTGCCTTCCTTTTGATTCAGTTTATACTGCTTCATGCCTGAGTTATGACTTTTATCAGTTATCTGTTACTTACATGATTATCATAGTGCTTCCAGTATTCATATCATTATTCTGGACATTGCCATGCCTGATTGGTCATTTTGCTAGGTTATATACCTAATTATCAGTATTCCTGATTATATCTGATCCATGATATTAGTTGCTGCTTATTCTTGCATATGAGTGAGACTCAGTTGATTCTGATATTGCATCCCAGTGGGGATTCACGGCGTGTTGCCTATTACCCCGGTCAGTGGACCGAGGAGAGCTGAGCATTTGCATTATGATTGAGCCTGCTTTCCTGTTGATCAAATATACACTGCGAACACATAATTTTAATAACTAAATGTTTTACTGAACGGTCGTAGGGTCGCCTGAGTCTGTTCTTGTTTGATAGGACAAAGGCATTGCTCTCGAAGTTTGGCCTAAAAGTTTTCAAAATCGTTTTCTCAAAAATATGTGTTAGTTTGTATGTTGGTTGGTCTGAACGATTGAGTGAGATTTGTGTTGATCTTATGTGAGGTGAGATTTGCCTTTGATCTTGCATAAGAGTTGAGATTTAGTTGATATTCCTGCAGAGTGAGAATTCAGTGACTTTGTTATTGCATCCCAGTGGGGATTTCCCGGTTGTTGCCGATTAACCGGTCAGTGGACAACGAGCTGAGCATAGCATTATGATCGCCAAGCACGCTGTACTCACGTACACGTTGACGGTTTGGCCACCGTCACAGTGTTCTTTACCTAAAGTGGTCTAGAGAAAGGGCCGTGAACCCCTGATAGCACATGTGGGGCGGGGTTATGTGCAGCCAGATAGTGCCAGATAGTGGCATGAGCCGGAGGTATTCTGACAATAGTGGCATTGATTGGGAACTGATAGTTTATGATTGATGCATAGCTTTTATACTTCCATATTCTAGCTTGATCAGTACCTATTGCATATGTTGCTTTTAGTCTGCTTTTTTTATCTCATGATTCCTGATTTCGAGGTTTGAAGCTAATCATTTGTTTGATACCTGCCTATAACCATTATCCGCATGCTTGGGATTATATTCTGTCAAGATTTACTATCCTGTTGTTATTCATTCGCTTCATAAATGCTTACCTAATGTGATCTTTTACTATCCGCTAGTATTGTATAACAGTAGGTACGATCTGCTATTTCTCGGCTCGTCGTGCCCACTGGGATACACTCGGGGTGTCTCACACCCGCGGGTTGACTGTTTTTCAGGTCGAGGGGTGTTGGGATGTGGACGAATTGCGAGGTATCGATATAGAGGTTGACACTGGACAGCCGAAAAGTTATGTAATAGTTGTTGAGAGAAAGGAAATTGTACTTCAGTTGTATATTTGTAAAGATAGTGTAAAGTTTACTTGTTACCGTGTGTTTGTAGTACGTAGTTAGTACTTTGTTTTGTTGCCAAGCTAGCGTACATATATAGACAAGGCTCAAATTACATAGGGGATTGGGACTCTTCTATATTGTGGCGTCTATCATTGCCCTGGCTGTTTTGCAACTCTGATTAAAAAAAAAAAAAAAAAAATTATACACTGGTTTTGAACTCGGGGCGTGACACCTGCCCGCGCACGACGCCACGGTTGACCCGGGTTGTACGCTACCTGCCCGCCATTGCTGCGTGGACCGCGAGCACGTGGAGCTGGCCAATCCAGAGAGGCCACGTGTCCCCCTCCGGTCAACCGTACACCCCGC
>CM055065.1:10918599-10965652 GCA_029204045.2 Tillandsia leiboldiana
GGATATAAAATTGGACTCGGGGCGAAGTTTAGATAAAGGATCAACCTCTCGGATGCCTTCGGCAATTTTAGAGGAATTTGGCCAATCGGACTTAGGAATGGACTCCAGCGTGGAAAATCGGATCAAGTGGGCTTTCCGGGGCTTTCGGGAAATTTTCGGATGAGAATTTGGAAAATCGGACACCGTATTCGGATTCAGCGCGCGAAATCGTTGAGATTGGACTATTTACTTGCTTTTTTCGGAGCCGGTTGGCGCGCGATTTTTCGAGGCTTGCAAGGATCTCGAGACATCGCGGCACGAATCACGGGTGCTGCGGCGGATCCCGAGGTGTTGCTCGGGTGTACTGTGCGAGGGGGGAGCGCAGACAGGCGCGTTGGGAAAACGCGCCTGACTGCGCAGGTGACGCAGGGGGGGGCCGCCACGTGGCGTGCCCCCATTCGCGCCACGGCGGACGCGGGGGGGGGTGGGGGGGCACGTGTCCGCTCGGTGTCACGCGCCCGGTGTGGCGCGGTGTCACGCGCCCGGTGTGGCGCGGTGTCACGCGCCCGTGTGGCGCGTGCCGCGTGGCACAGGGGGCGCGCGCCTGCGCCTGGCGCACGCGCCCCTGTGCGGTGGACCGCGGTGTAATGGTACCAGATTTATGGTATATAAATAATATAATAAAAATGGTATGAAATACTATTTTATTGGATTCGGAGAAAAGTGCTAAATTATGGTTTATTCAAAATAGGGGAGAGTGCAGTACATCGATTTCCGCGAAAAGGCGAAATTCAGCAAAAAACTTGTAACGCATTTCAAATGTAATTACAAGTGAGTTGGAAGCATTTCGAATCGATGCAAAAGTTATCGAGTCGAAAAGTGAGTTGGAGTTGAGACTTTGAAGCTTCAATTGTGAAGCTTAGGTCATTGTTTGGTGATTCCGCAAAAAGTGCAAAATTCAGCAAAAAAAACTTGTAAACATTTCAAATGTAATTACAAGTGAGTTGGAAGCATTTTCGAATCGATACAAAAGCCATCGAGTCGAAAAGTGAGTTGTAGTTGGAAATCGAAGCTTCAAGCTTGTAAAAGGTAGACCCACGTTTGCCGAATTCGCAAATGGCGAAATGCAGCGAGAAGACTTGTAACATGTTTTAAATATGATTACAGTTGAGTTCGGTGCATTTCGGGCTGACGCGAAGGGCATCGGGTCGAAAAGTGACTTGACCCCCGAGGACTTAGCAAATTCTGGAATTTCTGAAATTTGTGATCATGAAGCCTTTTCGGGGCTCTCTTTCGAGGGCTTAGAGTGGCCGAAAAATTTAAAAGAAATCGTGGGGTGTCTCACAAAAGTTTTCTGATTAAAAGGGATGAAAATCCTAGGTGAGGGATTAAGGAAAAAATTGGAGAATGAAGCGAAGAAAAATGCTTCGTGAATTCTGAAACTGCAGTTTTTGACAGTGCAGTTGATCGCGAAGCCTTTCGGGACTCTCTTTCGAGGGCTTAGAGTGGCCTAAAATTTAAAAGAAATGTGGAGTGTCTCACAAAAGTTTTCTGATTAAAAGGGGGTGAAAAACCGAGGTAAGCGATTAAAGGAAATTTGGAGAACGAAGCGAGGAAAAATGCTTCAAGAATTCTGAAACTGCAGTTTTTAACAGCGCAGCTGATCGCGAAGCTTTTTCGGGGCTGTCTTTCGAGGGCTTATAGTAGCCCAAAAATTTAAACAAAATCGTGGAGAGTTTAAGAAAAATTTTTAGATTAAAAGGAAGAAGAAAAATTTCAGTTTCGATTGTCAGTTGACGGCAAAACGCGGAGGAAAGAGGGGTATCCGAAATTGTTCTCTGCAGGTGCAAAACTGCAGGATTGAGGGCAGTTTTGGGATTTTCTTTTGTAAGTTGGGGCATTTTAGTAAATTTACTATTCCTCCAACTACCCCTGCAGGAGTAAATGCTCTCTCTCTCTCTCTCATTTGAAACTCACTCTCTCTCTCTCTTCGTTTCTCTGTTGGAGCAGGGAGAAAGAAAGGAGAGGAAGAAGAGGAAAAGAGAAAGAAGAAAGAAGAAGAAGAAGAAGGAGAAGGAGGAAGGAGGAGAAAAGGTATTTACTCTCTCCCTCTCTCTCTTTCTCTTGGTGTGAAGGAAGTATCTCTCTCTTCCCTTTTTTTTTGTTTTGCTCTTCCATGCACACGGGGGGCTGCAGCCTTGCTGCTGCCAGCAGCAGCTGCACTAGATGCAGCTGCTGCCAGCAGCAGCCAGCATTGCTGCAGCTGTGGCTGCTGCTGCTGGAAGCAGCAGCAGCCAACCCAAGCTGCAGCCTAGCATGCTTGCTTGGCTGCTGCTGCAGCCAAGCAGCAACCATTGCGTAGGCTGCATGAGCGGCTACCTTGGGGGCAGCTGCTACCCCAGCTGCTGCTGCACAAGCGCAGCAGCAGCTGCTGCCATTGCTGCTGCTGCATAAGGCAGCAGCAGCTGCCGCAGGGTGCAGCAGGAACTGCTGCGTGGGCAGCAGCTATACATGCTGCTGCCCAGCAGCAGGAACAATTACAAGAGAAGAAAAAGAAAAGAAAAGAAGAAAGAAAGGAAAGAAAAGAAAAGAAAAGAAAAGAAAGAAAGGAAGAAAGGAAAGAAAAGAAGAAAAGAAGAAAGATCAAAATTTTTCTCTCTTCTCTTTTCTCCAATGCGAAAAATGCAATTTCTCGATTTGCCAAATGCAAAATCGGTGAATTGGGGGAAATGCTCAAATTGAGCTTTTCTCGAATTTTTGAGAGCATTTTGACCCGGATCGAGTTGAGCAAGTTTCTTTTTGGCAATATGCCATGGGATGACTATTCTCCTCTCATTTTTATGAACCGATAAAAAATTAGCCTTTTGGTGGGGGAAATGACCAAATATTATTCTCCTCTCAAAAATTGAGCTTTTCTCAAATTTTTGAGAGCATTTTGACCCCGAATCGAGTTGAGCAAGTTTCTTTTGGCAACATGCCATGGGAGGATTATTCTCCTCTCATTTTTACGGACCAATCAAAAAAATAGCCTTTTTGCGGGGAAAGTGATCAAATAGGGATTTTTCCTTTTAATGGTCAAAGGGGTTTAGTTTTACCAATTCATTGGAATTAGTGAGTCATGGAAAGCAAATGTTCATGATTTTTCTTTTCTTACAATTTAGGAAAAACTCGGAGATCGAAAGAGCGGAACTTGTCTCCTTCAAGGACAAAAGAACACACCGAGGTGGGGGATTCTGCCGAAATTGGGTGACCTCTCCCTTGCTCCCTTTGCTTTTCGATCTAGAAGCATGATAGTAGCCTGTTAGAGGTGTTGGGTAATTATGATTGAATTTGCATGTGTAGATGGATATAGAAGAGAAGTAAACTTTTCTAATATTAGAATAAGAGATAAATTTGCATGTGTAGAAGGATATAGATAGAAAAGTGGATTTTTTCTGAACTGCTAAATATAGATGATAATTGCCTGCGTAGATGTTAACTTTATTGATGATTGAGATGGAATAATAATTGCATGCGTAAAAAGGGGGATCAATTATTCGTTATCTGTGATCATGTTAGGGTATAGCCCTAGGAATCATGTGAAAGCATAAGGAAAAAGGACATGTTGGTAGTAAGACTAGGAGAAAACCTAGACTCAGGGTTAATGAGTGGCATCAAACTTAGGAGTATATCCTAGGATTGAATGAGTGGCATTGTCTTAGAAGATAACCTAAGAACATTGGATAAAGTGATCAACATAGAGTCAAGGACTCTAGGATGAGCATGATAAGACTTAGGTAAAGGAAACCTAAGGTAAGTTAGTAGGTTGAGAATAGACTGGTTAACATAGAGTCAAGGAACTCTAGATTAAACATGATATGAAACTTAGGTAAGAGAACCTAAGGTGACTAGTGGAGTTTATACTCACAGAAAATGGATTAGAGTCAAGGTAACTCTAAATGCAAAGTGCAACAGGTAAATAGAGATAATGTAACTCCAGGTTCGGCAAAGAAGAGAGTATGTGGCCACAAAGTTTAATGAATTAAACTGATAGCAAAGTGATCAACTTAGAGTTAAACTCTAAGGAAAAGTTTGTGTAATCACAAAGTCAAAAAGCTAAATAATACAACCTAGAGTGGGTCATAAGGTGTCTGGGCAAATGGACAGCAACTTTAACTTCAATTTGAGTTAAATAAATGAAAGAGAATGATAAGAGTCCAAGAGACTCTCTATTTATCCTTATGGCAAGACCTAGGATAAGAGAAATTAAATGCAAAAGGTAAAGTTTAATAGCAAGCTAAAAGCGGCTAAAAGAGCATATCGAGATGTAAATGGTGCCTTCGAATTTGAGACTCGTCATTGTGGAGCAGGACTCCCTGGGTAGTGACCCGTCGGACGAGGTACTTTCGAAAGGCTAAAAGTGAAAGTAAAGAGCTAAATGCTTAAAGAAAAGAGAAAGAGATTGCCAGTGGCAAAAAGGGAGCTACAAGCTCGTATAAGACAGAAAAGCAAGTGTTAAGAGCAAAGAGGCCAAGTGCTAAAGTAAAAGGAAAAGAAAGAGAAAGAAAAAGAAAAGAGAAAGAAAAGAAAAGAAAAAGATAAAACGGGCGTACCTCCGGGGGCGAACGTACAACTGTCGGAGTTGGCCAGGGTCCCTCTCCCGGGCAGCGACCCGTATGACAGGTTCTAGAGTACTCTTGTCAGAGTTGGGCAGTGACCCTATCGGGCAGTAGTGTCCCGTATGACAAGTCCCCCCGGCAGGACGGGGTAACACTTGCGAGTGTTATCGGCAACCCTTAGAAATCTTATCTGATGGTAGCAGGACTACCGGGCTGGGGCCCGTTGGATAAGAATTTCTGAGGGTTAACTTAAATTAAACCACCATAAGGTAAAGAATAAAAAGAACAGAGAGTGGCCAAGGTGGCCGGGTTAGTGTAACCCAGTATACAGCGGCTTAGTAGCCGAGTTGGTGGTTAGTTGCCTAGTGTGGCTAGACAGAGTAGTGATGGATTGGTGAGTATACACAGATAGTTTAGTGGCCCGTATATGCATAGTAGCATTATGATATTGAGGATTTTAATTTCCTAGCACTATTATTATTGCTTCCATTGGACCAAGTGGTGTAGGACACTTTTTCTCGGTGGTTGAACCCACTGAGAACTCTGTCGTAGTTCTCACACCCCTTGGGTGACTCCCCCCCCCCAGGTTCAGGTATGGATGCAGCGATCGCGACGGTTCAGACGCAGACGGCGAGGTATACGACAGGGGCAAGGGCCCAGCAGCATAGAGACCTAGAGGGTCTAGCAGAGATATCCCATTTTTATATTTCTTGAGTGAACCTTGTATGGTGAGGAATTTATGTAAAAGAATTGTAATAATTTTATATTGCAAGTTCAGAAATGTAAAGTGTAATAAAGTAATGCATGGTTCACTCCTGTATGCTTTCATTTCCGCATTAACTAGTTGTTATTGAATGAAAGTTTTAAATTTGTAGTGATTTTTAGTACTCTGATATTGAGCTTCCGCATACACTTGTTGTGTTATTATGGATGTTACCGTTCCTTTCGGGTAGGAAAAGGGTCTTACCCGATTAGCGGGTCTGTTGGCGTGCCCGAACCGTACAACTTGGCGGACTCGGGGCGTGACAGATTAGAGTGGTATCAGAGCCTAGGAATAGTCCTAGGTGGTTAGCAAACCTTAGGGAGACCCTAGGGATTAGCACGAGAGAGTGTGTGGATTGTTGGGCGAAAGCATTCGATTGGTTATTGTTGTTCCCAAAAAGGATGTTGGGACTGATCGAGGGCGACGAGCTTTCATTCTTCGGATATTACGTTGGCGGCCGACAATGTAATGTTGGAGATGAAAGGGAGTACCCTCTTATACTTTCGCATGATTGGGTCGACGAGCTTTTCTGTCGGTATATAGATTTCGCGTTGCTCAAATGGCTAAAATTTGGGCAAATCATTTCGTTGTGGTGTGCATATTAGCGATGACACCATGCAGGGATACGCGCTTGTCTCGACTCGAGCCACTGAGAGCGCTCTGGGTCGAACAAGGTACACGAGCTGTGATAGCTGGTGGCCGCACTTATTGGTGTGGTCCAGCAGCATGCTGAATCTTCTTGCCGATAGGCGGAAATTTTCCGCCGGCAAGGAGGCAGATTCTAACGCCTAAGTGTGGCGTCGATGTGACAGTCGGAGCAGATAGATAGGCTCCAGTGGCTGATAGCGCAGCAAGCTGAGGCTGCACAAACAACGTGTGAGTATACGGCGTCGCCGCCTGTAGGGGCGACAGTAAAGGGAAGGGCAGCGGCCGCCGAACTTTTGTCGGCGCAGCCAACACCTTCAGCATAGGGTGTTTTACGCTTGTGTCAGCTAGGTTGCTGGCAAAGTGTGGTTAGTAGGGTCCAGTGAGAGACCGACTCATAAGGTAAATGGGGATCTCTATGTTGCGAGAACCAAGTTATTGTGCCCTAAGGATTAGGGCAAGAAAGATTTACACGGGCCAGGCGGCGGGAGTTCGCCCCTGATGACGGTAGTGACCGTGTGGCGTGTTGATTGTGGCTAGGTTGCCGCATAGTAGTGTTGGTGAGGCCTAGAGTAGGCTTCAAGATGCGGGAACCTCTCGAAAGATCGAGAGTTTTGTGGCGCCGTTCTGATGGATCGGTGTAATGGCAAGGATTGCCACTGCAGGATTTGCGAGTTAATCACCAGAGTTGGTGGACAGTTATTCGTGGTGCCTCAACCTAGTTGGGGGAGGTGTACAGGAGTCATACGCGTGTATAAGCAAGTTGCTTAACACTAGATATTTGCGAGTTAGCATAGGGGCGCTGGATGCCCAACTGTTTGGGTGCTCATGGAGCACAAGTATCATTTAGCCAGAGAGAGCTGATTAGGTGGCGTGTGAGCCTTTGCCCTGTGTGGCCAGAGTGGATACAGAGTTCGGGTCGTAGATTGACGACTAGTTGTTGGTTTTGCTTAGTGAGCGTAGGGGTCGCGTGGCGACGATTAGCGGGTTAGCTTGGGGACGATCCGTGCCTGGACCATGTTTGTGGACTGTGGGCCTGTAGCCCAGTGGGCAGGCGCAGTCGGCTGTGAGAGACAGCGGCCCGAGACCTGAGGGCGGGGCATGATAGAGATTTGGTCGGGGTGGTAGTCCGAGCGATGACCCGGGAACGTGGAATGCCACGTGTGAGCCTTGAGGCTGTTAGTACACTGAGAGTGTGTGATGTGATCAGGCCGTAGGGCTAGTGATGATTGAGGTATTGTAGCTCCTAGTGGGAGTGTTGGGGGAGTAATCCTAAGTGTGGATCTACCCGTTTGACGATTAGGTCTGTGGACTAGTTTTGGGCTATAGGCCCCTATTTGACCGTGGTCTGTGAACCTATTAGTAGTCCGATATATCGGGTTAGCTGATAACCCGTGGACTTACAGCACTAGCAGCGTGCGTGATAGCTGAGGACTTGTGGATTGGCCTCTGCCCTCCACATTAGGCAGCGAGCGACCGGAAAAATGCGGTAAGTGTAGTTGGTTACAGATGCAACTCCGTTGTGAAAGAATGACGGCGGAATTAAAGTGGAAATTTCGTAAACAAAGACTGGGTCATTCGTGGCAATTGAGAGAGCAAGTGCTCAACTGTGTCTCTCACCTATTTGGTGAAAGTGGCCAGACACTAGGTCTGAGTTTGTCCCTGGATTGAGATAGGAATTCGTGAACGAGTTGCTCGTGTAGTCTCGGCGAGTAGGCAATATGATGCCAGTAACGACATACAGTGAGCCCAGCATTGAGGGCAAAATTCCTCCCTCTCGATCAAATAGGAGTCGAGATGTGATTCAAGTTTCGAGGACGAAACTTATTTTAAGGGGGGTAGAATGTAATGTACCAGATTTATGGTATATAAATAATATAAATAAAAATGGTATGAAATACTATTTTTATTGGATTCGGAGAAAAGTGCTAAATTATGGTTTATTCAAAATAGGGGAGAGTGCAGTACATCGATTTCCGCGAAAAGGCAAAATTCAGAAAAAATACTTGTAACGCATTTCAAATGTAATTACAAGTGAGTTGGAAGCATTTCGAATCGATGCAAAAGTTATCGAGTCGAAAAGTGCGTTGGAGTTGAGAATTTGAAGCTTCAATTGTGAAGCTTAGGTCATTGTTTGGCGATTTCCGCAAAAAGTGCGAAATTCAGCAAAAAACTTGTAACACATTTCAAATGTAATTACAAGTGAGTTGGAAGCATTTCGAATCGATACAAAAGCCATCGAGTCGAAAAGTGAGTTGTAGTTGGAAATCGAAGCTTCAAGCTTGTAAAAGGTAGACCCACGTTTGCCGAATTCGCAAAATGGCGAAATGCAGCGAGAAGACTTGTAACATGTTTTAAATATGATTACAGTTGAGTTCGGTGCGTTTCGGGCTGACGCGAAGGGCATCGGGTCGAAAAGTGACTTGAACCCCGAGGACTTAGCAAATTCTGGAATTTCTGAAATTTGTGATCATGAAGCCTTTTCGGGGCTCTCTTTCGAGGGCTTAGAGTGGCCGAAAAATTTAAAAGAAATCGTGGGGTGTCTCACAAAAGTTTTCTGATTAAAAGGGATGAAAATCCTAGGTGAGCGATTAAGGAAAAAATTGGAGAATGAAGCGAAGAAAAATGCTTCGTGAATTCTGAAACTGCAGTTTTTGACAGTGCAGTTGATCGCGAAGCCTTTTCGGGACTCTCTTTCGAGGGCGTAGAGTGGCCCAAAAATTTAAAAGAAATCGTGGAGTGTCTCACAAAAGTTTTTTGATTAAAAGGGGTGAAAAACCGAGGTAAGCGATTAAAGGAAAATTGGAGAACGAAGCGAGGAAAAATGCTTCAAGAATTCTGAAACTGCAGTTTTTAACAGCGCAGTTGATCGCGAAGCTTTTTCGGGGCTCTCTTTCGAGGGCTTAGAGTAGCCCAAAAATTTAAAAAAAATCGTGGAGAGTTTAAGAAAAATTTTTAGATTAAAAGGGAGAAGAAAAATTTCAGTTTCGATTTGTCAGTTGACGGCAAAACGCGGAGAAAGAGGGGTATCCGAAATTGTTCTCTGCAGGTGCAAAACTGCAGGATTGAGGGCAGTTTTGGGATTTTCTTTTGTAAGTTGGGGCATTTTAGTAAATTTACTATTTCCTCCCAACTACCCCCTGCAGGAGTAAATGCTCTCTCTCTCTCTCTCATTTGAAACTCACTCTCTCTCTCTCTTCGTTTCTCTGTTGGAGCAGGGAGAAAGAAAGGAGAGGAAGAAGAGGAAAAGAGAAAGAAGAAAGAAGAAGAAGAAGAAAGGAGGAGGAAGGAGGAGAAAAGGTATTTACTCTCTCCCTCTCTCTCTTTCTCTTGGTGTGAAGGAAGTATCTCTCTCTTCCCTTTTTTTTGTTTTTCTCCTTCCATGCACACGGGGGGCTGCAGCCTTGATGCTGCCAGCAGCAGCTGCACTAGATGCAGCTGCTGCCAGCAGCAGCCAGCATTGCTGCAGCTGTGGCTGCTGCTGCTGGAAGCAGTAGCAGCCACCCAAGCTGCAGCCTAGCATGCTGCTGCTTGGCTGCTACTGCAGCCAAGCAGCAACCATTGCGTAGGCTGCATGAGCGGCTGCCTTGGGGGCAGCTGCTACCCCAGCTGCTGCTGCACAAGGCAGCAGCAGCTGCTGCCCCTGCTGCTGCTGCATAAGGCAGCAGCAGCTGCCGCAGGGTGCAGCAGGAACTGCTGCGTGGGCAGCAGCTATACATGCTGCTGCCCAGCAGCAGGAACAATTACAAGAGAAAGAAAAAGAAAAGAAAAGAAAAGAAAAGAAAAGAAAAGAAAGAAAGGAAAGAAAGGAAAGAAAAGAAGAGAAGAAGAAAGATCAAAAATTTTCTCTCTTCTCTTTTCTCCAATGCGAAAAATGCAATTTCTCGATTTGCCAAATGCAAAATCGGTGAATTGGGGGAAATTGCTCAAATTGAGCTTTTCTCGAATTTTTGAGAGCATTTTGACCCCGGATCGAGTTGAGCAAGTTTCTTTTTGGCAATATGCCATGGGATGACTATTCTCCTCTCATTTTTATGAACCGATAAAAAATTAGCCTTTTGGTGGGGGAAAATGACCAAATATTATTCTCCTCTCAAAAATTGAGCTTTTCTCAAATTTTTGAGAGCATTTTGACCCCGAATCGAGTTGAGCAAGTTTCTTTTTGGCAACATGCCATGGGAGGATTATTCTCCTCTCATTTTTACGAACCAATCAAAAAATAGCCTTTTTGCGGGGAAAGTGATCAAATAGGGATTTTTCCTTTTAATGGTCAAAGGGGTTTAGTTTTACCAATTCATTGGAATTAGTGAGTCATGGAAAGCAAATGTTTCATGATTTTTCTTTTCTTACAATTTAGGAAAAACTCGGAGATCGAAAGAGCGGAACTTGTCTCCTTCAAGGACCAAAAGAACACACCGAGGTGGGGGATTCTGCCGAAATTGGGTGACCTCTCCCCTTGCTCCTTTGCTTTTCGATCTAGAAGCATGATAGTAGCCTGTTAGAGGTGTTGGGTAATTATGATTGAATTTGCATGTGTAGATGGATATAGAAGAGAAGTAAACTTTTCTAATTATTAGAATAAGAGATAAATTTGCATGTGTAGAAGGATATAGATAGAAAAGTGGATTTTTTCTGAACTGCTAAATATAGATGATAATTGCCTGCGTAGATGTTATACTTTATTGATGATTGAGATGGAAATAATTGCATGCGTAAAAAGGGGGATCAATTATTCGTTATCTGTGATCATGTTAGGGTATAGCCCTAGGAATCATGTGAAAGCATAAGGAAAAAGGACATGTTGGTAGTAAGACTAGGAGAAAACCTAGACTCAGGGTTAATGAGTGGCATCAAACTTAGGAGTATATTCTAGGATTGAATGAGTGGCATTGTCTTAGAAGATAACCTAAGAACATTGGATAAAGTGATCAACATAGAGTCAAGGACTCTAGGATGAGCATGATATAAGACTTAGGTAAAGGAAACCTAAGGTAAGTTAGTAGGTTGAGAATAGACTGGTTAACATAGAGTCAAGGAACTCTAGATTAAACATGATATGAAACTTAGGTAAGAGAACCTAAGGTGACTAGTGGAGTTTATACTCACAGAAAATGGATTAGAGTCAAGGTAACTCTAAATGCAAAGTGCAACAGGTAAATAGAGATAATGTAACTCCAGGTTCGGCAAAGAAGAGAGTATGTGGCCACAAAGTTTAATGAATTAAACTAATAGCAAAGTGATCAACTTAGAGTTAAACTCTAAGGAAAAGTTTGTGTAATCACAAAGTCAAAAAGCTAAATAATACAACCCTAGAGTGGGTCATAAGGTGTCTGGGCAAATGGACAGCAACTTTAACTTCAATTTGAGTTAAATAAATGAAAGAGAATGATAAGAGTCCAAGAGACTCTCTATTTATCCTTATGGCAAGACCTAGGATAAGAGAAATTAAATGCAAAAGGTAAAGTTTAATAGCAAGCTAAAAGCGGCTAAAAGAGCATATCGAGAATGTAAATGGTGCCTTCGAATTTGAGACTCGTCATTGTGGAGCAGGACTCCCTGGGTAGTGACCCGTCGGACGAGGTACTTTCGAAAGGCTAAAAGTGAAAGTAAAGAGCTAAATGCTTAAAGAAAAGAGAAAGAGATTGCCAGTGGCAAAAAGGGAGCTACAAGCTCGTATAAGACAGAAAAGCAAGTGTTAAGAGCAAAGAGACCAAGTGCTAAAGTAAAAGAAAAAGAAAAGAGAAAGAAAAAGAAAAGAGAAAGAAAAGAAATGAAAAAGATAAAACGGGCGTACCTCCGGGGGCGAACGTACAACTGTCGGAGTTGGACAGGGTCCCTCTCCCGGGCAGCGACCCGTATGACAGGTTCTAGAGTACTCTTGTCAGAGTTGGGCAGTGACCCTATCGGGCAGTGTCCCGTATGACAAGTCCCCCCGGCAGGACGGGGTAACACTTGTGAGTGTTATCGGCAACCTTAGAAATCTTATCTGATGGTAGCAGGACTACCGGGCTGGGGCCCGTTGGATAAGAATTTCTGAGGGTTAACTTAAATTAAACCACCATAAGGTAAAGAATAAAAAGAACAGAGAGTGGCCAAGGCGGCCGGGTTAGTGTAACCCAGTATACAGCGGCTTAGTAGCCGAGTTGGTGGTTAGTTGCCTAGTGTGGCTAGACAGAGTAGTGATGTATTGGTGAGTATACACAGATAGTGTAGTGGCCCGTATATGCATAGTAGCATTATGATATTGAGGATTTTAATTTCCTAGCACTATTATTATTGCTTCCATTGGACCAAGTGGTGTAGGACACTTTTTCTCGGTGGTTGAACCCACTGGGAACTCTGTCGTAGTTCTCACACCCCTTGGGTGACTCCCCCCCCCCAGGTTCTGGTATGGATGCAGCGATCGCGACGGTTCAGAGGCAGACGGCGAGGTATACGACAGGGGCAAGGGCCCAGCAGCATAGAGACCTAGAGGGTCTAGCAGAGGTATCCCATTTTTATATTTCTTGAGTGAACCTTGTATGATGAGGAATTTATGTAAAAGAATTGTAATAATTTTATATTGCAAGTTCAGAAATGTAAAGTGTAATAAAGTAATGCATGGTTCACTCCTGTATGCTTTCATTTCCGCATTAACTAGTTGTTATTGAATGAAAGTTTTAAATTTGTAGTGATTTTTAGTACTCTGATATTGAGCTTCCGCATACACTTGTTATGTTATTATGGATGTTACCGTTCCTTTCGGGTAGGAAAAGGGTCTTACCCGATTGGTGGGTCTGTTGGCGTGCCCGAACCGTACAAATTGGCGGACTCGGGGCGTGACAGCCGGGCTGCGGGTCTTTGGGGCGGTGTACCGTGGACCCGGTCCACGGGAGCCCTCCCTCCTCCCCTTTCTTCTCTTCTTCTTCTTTCTTCCCCGCACACCATTCCTCCATTTTCTTTTCTTTCTTCTCCAACCGAGCGAGAGAGGGAGTGAGGAGGGGATTTTTGTGGGGTGGGGCGGTGCGTTGTGGACCTCGCGGAGCGCGTGAAGTGTTCCACTGGAGCGGTTGGGCGGCACGGCGTAGTCGAGGTGGGTTCCGCACTTCGTTTTTACGGTATTTTTGGCACAGTTTTGGGGCGTTCTTTTGGACTTTGGTTTGACCCATTGCTCTTATCTGTGTTAGCGACCGTGTTTTACTGCACCATTTTGCGTGCAGACCCCGACGGCGTGCTCCGTTTTGCGTGCGGACTCAATTTTGCGTGCGGATTCCGGCACCGTGCTCCGTTTTGCGTGCGGACTCCGGCGGCGTGCACCGTTTCGCGTGCAACTTGGTGTACGAGACTCGGATTGAGGCGTGCCTTTACAGTTTTTGCATCTACTCGACGCGGGGATTATCACCGTATTTTTCGGGAATTGCCCGAAGGTATACTTTTCCCGTTCTCCTGTGCAATGCGATACAGATGTGTATATTGTGGACTTTTGCGCTCACCGCGTTGTGGAATTGGTAACTTGGCCTCCGGGACTCGGATTTTGGCGTGCAGGTACTCGTTTCGAAGGGCTCGACGCGACGATCACGTCCGTATTTTTGGTGGATTTTTCAGAGTCCGTTCTGCAGGTGAAAATTGCACATCTTCAGGGCTGGTTTCAGCGGTTGGTGTATACTTGGATATTTTAGCATAAAGTGTAACTTTGGACCTTTTGTTGTACCCAGGAGGGTTCGCGAGTGTTTTTGGAACACTGCTAGGAGCCGAGGTTTGCGCGACATGTACCGTGGATGCGAGTTCAGCGGATTGTGCGTGCAGGTGGCCACGCTCTTCACCGACCCCAGGTTTGCCTTGGATTGAGCACTTCAGGTGGGTAAGCTTGATATTGGTAACGGTATAAGGTGTTTATGTTATGATGAATGTAAGTACACTTGTGGGGATGTCACCCCTCTATGACTGATAGCAGGCATATTTGATGTGCAACCGATATGAGCGAGAGGTAAGCAAGGAATGGCCTACTTGGGTAAGATTGGTATACCATAGTAGGAATACTTTAGCATGCTTTGCTAATATATGCTTCACCCACTTTTATCGTTTCTGAGGACAAAAGCATGCTTGTATGGACATGTAGTTAGGCCATCTTTTACTGCTACACTACTTATTGGAACTTGACTTAGGAGAAACCATGCTTTTCCTTTCTCCTTCTTTGTTAGTCAAGTGGTCAGTGTTGCTCGGGTTCGAGCAGGGGTCTGGGTAGTGTAGTCGGGACTTGGTGTCTGGGACAGGTTGGATTAGTTGTGGGGCTTTGCGGCAACCGCGGATATTCGGCGGTTGACCGGATATTTATTTATGCACCAGATTGGACATCTGAATTCTCTAGTGGACAGAGTTTCCCACGATTTGAGTACTCTTGCATTTTATTGAGGATCGAGGCTTTCTTTAGTGGTTGGGTTTTCCCACTTTGATCAGAGTCGTGATCTAGTCCTGCTTTGGTTACTTATCACACAGGCGCGGTTATTGCCCGGTGATGCTTTTACCACACCGGCGCGGTTATTGCCCGGTGATGCTTTCCTCGTGTGGGTCGCTCCCCTCGAGATCCCCTCCGGAGGCTGGGGCCAGACAGTTATTGACAGTTTTTGCTATCACATCGGCACGGTTATTGCCCGATGATGACGGCGGCAGCAGGCAGTACCAGTTTCACTGGTGACACTAGATTGAGTTTATTTCAGGCTTTTACTTTATTGTTGCACTCGTGTCAGGGGGACCGAGTGGAGTCTAGTAGCTTTGTTTAGACCAGTGCTAGTGTTGTCGGGAACCATTTGGGGATTGACGGTGGTCCCGAGGTCGTTGTGAGTTAGTCGACCGTTGTGCGAGAGGTTTGGTGATATTGAGGCTATCCGTTCTGAGAGAGAGAGTGGATTTTGACTATAGCCTGCATGAGCCGCTACTCGATAGCGAGTTAGTCCGTTTGGACGCCCTACGTAATTCCTGCCCGTCAGCGGGAGGTGGCCGTAGGTGGGGCGCAGGTTTGACTGGACCAGATGTGGCAGTCAGCTCGATTGGGTCGATTGTGCACTTCATGTGCAAGTGGTTGCATACCATACTTTGTTTCTCCCATCTTGAGCATTTAGTTGGAGGCTTAGTAGCGGTTAGGTGACATCAGCATTCTTGTTCAGTTTCAACTTCTTTGGTTATATTATGTCTCTTGAGGACTTAGTGGGCAGACCGTCGGGTCTGGCAGTGGTACCCACTGAGAACTCCCTTTTTGGTGTAGTTCTCACACCCTTTGGGGGTTTTCCCCCTCCTTTTTCTTCCTCTCCTTGGTTTTGCAGAGTCTTAGCGGGTGTTGCTGATTCTGCGGTTGTTGATTGAGGCAAGGGAGTCGCGAGCTAGATCCCTACCCATGTTTGGAGAGTAGCGGTACCCCTTCAGAGGAGATCTTCAGTAGATTAGTTGTTTTATTTTCCTCTTTTGAGAGACTGTTGTAGTGAGGATGATATGTATTGAGAGACTGTACACTGATGTATTCATTAGAGATATCTCCCGGTTGGGCTATGAGCTTGTACATGAGGATATGGTATGATTATAATTTTTGGGAGACAGACTTATTGTATTATTTCCAGTTGTACAGTGATTGATTTTTACTTATACAGCAGATTTTTATTTATAGCTCTGATATCTGTTTAGCTATAGTACTTTTCTTGCAGGTAGGACGCTTCGCCTATGAGGGTTTGGCATAGGTGGCGGATCTGTTGGCGAGCCCGGGTCGCAGTTTCGACCCCGGGGCGTGACAGAAGAGCTTTGGTCCAAACCTTTCTTTTCTCTCTCTCTCTCGGGTTATCTCACTTGGGCTTGTGTCCTCGGCCACCCCAGTGTACAGGCAATGGTATGGGGAAATCAAAGGAGTTTTGTGATGCCTTAACATCTCTCAGACCCCTCGTGTACTGAGCCAAGGAACCCAAAAGCCACTTCACACTTAATGCATTGATTCCTTTGCAAATAACCCTAAACCTAGTTCACACTCAACCTCAATCTCTGGAATCTTTACAGGAGATGCAAAAATACATCCAACACCCCATAGTTTAATTCCCTAAATGTTTGATACACAAAACATATAGGTTTTATAGAAAAATATTGATTTTTCGGTACTTTTCACGCAATTCGAGAAAATCCGCTCAGCGAATTGCGAAACAGACTTCGTCACGACGTCCGGCTCGTCGAGACCTGTCAGGTAGTGTATTTGTTTGTTTAATTTGGCGCTCGGATAAAATCTTGGGTCAACTAGTTCTTGTATGTCGCATATCGACGCACGCACTTCGATGCACCCGGATCGCCAAACGCGATATCCGTCAGTGCCATTGCGCTCAGAACGTCAAAATTAGCTAGGTTTGACTACTCATACCCTTATGTCAGGGTTTCAGACAGCTAATCGGCCAACAGTGGTCGAAAGGGAATTAAAAATGCAAGGTTACTATTCACAACTTAAGTTGTGGGACCCGTTCTTCTCCGCTGTTTTGCGGAAGATCCGACCGTCAGATCGTTGACAAGTGAATATGAAACTTTCATGTTTCATCGAAACGATCGCAATGGTGCTCTCGGATTTTCTAGATCAGGCCCCGATCAAAAGTCGATATTTCTGGGCCACTATTGATCCACTAAGTTATAAATCTTGCTAAAATTACTAATTAAATAAATTCCAAAAGTAACTAGAACCATAATTCACTATTTTCCAACTTCTTATTAAAATTGACACATAGGCCAAAATTTAAATCCAACCCAAACCAGGATTATCATTGGGCACTGTAATAACCGCGAGTTTACTTTTCCTTTTTGGGTCCCTTCATCGTTTTTACGGAAACCTTTTCCGACTAAGGGGTCCGGGGTGTGATTCTTTTTCCTTCGTTCTTGGCAGACCGTCGGGGCTCGCGGGTAATTTTTTGGATAATAAAGCTCGCGAAACGAAAACCGGCGGCGCGATCGGTTTTGGATTCCGACTCCGGAATCTCCCGGAATAAATTCCGGAAGATCGCTTAGCGGTTCGGGCGTTTTGCACGCTTTTCGAGGTAAATCAGGTTCGGACTCGATTTCTTTTATTTGGGGATTTAGGTCCCCCTTTATTTTTCCCCGCCCCGCTTAGACCGTCTGGTTCAATTTTGTGTGCGAAGACTTAGGTTTTCCCTTTTTCCCACTCTGCTCGTCCCGCACAACGCAAGTTCCCCATCGGAGCGCGTGGGAGAAGAACCCCGTTTTCCTGCGAGACGGTACGGAACCAAGGAGAAGGAAAGGACGATCCCCCTCCCCACGGATCTTGGCAAGCGAGCGTGAGACGATCCCTCCCTTCCCAATCATCGTCGTCGAAACCGAGGTGAGACGGAGGTTTTCTTTTAGTTTCTTTTGGATTCTTGATTATCCGAATCGGCAAGGGGATGGCACAGGCGACGGATTCTCCGGAATCCGCCGCATGTGCGAAGACCACCTCCCCTCCCCAGGTCGGCGTTCCCGTGACCCGCACGGGGCTAGGCTCACGCCCAGCCCCGCGTGCGGGGGGTGACCCGCACGGTGCGGGGGTGAGCCGCACGTGCGGGGGTGACCCGCACGGGGCTAGGCTCACGCCCAGCCCCGCGTGCGGGGGTGACCCGCACGGTGCGGGGGTGAGCCGCACGTGCGGGGGTGACCCGCACGGGGCCGGGCCCGCGCCCAGCCCTGCGTGCGGGGGTGACCCGCACGGGGCTAGGCTCACGCCCAGCCCCGCGTACGGGGGTGACCCGCACGGTGCGGGGGTGAGCCGCACGTGCGGGGGTGACCCGCACGGGGCTAGGCTCGCGCCCAGCCCCGCGTGCGGGGGTGACCCGCACGGTGCGGGGGTGAGCCGCACGTGCGGGGGTGACCCGCACGGGGCCGGGCCTGCACCCAGCCCTGCGTGCGGGGGGGGTGACCCGCACGGGGCTGGGCACGCGTGCGGTCTCGCGCGCGGGCGGGGTGCCGCGAACCGGGTTAGACGGAGGGTCGGGTTCTCGTCTTCTTTAAATTTCCTTAAAATCTAAGTGCCGATTTTCCCGTGCGGCAGGTGTGTGAGCCGGACGAGCGTGTCGGGACGCGAGGAAAGTCGAACCTTAACCGCTACAAGTAACAGGTGGGTTGTATTTACCTTGTCCTAGTCTCTAAATTCTATCGTATGGGACGGGGTCCATTCTTAGTGTACTGGGGTTAAACGACGATGGGCGATAACTTATGCATGTTAGTGAGTTCCCTATAGCGTTTAGCGTTAGTTACCGTTGGTTGTTCTCTTTTTAATCACTATATGTCGGCGGGCCACCGTCGAGTGCGCGTATTATTACCTTGTTTTTCAATTATGCACTTTACCGCATTACTTTTGTTATTCATATTATGATGCTGACATGATGGTGGTTACGGTTACTTGGCTCGAGGTTGCCACACGCGCACCCGCGGTTTGGCCACCGCAAAGGGTGCGCTTTTCCAGAAAAGTGGTCTCTGACCCGTGTATACCCACGAGGTGACGTAGTGGGGCCCCTTATTAGTGGTGGGGTTGAGGCGCCGAGGTGCGAGCGGTGCGACCCGTCGGTTTAGTTGTCCGACGTGGTCGGGTTTCTGCAGGTACGGTATGGGCCGTCGGTTTAGTTGTCCGACGTGTCCGGGTATTACAGGATACAGGTGTACAGGTTGCCCTTCCTCCTTGGGGGGGGGGGGGGGGGGTGGTTGCTCCGGCTGTCTTCACGGTTTGTTTTATTATATTCTCCTGCTCTACTACTTTTACGTCACTGACTTCCCACTTTGTGACAGGGTTCAGACGGGGGGAGACATAGGCGGTGGCGAGGACGGGGCAGGAGCAGCTGGGTCGCTGGGGACCCTGGACTGTATTTCCTTTTCTTTCTAGCATTTCATTTACATTGTGGTTATGTGAGAGGTTCTCGATACCCTCGTGGGGTCGGCATGGATGTCGGTATGAGTTGTTATTAGTTATCCTCTTATGCATTACTCTCCTCTTTGAATGTTATTGGCCATTTGAAAATGAAAAAAAAAAGTAAAAGAAAAAGTAAAGATTGCGAAAACCGTTTTTAAAATAGAAGTGTCGTGTGGGCACTGGTTTCAAAACCCTGTGGATTTATGGATTTCAAAAAGGGATTTCAAAACTTGGTGTCGGGTGGGCACCGCTTTCAAAACCTTGTGGTTTTATGCTGATTTCGAAACTCGCTTTCAAAACATAAGCACCGGGTAGGCGCTCTTTATAAAACTGTGGATTTATCCTTTCCAAGTTGAACGGCCATATATTTTAGATAAGTTAGAATGCTGGTGGTATGTTAATAATTGTTCTGATTGAAAGGTTGCGTATGTTTGAACATGTACTGAATGCTACGCCGTGCACATACAGGGGAGACTCTGTCCGTTTGCAGAGTGACCCTGTATGTGTGGCGGGTCTGGGCATGCGCCGGGGGAGAGGGGTTTCGCTTTTACAACAAAAAAATTTTTACACGTCAAATGTTGACTTTTCTATGAATCGTTTCCGCTAAAACAAAACCCCCGGGGCGTGACAGATTAAATGGTATCAGAGAATTCTTTCAATCACAACAGTTAATGCCGACATCCGTGGGAACACCTCACTGGCCTACACATAAATGAAATGGGTAGGGCATAGGATGGTAGAACGTGAGTGACCGAGGGGGGAGGGAAAATGTTGAGTCCTTTCTCTCACTTTTTGGTTGTTGTTAGTAGGGTAGCCTAAAGATGACTCTCGTGATTTGTGACAGACATGGCCCGTACTAGGTCATCGGCCGGGGACGCAGAGGCAGACGCGACGACGTCGACGGCCGCGGAGAACCAGCTCCTGCGGCAGCAATTGCGGGGGAGGGCACATTCCGGGAGAGTGCCCCCAAAGAG
The DNA here is from genome assembly GCA_029204045.2 of Tillandsia leiboldiana. Lineage (NCBI taxonomy): Eukaryota > Viridiplantae > Streptophyta > Magnoliopsida > Poales > Bromeliaceae > Tillandsia > Tillandsia leiboldiana. The sequence goes on from CM055065.1 coordinate 10,938,448, forward strand.
GCGACCACTGCTTCAGGTGCGGCAAGCGGGGGCACTTCTGCCGCAACTGCCCCTTAGGCGGGGGATCTGCGTCCTCTGCAGCTTCCACGCCCACGCCACAGCTCTCTGGGCGGGGGAAGGCTCCTATGACGTCGGCGTATAGACCCCCTGCACCACGGCCCGAGGAGGACAGGCGGCCACAACCAGGCGGGAGAGTCTTCTCAATGACCCGCCAGGAGGCAGATCCGCCGGAGGACACACTTGCAGGTACTACTTCCGTTTCTAATTCCCGTGCAAGAACTCTTTTCGACACCGGAGCAACACACTCTTTTATTTCCCGTGACTTCGTGTTTTTGTATGGTCTCGAGGAGACACCCCTCCAATTTTCCTTGGTGGTACGAACGGCGGGAGGGACCTTGGAGGCGGTCAGCATTGTGACCGCCTGCCCGATTAAGCTAGGGCGGCTGGCATGCCCTTGGGATCTGGTGGTAATCCCCCTGAAGGAGTACGACGTGGTACTGGGCATGAACTGGCTCACGAGGTACCAGGCACTCATCGATTGCGACAAGCGACAGTTGCGTTTACAAGAACCGGGTTTCCCTGACCATGTGTACATGATGGGCAAGAGCATCTCCTTCCCGGCGATTATCTCAGCGGCACGGGCCAGAAGACTGGTGGAGGGTGGTTGCGTGGCCTACTTAGCATCGGTGGATTTGGCTACCCGACCCCCGACGGCGCTCGCCGATATCCCAATAGTGAGGGACTTCCCCGACGTTTTTCCCACGGAATTGCCTGGGATGCCCCCTGAACGGGAGGTGGAGTTCCCCATCGAACTACTACCGGGCACGCAGCCTATTTCGAAGGCACCTTACCGAATGGCCTTCGCAGAACTAAAGGAGCTTAAAGCACAACTGGAAGACCTCCTGGATAAAGGGTTCATAAGACCGAGTGTGTCACCCTGGGGCGCACTGGTACTCTTTGTGCGGAAGAAAGACGGAAGCCTGCGTCTCTGCATCGATTACAGAGGAATAAACAAAGTCACAGTGAAAAATAAGTACCCCCTGCCCAGAATAGACGACCTCTTCGACCAGCTGAAAGGGGCGACGGTCTTCTCCAAGATCGATTTGCAATCAGGCTACCACCAACTCCGAGTTCGGGACAAAGACATTCCGAAGACCGCTTTCCGGACCCGGTATGGCCACTACGAGTTCACGGTCATGCCTTTCGGACTCACGAACGCCCCCGCAGTCTTCATGGACATGATGAACCGGATCTTCAGACCCTTCCTGGATCGGTTCGTGGTGGTTTTCATCGACGACATCCTGGTCTATTCCACTACCGACAAGGAACACGAGGGCCATTTGCAAGCAATCCTCCAAACTCTCAGGGAACAGGAGCTGTTCGCTAAACTCAAGAAGTGCGAGTTCTGGCTACGCGAAGTCGGCTTCCTAGGACATGTGATCTCGGCACAAGGGATAGCCGTGGATCCGAAGAAGGTGGAGTCCGTGGTCGACTGGCAGCCGCCGACGACGGTGACAGAGGTCCGCAGTTTCCTAGGACTGGCAGGATATTACAGGCGTTTCGTAGAGGGTTTCGCGAAGATCGCTACCCCATTGAATCGGTTGACCAGAAAAGGGGAGAAGTTCATATGGACGGCCAAATGCCAGGAGAGTTTTGAGGAACTCAAAAGGAGGCTAACCAGGGCACCAATACTTGTGCTGCCGACACCCGGGGAAGATTACGAAGTGTACTGCGACGCATCCAGGATCGGTCTGGGTGGTGTTCTGATGCAACAGGGGAAAGTGATTGCCTACGCGTCCAGGCAACTGAAGGACTACGAGAAGAACTACCCGATACACGACTTGGAACTGGCCGCAGTAGTCTTCGTTTTAAAACTGTGGAGGCACTACCTCTTTGGAGTTCACTGTAACGTCTTCTCGGATCATCAAAGTCTTAAGTATATCTTTACCCAAAAAGAATTAAACTTGCGGCAGAGGCGGTGGCTGGAGTTGTTGAAGGACTACGACTTGACGATTCAATACCACCCCGGAAAGGCGAACGTGGTGGCGGACGCCTTGAGCAGGAAAGGGCGCCAAGACGGGGCGTCCAGGAGCGCGATAACGGAGCAAAACCATTTGATAGCGGAGTTCGCACGAATGCAGTTGGAAGTGGTGCCGACAGGCACGGTTAGGCAACTCCTAACCCTGGTGGTCAAACCAACGCTACTTGAGAAGATCCGGGAGAGGCAACAAACCGACCCACACTTGCAGCGCGTACGAGACAAGATCCCCCTGGACCAAGAGAGCGACTTTGCAGTGGAAGACGACGGCACCCTACGGTTCCGCAGACGGATCTGCGTGCCGGATTCGCCGGAGTTGAAGGAGGAAATTTTGAAAGAGGCACACCGGGCCCCTTATGCGGCACATCCAGGGGGCACGAAGATGTACAGGGACCTCAAACAGACCTACTGGTGGCCCAACTTGAAGGGGGACGTCACTCGACATGTAGCTCATTGCCTAGTGTGCCAACGGATAAAGGTCGAGCATCAGCGGCCAGCAGGGAAGCTACAACCTCTACCGGTACCAGAATGGAAGTGGGATCAAATCACCATGGACTTTGTCACGGGCTTCCCACGTTCACCACAGGGCCACGACGCAATTTGGGTCGTAGTCGACCGGTTAACGAAGTCAGCACACTTTCTGCCAATTCATACGACCTGGACCCGAGAACGGTTAGCCCAAGCTTATATCAGCGAGATCGTGAGATTACATGGAGTGCCGGCATCGATCACCTCGGACAGAGACACGCGCTTTGTCTCGAAATTTTGGCAGAGCCTTCAGCGGGCCATGGGAACCAAACTACAGTTCAGCACAGCCTTCCACCCTCAGACGGACGGACAGTCGGAGCGTGTGATACAAACCCTCGAAGACCTGCTTCGCGCCTGCGTACTAGATTGGGGGATCGGGTGGTCACGCTATCTACCTCTCGTGGAATTCGCCAACAACAACAGCTACCAGGCCAGCATCCAGATGGCGCCCTACGAGGCCTTATATGGGAGACGCTGCCGGTCCCCGATTTGTTGGGACGATCTGGGAGAACGAAAATTCTTGGGGCCCGATTTAGTGGAGGAAACGGAAGAGAAGGTTCGCCTCATCCGACAGCGCCTGCTGACCGCCCAGAGTCGCCAGAAGAGCTACGCGGACCAAAGGCGCCGCGACTTAGAATTCCAAGTAGGAGAGCACGTTTTCTTGCGGGTCTCGCCGTCCAGAGGAGTAAAGCGGTTCGGGCTGAGGGGCAAGCTGAGCCCACGGTTTGTGGGGCCGTTTGAGATTTTGGAGCGGGTCGGCCCGGTTGCGTACCGCCTTGCCCTACCACCGAACCTCGACCGAGTCCACGACGTCTTCCACGTCTCGATGCTCCGGAAGTACCTCTCCGACCCCTCACACGTCCTGGATGCTTCTACACTCGAACTGAAGGAGGACCTAAGCTTCGAAGAAACCCCGGTGAGGATCCTGGCAAGGGAGACCAAGTCGTTGCGGAACCGAGCTATCCCCTACGTGAAGGTACACTGGAGCAACCACGAGGAGCGAGAAGCAACTTGGGAGCTGGAATCTAGAATGAGGGAGTACTACCCCGACCTTTTCACCACCACCCGGGTTTAAGTTTCGAGGACGAAACTCGTTTTTAGAGGTGAGTGGTGTAATAACCGCGAGTTTACTTTTCCTTTTTGGGTCCCTTCATCGTTTTTACGGAAACCTTTTCCGACTAAGGGGTCCGGGGTGTGATTCTTTTTCCTTCGTTCTTGGCAGACCGTCGGGGCTCGCGGGTAATTTTTTGGATAATAAAGCTCGCGAAACGAAAACCGGCGGCGCGATCGGTTTTGGATTCCGACTCCGGAATCTCCCGGAATAAATTCCGGAAGATCGCTTAGCGGTTCGGGCGTTTTGCACGCTTTTCGAGGTAAATCAGGTTCGGACTCGATTTCTTTTATTTGGGGATTTAGGTCCCCCTTTATTTTTCCCCGCCCCGCTTAGACCGTCTGGTTCAATTTTGTGTGCGAAGACTTAGGTTTTCCCTTTTTCCCACTCTGCTCGTCCCGCACAACGCAAGTTCCCCATCGGAGCGCGTGGGAGAAGAACCCCGTTTTCCTGCGAGACGGTACGGAACCAAGGAGAAGGAAAGGACGATCCCCCTCCCCACGGATCTTGGCAAGCGAGCGTGAGACGATCCCTCCCTTCCCAATCATCGTCGTCGAAACCGAGGTGAGACGGAGGTTTTCTTTTAGTTTCTTTTGGATTCTTGATTATCCGAATCGGCAAGGGGATGGCACAGGCGACGGATTCTCCGGAATCCGCCGCATGTGCGAAGACCACCTCCCCTCCCCAGGTCGGCGTTCCCGTGACCCGCACGGGGCTAGGCTCACGCCCAGCCCCGCGTGCGGGGGGTGACCCGCACGGTGCGGGGGTGAGCCGCACGTGCGGGGGTGACCCGCACGGGGCTAGGCTCACGCCCAGCCCCGCGTGCGGGGGTGACCCGCACGGTGCGGGGGTGAGCCGCACGTGCGGGGGTGACCCGCACGGGGCCGGGCCCGCGCCCAGCCCTGCGTGCGGGGGTGACCCGCACGGGGCTAGGCTCACGCCCAGCCCCGCGTACGGGGGTGACCCGCACGGTGCGGGGGTGAGCCGCACGTGCGGGGGTGACCCGCACGGGGCTAGGCTCGCGCCCAGCCCCGCGTGCGGGGGTGACCCGCACGGTGCGGGGGTGAGCCGCACGTGCGGGGGTGACCCGCACGGGGCCGGGCCTGCACCCAGCCCTGCGTGCGGGGGGGGTGACCCGCACGGGGCTGGGCACGCGTGCGGTCTCGCGCGCGGGCGGGGTGCCGCGAACCGGGTTAGACGGAGGGTCGGGTTCTCGTCTTCTTTAAATTTCCTTAAAATCTAAGTGCCGATTTTCCCGTGCGGCAGGTGTGTGAGCCGGACGAGCGTGTCGGGACGCGAGGAAAGTCGAACCTTAACCGCTACAAGTAACAGGTGGGTTGTATTTACCTTGTCCTAGTCTCTAAATTCTATCGTATGGGACGGGGTCCATTCTTAGTGTACTGGGGTTAAACGACGATGGGCGATAACTTATGCATGTTAGTGAGTTCCCTATAGCGTTTAGCGTTAGTTACCGTTGGTTGTTCTCTTTTTAATCACTATATGTCGGCGGGCCACCGTCGAGTGCGCGTATTATTACCTTGTTTTTCAATTATGCACTTTACCGCATTACTTTTGTTATTCATATTATGATGCTGACATGATGGTGGTTACGGTTACTTGGCTCGAGGTTGCCACACGCGCACCCGCGGTTTGGCCACCGCAAAGGGTGCGCTTTTCCGGAAAAGTGGTCTCTGACCCGTGTATACCCACGAGGTGACGTAGTGGGGCCCCTTATTAGTGGTGGGGTTGAGGCGCCGAGGTGCGAGCGGTGCGACCCGTCGGTTTAGTTGTCCGACGTGGTCGGGTTTCTGCAGGTACGGTATGGGCCGTCGGTTTAGTTGTCCGACGTGTCCGGGTATTACAGGATACAGGTGTACAGGTTGCCCTTCCTCCTTGGGGGGGGGGGGGTGGTTGCTCCGGCTGTCTTCACGGTTTGTTTTATTATATTCTCCTGCTCTACTACTTTTACGTCACTGACTTCCCACTTTGTGACAGGGTTCAGACGGGGGGAGACATAGGCGGTGGCGAGGACGGGGCAGGAGCAGCTGGGTCGCTGGGGACCCTGGACTGTATTTCCTTTTCTTTCTAGCATTTCATTTACATTGTGGTTATGTGAGAGGTTCTCGATACCCTCGTGGGGTCGGCATGGATGTCGGTATGAGTTGTTATTAGTTATCCTCTTATGCATTACTCTCCTCTTTGAATGTTATTGGCCATTTGAAAATGAAAAAAAAAAGTAAAAGAAAAAGTAAAGATTGCGAAAACCGTTTTTAAAATAGAAGTGTCGTGTGGGCACTGGTTTCAAAACCCTGTGGATTTATGGATTTCAAAAAGGGATTTCAAAACTTGGTGTCGGGTGGGCACCGCTTTCAAAACCTTGTGGTTTTATGCTGATTTCGAAACTCGCTTTCAAAACATAAGCACCGGGTAGGCGCTCTTTATAAAACTGTGGATTTATCCTTTCCAAGTTGAACGGCCATATATTTTAGATAAGTTAGAATGCTGGTGGTATGTTAATAATTGTTCTGATTGAAAGGTTGCGTATGTTTGAACATGTACTGAATGCTACGCCGTGCACATACAGGGGAGACTCTGTCCGTTTGCAGAGTGACCCTGTATGTGTGGCGGGTCTGGGCATGCGCCGGGGGAGAGGGGTTTCGCTTTTACAACAAAAAAATTTTTACACGTCAAATGTTGACTTTTCTATGAATCGTTTCCGCTAAAACAAAACCCCCGGGGCGTGACAGCACACAAGCCACTGAATTATGACACAGGAATACTGAAAAGTCAACCCTTCAACCACATGTATTGTAACTGATCTGAGCCCTCTGGCTCCACTGAAACATCAAGCCCACGGCCGAAACCATGACCGCGGCTAACCTTGTACTAACAATGATTCTCAAAACCCGAATACGAAACACATCTAAGTTTCAAACCATTATTCCGAAACCCAGCGCTCTCTTGTGAACACAAGTCATCCTAGGGTTCGTTCCTAACCAAACCTAGGCATCGTATTCCTATTGCTCTGATACCATCTAATCTATCACGCCCCGAGTTCAAAAACCAGTGTATAAAATTTTTTTTTTTTTTTAATCAGAGTTGCAAAAACAGCCAGGGCAATGACAGACCGCCACATATATAGAAGAGTCCCAATCCCCTATGGAATTGAGCCTTTTCTATATATGCACGGCTAGCTTGGCAACAAAATCAAAGTACTAACTACGTACTACAAACAACAGTAACAAGTAAACTTTACAACTATCTTTACAAATATACAACTAAAGTACAATTTCCTTTCTCTCAAACACCTATTACATAACTTTTCGGCTGTCCAGGGTCAACCTCTATATCGATACCTCGCCAATTCGTCCCGACATCCCAACACCCACTCGACCTGAAAAACAGTCACCCGAGGGTGTGACACACACCGGAGTGTATCCCAGTGGGCACGACGAGCCGAGAAATAGCAGATCGTACCTACTGGTATACAATACTAGCGGATAGTAAAGATCACATTAGGTAAGCATTTATGAAGCGAATGAATAACCAACAGGAATAGTATAATCTTGACAGGAATATAATGAACCAAGCATGCGGAATAATGGTATAGGCAGGTATCAAACAAATGATTATCTTCAAACCGAAATCAGGAATCATGAGATAAAACAAAAGCAGACTAAAAGCAACATATGCAATAGGTACTGATCATGCTAGAATATGGAAGTATAAAAGCTATGCATCAATCATAAAAATATCAAGTTCCCAATCAATGCCACTATTGGTAACGAAGACCTCAGGCTCATGCCACTATCTGGCACCTATCTGGCTGACATAACCCCGCACCCACATGTGCTATCAGGGGGTTCACGGGCCTTTCTCTAGACCACTTTACCGGTAAAGAACACTGTGACGGTGGCCAAACCGTTAGTGTACGTGAAGTACAGCTGTGCGTGGCGATCATAATGCTATGCTCAAGCTCGCGGTCCACTGACCGGGTAATCGGCAACAAGCCGGGAAATCCCCACTGGGATGCAATAACAAAGTCAACTGAATCTCAACTCTCATGCAGGAATAATCAACTAAATCTCAACTCTTATGCAAGATCAAAGGCAAATCTCAACTCAACATAAGATCAACAGCAAATCTCAACTCAATCGTTCAGACCAACCAAACATACAAAACTAAACACATATTTTTGAGAAAACTATTTTGAAAACAGGTTTTAGGCCCAAACTTCGAAGAGCAATGCTTTTGTCCAATCAAACAAGAACAGACTCAGGCGACCCTACGACGTTCAGTAAAACATTTAGTTGATTAAAATTATGTGTTCAGCAGTGTAATATTTGATCAACAGGAAAGCAGGCTCAATCATAATGCAAATGCTCAAGCTCTCGGTCCACTGACCGGGTAATCGGCAACACGCCGGGAAATCCCCACTGGGATGCAATATCAGAATCAACTGAGTCTCAACTCATATGCAAGAATAAGCAGCAACTAAATATCATGGATCAGATATAATCAGGAAGTACTAATAATTAGGTATATAACCTAGCAAATGACCAATCAGGCATGGCAAATGTCCAGAATAATGATATTAATACTGGAAGCACTATGATTAATCATGTAAAGTAACAGATAACTGATAAAAGTCATAACTCAGGCATGAAGTAGTATAAACTGAATCAAAAGGAAGGCAGGCTCAAAGTAATAGTTAAGCTACCAAAAACAGGGGTCCAACCAATACCGTACACAGAGGGCCGAAATGATAAAGCCCGGACCGAAGATAAACCCACCTGTCAAATCGCAGGCGACTAGACTGAATCGACTGTACGCTCAAAACCAGATGCAAACTGGATAGACCTGAATCAATATATTGATCAGGGATCAACTTTAACTCTAACTTATTTCAAGTCAATCTTAAACCTTTTAATTACTTAACCTCAGTGTTTGACAACCACACTTAGACCAACATAATCTTTTTCGTTTAATCTTTGGTAAAATTACCAAATTGCCCCTCCGGGAATTCCCTTTTTGAATTTCCGGAAATACTCGGGCTTAATCTTGCCGCTGGCTCAACCAGATTCTACTGGGACTCAACAGTCGGCTGGTGAAACCGCCGCAATTTCTCAAATTGCGCGATTGCCACCCGGATACCGTTAAATCGACGATTTTGTCGATTTTCGAACTGTTATCCGATTTCCGCTCAACGAGAGCCGTTGGAATCCTACCAAAAAGCTTAGGACTCTATTATACACTGTACTAAACAGTACACGAAGTCATTTTTGCATTTAGACCCCTAGGGTTCCGAAAATCGCACTTTTAGTGTCTTTTTAGCACTGTTTTCGCTCGTACTTTCAACTGGAAATTTATTTTCACGAGCCGTCACTTCCAGCATGTGACATTTAACTCACTGAACACCGTGCTCACACATTTATGGAAGCACGCAACCTGAGGAAAACTTCGGGCCATAAAATACCTTGCTAACCTAGCCAAAATGAATTTTTGTTTCTCCGGATCACCGAAACCTAAATCTAACGCGAGCATCGCGTCCAGTGACCCCAAATTAGTCAAAAACTCACTATTACAATTTTTCAAACAGTCCAGAATAAACCTAGGGCCAAACATTTAACATAGAGCTTGTTTAACTAGATCTTTTAATCTAACAGTGCAAACTGGAAATAATTTGGAGCATCAGTCTCCTGGGAACTCAAGAATACCCAGGCTCACCTTTGGGCAGTCCAAAACTTGCTGGATCAAAGAGATCCATGACCTAGCTCTCTAACATTAAGCACAATGTTCCAAACAGCAGTCCACACAGATCTTGTTTGATCTGAAGTGAGCATCAAGCTCAGGGGGTTATTTGGAGCATCTTTCATATTTAACTCGAAGCCTAATTCCAAAGTTTTCTTCTCTGTGGCATTTCCACAAACACTTGGGGTGCACAATATCACACAACACACACAAGCCATTCCCAAAGTTCATTCTCTGTAATTACTGAACCAAATCTTTTAAAACTTGGAGGGAAATGTTTATTAGGACCTAGGCAATGATCCCAGCAACATCTCTGGGCATGTGGCCGGCGGCGGGGAAGCTCGCCGGCGTCGGAGCAAGAAGCTCGGCCGAATGCACAAAACCCGAATTTTAGGGTTTCGATCTGCGAGATGGATACTCAACCAAACTCCACCAAATTTGGAGGAGATGGTCCTTACTTCCTACAGATTTTTCCCATGATTTTATTTTTCAATTTGGTTCAGTGGTTGCCGAGTTCTCTCGAGGCGGAGCTAGGTTAGGTTTCCGGCCAACTATATCTCCCGCCTGCCATGCAACGTGCATGGGAAGCTCAGGCTTGGCAGGGAGCATTACAAAGACCTAACTAACCTACTGCTAAGGGTCTTGGGCTAAATCATTCATTGGTTAAGTGCACTCACCTTTGCCGAACTCGAGGAAGATAGGAAGAAGCCGGGTTCCCTCTTCTTCTTCCTCTCGCGACTTCGGCTAACTCCAGCAGAGTCCTCAATCACCGGGAAAACCTCAGAGCACTCCAACTTAACGTTGGAAGAGCTTTGGTCCCAACCTTTCTTTTCTCTCTCTCTCTCTCTCGGGTTATCTCACTTGGACTTGTGTCCTCGGCCACCCCAGTGTACAGGCAATGGTATGGGAAAATCAGAGGAGTTTTATGATGCCTTAACATCTCTCAGACCCCTCGTGTACTGAGCCAAGGAACCCAAAAGCCACTTCACACTTAATGCATTGATTCCTTTGCAAATAACCCTAAACCTAGTTCACACTCAACCTCAATCTCTGGAATCTTTACAGGAGATGCAAAAATACATCCAACACCCCATAGTTTAATTCCCTAAATGTTTGATACACAAAACATATAGGTTTTATAGAAAAATATTGATTTTTCGGTACTTTTCACGCAATTCGAGAAAATCCGCTCAGCAAATTGCGAAACAGACTTCGCCACGACGTCCGGCTCGTCGAGACCTGTCAGGTGGCTTATTTGTTTGTTTAATTTGGCGCTCGGATAAAATCTCGGGTCAACTAGTTCTTGTATGTCGCATATCGACGCACGCACTTCGATGCACCCGGATCGCCAAACGCGATATCCGTCAGTGCCATTGCGCTCAGAACGTCAAAATTAGCTAGTTTTGACTACTCATACCCTTATGTCAGGGTTTCAGACAGCGAATCGGCCAACAGTGGTCGAAAGGGAATTAAAAATGCAAGGTTACTATTCACAACTTAAGTTGTGGGACCCGTTCTTCTCTGCTGTTTTGCGGAAGATCCGACCGTCAGATCGCCGACAAGTGAATATGAAACTTTCATGTTTCGTCGAAACGATCGCAATGGTGCTCTCGGATTTTCTAGATCAGGCCCCGATCAAAAGTTGATATTTCTGGGCCACTATTGATCCACTAAGTTCTAAATCTTGCTAAAATTACTAATTAAATAAATTCTAAAAGTATTTTATAGTCTTTAAATTTTTAGAGTACTACAGCAGGCGTGGTCGGCGCCACGTGGCGCGACCGCAGCCGTTGGCGCCGCTGTGCGCTGCGCGGCGTGCCACGTGGCACGCAGGGATTGGCGGATTTTGCTGTTTGCTGTTCGGGGACACGTGGCGCTCCAGGGTTGATTCGGGCTTAGATGGTTTGGGGTACGTTTTCGCGGCACTGTAGCAGCCCGAAAGTTTCGGGCGCCCGAAAGAGGGGACATGGATGGTATTTTTGGAATTGTTCTGTGGAGGCTATAAATACCCCCCTTTGGCTATGATTTCGGGCTTTTTCCCGAGCTTATCTCCGACTGAGGGCTTAAGAGATTTTGTTCTTCATCTTGTGCTCCACCTTGTGAGGTATTTTCAGATTTTTTTGGAGGCCTCGACATCCGCGCTTTCTGCGACGCGGCGCACTGCGACGTTTCTTGGATTTTGGCTTCCACCGTCACTTCTCAGTCCGCGAGACACCCTGGATTACTCCGATGGTATTTTGAGACGATTTTTGCGGTAGCGTGTTTTTGAGAGGTACGCCTTCGGTTTCCATGTTGATAACCGTGCTTATTTTTTAGTTCTTCGCACGGTTTACGAGGCATCTTTGAACCCCCTTCCTGCTGGTGGTTTTTCTGGACAGCGGAGGCTTGTCGGATTTTTATCTCAGCACTCGGGCATCGGAATTCGACGTTTAAGGACTCGATTGACATCTACGCTTCGCGAGTATCACCATCGTATTTTTATTGGAATTTTTGGAGTTTATATTACAGGTGGAAATTTCGCATCTTTGGGACTAAAATTTCAGCAAGTTGTACACTTGGAATTTTGTGTTGTTTGTAATGTTTGGGCCCTATCTTTGTACCCAGGAGGAGTTTTTGGACGTTTTTGGACCCGTTGGAATCAGGTGAATTCGAGGATTATCCCCATGCAGTTTCAGCCTTTTTGGACATTGGATCAATTAGCATTTTCAGGTGGGTTGCTTCGCCTCCAAAAATAATGGACTATCTACTAATTCTATTATATAGGGAACATACATGCCCTGAGATGGATTAGATTGCATGTTAGATAGAGAAATGCCATCCTTCCTGTGTTATTGTTGATATCCTGTTGATTCATGTTCCCTGATCCTGCTTTAGTTGGATTAATTGATGTTATTGGAACTTGACCTAGCACCCCGTCATATGTTGCATGTGTAACCAGACCAGTAGAAAACCCTCACTTGGGTTAGGTTTATTTATGCTTTAGACATCCACACTTCTTATTCCATTCCTGGACATAGTGTTATCCTCGCCCGGATAGTGGGCCGAGTGGTCGGGTTTCCTTTTAGTGTGGGATGCATGTTACACTTGTGCTTGGGAGCAGAGTGGAGTCTGGTAGATGTAGTTGGTCTTTTATCTGTGGCGGGAGCCGTTTGGGTGAAACGGTGGTCCCGGGATGTCTTGTTTCCTTGTTTTAATATGTCGCCACTGTGTTAGTGGCAGTTGTATACCAGTGTTAGCAGGACCTAGAACCCAGACTGTTTTTTTGACACATATAATTTCTGTAAACTAATGTTTTCCTTCCAAACTTCGAGCGGGTCGCCGGAGCCTGTTCTTGTTTGATTTGGGTGAAGGCAATAGCCCTTCGGGGTTTGGAAAATAAAACTTATTTGAACTGATTTTTATTAAATAACTAAAATATATTAAATTGGGTTTCTCAGATTAAAATAGTTTTCAGTAATAACTGTCATCTTTTTATTACAACTTCCTCACCCGAGAGAGTTTGGGTGATCTGGGCTCTAGGGGTCGTTCCTTTTCGGGACGAAAGCTACGGGGGTCGTGCCTGGAACCTGTTCTTGTTTGATAGGGTTGTAGGTGTTGGTCTCCCAGAACTTTCGGACCCTGGTTGGTGTCTTCCGCATGTTGTACCGAGGTTGTCGTGTTCCCGAACTGTAAGGGGGTCGGAAACTTCGATAGGCGGAGCCTGGAGTCTGTTCTTGTTTGATTGGGGTTCTAGGCACTGACCTATCGGGATTTTCGAACCCTTATGGTGTCGGTCCTTTCCGTGTTATCTGTGAGTTTGGTGTTCTGTTGTGGGAGCCGTTGGGTTGACGGTGGTCCCGGCTGTGAGTATTTACAGCCAGTGAGTTAGAGAGGTGATGTTAGTTACTGTCGATCTTGTTGATCGTGGATTTGGACTATAGCCTGCATGAGCCATATTGAGCTCGACAGAGATGCGCTGATACTTTCCTCGGTGGGGTCGCGCCCCTCGAGCGCCACTCCGGAGTTGGGACTATTACTTTGCTATCGCGACTTGTCGACGCAGTCCCTCTGGCTGGGCCAGTTTTGGCAGTCACGGACACCCTACGGTAGACCCGTCCTCTTGTGGATGTGCGGCAGTAGGTGCCCTCTGGCTGGGCCAGTTTTGGCAGTCACGGACACCCTACGGTAGACCCGTCCTCTTGTGGATGTGCGGCAGTAGGTGGGCACAGGTTTGACCGGACCCTATGTGTCAGTCAGTGTAGATTGGGTGACTATACTTGAGAGTTAGTAGATGCATCATGTTTCCATCTGTTCCACTTCTTGAGCATTTAGATAGAGGCATAGTATGTGAGGACCCGAATTTCCACAAGAGGATTACTGTTGGGTCAACGGAGCTTCTGCGGTGTGTTTAGCAGCTTTCGGAGGCCTTTGCTGTGTGTTGGAGGTGTTTGCGCGCGAATCGGACCTCAGGATTGGATCCAGCGCAAAATTTGGATTAAGAATACCTTTCCGGATGCCTTTGACAAATTTTAGAAGCGGAATTTGGCAAAACGGATAGCAGATTTGGATTCAGCGCGCGAAAACGATGAAAATGGGCTATTTACTTGATCTTTGCGCCATTAGTTACTGTTCACGCCGAAACAGTAACTCCGGCAACCGGCGGCGACCGGCGGGAGGCGGAGCACGGCGGCGGAGCGGCGGAATGCGGTCGCGGGTAGCGTGGGCAGGCGCGGGCAGGCGCGGACGCGGGCGCGGGCAGGCGCGGTGTTCGGAGTTGGGGGTGCCACGTGGCGGCTCCCCATTGGACGCGATTGGGACACATGGCAGCTTTAGTTTCGTCGGGTGCATTGGGTTCGTGCACCGGGCGTAGCGAGTGTTGGCGTTGACACGCGGCGCTCGTGGATTGGCCGGTCAACGCACGCGCGACAGGCGCGCGGGCGCGGCGCACGATGGACCGACCGGGCCACGTGTCGCCCGCTTATTGGCGGGCGCAGTGACCCTGTAGTGTACCAGATATTGGTATATTAGCAAGTATAAATAAAAATGGTAGGAAATACCATTTTTATTGAGCTTAGAAAGGTAAAGAGTGATTTGGAAGTGAATTGGGCCGAAATCGGATTAAAAAGGAGAGATTTAGAATTTTATTTGAGAAAGGAGGCCCAGATTTTTAGCGAAAAATTCACAGTGTTGGAAAATTCCGAGAAATTTACGGGAGCTCCGTAAATATGTTTTAAGACCATAGTAAAAGTTTCGCGTTGATCGGATACCCGGATAGTGAGAACGGGGTCCGCCAGCGATTCTGGATACAGCGACACTTTTGGTGACCCAGAAATGGCCCAAACTGAGAATTTAAAATTTTCCGTGATAAATTAAGTTGAGAGGAGCCTGCCTGTCAAATTCGGGCGAAAACGGGATGAAAACGGACGAAACCGGTCCAAAAACGGATGAAAATGAGCGAATTTCAGATTGGGCTGTACTTCCGGGTGCCCGGAATTCTCTGTAGCTGTACCCGATTTACCGTAGCGAGGCGGGCACGCATTTCGAGATGGGCACGCATTTCGAGGTGCATGCACGAATTTCGAGATGAACATTTATTTTGTGATGTGCGGGTCCCGAGGCGATGGCACGCGGCTCGAGGCGCGGTGGCGTACTGCGCAAGGCGCGCAGCAGGCGCGCGCAGGGAGGCGCGCGGTATTTTTGGCACAGTTTGAGTTTCCTTTTTGAATGTGGATTTGACCCCTATGCCGTTGTGCGTGTTAGGGACAGAGTTTTACTGTACCGTTTGCTTCGCGGACTGTCGCGGACGTTTTGGGCGCGCCTCGTTTTGCATGCAAGCTTGTGGAAGGCATACACCGTTTTGCGTGCGGACTCGACGATCATGCGCTATTTTGGGCGCAAACTCGAAAAGCGTGCACCGTTTTGCATGCAACGTTGAAAAAGGAACGTGCACCGTTTTGCGTGCCAATCCGAGGTACGTGCTCTGTTTTGCGTGCAAGTTGGATTATCGTGCACCGTTTTGCGTGCAGACTCTAATGTTGCGCACCGTTTTGCATGCAGGGCTAGAAGAATGTGCACCGTTTTGCGTGCAACCCTACAGGAAAGCGTGCACCATTTTACGTGCAGATTTGAGATACGTGCACTGTTTCGCGTGTAGGTTGAATTGATGCGCGCCGTTTTGCGTGCAGGCTGAAATGGCGCGCACCGTTTTGTGTGTGGGTTTTAATAACGTGCACCGTTTTGCGTGCAGGTTTTGAGGACGTGCACCGTTTTGCGTGCGGACTCGAGGGATGTGCATCGTTTTGCGTGCAAGCTCGAGGCAACAAGAGGAATCGTGCGGAGACCAATTGCAAGTGTCTACAAGCAATTGGGTACACCACAAGGTGGGGGATTCTGCCGAAATTGGGTGACCTCTCCCCTTCCTCCTTTGCTTTTGGATTTAGAAGCATGATAGTAGCCTACTAGAGGCGTTAGGTAATTATGATTAAGATTGCATGTATAGATGGACACAGATGAAAAGTGCAACTGTTGGTTGCCAAAGATAGATGATAAATGTGCATGTGTAGATGGACACAGACGAAAAGTGCAACTGTTGGTTGCCAAAAAGGAGATGATCAATTTGCATGTGTAAAAGGACTTAGGAGAATAATGCAATTCTTGATTTATCTAAATAGATGATAATTGCATGTGTAGAGGATAAATATTATTTTATGATAGATATGAAAATAATGGCATGCGTAAAAGTGGATAATCATGTGATGACTGTGATCATGTTAGGGTACAACCCTAGGAAGCATGTGACATAAGGGAAAAGAACATGTTGGTAGTAAGACTAGGAGAAAACCTAGATTCAGGGTTTACTGAGTGACATCAAACTTAGGAGTTATCCTAGGATTGAACGAGTGGCATTGTCTTAGGAGATAACCTAAGGACATTAGATAGAGTGATCAACATAAAGTCAAGGAACTCTAGGATGAGCATGACATGGAACTTGGGTAAAGGATACCTAAGGTGAACTAGAGGAGTTTAAACTCACAGATAATAAATTAGAGTCAGTGTAACTCTAAGTTAAAAGTGGAACAGGAAAATAGAGTTAAGATAACTCTAGGATTTAGTGAGGAATCAGGAAAAAGGGAATGAGATCCCAAGGGTAAAGAATTAAACAATTATAACCCTAGAAAGTCATAGGATGTCTGGGCAAATGGACAATAACTTTAACTTCAATCTGAGTTAAATATATGAAAGAGAAATGTTTAGGAGTCCAGGAGACTCTCTAGTTACCCGTGAGGCAAGACCTAGGGTAAGGGATGAATTAATGAAAAAGAAAAAGCTAAAAGTGACTTAATAAGCAAGACAAGCAAATTGCATAAAAGAAAGAGAACAAGTAAAGGAAAGTTTAGAAAGGGGCTAAGGAGCTAAAGAAATTGCCAAGTGGTCAGACAAAGTGTAAATGTAAATGAACAAGAAGTTCGAATCTAAATTGGTGTTAGAGACACCCAATCTATCCTAGAGTAAAGAACTTTAGGATAAAAGAGAAAAGTAAAAGAAAAGCATTAAGGCATACATGCTAACGGGAGGGTTGAGCATATGTCACTCCCGGGTAGATGAGTGCCAATGTGCTTTAAACTCATCTGAAACCAAAGTGTAAAGAGAATGATTAAAGAAATGTGAAAAGGAAAAGTGTTGGGTTATATGTAATAAGGATCTAAATAGGGGAAAAAACACCTAGAGGGGGGTGAATAGGTGTAAACGTATAAACACTCAAAAAATCATTGCGATAAAAACCCAATGCGGAAATAAAAAATAATACGCAAGATTTTTACGTGGAAAACTCCATCACCGGAGTAAAAAACCACGGGACCGATAACACGGCAGAAATCCACTAGAATTAAAACACGTACAAGGTGATTTATCGTACACAATTACGACTCAACCTTTTCCATACGCTCCTAGAGGATCTTCTCCGCTCGCTCCGCGACGCTTCTCGAATCCACGATCTGCGCCCAACGCCGAATCCACGGCGTCCAACGTCGAATCCACGACGTCCGACCGAATCCACGGTCTTCACCCAATAGCACCCTTCGAATCCACGAACGTGCCTCGCTCCGAATCCACGAGAGCGGTTGAACCTTGAATCCACAAGGACACGCGAATCCACGCGCCGATTTTTGGGGTAAATCGTTGTTTTTTGGGTGGTGATGATCCGCCGAATACTTAGATCAAAGATAGATCGGAAATACCATCTAAGTATTCATTAGTTTGATTCAACTCAAGATGTGAGTATGAAAACCTAGAATCAAACTAATCAATATAGATGAAGAAACATAGAGTATTCTCTAATGATTTCCTTTCTTCTCTATATGTGGATCTAGAGGCGTATATATGAAAATGACGGCTATTTTTATTTTCGGCCTCTTTTTGGATTCACCCTAGAAAAAGAGTCATAGGGTCTATTTATAGGTTAGAAACCCTAGGAAGGAGATAAGAATCAAAAACCTAACATTTCTGGAGATTTTACGGACGGCGATCCGGATCGGATTAGCTGTGATCCGGATCGTCGTAACGAGTCAGACAATTCCAGAAAAACGAAGGTTCGGGATCCGGATCGAAGTGCTTGATCCGGATCGTTCATACAGTTCACCAAACATCAACATTCGGGATCCGGATTGCGAAGCCTGATCCGGATCGTTCAAGGAAGATGGTAAACTCAGTGTTCGGGATCCGGATCAAGAGAGGCTACGATCCGGATTGAACTGGTGTATGAACGAACCACCTTCGGGATCCGGATCGAACAACCTGATCCGGATCCTGAACATGTCCCAAGTCCAGTTTTTGATTTTTATGCAATGAAAGATTCTTCCAAGTGTTTCTACACTACAAGAAGTATTCGGATCACACAAAATCTTTAGTAAAACATACCTGATCCTTTTGAATTCTTCTTTCTTGAGATTGAGTTAAATGATCCAACTTTCTTCACCTTCAATCTTCAAGACTTGAGACTTTCACGAAACTACGCCAACTCAAATTCCGTAACAATCTCCCCCTTTGGCGGTTTCGTGACAAAACACAGATCCACTAAAGAAAATTCAAAAAGATATTTTTGTTGCTATCACCATACAACAAAAATTTACAATGGAGATCCAAAAATTTAAAAAACATGAGATAAACTCCTAAAACAGACTCTAGACTTAGACATCTGTACTCTCTGCACAAAGAAATCATTCTTGACAAAAAGAGATCGTTAGATACCTCAAGAATATTTAGCATACAAAACCTAGTACAGAGATAGAGTTTATCTGATCATCATGACATTTGAGAATTCAGATATGTAAGAGAATCATAGTCAAAAACCAACATATCTTCTATGCAATTAAAAACCAAATGTCACAAAATGTTAGTCCAACATCAACTTGTTAGTCATATTACATGCCCAAATAGTTAGTCGAATAGTTAGTCGAGACATGCAAACAATCACAAGATAAAAACCAAAGTTGAAGTTGAAGTGATACTTACCTTGATGTATACAAAATCTTCATCAGCAAGATTTTCACAATCATTGTTCAAGTTCCCTTGATGTTCACTTACCTTGATGCAGTCATCATTGTTCATCATTGATGTATACAAGACCACAATTTTCACAATATCATTGTTCAAGTTCTCTAAACTCTCTCCCCCTTTTTGTCACAAACAAAGCCAAAAGTTACCAAAAAAAATGAAGGAGAGTTAAAAAAAATATCAACGAAAATGTTCCGAAATTTAAGAACTAGAACTAAAAGTAAGTCCTAAAAACTGAAAAACCTGCACAAAAAGATTAAAAATCTGCAAAAGAATAAAAAGTTCCTGCATAAGAGAATTGTTAGTCAGACGATTCAGGCATCTGAATCTGAGTCAACCGAGGCGGAGTCTTCAGAGCTCGTACAACCCAGCTTTTTCAAAATTCCTTTAAGCATTCCCGAGATCGTAGTACACTCTTGCTTCATCTGATGTATGTCCTTGGACATCTTTCTGAGTTCTAGAGCCATTTTATCTTGTTCTTGTTTTATGGAAGACTCTAGATTTCCCTTTTGGTTAGTTCTTCTGGAAGTTGAAGAACGTTGAGTGACGATTGACGGAGCAGTCTGACCTTCATTCCGAGGAGATCGTCTTGGCAAGAAGGGTGGATTGCTTGGCACATTCTTTTTCATGGCTTGCTGCTTAAGTATTGAGGAAGACTTCAGTAGCTTCTTTTTCTTTAGGTAAACCTTATTTTCTTCATCAATGCCTTGTTGTACTTCGTCAAGAAATGTGTCCCAATCTTCTTCGTCTTCTGATTCAGTGTCAATTTGAGAAATATTCCTTGGGTTCTCTTGACATGGTTCATTTATTTCAATACCTCGAGCTCGTCCAGGTCGTCGAGCAAGTCTTTTTCTTTTTAGGAAAATGGATGAAGAGGTCATTGGTGCTTTTCCTTTTTCCGCAGCAGTAAGCGGAGCCTTTTCCGTTGATGTTTCTGCATGGGCTTTCCATTTCGATGCAACAGAGGTTTTCTGTGGCGATTCTTCAGGATGTGTTTCATCATCTGATAACTCATCCCAGTTAACTTCATCCCTTTTAGCTCTCTTGGCAGTGTCTCTCGTATGTACCATAGCAGTAAGTAGGAAAACAATCCAAGTGATCACCATTGCTAATGGTTTCTTGAAAAAAAGGAATCCTGTGTGGAACGACTCAAGAACACATGAGAAAATTGTTAATTTTCAAAGATTGAAAAATTGTACCCAAACAATCATAATCATGTAGAGAGACTAAGAATCAAATTAGTTTTGCAAAAGGACTTTTAAAAATAGATCAATTGCATGATTTTCGAAAATCCTTATTATATGCCCTAAAACCGAAATTTTAGAAATCGAAGCCTAAAAATCCGTTAATCAGGAGAATACCTAGCATATAATCAAAACTAATCTACCCAGAGTTCTTATTTCAAAAGAAATTTGATCAAAAACCATCCACAAACAAAGTTGATCCAAGAAATTCATCACGTTTGAGGAAGAAGAGAGAAAAACGGTGAAAAACCGAGATTTTGATCAATAAAACTTACTTGGAGTTGAAGAACTTGAGTTTGAAAGCTTCCAGGAAGGATGAAATCTAGAGAGAGAGGCTCTGGAAACTTTGGAACAAAAGATTGGAGTAAAAGAAATCAAAAACCCTTTTGTTCTTTATAAGACCTAGCCGCGATCCGGATCAGTTCATAACTGCGATCCGGATCGGCTACCCGCAGTGAGAAACTGCGTTCGGGATCCGGATCGGCAGATACAATCCGGATCGTCAGCCCGCAGAAGAATTCCTGCGTTCGGGATCCGGATCATCTAGCCCGATCCGGATCGGCTCCAACTTTTTCTTTAGAAAATTTCAGAGAAATTCAAGAAAAACCAGAAAAAGATTGTAAGCACAAATGTGTATCAACTTTAAACAAAAATCATCGTTTCATACAACAAGAATTAGATTATGCCATATCTATCAATAATATCCAAAAATGAAACGAAAATTTACAAAAATTAAATCCCTTAAAGTTGAACACCTTCAATTACATCTAACTTGATCTTATGAGTAATGCCTTTATCAAATCATCAATTCAGTAAAGAAAATGAAATACAAAGATCAATAGATGTTTGAAATCCCAAATATAATAGATAATGTATCTAGACAATCTGTTGAAGAGAGTGGCTCTTTGAGCATCTTACTTTAAAAACCCACCTTATACCAACCTTGAAATTTGACGGAGTCAAGTATTCCAACATGCATTTTACTTAATCAAAAATTTGAACAACCATGCTTGGTATACATGTGGTAGCTGCACACAATACTCGGACGACCGAGGTGGTAGCTCTTTCCTCCATGTGGTGGTAGTTTTCACACTCCTCATTGGGATGTAACTCTTTCCACATCTTTTGAGCATTTTACTTTTCTATGACTCCCCCTCAATTGGCTATCAATTACTTAAGATATAAAGTATTCAACCAAATATTGATCTCGATTTCATACTCGACTAAGCAGTCAAATAAGATAATGACTATACCAATAGATCATAGAGAGAGAGAAATTAACTTTGATCACTTAGAAGATGATTTAATTAACATAAATGATCATTGCAACAGTGAAATATTATGATGGCAAAAGCATAATAAATTTCTAAATGTGCGAAAAGATGCAATTAAAGTCAATTATGATCTATGCTCAATTAATGTCCTATGTAAAAACATAGATAATGAACAAAACAAAAACAAATACAAAACCTATCCTAAGCAAAGGTTTCAAAAAGAAGTTTATTTCAAGGAAAGCATTCCAATTGCTTTTCGTAAATGAATAAAACGTTTTTGATCCAAAGGTTTTGTTAGAATGTCAGCTAATTGATCCTCAGTTGAAATATATGAAAGTTGAAGAGTATTTGATTCAACTAGCTCTCTAAGAAAATGATATCTAAGCTCAATATGTTTTGTTCTAGAGTGCAACACAGGGTTTTTAGAAATGTTAATTGCACTTGTGTTGTCACAAAGAATTGTTACCGAAGATGCTGAAATGCGGAAGTCGCTCAATACGCTTTTCATCCAAATGAGTTGAGTTGAGCAACTTCCAGCTGAAATGTATTCCGCTTCGGCAGTCGAGAGTGCTATGCAGTTCTGTTTTTTACTATGCCATGCAACAAGGCAATGGCCAAGATAGAAGCATGCACCACTCGTGCTTTTCCGATCATCCACTGATCCTGCCCAATCGGCATCTGAGTATCCAACAATATCCAAACTTGTTCCCATAGGATACCAAATTCCGAAATTAATTGATCCTTTGATATACCGGATGATCCTTTTCACCGCTTTCAGGCGAACCTCCTTTGGTGCTGATTGATATCTCGCGCAAATCCCAACACCAAAAGATATATCCGGGCGACTAGCCGTGAGGTAAAGTAGACTTCCAATCATACTTCGATACAGTTTCTCGTCTACATTCTCACTATGTGATTCACTTCCAAGTCCCTTGTGGCTAGTTCCCATTGGAGTCGGAAATCTTTACAATTTTCGAGATCAAACTTTTTGACCAACTCCATTGCATACTTGGATTGACTCAAGTGAATACCTTCATCATTTTGTTTAATTTGCAATCCAAGGAAATAAGTCAATTCGCCCATCATGGACATCTCAAATTCGCTTTCCATGGTTTCCGCGAATTTAGAAGCATCATAATCTCTTGTTGCGCCAAATACAATGTCATCGACATAGATTTGTGCTACAATGAAATTGCTTTGATAATGCTTCACAAAGAGAGTCCTATCAGCTCCCCCTCGAGTATAGCCCTTCTCCAAAAGGTGCTTTGTTAACCTTTCGTACCATGCTCGCGGTGCTTGTTTCAGACCGTAAAGAGCCTTTTTCAAACGAAAAACATGGTTAGGTTGTTTATGATCTACAAAACCTTTCGGTTGAGCCACATAAACTTCCTCATTTAAAAACCCATTTAGAAATGCGCTCTTAACGTCCATTTGAAATAATTTGATTTTAAAATGACAAGCAATAGCAAATAGTATACGAATGGACTCGAGTCTAGCTACAGGGGCGAATGTTTCATCAAAGTCTATACCTTCTACTTAAGAGTAGCCTTGAGCAACTAATCGTGCCTTGTTCCTGATGATAGTACCATCCTCATTTTTCTTGTTCTTGAAGATCCATTTCGTACCTATCACATTGTGTTGCTTTGGAGGCTTCGTTAATTCCCAGACTTTGTTTCGCTCAAATTGATGGAGCTCTTCCTGCATTGCTTTAATCCAGTAGTCATCCTGAAGAGCTTCATCTATGTTCTTTGGTTCGATTAAAGATACGTAGCAAGCAAATCCACAAACCAACTGCCTCCGAGTTCTGACTCCTTCTTGTGGATCTCCAATAATATTCGATTCCGGATGATCCTTGGAGATTCGTAACGTTTGTTGAAACGGAGTACTCGGAGATACATGAGATGATTCCTGCACATCAGATAAACTTGAAGAACTATTAGATGCATCATTAATATTGGAAGTATTATTATGAGAAGATGCATTAGCAGGGGAATCATCATCTAGAGAGATATCGAGGGTAGATTTTCCAGATCCAAAGTGAAAAGCTTCATCTACTTTAACATTTATAGATTCTACGATCGTCTTAGATTCAATGTTAAATACTCGATATGCTCTGCTATTCGTAGAATAACCCAAAAAGATCCCTTCATCACTTCGAGAGTCGAACTTTCCAAGATTTTCACGGTCACGTAAAATGTAACATCGACTCCCGAAGACACGAAAATATTTGATGTTGGGTTTTCTACTAAACCACAGCTCATATGGTGTATTTAAAGTTCCTGGGCGCAAGTAAACTCTATTAATGACATAGACAGCGGTGTTCATGGCTTCAGCCCAAAAAATGTAGCGGTAAATTCCGGCTATGAAGCATCACACGCGCCATCTCTTGAACAACCCTGTTCTTGCGCTCAACAACACCATTCTGCTGAGGTGTATAGGGTGCCGAGAATTCATGTTTAATGCCATTTGAAGTGCAAAAATCAATGAATTTTGAATTTATGAATTCTCCACCTCTATCACTTCTAACACGAATGATCTTTTCATTCTTCTCAATCATAATACGATGGCAAATCTCATGAAAAGAGTCAAACGTATCAGCTTTCTCTTTTAAAAATGCTACCCAAGAAAACCGAGAGAAATCATCAACCAATAAAAATGTACCATTTACCTCCCAAGGATGGTTGACGGGTCGGCCAAAAGAAAAAGAAGAAAAGAAGGTAGTATACATAAACTACACAAGATTTAATCGAAGAACGATTAAAGACAAGGAGGGGTTTCACCTTTGCATACCCAAACCTTTTGAGTTTTGGAGTATGTTGGCAATGGTTGAAAAGTTTTCCTTGATGAAGACGTCTTGCAAGATTGGTCTTTTTCTTTTGTCATCGTCTTGTTTGAAGTACTACCAATGTCCTTTTCTTTAGGAAAATCCTTATTTGAATTCCATGGAGTGAACTTATTGGTAGCAGTTGCAAGATGTGGTTGATTTGATCTTTGAGCTCCAATCTTGCAATTTCTTCCAATGTGCCCTGCAAAATTACAACGAAAACATACCTTTGTGCTTGACGATTCTGAAGAGGATGAAGTAGGCTTGTTGTCGTTGGTTGTCATGATTTCCGATGTCGGAGGAGGAGATACCGACTGAGGCACAAAAACTGTCCCAACCGAACTAAAATTGTCTTCAGTTCGATTGTATCCGAGGCCGAACTTGTTTGTTTGACCAAGACCAAGAAGTTTATCCAACTTACTCCTTCCTAAAGAAAATTGTTGTAAGTCATCCTTGAGTTGGCAAATGGTCTCTGTCATTTCCAATTTTTCCCGTCGGGCCTCGCCGTAGAGCTTCAAGAAATAGTTCGCTTTGTTCACCATATCTATATAGTTCTTCTCGAGTTGCTCATTGGACTCTTGAAGGGAAACATTTTCTTTTATCAGTTTATCCCTTTCCACTTCAAGATCGGTCGAGAGAGAAGTTACCCTTTTTACTTCTTCTTCGAGATCCTGCAATCTCCCTCTCAACCCCTTGTTTTGCTTAGCCGGTTTCTTTAAATCCCGTAAAGATCTGTGATAGGCTAGAGCAAATTCTTCACCTTCCGAATCATCCAATTCGTTGTCCGTTGCATTCTTTTCAACAGTGGAGTTGGACAACGACTCGGATGTACTTGCCATAAAGCACATGAAGGGTGAAGATACGACGCGTGGAATGCGGTGGAGCTCTTTTCTTCATCACTCGAAGACGACTCATTTGACGTTGAGTTGTCATCCCAAGTGACGACTTGCATCGCCTTCTTCTTTGCCGGATACTTGTTAGGACACTCCGTTGCAATGTGGCCGTAGCCTCGACATTTGAAGCATTGTAGTTGTCCTTCTGAACTTTTCTTATCCTTTGAGAAGTTCTCTTGCTTTCTTGACTTGTAACTTGAAGTACCCTTGCCTTTGTTCGACTTTCCGAAGGATGGAGATTTGCTTGAATTACCCTTTCGAAAGTTGCGGCGAAACTTCCTTGTCAAGAGAGCGAGCTGCTTCTCAAAGTCCTCCATAGAAAGGTTCTCGTCATCGTCTGAGGAGGATGTATCCGCGTCTTCTTCCTTAGTTGTTTTCAACGCATAACCTGAAGACTTAGAAGTGGATGCCTTTCCAGAAGAATTGTTAGTAGTAAATGTCATTTCATAAGTTTGTAATGAACCAACTAATTCTTCTACACGTATTTCGTCCGGGTGTTTAATAGTTTCAATGGCAGTAACCTTTGGGGCGAAATCGTTCAGGAAGAGTTCTTAAGATCTTTCTTACAATCTTAAATTCTGAAATCTTCTCTCCCAGATTAGCACATGAGTTTACGATGTCTTGCAATCGTGTATAGTAGTCCGTGAAAGATTCATTTTCTGCCATTAAGATAGAGTCAAACTTGCTCGTAAGCATTTGCAGTTTCTGAATCTTCACGAGGTTAGTTCCCTCATGTGTAACCTGAAGAACATCCCAGATTTCTTTCGCAGTCTCACATGCCGAGACGCGAGAGAATTCAGTTTGAGATAAGGCATTAAAGATAGCATTAATTCCCTTGCCATTGTAAGAAGATGAATCTAACTCTTCCTTGGTCCATTTCGACCTAGGTTTTAAGGTGCGAACATCACCAATAAATTCAGTTGGATTAGACCATCCTAATTCAATTGATTGCCACACCCGTTCGTCGATGGAATTAAAAAGGCTTTCATCCGTACTTTCCAGTACGCATAATTTGTTCCATCGAAGAACGGGGGTCGGTTGATGTTTCCACCTTCAACCATTGTTTACAACCCTATTCCCTCTCTGATACCACTTGTTGGGTTATATGTAATAAGGATCTAAATAGGGGAAAAAACACCTAGAGGGGGGTGAATAGGTGTAAACGTATAAACACTCAAAAAATCGTTGCGATAAAAACCCAATGCGGAAATAAAAAATAATACGCAAGATTTTTACGTGGAAAACTCCATCACCGGAGTAAAAACCACGGGACCGATAACACGGCAGAAATCCACTAGAATTAAAAACACGTACAAGGTGATTTATCGTACACAATTACGACTCAACCTTTTCCATACGCTCCTAGAGGATCTTCTCCGCTCGCTCCGCGACGCTTCTCGAATCCACGATCTGCGCCCAACGCCGAATCCACGGCGTCCAACGTCGAATCCACGACGTCCGACCGAATCCCCGGTCTTCACCCAATAGCACCCTTCGAATCCACGAACGTGCCTCGCTCCGAATCCACGAGAGCGGTTGAACCTTGAATCCACAGGACACGCGAATCCACGCGCCGATTTTTGGGGTAAATCGTTGTTTTTTGGGTGGTGATGATCCGCCGAATACTTAGATCAAAGATAGATCGGAAATACCATCTAAGTATTCATTAGTTTGATTCAACTCAAGATGTGAGTATGAAAACCTAGAATCAAACTAATCACTATAGATGCAGAAACATAGAGTATTCTCTAATGATTTCCTTTCTTCTCTATATGTGGATCTAGAGCCGTAATGATATGAAAATGACGGCTATTTGATTTTCGGCCTCTTTTTGGATTCACCCTAGAAAAAGAGTCATAGGGTCTATTTATAGGTTAGAAACCCTAGGAAGGAGATAAAAATCAAAAACCTAACATTTCTGGAAATTTTACGGACGGCGATCCGGATCGGATTAGCTGATCCGGATCGTCGTAACGAGTCAGGCAATTCCAGAAAAACGAAGGTGGGGATC
>CM055065.1:10965752-11036578 GCA_029204045.2 Tillandsia leiboldiana
AAAACAATCCAAGTGATCACCATTGCTAATGGTTTTCTGAAAAAAAGGAATCCTGTGTGGAACGACGTCAAGAAACACATGAGAAAATGTAATTTTCAAGATTGAAAAAATTGTACCCAAACAATCATAATCATGTAGAGAGGACTAAGAATCAAATTAGTTTTGGCAAAGACTTTTAAAAATAGATCAATTGCATGATCTTTCGAAAATCCTCGATTATATGCCCTAAAACGGAAATTTTAGAAATCGAAGCCTAAAAATACCGTTATCATCAGAAGAATACCTAGCATATATCAAAACTAATCTACCCAGAGTTATTATTTCAAAAGAAATTTGATCAAAACCATCCACAAACAAAGTTGATCCAAGAAATTCATCACGTTTGAGGAAGAAGAGAGAAAAAACGGTGAAAAACCGAGATTTTGATCAATAAAACTTACTTGGAGTTGAAGAACTTGAGTTTGAAAGCTTCCGGAAGGATGAAATCTAGAGAGAGAGGCTCTGGAAACTTTGGAACAAAAGATTGGAGTAAAAGAAATCAAAAAACCCTTTTGTTCTTTATAAGACCTAGCCGCGATCCGGATCAGTTCATAACTGCGATCCGGATCGGCTACCCGCAGTGAGAAACTGCGTTCGGGATCCGGATCGGCAGATACAATCCGGATCGTCAGCCCGCAGAAGAATTCCTGCGTTCGGGATCCGGATCATCTAGCCCGATCCGGATCGGCTCCAACTTTTTCTTTAGAAAATTTCAGAGAAATTCAAGAAAACCAGAAAAAGATTGTAAGCACAAATGTGTATCAACTTTAAACAAAAATCATCGTTTCATACAACAAGAATTAGATTATGCCATATCTATCAATAATATCCAAAAATGAAACGAAAATTTACAAAAATTAAATCCCTTAAAGTTGAACACCTTCAATTACATCTAACTTGATCTTATGAGTAATGCCTTTATCAAATCATCAATTCAGTAAAGAAAATGAAATACAAAGATCAATAGATGTTTGAAATCCCAAATATAATAGATAATGTATCTAGACAATCTGTTGAAGAGAGTGGCTCTTTGAGCATCTTACTTTAAAAACCCACCTTATACCAACCTTGAAATTTGACGGAGTCAAGTATTCCAACATGCATTTTACTTAATCAAAAATTTGAACAACCATGCTTGGTATACATGTGGTAGCTGCACACAATACTCGGACGACCGAGGTGGTAGCTCTTTCCTCCATGTGGTGGTAGTTTTCACACTCCTCATTGGGATGTAACTCTTTCCACATCTTTTGAGCATTTTACTTTTCTATGACTCCCCCTCAATTGGCTATCAATTACTTAAGATATAAAGTATTCAACCAAATATTGATCTCGATTTCATACTCGACTAAGCAGTCAAATAAGATAATGACTATACCAATAGATCATAGAGAGAGAGAAATTAACTTTGATCACTTAGAAGATGATTTAATTAACATAAATGATCATTGCAACAGTGAAATATTATGATGGCCAAAAGCATAATAAATTTCTAATGTGCGAAAAGATGCAATTAAAGTCAATTATGATCTATGCTCAATTAATGTCCTATGTAAAAACATAGATAATGAACAAAACAAAAACAAATACAAAACCTATCCTAAGCAAAGGTTTCAAAAAGAAGTTTATTTCAAGGAAAGCATTCCAATTGCTTTTCGTAAATGAATAAAACGTTTTTGATCCAAAGGTTTTGTTAGAATGTCAGCTAATTGATCCTCAGTTGAAATATATGAAAGTTGAAGAGTATTTGATTCAACTAGCTCTCTAAGAAAATGATATCTAAGCTCAATATGTTTTGTTCTAGAGTGCAACACAGGGTTTTTAGAAATGTTAATTGCACTTGTGGTTGTCACAAAGAATTGTTACCGAAGATGCTGAAATGCGGAAGTCGCTCAATACGCTTTTCATCCAAATGAGTTGAGTTGAGCAACTTCCAGCTGAAATGTATTCCGCTTCGGCAGTCGAGAGTGCTATGCAGTTCTGTTTTTTACTATGCCATGCAACAAGGCAATGGCCAAGATAGAAGCATGCACCACTCGTGCTTTTCCGATCATCCACTGATCCTGCCCAATCGGCATCTGAGTATCCAACAATATCCAAACTTGTTCCCATAGGATACCAAATTCCGAAATTAATTGATCCTTTGATATACCGGATGATCCTTTTCACCGCTTTCAGGCGAACCTCCTTTGGTGCTGATTGATATCTCGCGCAAATCCCAACACCAAAAGATATATCCGGGCGACTAGCCGTGAGGTAAAGTAGACTTCCAATCATACTTCGATACAGTTTCTCGTCTACATTCTCACTATGTGATTCACTTCCAAGTCCCTTGTGGCTAGTTCCCATTGGAGTCGGAAAATCTTTACAATTTTCGAGATCAAACTTTTTGACCAACTCCATTGCATACTTGGATTGACTCAAGTGAATACCTTCATCATTTTGTTTAATTTGCAATCCAAGGAAATAAGTCAATTCGCCCATCATGGACATCTCAAATTCGCTTTCCATGGTTTCCGCGAATTTAGAAGCATCATAATCTCTGTTGCGCCAAATACAATGTCATCGACATAGATTTGTGCTACAATGAAATTGCTTTGATAATGCTTCACAAAGAGAGTCCTATCAGCTCCCCCTCGAGTATAGCCCTTCTCCAAAAGGTGCTTTGTTAACCTTTCGTACCATGCTCGCGGTGCTTGTTTCAGACCGTAAAGAGCCTTTTTCAAACGAAAAACATGGTTAGGTTGTTTATGATCTACAAAACCTTTCGGTTGAGCCACATAAACTTCCTCATTTAAAAACCCATTTAGAAATGCGCTCTTAACGTCCATTTGAAATAATTTGATTTTAAAATGACAAGCAATAGCAAATAGTATACGAATGGACTCGAGTCTAGCTACAGGGGCGAATGTTTCATCAAAGTCTATACCTTCTACTTAAGAGTAGCCTTGAGCAACTAATCGTGCCTTGTTCCTGATGATAGTACCATCCTCATTTTTCTTGTTCTTGAAGATCCATTTCGTACCTATCACATTGTGTTGCTTTGGAGGCTTCGTTAATTCCCAGACTTTGTTTCGCTCAAATTGATGGAGCTCTTCCTGCATTGCTTTAATCCAGTAGTCATCCTGAAGAGCTTCATCTATGTTCTTTGGTTCGATTAAAGATACGTAGCAAGCAAATCCACAAACCAACTGCCTCCGAGTTCTGACTCCTTCTTGTGGATCTCCAATAATATTCGATTCCGGATGATCCTTGGAGATTCGTAACGTTTGTTGAAACGGAGTACTCGGAGATACATGAGATGATTCCTGCACATCAGATAAACTTGAAGAACTATTAGATGCATCATTAATATTGGAAGTATTATTATGAGAAGATGCATTAGCAGGGGAATCATCATCTAGAGAGATATCGAGGGTAGATTTTCCAGATCCAAAGTGAAAAGCTTCATCTACTTTAACATTTATAGATTCTACGATCGTCTTAGATTCAATGTTAAATACTCGATATGCTCTGCTATTCGTAGAATAACCCAAAAAGATCCCTTCATCACTTCGAGAGTCGAACTTTCCAAGATTTTCACGGTCACGTAAAATGTAACATCGACTCCCGAAGACACGAAAATATTTGATGTTGGGTTTTCTACTAAACCACAGCTCATATGGTGTATTTAAAGTTCCTGGGCGCAAGTAAACTCTATTAATGACATAGACAGCGGTGTTCATGGCTTCAGCCCAAAAATGTAGCGGTAAATTCCGGCTATGAAGCATCACACGCGCCATCTCTTGAACAACCCTGTTCTTGCGCTCAACAACACCATTCTGCTGAGGTGTATAGGGTGCCGAGAATTCATGTTTAATGCCATTTGAAGTGCAAAAATCAATGAATTTTGAATTTATGAATTCTCCACCTCTATCACTTCTAACACGAATGATCTTTTCATTCTTCTCAATCATAATACGATGGCAAATCTCATGAAAAGAGTCAAACGTATCAGCTTTCTCTTTTAAAAATGCTACCCAAGAAAACCGAGAGAAATCATCAACCAATAAAAAATGTACCATTTACCTCCCAAGGATGGTTGACGGGTCGGCCAAAAGAAAAAGAAGAAAAGAAGGTAGTATACATAAACTACACAAGATTTAATCGAAGAACGATTAAAGACAAGGAGGGGTTTCACCTTTGCATACCCAAACCTTTTGAGTTTTGGAGTATGTTGGCAATGGTTGAAAAGTTTTCCTTGATGAAGACGTCTTGCAAGATTGGTCTTTTTCTTTTGTCATCGTCTTGTTTGAAGTACTACCAATGTCCTTTTCTTTAGGAAAATCCTTATTTGAATTCCATGGAGTGAACTTATTGGTAGCAGTTGCAAGATGTGGTTGATTTGATCTTTGAGCTCCAATCTTGCAATTTCTTCCAATGTGCCCTGCAAAATTACAACGAAAACATACCTTTGTGCTTGACGATTCTGAAGAGGATGAAGTAGGCTTGTTGTCGTTGGTTGTCATGATTTCCGATGTCGGAGGAGGAGATACCGACTGAGGCACAAAAACTGTCCCAACCGAACTAAAATTGTCTTCAGTTCGATTGTATCCGAGGCCGAACTTGTTTGTTTGACCAAGACCAAGAAGTTTATCCAACTTACTCCTTCCTAAAGAAAATTGTTGTAAGTCATCCTTGAGTTGGCAAATGGTCTCTGTCATTTCCAATTTTTCCCGTCGGGCCTCGCCGTAGAGCTTCAAGAAATAGTTCGCTTTGTTCACCATATCTATATAGTTCTTCTCGAGTTGCTCATTGGACTCTTGAAGGGAAACATTTTCTTTTATCAGTTTATCCCTTTCCACTTCAAGATCGGTCGAGAGAGAAGTTACCCTTTTTACTTCTTCTTCGAGATCCTGCAATCTCCCTCTCAACCCCTTGTTTTGCTTAGCCGGTTTCTTTAAATCCCGTAAAGATCTGTGATAGGCTAGAGCAAATTCTTCACCTTCCGAATCATCCAATTCGTTGTCCGTTGCATTCTTTTCAACAGTGGAGTTGGACAACGACTCGGATGTACTTGCCATAAAGCACATGAAGGGTGAAGATACGGACGCGTGGAATGCGGTGGAGCTCTTTTCTTCATCACTCGAAGACGACTCATTTGACGTTGAGTTGTCATCCCAAGTGACGACTTGCATCGCCTTCTTCTTTGCCGGATACTTGTTAGGACACTCCGTTGCAATGTGGCCGTAGCCTCGACATTTGAAGCATTGTAGTTGTCCTTCTGAACTTTTCTTATCCTTTGAGAAGTTCTCTTGCTTTCTTGACTTGTAACTTGAAGTACCCTTGCCTTTGTTCGACTTTCCGAAGGATGGAGATTTGCTTGAATTACCCTTTCGAAAGTTGCGGCGAAACTTCCTTGTCAAGAGAGCGAGCTGCTTCTCAAATTCCTCCATAGAAAGGTTCTCGTCATCGTCTGAGGAGGATGTATCCGCGTCTTCTTCCTTAGTTGTTTTCAACGCATAACCTGAAGACTTAGAAGTGGATGCCTTTCCAGAAGAATTGTTAGTAGTAAATGTCATTTCATAAGTTTGTAATGAACCAACTAATTCTTCTACACGTATTTCGTCCGGGTGTTTAATAGTTTCAATGGCAGTAACCTTTGGGCGAAATCGTTCAGGAAGAGTTCTTAAGATCTTTCTTACAATCTTAAATTCTGAAATCTTCTCTCCCAGATTAGCACATGAGTTTACGATGTCTTGCAATCGTGTATAGTAGTCCGTGAAAGATTCATTTTCTGCCATTAAGATAGAGTCAAACTTGCTCGTAAGCATTTGCAGTTTCTGAATCTTCACGAGGTTAGTTCCCTCATGTGTAACCTGAAGAACATCCCAGATTTCTTTCGCAGTCTCACATGCCGAGACGCGAGAGAATTCAGTTTGAGATAAGGCATTAAAGATAGCATTAATTCCCTTGCCATTGTAAGAAGATGAATCTAACTCTTCCTTGGTCCATTTCGACCTAGGTTTTAAGGTGCGAACATCACCAATAAATTCAGTTGGATTAGACCATCCTAATTCAATTGATTGCCACACCCGTTCGTCGATGGAAATTAAAAAGGCTTTCATCCGTACTTTCCAGTACGCATAATTTGTTCCATCGAAGAACGGGGGTCGGTTGATGTTTCCACCTTCAACCATTGTTTACAACCCTATTCCCTCTCTGATACCACTTGTTGGGTTATATGTAATAAGGATCTAAATAGGGGAAAAAACACCTAGAGGGGGGTGAATAGGTGTAAACGTATAAACACTCAAAAAATCGTTGCGATAAAAACCCAATGCGGAAATAAAAAATAATACGCAAGATTTTTACGTGGAAAACTCCATCACCGGAGTAAAAAACCACGGGACCGATAACACGGCAGAAATCCACTAGAATTAAAACACGTACAAGGTGATTTATCGTACACAATTACGACTCAACCTTTTCCATACGCTCCTAGAGGATCTTCTCCGCTCGCTCCGCGACGCTTCTCGAATCCACGATCTGCGCCCAACGCCGAATCCACGGCGTCCAACGTCGAATCCACGACGTCCGACCGAATCCACGGTCTTCACCCAATAGCACCCTTCGAATCCACGAACGTGCCTCGCTCCGAATCCACGAGAGCGGTTGAACCTTGAATCCACAAGGACACGCGAATCCACGCGCCGATTTTTGGGGTAAATCGTTGTTTTTTGGGTGGTGATGATCCGCCGAATACTTAGATCAAAGATAGATCGGAAATACCATCTAAGTATTCATTAGTTTGATTCAACTCAAGATGTGAGTATGAAAACCTAGAATCAAACTAATCAATATAGATGAAGAAACATAGAGTATTCTCTAATGATTTCCTTTCTTCTCTATATGTGGATCTAGAGGCGTATATATGAAAATGACGGCTATTTTTATTTTCGGCCTCTTTTTGGATTCACCCTAGAAAAAGAGTCATAGGGTCTATTTATAGGTTAGAAACCCTAGGAAGGAGATAAGAATCAAAAACCTAACATTTCTGGAGATTTTACGGACGGCGATCCGGATCGGATTAGCTGTGATCCGGATCGTCGTAACGAGTCAGGCAATTCCAGAAAAACGAAGGTTCGGGATCCGGATCGAAGTGCTTGATCCGGATCGTTCATACAGTTCACCAAACATCAACGTTCGGGATCCGGATTGCGAAGCCTGATCCAGATCGTTCAAGGAAGATGGTAAACTCAGTGTTCGGGATCCGGATCAAGAGAGACTACGATCCGGATTGAACTGGTGTATGAACGAACCACCTTCGGGATCCGGATCGAACAACCTGATCCGGATCCTGAACATGTCCCAAGTCCAGTTTTTGATTTTTATGCAATGAAAGATTCTTCCAAGTGTTTCTACACTACAAGAAGTATTCGGATCACACAAAATCTTTAGTAAAACATACCTGATCCTTTTGAATTCTTCTTTCTTGAGATTGAGTTAAATGATCCAACTTTCTTCACCTTCAATCTTCAAGACTTGAGACTTTCACGAAACTACGCCAACTCAAATTCCATAACAAAAAGTAAAGTACATTGGGTCGAGCACTACGAGAGGCGGTGCTACAACCTGTTCTTGTTTGATTGGGGTTGTAGGCAGCAGTCTTTTGGAACCCTCGGACCCGGTAAAGGAAAGTCTAAACGGCTAAATGGGAGGGTTGAGCATATGCCACTCCCAAGTGGATTAAAGAAAAGGGCAAGTTGCCAATGGGAGGGTTGAGCAGATTTCACTCCCTAGTGAATGAGTGCCAAGGTGCTTTAAACTCATTCAAGTCGAGAGGGTTGAGCAGAGTTCACTCTCGAGGAAAAATGAGTGCCAATGTGCCTTAAACTCATTGAGGCAATGAGCAAAGAAAAGAGAAAAAGAAAAGCTATCGTTAGCCTTGGACTATCTCATCTTATGGTAGCATGACTGCCGGGCTGGGGCCCGTTGGGGCGAGGTTTTCCAAGGGGCGAGTAGCTTGAGTTAAAACACAAGAGTGTGAAAAGAATAAAGAGGTAATAGAGTGGCCTAGGTGGCCGGGTTAGTTTAACCCTGTATACAATGGCATAGTGGCCGAGTTTATGGATAGTTGCCTGGTATGGCTAGACAGAGTAGTTTTGGGTTGATGATTATACACAGATAGTGTAGTGACATATTATATGCATGTTAGCATCCTATATTGAGGTTTATAGTTTTCGTAGCAGACTATTATTATTACTTCCATTGGACCAAGTGGTGTAGGACATTCTTTCTCGGTGGTTGAACCCACTGGGAACTTTAAGTAGTTCTCACACCCTCGGGTGACCATTTTTTCAGGTTCAGATGCAGACAGCGAGGCATACGACAGGGGCAAGGGCCCAGCAGCATAGGGACCTAGTGTAGAATACCGGGATTTCGGATAGCACACCAACCTCGCAAGATGGCGTGGTGCGTAGAAATTGCCTCGAGCGTGTCCCATATGTGTTTACAGATGAGTTCGGGTCGACTCGGATCTTCGCGGAAGCCCCAGATTGATTCGGGGTTTTCCGGGCATTGTCCGCCGTTAGAGGACTGGTTTCGGGGAAGCCTCGACTTCACAGTGGAGTGCAGAAATATTGGGAACACTTGGATCAGGTGTACTTTATGATTACAGCGGAGTTCGGGAGGTTCCGGACTGACGCAGAGAACCTGAAGGCGAAAAGTGAGTTGGAACTGACAGTTTTGGAGCCGGTTTTTGGTTTGAGCACACCGGCTCCACGGTTGAGCTTTTTGAGGAGAAAAAGCTTTGAGCATGTGTATTTTCAGTTTACAGCGGAGTTCGAGAGGGCGCACGCAGCTTGGGCGGGCCGCGCGCAGGGCGCGCGCGGCACCGCAGGCCCCGCGCGGGCCGCGCGCAGCACCGCAGGCCCCGCGCGGGCCGCGCGCAGCGTTGCGTGCCGCGCGGCTAGCCCTCGCGCGCCACGCTGCGGAGCGCCGCGCGGCAAGGGCCAGCGCCGCGCGGCTGAGCCCCAGCGCCGTGTGGCAGGGGCCAGCGCCGCGCGGCGGGCCCAGCGCCGCGCGGCATGCTTGCTGAAGCCGCGCAGGCCGCGGCTTGGTGGCGCGCTGCAGCGAAGTGCGCATGCAGTTTTCGCGCGGCGTGCGGCGTTTTCGTCGGCCGAGGGCTGGTGTTGACGGCGACCATGTGGTTGGCCGTGTTTTTGCTAATTTTTGGTTTTTCCCTGTTCTTTTCTTGCAGATGGTGCTTCCTTGATGGGAGTTGAGCTTTGGGCTGCTGCTAAGGGGCTTGTAGAGGGTTGTATGGAGTGAGGATTTTACTGTGTGATGGAGCTTTGGCAGATGGTGTTTTTTAGTGTGCATTTGGAGCCTTATGTGTACTGTGGGTGAACAGGGTGTGTGTGTGGCCTTATGTGAGTGTGGAGAGGGTGTATGTGGATGGTTGGAGCTTCAGAGTTGGTTGTGAGTTTATATGTTTAATTATGATGGAATTAAATTATGCACATTGGTAGTGTGTAAGGGTGGTATTAAGGGATTGTGTATATGTGATCTTGAATTATTATGTACATGTGAGCATAATGTTGGAGATGTGTATTAGGACTTTTGTGTTTGTGAGTGTGGTGGAATTGTAATGGACAAGTCTGGGCAAGTGCTTAATATTGGAGCTTTAGGAGGTTACTTATTTTATTGTGAGCACCGAGTGGCTGCAGGTGGACATGCGATAGCGTGGGAATGTTCCCGTTTTTCCGGGGGTTTTCCGTGGTTCGTGGCAATGTACGAGCTCGCGCGGCGCGGTTTCCGAATTTTCGCCAGTTTGAGGTTCCAGCACTTCACCGACTTCAGCAATTGCCTGCGGAAAGCATTCCAGGTGGGTTGGATTTTCTCCAAAATTTATGGAATGCCCTCTAATGCTTCTGTAAGCATATTGATCATGTTTAGCTTATTTATCATATATTGATCATGATTAGCTGAATTATTATATATTGATAAATGTGATAGTTGCCTAGAAAATTATAGAATGACTTTCTTGATCCCTAGACATTTTTAGTATAAGCTAGAGGTTATTTGACACTAGACTGCATGTTCATTTGAGATCCAGGCTGCATCTGGACCTTCATATATGTTTAGTGCCCCGTTTTAAGTAAAACTCCATTTTAAAAAGGGTTTTTAACTATTGAGAACACTATGAATGGTCCAGATTGTTCGAATTGATTGTATACTCGTGCCGAGGGCCGAGTAGTTTTTTTTAGAGCATTGTGAGATGACTTTCTAGTGTCATGAGAGAGATTTAGCATTTTTCCAGTTCGGGGGCGGAAGCTATGGGCGGCTACGCCTGTAGCCTGTTCTTGTTTGATAGGGTTGTAGGTGGTAGTCGTTCAGAATTTCCAGGCCTCCCGTGTGAGAAATTGGGAACTTATTTTCCCTGTTTGGTTTACTCTAGATCTTGGGTCGTGTTCTGATTTAGTGGTGGAGGTAGTTCTCCCACTTAGTTTTGAGGATATTTGGGGTTCTGGCAAATCGAGTCGCGGAGGTTTCCGACTCAGCCATGGTCGTGCATTATCAGATTGAGTCGTTGAGGGTTCTCCGACATAGCTGTGAGAGCGTTTTGGCTATTCATGTTTGAGTCGAGGTTCTTTTTCCGACTGAGTTGTGCTTTGAGCTTTGAGATACCGATCTGTTTGATCGAGGATTATAGCCTGCTGAGCCTGGCATTTTATGCCAGTTATGAGATACTTGAGATACTTGAGTTCGCGGGGTCGCTCCCCGCGAGCTACGCTCCGGATGCGATGATGATACCGAGCCTGACGAGGCTGCGATGTGATTACTGAGATAGTCCTTGAGGGACATCCTACGTAAGACCAAGTCCTGTTTGGGCGTAGTGGCAGTAGATGAGCGCAGGTTTGACTTTGACTGGTCCAAAGAGGGACAGTCAATGAGATTTGGGTGATTTGTGTGAGTGAGTTTCATTTCATGTTCATAGATGAGATTTCCTTTAAGCATAGTACTTGAGGCATATTATTAGTGAGGATGTATGCATAGCAAGATCAGAGTAGAGTCTTCTTGAGCATGATGTTGGTATATGCTATCTGTAGTTCCTTTCCTGCTTTCAGCTTTTATCTAGCTATCTGCATACCTATCTGTTGTGCCTCCAGTAGACTTAGTGGGCATACCGTGGAGATTGGGACGGTACCCACTGGGAACTACCTTTGCAGTAGTTCTCACACCCGCTGCGGTGACAGGTTTCCTGAGGTTGCTGTTCCGGCTTAGCTCGCGCGGAGACAGCTGATCGAGGTGAGGACGTGGCCATTTAGTTCCTTACCAGCACTGAGAGTCAGAGGTAGATGTACCCTGTATTGTTTTGTTTACACTTTTGTACTGGACATTCTGAGAGATCAGTGAGGATATCATGTACTTTTTATAGCTGAGAGACTTTGTATTGAGCTTTTATTTATATCAGATGTTCAGTGGATTTCTGTAGCTATTAGTTCTTTATCAGATCTGATACATGTTTTAGCTATAGATCTGACTTGCAGGGTAGACGCTTCGTCTGTACGGCAGTTTCCGTACAGATGGCGGATCTGTTGGCGAACCCGGGTCGCAGTTTCGACCCCGGGGCGTGACAGATTAGGGTGGTATCAGAGCCTAGGTGTATAGGTCATTGAGGACTTAGAGACCCTAGGCTATTGGTTGGACAGTAGGGTGACTGTCGTGAGAGACGTGACTTTAGCGAGAGTCCTGATTGAGTTGTACCTCCCCCAGAGGATTGGGGCGAGTGATCTTACATGTTATTTCTCTAAAGATGATTATGTTGGCTGCAGACAACATAATGCTTTAGAATGGTTAACATGTTATAGACTTTCTCTTGATTGGGTCGAAAGAGTTTTGGTCCTAATGTTTGTTCTGTTGCAGTGATTTCCGATGCTTCCGAGACGCCATGCAGCGGCGAGGGCGTGTTTGACCTTGGATGAGGAGTCGAACAGCGGGAGGCTAAATGGATAGAGCAGAGCGAGGTCTGAAAGTTACAGGCCCAAGTAGCCAGACGTTTGAGGCGATGCGGCGCCAGGAAGAGAACATGGAGCGCGTGATGCGCACGCTTGGGCTGAGAGCATCTTTCGGGGTATCGCCAGTAGTACCTCCGGCCGCGACATCGTCGACTTCGACCCAGATCGCACCGTTGTTAGTGCGGGAGCAGCGAGAGTTTGCTGACCGGTTGTTTTACTCTATCCAGTTCCATTCCCTGTGGATTTCGGGACAGAGTTGGAGCCTTGGGAGGTCGGAAACCGGATTCTGCTAAGGAAAGTTATTAGAAGATTTGTTCATCCAGGAGAAGTATCAGGGCGCTTGGTCGTGCAATTTGGATAGGGATGCCGAGAGCTGGTGGCGTCGAGTTCGTCCTGTTGGACCACCGGGAGCACAGTTGATGACCTGGGACGAGTTTCTGCGACGGTTGAGCAGTGTACCCCCATGTCGCCCAGGATGAGGATTAGAGGTTGATTATGTTTGAGAGGGGACTGCATCTGGATGTCTATCTCTTTGTGCATTCTCGGCGAGTGCCGACCTTAGATGCAGCGATTGTGCAGGTTCGATGGATTGACCGAGGATCACTTATCACGTCCAGGAGGGACGTTGAGCGAGGGACCAGCTCCAGTGAGAGACGTCCAGCATTGTCGGATTTTGGGATAGTTGAGTGGATCAGGTTGCCATGATTCCAGTCTCAGGATCATGTGTCTCAGAGGAGACAGAGACCTGGAGGTTCTCGGCAGTTGAAGCACCAGTAGCAGTGTCAGGACATTTCAGGCAGAGTATCCCTACGTAGTGCACTTGGATTTGCCGCTTGCGACGGCACCCCCACTACCCCTTCTGGATGAAGAGGTTCATCCGACTTACCGGTAGGCTGACCGAGCAGCGACGCCGAGACAGATAGAGCGATGGCCACCAGCATCTAGTGAATGAGTTTGTACTGCCGGCTGGAGGGCGCCAGGATAATGGGTCATGTTCTACCAAGCGTGGACTTTCTTATAGTCGTCGGAGTTAGAGCATGTTGATGCCGGTACCGCTTGTGTGTGTTCAGTAGAGCAGGGGTAGCTTCATGTGAGCCAGAGATGGACTGTTGGTCTGTACACGTGAGGATCAGGTTCCAGATCACGTTTAGCACATGGATGAGTGTTGCCAGTCCCGCCAGAGTAAGTAGGACATTCGATTTGATTCCTTGAGTTTTAGTCCTACATCAGTTTTGAGGTGTTGTTATGGGTTTGGATAGAGTTTGTTTATCCCAATGCTATGCTACCATGGATGGCCGAGAGAGGACTTTGACCCTCCGTGGACCTGGTCAGGAGGAGTGTGTTGTAGAGGGAGTTAGGCCACGGCAGAGTGGAGTCATGGTCGTATCACGTTGCTAGCGACTGTAGAGGAAGTGCTTATGGCGGCACCGGGACTAAGGAATATCTTTATCGCCCGTGTGATCCCGGGTAAAAGTTTACCTGATCTGTTATTGAAGCCGCCGCTTAGTGAGATTGAGGTAATGATTGTCGTGGATTTCGAAGCTGCGCTGATTATGGTAGCACCTATTGGTGTATCACCTGTGAGACAGAGAGTGGGAGCTGATAGTTCAGCTGCGGGATTTGATGGATCGAGAGGTCTGTGTGACCGAGTACCACATCGTGGGAACACGACAGTGAGGATCCGAGAGATGGATACTTGAGTATGATGCCACACCGTGGATACACGGTGGTGATGCCACGCCGATTGGTGCACGGCAGTGATGCCACGTTGTGAATACACAACGGTGAGAGTTCTTTCATGGTTCGAGTACAGACAGACTCGGAATGTGTTACAGCAGATGCTCATTTGTGAGGCAGGTATCTTTTTGGAACCATGCAGCCGAGGGCTGTGCCCCGTAAGTGATCGGAACCCGGTAGGGGCATTATGAACTTGCAGTGCGGTCAAATGGATCGACTAAGGCCCTGCCGCTTTTAGGATTTGTGGGATTGTGTGTTCCAGCTGAGGATGATGCCAGCATTGATGTGGATGATTGCCGGTGGTCAGAGATTACTCGAGATATAGGATTGATTCTTCTAGTATTATCCCGGCGAGGACATTTGGTTAAGCACACCTTGTTTAAGCAAGTGGTGCAACCTTGGATTGAGGTAACTGTTCAGTGGATGCCACCGTTGGAATTGTGGAATATGGAGTGTTAGTGAAGACAGGAACAACTCCAATGCCCTCTCTCATTTTCTCTTTATGCCGAGGCTTGACGAACTGATCGACGATTTCGGAAGGCCACTCCAGAAATGGAAAAGAGTGCCGGAACCTATTCTTGTTTGATTGGGGTAAAGGCACTCGCCATTCGGGATTTTCGAACTTTTCGCCGTTGCCGGCTGGTTTTCAAAAATCGAGAGTTAGGGGATTGGGGAATGATCCTAAGGTTGGGTTCTTTCTTATTGATGGATACGAGAGCGTATTCCGAGTTTAAGCCGTGGGTGGCTATTTGGGTAGCGAAAGAGTTATCAGTATTCTGAGAAATGTATGGATTTGATCCCCCGCATTTTATGCCAGTTATAGCCTGCTGAGCCTGGCATTTTATGCCAGTTATGAGATACTTGAGATACTTGAGTTCGCGGGGTCGCTCCCCGCGAGCTACGCTCCGGATGCGATGATGATACCGAGCCTGACGAGGCTGCGATGTGATTACTGAGATAGTCCTTGAGGGACACCCTACGTAAGACCAAGTCCTGTTTGGACGTAGTGGCAGTAGATGAGCGCAGGTTTGACTTTGACTGGTCCAAAGAGGGACAGTCAATGAGATTTGGGTGATTTGTGTGAGTGAGTTTCATTTCATGTTCATAGATGAGATTTCCTTTGAGCATAGTACTTGAGGCACATTATTAGTGAGGATGTATGCATAGCAGGATCAGAGTAGAGTCTTCTTGAGCATGATGTTGGTATATGCTATCTGTAGTTCCTTTCCTGCTTTCAGCTTTTATCTATCTATCTGCATACCTATCTGTTGTGCCTCCAGTAGACTTAGTGGGCATACCGTGGAGATTGGGACGGTACCCACTGGGAACTACCTTTGCAGTAGTTCTCACACCCGCTGCGGTGACAGGTTTCCTGAGGTTGCTGTTCCGGCTTAGCTCGCGCGGAGATAGCTGATCGAGGTGAGGACGTGGCCATTTAGTTCCTTACCAGCACTGAGAGTCAGAGGTAGATGTACCCTGTATTGTTTTGTTTACACTTTTGTACTGGACATTCTGAGAGATCAGTGAGGATATCATGTACTTTTTATAGCTGAGAGACTTTGTATTGAGCTTTTATTTATATCAGATGTTCAGTGGATTTCTGTAGCTATTAGTTCTTTATCAGCTCTAATACATGTTTTAGCTATAGATCTGACTTGCAGGGTAGACGCTTTATCTGTACGGCAGTTTCCGTACAGATGGCGGATCTGTTGGCGAACCCGGGTCGCAGTTTCGACCCCGGGGCGTGACACCTAGAGGGTCTAGCAGAGGTACCATTTTTATATCTCTTGAGTGAACCTTGTATGGTGAGGAAATAATGTAAAAGAATTGTAATAATTTTAATTGCAAGTTCAGAAATGTAAAGTGTAATAAATTTATTTATGGTTCACTCTTGTATGCTTTCATTTCCGCTTAAACTGTTTGTTTATTAAATGAAAGTTTTAAATTAGTAGTGATTTTTAGTACTCTGATATTGTGCTTCCGCATACACTTGTTGTATCATTATGGATGTTACTGTTCCTTTCTGGTAGTGAAGGGTCATACCCGATTGGCGGGTCTGTTGGCGTGCCCGAACCGACCAAATTGGCAGACTCGGGGCGTGACAGATTAGAGTGGTATCAGAGCCTAGGAATAGTCCTAGGTGGCTAGCAAACCTTAGCTAGACCCTAGGGATTAGCACGAGAGAGTGTGTGGATTGTTGGGCGAAAGTATTTGATTGGTTATTGTTGTTCCCAAAAAGGATATTGGGACTGATCGAGGGTGACGAGCTTTCATTCTTCGGATATTACGTTGGCGGCCGACAACGTAATGTTGGAGATGAAAGGGAGTACCCTCTTAAACTTTCGCATGATTGGGTCGACGAGCCTTTTTGTCGGTATATAGATTGCGCATTGTTCAAATGGCTAAAATTTGGGTTGATTATTTTGTGTGGTATGCATGTCAGCGATGATACCACGTTGGGAGACGCATCTGTTTGACTCGAGTCACGAGAGGGCTCTGGGTCAAACAAGGTACACGAGCTGCGACATCAGCGGCCGCACTTGTTGGTGTGGTCCAGCAGCAGATCAAGCTTCTGCCGTCAAGCGAAAACTTCCCGCCGACAGGCAGACTGATCCCGACGCCTAAGGGCGGCGTCAAAGTGACAGTCGGAGCAGATAGATAGGCTCGAGTGGCTGATAACGCAGCAAGCTGAGGCTGTATAAATGACGTATGAGTATACGGCATCGCCGCATGTAGGGGCGACAGTAGGGAGAGTGGCAGTGGCCGCCGAACTATTATCGGCGCACCCTGCACTTTCAACATAGGGTGTTATAAGCTTGTGTCAGCTAGTTTGCTGGCAAAGTGTGGTTAGTAAGGTACAGCGAGGGACCGACTCACGAGGTAATGGTGATCGCTATGTTGCGAGAACCAAGTAAATATGTCCTAAGGGTTAGGGCAAGAAAGATTTGTAGGCCAGGCAGGGGAATTCGCCCCTGATGACGGTATTGACCGTGTGGCGTTGATTGTGGCTGAGTTGCCGCGTAGTAGTGTTGGTGAGGCCTGGAGTAGGCTTCAAGATGCGAGGATCTCTCGATAGAGCGAGAGTTTTTATGGCGTCGTTCTGATGGATCGGTGTAGTGGCAAGAGTTGCCACCGCAGGGTTCGCGTGTTAATCACCAGAGTTGGTGAACAGTTATTGTGGTGCCTCGACCCAGTTGGGAGAGGTGTACAAGAACCATAGGTGTGCTTAAGCAAATCGCTTAACACTGGATTTTTGCGATTTAGCGTGGGGGCATAGGATGCCCAACCGTTTTGGTGCTCGCGGAGCACGAGTACTGTTCAGCTAGGGAGAGCTGGTTAGGTGGCACATTAGCTTTTGCCCAGTGTGGCCAGAGTCGATAGAGAGTTCGGGTCGTGGGTTGATGACTAGTTAGTTGGTTTTTGCTCAGTGGAGCGTAGTGGTCGCGTGGCGACGATTAGCGGGTTCGCTTGGGGACGATCCGTGCCTGGACCATGTTTGTGGACTGTGGGCCTGTAGCCCAGTGGGCAGGCGCAGTCGGCTGTGAGAGACAGCGGCCCGAGACCTGAGGGCGGGGCATGATAGAGATTTGGTCGGGGCGGTAGTCCGAGCGATGACCCGGGAATGTGGAATGCCACGTGTGAGCATTGAGGTTGTTAGCACACTGAGAGTGTAGATGTGACCGGGTCGTAGGGCTAGT
This sequence comes from Tillandsia leiboldiana, assembly GCA_029204045.2. Taxonomy (NCBI): domain Eukaryota; kingdom Viridiplantae; phylum Streptophyta; class Magnoliopsida; order Poales; family Bromeliaceae; genus Tillandsia; species Tillandsia leiboldiana. Next base: position 10,983,229 of record CM055065.1, read on the forward strand.
GATGGTTGAGATGTTGTAGCTCCTAGTGGGAGTGTTGGTGCGGTAATCCTAAGTGGGGATCTACCGTATGACGATAGGGTCCGTTTGTGTAAACTAGAGTTATTGCACGGTGTCAGGTTAGAGGTTTGGCTATAGGCCTATATTAGACCGTGGTCTGTGGACCTATTAGTAGTTCGAAATAAGCGGGTTAGCTGATAACTCGTGGACTTAGAGAGCTAGTAGCGTGTGGAATAGCTGAGAACACGTGGATTGGCCTTTTGCCCTCCACATCAGGTAAAGGAGCGGCAGGGAAAATGCGATAAATGTAATCGGTTGCAGATGCAGCCTCGTTATGGAAAAAAGATGGCGGAATTAATGAGGAATTTCGCAAGTAAAGATTGGGTCATTCGTGACAATTGAGGGAGAAAGTGCTCGACTATGTCTTTCACCTACTTAGTGAAAGTAGCCAGACACAGGGTCTGAAATTTCCCTAAGTGGAGATAGGGATCCACGAATGAGCTGTTCGTGTAGTTTTGGTGAGCCCAGCGTTTAGGGGCATAATCCCTCTTATTCAATCAATTTTGAATTGAGATGCGATTTAAGTTTCGCGGACAAAACTCTTTTAAGGGGGGTAGAATGTAGTGTACCAGATCTTGGTATATTAGCAAGTATAAATAAAAATGGTAGGAAATACCATTTTTATTGAGCTTAGAAAGGTAAAGAGTGATTTGGAAGTGAACTGGGCCAAAATCGGATTAAAAATGAGAGATTTAGAATTTTATTTGAAAAAGGGGGCCCAGATTTTTAGCGGAAAATTCACAGTGGTGCGTGTGCGAATTTCAGATTGGGCTGTACTTCCGGGTACCCGAAATTCTCTGTAGCTGGGCCCGATTTACCGTAGCGAGGCAGGCACTCATTTCGAGATGGACACGTGTTTCGAGGTGCGTGTGCAAACTTTGAGACGAACATTTATTTTGTGATGTGCGGGTCCCGATGCGATGGCACGCGGCTCGAGGCGCGATGGCATACTGCCCAAGGCGCGCAGCAGGCGCGCGCAGAGAGGCGCGCGGTCTTGCTCGGGTCAACGCCGGGGCCGCCATGTGGCAGGCCCCCATTGGCGCCCGCGCGGACGCGGGAAGCTTCCGCGCGGGGGCGCGCGCCCGTGTGGCGCGCGGTGTACCGCGCCCGTGTGGCGCGCGGTGTACCGCGCCCGCGTGGCGTAGGGGGGGCGCGCGCCTGGGGCTAGTGCGCGTCCGCAGGAGAGGTGGACCGCCATGTGGCGGGCCCCCATTGGGAGGTTCCGTGTGGTTGGTCCAACGGAACACCCGCCCCTCTTCTTCCTCTTCTTTTCTTCCTTCTCCAAACCGCGCATCCACCTTCTCTTTTCTCCCTTTTCTTCTCCAACCGAGCACAAGAGAGAGAGAGGGAGGGGATTTCGTGGGGTGCAGCGGCGTGCCGTGGACCCCGTGGAGCGCGCAAGGGGTTCCAAGGAGCCGATTGATCGCGTGAACAAGCGTTGGGCGGCGCTACGCTGTCGAGGTAGGTCCCGCATGTTGTTTCGCGGTATTTTTGGCACAGTTTGAGTTTCCTTTTTGAATGTGGATTTGACCCCTATGCCGTTGTGCGTGTTAGGGACAGAGTTTTACTGTACCGTTTGCTTCGCGGACTGTCACGGGCATTTTGGGTGCGCTTCGTTTTGCGTGCAAGCTTGTGGAAGGCATGCACCGTTTTACTTGTGGACTCGACGAACGTGCGCTGTTTTGGGCGCAAACTCGAAAAGCGTGCACCGTTTTGCGTGCAACGTTGAAAAAGGAACGTGCACCGTTTTGCGTGCCAATCCGAGGTACGTGCTCTGTTTTGCGTGCAAGTTGGATTATCGTGCACCGTTTTGCGTGCAGACTCTAATGTTGCGCACCGTTTTGCGTGCAGGGCTAGAAGAATGTGCACCGTTTTGCGTGCAACTCTACAGGAAAGCGTGCACCGTTTTGCGTGCAGATTTGAGATACGTGCATCGTTTCGCGTGCAGGTCGAATTGATGCGCGCCTTTTTGCGTGCAGGCTGAAATGGCGCGCACCGTTTTGTGTGTGGATTTTAATAACGTGCACCATTTTGCGTGCATGTTTTGAGGACGTGCACCATTTTGCGTGCGGACTCGAGGGATGTGCATCGTTTTGCGTGCAAGCTCGAGGGAATAAGAGGAATCGCGCGGAGACCAATTGCAAGTGTCTACAAGCAATTGGGTACACCACAAGGTGGGGGATTCTGCCGAAATTGGGTGACCTCTCCCCTTGCTCCTTTGCTTTTGGATTTAGAAGCATGATAGTAACCTTCTAGAGGCGTTAGGTAATTATGATTAAGATTGCATGTATAGATGGACACAGATGAAAAGTGCAACTGTTGGTTGCCAAAGATAGATGATAAATGTTCATGTGTAGATGGACACAGACGAAAAGTGCAACTGTTGGTTGCCAAAAAGGAGATGATCAATTTGCATGTGTAAAAGGACTTAGGAGAATAATGCAATTCTTGATTTATCTAAATAGATGATAATTGCATGCGTAGAGGATAAATATTATTTTATGATAGATATGAAAATAATGGCATGCGTAAAAGTGGATAATCATGTGATGACTGTGATCATGTTAGGGTACAACCCTAGGAAGTATGTGACATAAGGGAAAAGAATATGTTGGTAGTAAGACTAGGAGAAAATCTAGATTCAGGGTTTACTGAGTGGCATCAAACTTATGAGTTATCCTAGGATTGAACGAGTGGCATTGTCTTAGGAGATAACCTAAGGACATTGGATAGAGTGATCAACATAAAGTCAAGGAACTCTAGGATGAGCATGGCATGGAACTTAGGTAAAGGATACCTAAGGTGAACTAGAGGAGTTTAAACTCACAGATAAATAATTAGAGTCAGTGTAACTCTAAGTTAAAAGTGGAACAGGAAAATAGAGTTAAGATAACTCTAGGATTTAGTGAGGAATCAGGAAAAAGGGGATGAGATCCCAAGGGTAAAGAATTAAACAAATATAACCCTATAAAGTCATAGGATGTCTGGGCAAATGGACAATAACTTTAACTTTAATCTGAGTTAAATAAATGAAAGAGAAATGTTTAGGAGTCCAGGAGACTCTCTAGTTACCCGTGAGGCAAGACCTAGGGTAAGGGATGAATTAATGAAAAAAGAAAAAGCTAAAAGTGACTTAATAAGCAACCAAATTGGCAGACGCGTGACAGACCCGGTGGATCCGGCGTGGACCGCGGCCCACGGTTCCCGCCGTGGACCGCGTCGCCACGCGGCGCGCCGCGATTGGCGGGCGCGCGTGCGCCGTGCGCGCCGGGTACGGAGCAGCTGACGTGGCGCGCCGAGCGGGATTCGGGCGCGCACAGTTGCGGGCCGTGGGCCGGATTCGGGTGCCCGAATCTGGCCCCCGAATCTGGATCCATGTGTGAGTGGACTTGGACCTATAAATACCCCCTTCTCCTCTTTCTTTTGGGTTTTTTGGGCTTTCTGGACCACTTCTCCGAGAGAGCCCTATAGGAAGGTTGTTCCCCTTTATGTTTTTGATCTTGTGGTGGATCCCCTGGATTTTTGGAGGCTCAGCAGCGGCGATCTTGGTTTTCCAGTGCGCCTCGACGTTTCCCATTTTCGGCCCGTTTTCGTCGCAGTTCAGTCGGAAATTTCCTATGCGTAAGCCAGGAGGAATTTTTGGGTGATTTCTGCGACAGCGTGTTCCTAAGAGGTAAGGCTTCGATTTTCGTGTTGATTGCTTTGCTCCGTTTTGAACTTTTGGCATGGTTCCCGAGGCACTTTTGACCCCCCTGTTTGTTGTGTGGTTTTTGGACAGCACCGGTGTATTTCGTTGATATCTTCGCGCTTGGACATCGGATTGAGGCGTGCCAATACTCGATTTTTATTTACACATCGCAAGGAACGTCCTCGTATTTTTCTTGGAATTTTTTGAGTGTTCCCCGAAGGTGAAAATCCTACTTTTTCAGGGCAAAGTTCTACAGATTTTATACTTGGGATTTTTGAGGTGGTCACCTTGTCGATTTTGTAAGTTGACCTACAAAACTCGGTTTGAGACGTACAGGTACTTGTTTCGAAGAGCTCGTCGCGACGATCACAGCGGTATTTTTGTTGGATTTTTCAGAGTCCCTCCTTTAGGTGAAAATAGAGCCTTTTCTTGACTGAATTTGGGACAATGGTTGATTGTTTGTTTAATCGGGTACCGATTGGTATTTTTGCAGTTGTTGCGGCAGGCGACGTATTCTTGGGCGTGAGCACTTTGGGATTTGGATTTAGCAATTGAGGTGGGTGGTTATTGTATCCCTCTCTTTTGGTATGCTCACTAGGAATATCAGAATAACCCGATGTTAGAAAATGTTGAACAAATATTGATAAACCTTGCATGCAAAAAGGGACCACATAATTGATAGTCTATCCATGTAATTAAGATATTGGTATTTGGACATGATCATTATACCATAATCACTCCTATTAAAATATGTATTTATCTGGCATAGCATGAGGAGTTATATGTTAGTACTTGGAGATTATGCAAATAGAGATCATCACTTGAGAAATTAGTGTTGGAGCTCGTTTCTGTATCATAACTATTCATGTGAATAGATTAGTATATTGGGACATTACGATTTATTATATGTGAGCGATTGGTGGACGCTTTTCCTTCTTTCTAGATGAGGACATTTGCATGCTTGTATGGACATCTATATAGGCCACTATTTACTACTACACTATCATTGGGATTTGACTTAGGAGAAACCATGTTGTCACCTCTTCTCCTTTCATTGTGATACTTGGGGTATTGCTCGGGTTGAGCAGGGTTGTAGGATAGTGTAGCCGGGTTAATTTGTTGAGTGGGTTCGTCATACTAGATTGGGGTTTTGGGTTATTGCGGCAACCGCGGACATTGGGCGGTTGACCGGATGTTTACTTATGCATCAAATTGGGGATAGGATTCCTCTAGTGGATGGAGTTTCCCACTTATTGATTATTATCGCATTGATTGGGGGTTCGGGTTATCTTTAGTGGAGGGTTTTTCCCACTTCGATCAGAGTCGTGATCCAGTCCTGCTATATTGAGATACTTGACAGAGACACTTGTGATACTGATGACAGAGTTACTTTACTCGTGTGGGTCGCTCCCCTCGAGTGCCACTCCGGAGTAGGCTTTAGACCGTGACGGGTACCGGTCCATCTGATTTGGATTTCGAGCCTTGTGTGCTGGTCCCTTGGGATTTCGAGCCTTGTGTGCTGGTCCCCTACTGAGTTCTTGAGTTCGATAGCAGAGCAGGCAGTACCAGTGGTTACTGGTCCATCGATTGGGTCTTTTCAGACAGATAGTTTTACTGATGCATGCATTCAGTTACTCTTTTCGTTATTGCATTTAGAGGCATATTAGTGGTAGCTTTTCTTTATCGGCAGTTTTATTTGCTTACCACCTTACTCCTTTTCTTTTGCCTCTAGTAGACCTAGTGGGCATGTCAGAGTTGAGGCTTAACCCGCTAGGGGAGGCTACTGTTTCTATAGTAGTTCTCACCCTTATAGTCTTCTTCTTTGTTTCTCCCTTTGTTTTGCAGAGTCTTCTGCGGTAGTTGCTGGGCCATCAGCAACAGATCGAGGTAAGAGGATGGCGGACTAGATAGAGAGTCCACCCGACGGTAGCTAGCTGGACTTTTGTTGTACCCCTATCTTCTCAGATAGTTTTTATTGTACTCTCTTTTAGGTCTGGCTTTAGCCAGCTGGTTGTATATTTGTGGTGAGCTGGGAGAGTACTTGTATTTATTTACAGTTGCTCTTTACTTTATTTCCAGCTTTGGTCTGAGATGTAGTAGTTTTAGTTCAGCTCTGATTTTATGCTCTATTATTTTTATCTCTTATATCTGAGCAGGTTGCCGACGCTTCGTGTACGCGGGAAATACCGTGTGCACGACGGATCTGTAGACGGGCCCAGGTTCTGGTTTACACCCGGGGCGTGACATAGTAGCTGTAGAGTTATTTTCCAACTCCTTTCCTTTCAGTACTACATTTGTTACTTTATGCCTCTAGTAGACTTAGTGGGCAGACCATCGGGCTTGGTGGCGGCACCCACTGAGAACTACTGTGGGATGTAGTTCTCACACCCGTCGTGGTGTATTTTTTCCCCAGGGACCCCTTCTCCAGTTCCTGTTGCTCTAGTTGCTGATCCTTCAGACCGAGGCGAGGGAGTCGCGAGCTAGTTCCCCACCCGTCTTTGGAGTATAGCGGTGCCCCCTTTTTGGAGATTTGTAGTGCAGTCAGTAGGTTAGTTTTATTTCCACTTTTGAGAGACATTTGTATTGTGAGGATCTGACTTGTACTGAGAGCCTGTACACTGATGTATTATTGGGTTTACCTCCCTGTTTAGTTTTGGTTATTGTTTTCTGAAGATATTGTATATGATCGTATTTGGGAGATGGATATTGTATCTTTATTTCCAGTTGTACAGTGATTGGATTTTAGTTTTTCAGTAGTTTACTTTTCAGCTCTGATATCTGTATAGCTATAGTATCCTTCTTTTTGCAGGTTAGACACTTCGTCTATACGGGGTTCACCGTATGGGCGGCGGATCTGTTGGCGGGTCCGGGTCGCAGTTTCGACCCCGGGGCGTGACAAGAGTGGAGCGCAAAAGTTCAAAGTTGAAGGCCTACCTCTCATGAAGCTCCCGAACCAAAAATTGGCTGAAAACTTCAAGGATTCAGCTCGAAGGAGCCCGCGGACGAAGCATCGACGGAAAAGATCGGTGTCGAAGAAGCATCGAAGCTCGCAGAGTTGGGGAGAAAAAAAAAGAAACGGTGTCTAAAAATCCTCCAGGATGCCAAATCGCGAAGAAGATGTTAAGGATTTTGTTTTGGCGTATTTCGTGAAGTGGTATAAGTCTTGAAGATTGAGGATGAAGAATTGTGGATCAATTACACCAATCTCAAGAAGAATGGATTCGGAATGATCAGGTACGTTTAACTAAATAATTTTGGTGACCTGAATACATTTGAGTAGTTTAGAAACACTTGGATAAGTTTTCATTGCGTAAAAATCAAAAACTGGACAAGTTGGATGTTCAGGATCCGGATCAGACCAATCCAGTCCGGACCCCGAACATAGTTTAGTCATGCGATTTTCCAGTCCGGACCACCCCTGTTCCAGTCCGGACCCCGAACATTAATTTCTGCAAAATTGCATGAACAGTCCGGACCTCCCCTGTTTTAGTCCGGACCCCGAACTGTGTTTTTCAGAAAACCTTCTGAAAAAGACGACAGTCCGGATCAGACTTAATCCAGTCCGGACCGTCGTGCGGGAAAAATTCTGTTAAAGTCAGTTTTTTATTCTTATCCCCTACCAAAGGTTTCTAACCTATAAATAAACCCTAATTTCATCTTTTAGGGTAACCGGGAATTAATCGAAAAATTGATTAAGTAAAATTATAGAAAAATCCACAAATATAGAGAAGAAAGGAAAACACGATTAAACTTATGTTTCTTCATCTATATTGTTCACTTTGATTCTAGGATTTTCAAACACCTATTTTTCATAGAATCAAATTGAAGAATACTTAGATGGTATTTCCTTGTCTATCTTTGATCTAAGTATTCGGAGGATCATTACCAAACAAAACAACGATCTATCTAGAATCGGCGCAAGGATTCGCGTGGCCTTGTGGATTCAAGGTGTGATCGCTCTCGTGGATTCGAAGCGAGGCGCGTTCGTGTGATCGAGGCGTGCCGTATTGGTGAAGACCATGGATTCGGTTGGACGTCGTGGATTCGACGTTGAACGTCGTGGATTCGACGTTGGACTTCGTGGATTCGAAGTTGGACGCAAATCGTGGATTCGAGGCGCGTCATGGAGCGAGCGGAGAAGATCAACTAGGAGCGTATGGAAAAGGTTGAGTCGTAGGTTTACGGTAAATCACCTTGTACGTGTTTTAATTCTAGTGGATTTCGCCGTGTTATCGGTCCCGTGGTTTTTTACTCCTGTGACGGAATTTTCCACGTAAATCTTGCGTACTTTATTTATTTTTCGCATTGGGTTATTTTTACGCAACGATTTGGTGTGATTATTGTTTTCACCTATTCACCCCCCCTCTAGGTGGTTTTTCCCCTATTCAGATCCATATAATCCATAACCCACAGAAGAGTCGTAGAGGAATCACCCTGTCGAAGGAGGCCTCAAAAAAGTTTCCAAAAACCCCTCAAAAGCTGCCCAAGAAGGGCTTTTTATAGCCGAAATCCCAAAAAAAGCCATCTCGGATTCGGGTTGCGGATCCGGGTGCCCGGATCTGCACAGTGCGGCACCCGGACGCGTGGCACGCATCCGAGCCACTTCTGCGTAGCGCCTGGAAGCGCGGGATGGCACCACGCATACCACGCCCGCGCTCTGCGCCCCCCGTGCACGTGCGTTGGTTGGCGCCGTCCAATCGGGACGCGCCACGTGACTAGGCGCGGTCCACAGCGGGGTGCACGCGGCGCTGATTGTGTCGTGTCCTGTGCCGCCGCCCGACCAACCACAGGCCGCCACATGTCCCCGCCCGCCTCCTCACTGGTCCCGGTGCATGCGCAAGTAGGTCGTGGACCGGCCCCACTTCAAAAATCGGCCTATTAGCCAATTTTGTCCGGAAATAGCTATTTTTCGCTGTTTTCGCGCGCTGAGTCCGTTTTTGGCGTCCGTTTGACGCACAACGCACTTGATACACCAAAAATATGTGTTTTCTCATCGCCGACCACACAGTCAAGACACATGGGACATCGGGACACCACACTTTATTAAATTAAAAAGTATTATATGTAAGAGTTAGGGTTTGATACATGTTGTATATGAGCAAACCTAGGATTTAGCCCAAAATAGTGTAAAAAATGAAAAAAAAAACTAAGGTTTTAGCCTTATAATTGTATGAGTAAGAAAAATCTAGATGTAGGTTACTCTTGTATGGCAATGGACTTAGAAAAAATATAGGTCAAAATGTGTGGCATTGAACTTAGGAAAAACCTAAGATGAGAATCGTAGAGTTTTAATATAGAGTCAATGAACTCTAGGTTAGAGATACGTGTTGTATATGAGCAAACCTAGGATTTAGCCCAAAATAGTGTAAAAAATGAAAAAAAAAACTAAGGTTTTAGCCTTATGAGTAAGAAAAATCTAGATGTAGGTTACTCTTGTATGGCAATGGACTTAGAAAAAATATAGGTCAAAATGTGTGGCGTTGAACTTAGGAAAAACCTAAGATGAGAATCGTAGAATTTTAATATAGAGTCAATGAACTCTAGGTTAGAGTGGTATGGCATGAGTTATTTGGTGTCCTTGGGACATCTTAAATCCTAGAGTAATGAATTTAGAGTCAAAAGTGTAAAATGAGTAAACAAAAGAACTCTAATATAAATTGGTGTCCTTGTGGTATCCTAACTATCGCAAAGTTAATAACCTATGATAAAAGAGAAAGTAAAAACAATAAGTTTTTTCGGAAGTGTCAAGTGCCAACGGGAGGGTTACGAGCATATTTCGACTCCCGGGGGAGGGTTACGAGCATATTTTGACTCCTTTTTGCGAATGAGTGTCAAGATGCCTTAAACTCATTCATGGCCAAGTCGAGAAGGTTCTGCGCATAAGTCGACTTTCCGTGGAAGTGGCTCAAAGGAGCACAAGCAACTGTCGAGTAGAGAGAGTTTCGCGTATAAGTCGACTCTCTGCGAAGCACCCTTATGAAATCTAAATCATAATATGATTAGAGTGACCAGTTGCTGTCGAATTTGTTGTAACCCTTGTGTAGCGACTTAGTGATCGCGTGGTATTGTAGCCTAGTGTGGCATAACATAGTAGCATAGTGGTATTTGTGTATGGACTAATAATATAGAAGTTTTATACCTACATGCCAATATAGAATTTACCATTTTTCATTATTATCTTAGTACTAATATTTTTATTGGACCAAGTGGTGTAGAGTATGTTTCTCGGTGGATAAAACCACTGAAAATTATTCACTGTTCTCACACTCTATGGTTTTCACTTTTTGCAGATTCAGGTGCCGCCGGTGAGGCACGTAACAAGGGTAATGGCCCGGCAGAGTAGAGGACCTAAAATGTCTAGAGTGGTACCTTTTGTATAGAGTGAATATTATATTTTGAGTGAAGAAGAGAAAAGAAAAAGTTATAATTACGATGTATTTAAATGTTCATTCCAATACTTTACGGTTTCGGCTTTATACAGTTGTATTTATATTTAAAGTTGAATATTTAGTTTAGTTTAACTCTTATATTTATGTATTCTCAATATTCACATTGTATGATTCAGATACTTACCATTCCTTTTGGTCATGTTTGGTTGGGGGATAAAAGGGGGATAACTCCTTTATCCCCCAAACACACAAAAAAAAGGGTGGGGGGGGGGGGGGGGGGGGCCGGATTTGTTAACCCCCCTTAACGGGCTATTCTGGAATAGCCCGTTAAGGATGAGGGATAATAATTCTCCCCATTGGTGGGAACAATCTTGTTTCCATCTTTTTTTTATATTTTTAAAAATTTAAATTAAAATTTATAAAATTTTAAATTTAAATTTTTTTATTTTATAAATTTTAAAATTTTTATTTTAATTTTTTATCTAAAAATTTTAAAAAATTTAAAATTTTAAAATTTTAAAATTTATACAAAGTTTGTATATATAAATTTTTAAATTTTTTATAGAAATTTTTTAATTTGTACAAATTTAAAAATTAAAATTTTTGCATCATCTTTTACATATTTTTTGAGATAATTAAAATTTAAATTTTTAAATTTAGAGAAATTTTAAATTTTATAACTTTTTAAATTTATAACTTTAATTTTTAATAAATTTATAAATTTATAAATTTAATAAATTTTAAAATTTAATAAATTTTAAAATTTATCCAAATTTTAAAATTTTTAACTTTAATTTTAAAAAAAATAAACAGTTTTATTTACTAAAATATAAACCTTAATTTATACAAATATTAATTATTATTTAATTAATATTTTATATTAATTAATTAGATAAAATATTATTATTTTAAAATTATAATTACTCTTATTTTTTCACTATTCTCGCTTATTCTAAAAAATGAACCAAATACAATTTCAGCTATTTCTAAGAATAACAGCTTTACAAACCAAACACTAATTTTCTTTTATTCCTGATTATCCCGGAATAGCAAGCTATCCTACGGATAAAAAAAATTATCCCCAAGCTCATAATCTCCAAACCAAATGGTACCTTTGGGTATAAAGAGTTCATGTCCGATAGGCGGGTCTGTTGGCGTGCCCGAACCGACCAAATTGACGGTCTTGGGGCATGACATTCTCCTTCTCCACTTTCTTCTTTTTCTCTGCTCTCCTTCTCTTCCTTTTTCCTTTTCAATTTCTCATTTTTCTCTTTTTAAAGTTTATGGGCTTCCCATCGAGCCCCTTTTTTTACCTTCAACGTAATTCTTCTTTAGTCTCCATGCCGAATCAGCCTCGGCAAATTTCGTAGGAGTTCTGTCAGCAATCCAAGTTTCTTTCTTGATTTGATGGCATTCGGCTTCACGTTGTTGATATTTAGCCACTATTTCTTGAAAAGTGATTTGGAGACTTCCTTCCGAGTTGGTTGTGGAACTTCTTCAACCAAAATAAGAGGAGAAGGTTGAAGACTTTATTCGGCCATAATCGGAAGAACATGAGAGGGAGCAGCTTTCTCTTAACTCTTCTTCGGCCGGAGTTGGAGGAAAAGGAGAAGGATAAAACTTTTTCTTGAAACCCCTTAGCTTGAATTTTCTCTTCTTGTGTTTCGCGGGGAGGAGAGGAAGCCAACACTTTGTCTCTTCAAGGCGGAAAAGAACTGATTCCTCGGCCTAGCGTTTTGTAGGCGGCCGAGGAGGACTTCGTGATGACAGTTCCCTAATCTGAAGTAGCTAAAAGAAAAGGAAAAGAAAATGAGTACAAGTTACTCAGATAAGAAAAAGAAAAGAATAACAAAAAAAGCTTACTCTTGAAACTCTAAAAGGATGAGTAAAATTCTCATCTGATCTCGAGGCTTTGGGAGAGTCGACTACGGTTTCTTTACCTTTACATGAGCCGACTAAAATAAAATTTAAGTTAAGAAAAGAACTGAAAGTAAGAAAGTTAGAAAGTGATATCTTCAGTTTTACCTTTTTCAATAAAGAATCCAAAGTGAGCATGAATGATATCGTTATAAAAAGAAGATATAAAAAAAAATTATACCGTCAAGGGTTTAATAAAAAAAATTTGAATCATGACAATAATATTTACGGTAGAATGACCTAAGTAAGACAAAGTAACACAATCAATCAAAATCGTCGATTGGTAATATTAAATGCAAAGTGACCAAAAGGTGCGGCTAATCGAAACCGTCACGTGAAGCATTTAATGTGAAAAGACTAAAAAAAGCATCCAACTACAACAGCTGATTAAGCGCCGATAGTAATCTGAAAATTCATTCGAAAGACTATCGGGAAGAGGGTGGGGGAGCGGTCATTGTTTGTGCACAAAATTTGTGTGCCATAAGATAGATGGCCTGACCCACGAAGGAGCCAAAGAAATAAGAACATGTGATGCAAGCAGGAGCCAAGAGCAGAGCGCCTAAAGACGAAGAAACTTTAGGCGAAAACGGTCGAGACGTGAGGCGTAATTCACGTAATCATGATTATTGGAGTGTAACCTACGCGATCATGGTTACAACACTTCCCTACTACTCGAACCGACTAATAAACACAGGCTGATAGGAGATTACTATAGATAGTAATTTCAAAGCCTGCAATAAGGGTTTTACACTCTTAAAACAAGACCACACTTTTTCTGTAATTTACAGCTTTTTAGATTAGACCTATTTTTATGCATCTACAACTTTCTTTACAGTTTTTTTACGAGTAGTTTACTTGTAACCCAAGTTTTCAAGTTCTTAATAAAATCGATTCGGCTATTTTAGCCAAGTCTTTTATAAAGCTGAGTCTACTTGTTCTTGACTTTCTTCAGATTGTTTGATTAAAATCCGGTTGAGTAGATCCCTTCTCAACTGAATCACTTTATCTCTTAAAACATGGCATATTCGAGGATCAATCTAGAAACCAATTCATCTCAAACAGATAAGTTAAACCTTGATCGCATGACTTTATCTGGCCAGATCACTACTGATCTTATTTCTATCCAAATTAAACTTTTAGGCAGCGTTTGGTTGGGGGATAAAGGGGGAATAACCCCCTTTATCCCCCTATTCTTGCCAAACAGCATACAAAAAAGACAGGGGATAAATTTTTTTTTTATCCCCTTCTTAACGGGTTATCCTAGGATAACCCGTTAAGATTTATCCCATAGGGGAGCCGGAATAGTGGAATAAGAGGGGCAGGGATTAAATTTTTTCACTTTAATTTTCAATACAAAAACTTTCAATACAAAAAATTAAATTTAAAAATATAATATTTAAATTTTCAATTTTAAAATTTTAAAATTACGATTTAATTTTCAAATTTTAAAATTTTAAAATTTAATTTGAATTATAAAATTTTAAATTTTCAATTTTAAAATTTTAAAATTTTAATGTGAAATTTTAAATTATAAATTTTAAATTTCAAATTTGAATTTGAATTTTAAAATTTTAAAATTTGAATGTGAAATTTTAAATTTAAAATTTCAAATTAAAAAATTTCAAATATAAATTTTAAATTTTAAAATTTAAAATTATAATTTACAATTAAATTTTTAAAATTCAAAATTTAAAATAAAATTTGAAAATTAAAATTTAAAATTAAAGTTTAAAATTAAAATTTAAAATTTAAAATTAAAATTTAAAATTAAAGTTTTAAATTAAAATTATAATTTATAATTTATAATTTATAATTAAAATTAAAATTTAAAATTTAAAATTTATAATTTTTAAAATTCATTTGCACTTTCATTTTTAAAATTTGCAGTAAAATATACTATAAAATAAAAATTATTATTTTTTTAGGTAAGATATAATTTATTACTTATAATTAAATTGCTTCAAATTAAATATAATTTTTAAATTAATTTTCCTACAAAAAAAGATAAGGGCAAAGTTGGCATTTTGAAAAAAATTCTATCTTCTTTTTTCACTATCCTCCACTATTCCATAATTTCAACCAAACACTATTTTAGCTATTCCAGAGAATACCAACTTTTCAACCAAACGCAATTTAACTTTTATACTTTTTTATCCCGGAATAGCAAACTATCCCAGGTATAAAAAAATTTATATCTCAGAAATTAATCCCCGAACCAAACGGGGCCTTAGTTTCTCCTCAAAAAGAAAAGAAAAAATAAAAAGAGATAACTTTGCTTAGTGTTACACATGAATGCTTATTGCCATTAGAATTGATCTCTCAAATTCTCTGGCGATCAATACTCTTTGGCTGACACAAACATCTTTGTAATGATCGAATTCACTCGACTCGTTAAGAGTTCACCACTCTATATCATATTTAATGTGATTTTTCAACTATATGTGAGATAATATAATCTTAACTCAAATTCTTAATTTAGATATTAGATTTTTACCTTGCATTTTATGTAAGTCCGGAAGTGATGTTTTGGCCAATAAAAATACAGTCTATTAATAAATTAAACTTTAATATGGCTGCCTTTCATGTATGAGCTTCATAATTTCAACTAAGTTTTCTTTTTTTAAAAAAAAAAAAAAAACATTTGTGAAGTCATCTATATTATATTTTGGAGATGACTTTGTTAACATATTTCATTTTGTTGGGACACAAGCACGCGACGAGGATAATATAGCAACAAGTTATTTTACCTTGCATTTTGTTGCAAAGTTATGTATTATTGTTATTCCCGAAGTTGTATCTGTTGGAAAAACCTCACAAAAAAATTTTAGTAAAATACCAATTTAAAAATAATTTGATACAAAAATATTTGAATAAAAATTGTATAAGATCGCATGCAAGATTTAACAGAACTAAAATTAATAATAAGTAGAGATGAGATATGTGAGTCGAGACGTGCGAAGCACTATTCTAAAAGTAAAATTGCTTCCTTCCTGTGCGAGACTTCGGGAATCACTTCTAGCAATACAACGATCGCTATGAATCACTTCGGCTTTCAAAGATCCAGCAAAAAAGGTAAAGATAAAGCTGTGTCCAAAAGAAGAGAAGAAGATCCAATAGTATTGTACCGGACTAAACCACTTTCACCCTCCATATATAGATAATAGTAAGGCTGTCTCGAGCAGCCCATAAGCAGGCAGCTGTTGAACCTTACCGAGATGAGTCCCTTGGGTAGTCCGTTAGGGCCTTTCCAAAGTCAGACTCTTGGTAGCCCGTTAAGGCCTTTCTAAAAAAATGTTAGGTCAACAAAATAAACAAAAAAACAAAAAAAATAGGTAAAACACGAATGAAAATAAAAAAAAAGTGAACCCAAGCCATTGCTCGTCCTGCTCATGCCGTGCTGCATGTGTTTCGGAGATGGCTTTACTCTCATCTTCTCCCAAATAATTTACTTGAGAATGAATGAATAAATAAGTTGCTACCACATATGATGAATTTTTAATATAAAATTAAACATCACATGTAGCAAATTAAAATATGAACTTTCAGATAAAATTTATTGACATTAGACCACCTGAAAGGCCCAAAGGTGTAAACAAATTTTAAATCACAAAATCACAAATAAATTTTAACAGTATACATATGGAGAATATGTAATTTTTATTTATTTCTGAACCAAATGGTACAATAAGTATTGTAATGAAAATTTTATAGTATACTAATGTAGGGCTTGGATTAGTATTTGGGTGTATATGGTTTAGAAAAGTAAAGGACAGAAATAATATGTTTTATTTTTTTAGGAAAAAAAAATAATTTATTTAAATTATTTACTATTTTGGATTGACTATCTAATATTTTAATATTTTAATATTTTAATTTTACTGTCTAATATTTTAATTTATGTGATTTGAATTGGTCTATGATACTTTCAAAATTAAAACTAATAACTTGTTTTAATAAATTTATAGTTACGAGAATTGCACGAATTATGCTAACTAAAAGATACATTTTGTTTAATCGAAATGTAAATTCAAATTTTAACTTACAAATTGAATTTGAAATTTGAATTTGAAATTTGAATTTACAATTCAAGTTCATGTTCAAAGCCAAAATTTAAATTTAGAATTAAATTCAAATATCAAACTTATATTAGAATTTGCTATACTCATATACTTTTTTTTTTTTTAGTTACCGTCCATCCATAGCTGTTCAACGACTCAGATTTAATTATTTTTAAGTTGTGACCTGTAATAGCAAATCACTTTGAGGAGGTACCGGTTACCAGGTACCAAAAACAGGGTTATTTTAGTCTTTTGCCTTAAGGGTAATTAAGTAATTTTATATTTATTTTAAAAAAATTTATTTTTTAAAATATTATAAATTTTAAAAATTTGAATTTAGAGAGATTTTTTATTTTTGGAAAGATTATAAATTTTAAATATTCCAATTTAGTTATCGTTTTAAATGTTAATATTTTAATTATCTTTATTTAATATATTGTAAATGATTTTAATTTTAGAAAATTATTTTTTAAAAAATTAGAATTTAGGAATCTATTAATTTTTATTATCAATTTTTATTATCAATTTATAATTTAAATTATAATATATGATCTCATTATTTTAAAAGATCAAATTCGACTAGTTAAATTTAATTTAACTTAGCCCGTCCAATTTTATTCTAAAAATAAATTTAAATTATACCATATATTTCTATTAAATCAAATATTTAAGCACATTAAATTTTTTTAAAATTGTAATACAAAATTAATATTTAAATTTAAAAAATTTTAAAATTTTTTAAACAAATTAAACTCTTTAAATTAATGCTTAAATTGTAATTCTAAAACTCTTTAAATTAATGCCTAAATTGTAATTCTAAAATTTTTAAATTAAACTCCTTAAATTAATGCCTAAATTGTAATTCTAAAACTCTTTAAATTAATACCTAAATTGTAATTCTAAAATTTTTCAAATTAAACTCTTTAAATTATTGACTAAATTTTAATTCTAAAACTCTTTAAATTAATGCCTAAATTGTAATTCTAAATTTTTTAAAATTAAACTTTTTAAATTAATGCCTAAGTTGTCATTCTAAAACTCTTTAATTTAAACTATTTAAATTAATGCCTAAATTGTAATTCTAAAACTTTTTAAATTAATACCTAAATTATAATTCTAAATTTTTTAAATTTAAACTCTTTACGTTAATGCGTAAATTGTAATTCTAAAAATCTTTTAATTAAACTCTTTAAATTAATGACTAAATTGTAATTTTAAAAGTTTTTAAATTAAACTCTTTAAATTAATGCCTAAATTGTCATTTTAAAACTCTTTAAATTAATTTTTTTAAATTAATGTCTAAATTGTAATTCTAAAACTCTTTAAATTAATGTCTAAATTATAATTCTAAATTTTTTTAATTTAAACTCTTTAAATTAATGCCTAAATTGTAATTCTAAAATTTTTAAAATTAAACTCTTTAAATTAATGCCTAAATTGTAATTCTAAATTTTTTAAAATTAAACTCTTTAAATTAATGCATAAATTGTAATTCTAAATCTCTTTAAATTAATGCCTAAATTGTAACTCTAAATCTCTTTAAATTAATGCCTAAATTGTAATTCTAAAACTTTCTAAATTAATGTCTAAATTGTAATTCAAAAACTCTTTAAATTAATATCTAAATTGTAATTCTAAAATTTTTTAAATTAAACTCTTTAAATTAATGACTAAATTTTAATTCTAAAACTCTTTAAATTAATGTTTAAATTGTAATTCTAAAAATTTTTAAATTAAACTCTTTAAATTAATGCCTAAATTGTCATTCTAAAACTTTTTAAATTAATGCCTAAATTGTAATTCTAAACTTTTTAAATTAATGCCTAAATTGTAATTATAAATTTTTTTAATTTAAACTCTTTAAATTAATGCGTAAATTTTAATTCTAAAATTTTTTAAATTAAACTCTTTAAATTAATGCCTAAATTATAATTCTAAGTTTTTTTAAATTAAACTTTTTAAATTAATGCCTAAATTGTCATTCTAAAACTTTTAAAATTAATGCTTAAATTGTAATTCTAAAACTCTTTAAATTAATGCCTAAATTGTAATTCTAAATTTTTTAAATTTAAACTCTTTAAATTAATGTCTAAATTTTAATTCTAAATTTTTTTAGTTTAAACTCTTTAAATTAATTTCTAAATTTTAATTCTAAAATTTTTTAAACTAATGCCTAAATTGTAATTCTAAAACTTTTTAAATTAAACTTTTTAAATTAATGACTAAATTGTAATTCCAAATTTTTTTAAAGTAATGCCTAAATTATAATTTTAAAATTTTTATTAAACTCTTTAAATTAATGTCTAAATTGTAATTCTAAATTTTTTTAAATTAATGACTAAATTAGTAGAAGGTATTTTAATTAATATTTTTTCTGTGATGTATAATTACGAAAATACCCTTTTTATAAAGTTATCTGTTAACTTGGTAATAAATAAAATTATTTTTTTATCTCTTATCGATCAAGGGTTAAGAATATTTTTATTATTTATTAAAGAAAGTATCAGAGTATTTCTTTTAGAATTTAAGTTGAACTCAAGAAATTTGAAATTAAAATTTGAATCCATAATTCAAAATCTAATATAAAATTATAATTTAAAATGAAATATAGATTAATATTTAACTTTAAATAATTGTTAATAAAAAAATACTTCCTTTTTCAATTTTTTTTGAAATTAAAATTGATTCTCATCTTCATAGAAAGAATCATCTTCGGGAGAATTTGATTGTCACCAAAATGAGAATCGAATTACTAATCTCTCAAATCAAACACCAATGCTGAAAGTGAACCATTCCGGATTCCAATTCTCAAATTTTTTGAGCTAAAGATATTCTAAATTTGTAGAAATAAATAACACATTCAAAATTTAAAATTAAAATAATATTAACTAATCAAATAAAAAAAAAATTAAATATTAAATAATAAAATTAAAATTTTAAAAAATTAGATAGCCGATTAAAAATAGCCTATATAGCTAAGATAAGCTCTTTATATTTTTATTTTTATTTTTTCTCAAAAAGTTAGGGATTAGATAATAGTGTAATAAGATTTATATCACCCAGTGATGTACAAATAGCAATAAAAAAAAAAAAAAAAAAAAAAAAAAAAAAAAAAAAAAAAAAAAAAATGGTGGATGAGAAAATAGAAATGATCTTTGCTATTGTATGGGATTGGACAAACTATGTATGTTACTTACAAGAATGCAGGCCGTTTGTTTCCTTTAATGTCATATAAAATTTAATGCTAACTACGAGACTAATGATATTTTAGTTCTACATTTTTTTTTTTTTTATAATTTTAAGCTCTAAATTTTTATATCATTATAATTAATTTTTATAGTTCTATTTAGTTGGCTGGATAATAATATATTTTTAATATAATAATAATATTATATTTTAATTATTATCATATTATCAATTATAATATATCATAATACATATGAGCTAAATTATACTATAAAATTTAATTAGAACAATATAAAAAATTCACGCCAATATTTATAACAAACTGAAATGTAAAAAGCAAAGTGTCATGCAGCTTACAGTTTGAAGATCAAAGTTAAATAAAAAAAATGTAATCTAGTCCAATTTTTATAATTTTACCTTATAAAGAATAAAATACGTTCCTTCACAAAGCTGTTTGGTGTGAAATTTAAAATATTATAATTATAAAAATAATTTTTTAAAACAATTATATAAAACATTAGGTTTATGCATGAATGAGTCGTTGATTTTTAAATACGATAAATTATTTATTATTTTTTAAAAAATATTAAAATTAATTTTAGAATTTAATACTTTGAAATTTGAAAATAAAAAATATATAAGTTTAATAAAAATCGTATGATTCATTATTTTATAAATACGATAAATTATTCACAACTAATTAATTTTATAAATAAAAATAGAAATAATTGTATATGGTTCAGCATAAAAATATCAAGTAAATATATATTCTTACAAAACTTAAATTATTAAATTTATATATTCCTAAAAAAATTCTCCTGTCTGTAAATATATCTTCCTATTATTAAAATTTATATAATAAAAAATAAAAATAATTAACTATAGTCTGACGAGTTAAAATTATCTTATTATCTTTTATATATATAAATTTTATTTTAATATTGAGGTACCCAATCTTTCTCACCTTTTTTTTTTTTTATTCATGGCGGTTTTCAAACGTTGAAGGCGAGGTCGGTTGCAGCAAAAGCAAGATATGCCGTAAGTACCAAAGAGAAAGAAAATTAATTTTTTATAAAAATAAATATATTATAAAATTAAAATAGTTATTTTATTCATGTGAATCGAATGGTAGAAACAAATGAATAAATCAATTTTTTTTAAAAAATATATTTATAAATAAAAAATTAAAAAAATTAAAAAATTTATTCAAATTTTATAAAAAATTATTTACAATTTAATATATATATATATATATGGAAAATGCTATGTGTACACCCCTTTCGGGGTGTACATCATACACCCCACCCATCTAAGGGTGGGGGTGTGATGATGGGTCACTTGATGTGACCCGTAAAAAATATCGCCACCATTAAAATGGTGGAGGTGTATGATGTACACCCCTTCGGGGTGTACAGGTAGCATTGCTCTATATATATATATAATTAGTCTATAAAAATATTTTATGACTATTTTAAGAATAATAAAATGAAATCTAAAAGCGGCCCCCACCACTGTCGTAAGCCTCGTAATGTTTGATGTGACGGCGGATGAGTCGGTCTGTGATTAAAAAATTTAAAAATAAAATAAAATAAAAAAAGACGGTCGGTGTGGGGATCCGTCACAGAAAAGGCAGAAAGTACGACCACGACGAACAGAAAAGAAAATGAATTCACGATTTGGATGCCGCCTAAATGTTATTATTATTATAATTAATACGTCCACAAATTTATATAATAATATTTTAAAATTATATATATTAGCTAATAGGAAATGATATATGTACATCCCATTAAGGGGTGTAGATCTTACACCCCTTAATAGAGAGTCTGGGCATACTCTTCCCTCCTTTTCTTCCCCTTCTGTACAGAGCACCTCAATCCTCTCCTCCTGCTCCCTCTCTCTCTCTCTCTCTCTCTCTCTCTCTGTAGAAATCTAGAATTTGAAAGTCTCTGTTTGCCTTTAAATGTTTAAATTTGTCATTTTGGCAAAAGTGGAGTGTTAGTGGGCCAATAGTGGGCCCAGAAATATCGACTTTTGATCGGGGTCTGATCTGGAAAATCCGAGATCACCATTGCGATCGTCTCGTCGAAACATAGAAGTTTCATATTCATATATTTTCGATCCGACGGTCGGATCTTCCAGAAATCAGAAATCAAAAAGTGAGCCCCGCGACTTAAGTGAATAGTAATCTTTGAATTTTTAACCCCTTGTGATCATGAATGGTCGAACCACTATCTAGAATTTTAACATAGGGGTATGAGTAATGGATCCTAGCTAATTTCGACGTTCTGAGCGCAATGGCACTGACGGATTTCGCGTTTGGCGACCCGGGTGCATCGAAGTGCGTGCCACGCGCGGTAAATCGTTGAACTTTATGGAACAACTTTTAATCCGAGCGTCGAACAAACTAAGCAAATGCGCTACCTGATAGGTCTCGACGAGCCGGACGTCGTGGCGAAGTCCATTTTCAGTTTCGGCGACTCGAGTGCCTCGAAAAGCGTGAAATACGTTGAAAAAGTGGGTATTTTTGAAGAAACCCTAATATTTTATGTACCAAAAATTATGAGGCTTATAAGTTGGGGTGCTGGGTGCATTTGTCACCTACAGAGGGGACCTTAGAGTTTTAGGATCTTTGTGTAGGGGGTTTTGTGCAAATGTGCATTTAAACACTTGTATTCACGTGTTGGAGTGTACCCTGCCTCTTCCCCTTCGTAACTGAAGCTCCACCAGCCTCTCCAGCTCGCAACCGCCGCGTCCCTTCAGCTGCCGAAACGGCCGGCCGCTCGGGTCGCCGGGGTTAAAGGTAAGAAGCCTAGTTTGGAGTTTCCCTTGAGTTGTGAAGGAAAGATCAACCAAAGCCATAGGGATTAGCCAACCTTCCTCTGAGAGCTTCATTAAGAGGCCGCAACCGAGCCCTGGTGTACCCGACCCCAGCCGCCGCCGAGTGCCGCCGCAGCCACTTTCCTCTTCTTCCTTTCTTTCTCCGACGAGGTGTGAAGTTGGACGGGATCTCTTCAAAGTTGGATTGGGAGGTGTCTGAGGAGTTCCTGGTGCTTGGAGGACCCTGCTGGAGCAAGCCTTGGCCGCGCGTAGTGAGGGAACCAAGAATCCGGCTTCCTCCTTCTTCCCCGAGCTCGGCTAAGGTGAGGGTCCTTAACCAACGGTTTCTAGCACCCCGGACCATTAGCAGTGGACTTCTTAGGTCCTTAGCTTCCTCTTTGCAAAGCCCCGAGGTCCCATGCAGCATGGTTAGCCGGCGGCCACAATGGGTCGCCGGAAACCTAACCTAGCTCCGCCCCTAAAGAACTCGGAAACCACTGAATATAAACGCACCAAAATTGGTGTTCCAGGACTGTAGGATAGGATGATTAAATCTGCAAAGTTTGGTTGAAGTTGGTGGAGTATTGAGAAAGAAAAATGAAGCCCTAGTTTTGAAATTTTTGCACTTTGGCCGAGAATGCAACTCCGGCGCCGGCGAGCTTTTCCGACGCCGGCCACCTACCCAGAAGCCTTCCTGGGAATGAGAGGAGTGCCCCCATGCATTTGCATGGCATCCATGCAGCACCAAAGTGGTGCGGCCATGGATGACCCGAAAATGGGTCCAAACTCGGCCGCCGGCGTTCCGGCCATCTCCGGCCGGGGTGGGAAGGTCGGGAAGCTTCGTGTAGGCCCAAGGAACTTACCATGCAAGTTTGGAAGCTCCATGTTGCCTCTGTAAAATTCCGCCATTAGAGGTGGAGGAGCTCGAAACCGAGCTTTCTCCAGCCGCGCCGCCGCCGTGCCCTGTCGCCGGACACGGGTCCAGGTGAGTTTGTTGTGTGTTTTAGCGTCCAAATGGCCAAGTGGTTGGGTCCCAGATGTTTTGGTTGGATGGTCACGATTTTCAAAACAAGCACACTTCATCTTCTTCGTTGCCCCGACCATTCCATCCATGCAAACTTGGCCCAGGCTTGCTGAGAAGGTAGAGAGAGTTATATAGATCATTTCCCTCCAAGTCTTATAGCATTTGGTTCAGTGTTTGCAGAGATCGACCTGGGATTGGTGTTTGTGTGGTTGTATGTAAATGTTGCCCACCAAGTGTTTGTATAAATGCATGAATGAAGAAATAATGGGAATTGGATAGAGTTATGAATATAAAAGATGCTCAAACTTATCCCCTGAGCTTAGTGCTCACTTCAGATCAAAGTGATTTTGTGTGGATTAAAGTTTGGTGCTTTATGAACTTGTTTGAGTGCATGGCTTTGGTTCTGGTTGAACCAGCAGATCTGGGCTGCAACTAGGGTGAGCCCTGTGATCCTTGCAATATTTAAAGACCTTTTCATATACAAAGTTTGCTGGTTTGAAGTTTAAATTAAAAGATGTAGTTGAATCAACCTTTTAGTGAAATGTTTAAATAAAACATGGTTCCGGGCTGTTTGCGAAGCCGCGATAGTGTGCCCTAGGCTAATTTGGGGTCACTGAACGCGATGCTCGCGTTAGAAACAGTGTTAGAAGTCCCGGAGAAACAAAAATTCATTTGGGCTATGTTAGAGAGGGTTTTTATGGCCCGAAGTTTGCCTCGGGTTCCGTGCTGCTACAAAT
Organism: Tillandsia leiboldiana; assembly: GCA_029204045.2. NCBI lineage: Eukaryota > Viridiplantae > Streptophyta > Magnoliopsida > Poales > Bromeliaceae > Tillandsia > Tillandsia leiboldiana. The sequence goes on from CM055065.1 coordinate 11,007,105, forward strand.
TAGTGAGCACGGTGTTCAGCATGAAAAATGTCACCTGCTGGAAGTGACGGTTCATCAAAATTATTTTCCAGTTGAAAGAACGAGCGAAAACAGTGCTCAAATGGCACTAAAATGTAATTTCTGAAAACTTTAAGGGTTTTAATGCAAAATAGACAATGAGTACTGGTTAGTAAAATGTTTAAATGATTCCTAAGCTTTCCGTTGGGAATCCATCGGCTTTCGTTGAGCGGAAATTGGATAATAGTCCGAGAATCGGCAAAATCGTCGATTTAACGGTATCCGGGTGACAATTAAAATAACTAAGAGGGTTTCAAATTGATCTGGGTTTAGGTTAGAGTTAGCGGGACTGAATTGATCCTTGATTGGTGATTTTTGATCCAGGTTGATTCAGTTTGCACCTGGAGTTGAGCATTTAGAGGATTACAGATTAATTGCCTGCGCATTGACAGGTGGGTTATCTTCGGTCCGGGTTTTATCAGTTCGGCCCTCTGGGGTGCGATACTGGTTGGACCCCTGTTGTTGATAGTTTAACTTGATTACTTTGAGCCTGCCTTTCTTTGATATATTATATCTGCTATCTGCCTGATCTATGCCTGTTATCTGTTCTATTTTGCCTTACATGATTGTCTATAGCACCTCTAGTATTCATACTTTTACTCGGACATTTTCATGGTTGATTAGTGAGCCTGTTTGTTCTGTTGATCAAATGATACATCTCTGAGCACATAGATTTATTTAACTGAGATTTTAACCCGAGCTTCGTAGGATCGCCGGAGTCTGTTCTTGTTTGATAGGACAAAGACACTGCTCTGCGAGGTTTGGACCTAAACCCAAGCTTCGTAGTGTCGCCTGAGTCTGTTCTTGTTTGATAGGACAAGGGCAATGCTCTTCGAGGTTTGGACTTTTCAAAACAGTTTTCTTAAAATATGTGTTTAAGTTTTGTATCATTTGGTTGGTTTGTGTGGTTGAGTTGAGTTTATCTGTGAGCTTCTGTGGAGAGAGATTTGCCTTGATCTTGCATATGAGTTGACATTTATTGCTGAGTGTTCCTGCATGAGTGTTGAGATTCAGTTGGTTTTTGTCATTGCATCCCAGTGGGGATTTCCCGGCTTGTTGCCGATTACCCGGTCAGTGGACCGTGAGCTTGAGCATTTGCATATGATTCGCCCGCACCGTTGTACTTCACGAATATCAGCGGATTTGCTACCCGTAGCGATGTTCTTTACCGGTAAAGTGGTTAGCTGAGGCAACCCGTGACCCTAGTTTGGGGAATGTCAACCAGGTGGTGCCAAGAGGGCAGCCTCGCCTGAGGTCTTGTGAAGGCCAATATGGTAGCTTGTGATTGGGTCTTTGCGTTTTCATCTATTTGATGCATGAGTTGTTAAGTTGCTTTATATGATTCTATGTGATGCCTCTGATTATAGTTCCATTGTTATCTTGCTGATTGTCCTAACTCCTTGATGTGTTGATTATCCTGATACATGTTTTAAATTCTGCTAAAATTATCTCCTATGCTTGTACCCAGATTATGAGTTTTGCTTTCTTTACAGCACCAGTTATATATCTGCTTTACCCTAACCCCTGATCTATTACTATCCTCTAGCATTGTATACCAGTAGGTACGATCTGCTATTTCTCGGCTCGTCGTGCCCACTGGGATACACTCCGGTGTGTCTCACACCCTCGGGTGACTGTTTTTCAGGTCGAGCGGGTGTTGAGATGTCGGGACGAGTTGGTGAGATCACGAGATAGAGCTTGACCCTGGACAGCCGATAAGATCAAGTATTTAATTATTTGTTGTATCAAATGTAATGCAATGTAATTGAGAAGTTGTTGATATTGTAATTTAATCTTGCTTAGTAGATGTACGTAGTTAGTACTCTGGTTGTATGCCAAGTGAGCCGTGCATATATAGAAAAGGGCTCAATCCCCAGTGGGATTGGGACTCTTCTATATATGTGGCGGTCTGTTGCGCCCTGGCCGGTTTTAAACTCTGATTTCAAAAAAAAAAAAAAAAAAAAATTTAGACGCTGGTTTTTAAACTCGGGGCGTGACACTCTCTCGCTTCGACGATCTACGACGCCTTCGCGAGGGTGACGCCCCCTATAATGCCATGATCCCTTACGTCGACGACAACCTCTGTGCATTCTTCAATCCCCTAACAAGAGTGTACATGTACATTTCACTCTCTTAATTTCATTCTCTCCTTTTTTCCAAGGCCAATTCCTCAGGGGAAAATGCTGCTCTTCCTCAGGATTGTGTACCGATACGTGATGTTCCGGTGCACTTTGTTACATTGTGTACCGGTACATGGTGTACCGGTACACCATCCTTGTACCGGTACATTATCCTGAGGAACACCTTGTACCAGTACACTAGTATTACATTGTGTACCGGTACTTGATGTTCCGGTACACTTTGTTACATTGTGTACCTGAGGAACACCTTGTGTTTCTGTGATCTATTTGGTTGATTGTAGCTTTCTATAAACATAATGTGGGGAACTGAGCTGAATCCATTCCTTTGTTACATTATGTACCTGAGGAACACCTTGTACCGGTACACCTTGTAATATTTCAAATTAATTCAAATTGCTTGAGAAAGGGATAAGAATCTTATTGGCCCAAATGTAAAGTAATTTTCCACTCTAGTCAGTGTTCGGAAAATTATTAATTGGAAAAATACTTGGAAAAGTAAAAATAGTCTAAAGTTGGCTTCCGTACACTCATATATACAAAAGGCTACCCTTGTAGGCAGTCCAAATTTAAGGAGATATGTAAAGATTGTCTAAAGTTGGCGCTGTTAATTGGTGTAGCTTTGTTAACAGAGGGAACACATCCATATGTAGGTTTGCAAATATCTCCAGTCCAAATTCAAGTAGGAGCTGGCAATTGGTTTAAGGAACAGCCATAGATGTGTTATGTACAGTTATATATGCAAAAGGGAACACTTGTAGGCATCATTGGCTTTGTGGTATATATCTCACCATTCCAAATTCAAATAGAGATTTAAAGAGAGTCTAAAGTTGGTGCTGTCAATTGGGTTAGGGAACATCTATAGATGGGTTCTTTACAGTCATATATACAAAAGGGAACACTTGTAGGCAGTCCAATTTCAAGTAGAGAATTAAACAAAGGGGCTAAGATGCAGGCATCATTGGTTTGATGTAGTCTCTTTAAAACAAGGAACACTTTTGTCCATATATAGCTCTTTGAATCTCTACAGTCCAACTTCAAGTAGGCGTTGCCAATTAGTTTAGGAAACAACTATAGATGGGTTCTGTACAGTCATATATACAAAAGTGAACACTTGTAGGCAAAATTGATTTTGTGGTACAGTTTATATATAGCTCTTATCATAGTTGTGTAGAGATTTCAAGAAAGGGACTAAGATGTAGGTATGGTAGCTTTTTCCTTCGTTAGTACTGTTACCTGTACACCCCTACTTGCTATGTATAGGTTACACCCTTAACAGAGGGGACTCGGATGGATATAAGTTATTTTTGTTATCATACACCCCTGATTGAGCTATAATTAAAGACCAAAGAAGATTTTTTACTCTTGTACCAGAGTTTTCGGAACGCACATAGCTTATTAGGGGGATTATGGAGCCGATTATCACAGCGGAGACGGTGGATGAGTAGGCAGTGACGACTCTTGACGAGCTGTGTTTTGATTTTACAAAAAATACTGTGTTCAAGCACTGGCGGAGGGATATTGTCGTCTTATATATATAAAAAATTAAACTAAGCAAATTATTTTTAATTGTAATATTTTTTTCAGAATTCAAATAAAATAAAATGTATATAATTATAATTACTATATTTTTAACTGTATGATATGTATCTCTAATTATATTATATTTATAATTAAATTCGGCCAAATGCGCACTTTAGAATGGTTAAAAATCAATACTAACCTTTAAAAGCTCAAATTAATTGAGCTGTGGAAACACCCTTCCCGTACATACAAATTAAAATTCTATACTCTATGGAATTTATATCTATATATGGAAGCTCATGTTCTAATGCTTATCCATGTGAAATTATCTCCTTATTTTGGATTAAATGAAACCCATCTTCAAACAAAATTATTTAATTTTATATATAATTGTAACACCGTTTGGCATTCCTTATTTCTACGCCTCTCTCCTTTTCCCCTTTCGTCTTCGTGCTGTAATTCTCTTTTTTTTGGCTTTTTCGCGACTTCCACTTTCAACCAAAACTATTTATTTTATATATAACTATGACGCCTTTTGATAATCCTCATTCCTACCTCTCTTTTTCTCTTTTCGTCTATCCGCTGTAAATTTTTGTTCTTCACCTCTTACTTTTTCTGCGACTTCTGTAAGGCATATTGTACGTATCTGAACTTTTTTCCCTACGCCCCTCCCTACTCTCCTCTCTCCATCTACGTCTCTCTATCTTTCTCTTTCTTATTCTTCTCCAATAAACCACAGTGTTCGCCTTAGTTGTTGAACACTTGACATTTTCGTAAAATCACCTAGGGCATCTTTTTCTTTTTGCCATGGCTCCGGCGGTCACCTCAGTGTCCTCTCGCTTCTTCACTTCGAACATCTCCGGTAAGTTCTCTTAACTTCTTTGCCTTTTAATTCATATAAATATTTTTTTTATATTCTTACATATATGGTTTGATGCAATTGTCGATGAGGAGACTGAAGAGGGGGGATAAGGCCAAGCTTATTGCCTACATGCATCTTCAAGCTTGAATCCGAGATAAATTTTCTTCTTTTTCTCTCCCTTGATTTATTTAATTATAGCTATTATCAAATTCTTCTTCTTCTCTTTTATTTTCACTGTTCTTAGGATTTGTTGTCTCCAAATTGCTACTTTTTTCTATAGAATTGTTATAATGTCGAATTATTAAAAAAATTTGAACAGTATACTTATTTATCGAACGAATGTGTACAATTTTAGATATAGTCTTTATCTTTTTTCGTAGGTATGTATTAATTTTTTCTTGCAGGTTTAGTTTATATTTCAGTTATAATTTTTATTTTTTAAAAGTTTTAGTATTTACATATTTGTATTTTTCTTTTTTTAGTCTTTTTACTTTTCTGACTTAACTATTGAGTTTAATAATATGGATTGTTGAGTTAACAAGGACGAAAAAAAGATTTTTCAATAATTTTTCATCAATTATTGTAAATTCTTTTAATTGGTGTTTTTCATTTGATATTATAGTGTAACATCACGACTTTTCGTGTATCATTTTACCCTCTTGCTAATAAACTACATGTTAGGGAAAATCGAATTATCGAGTTCTCTTAAGTTGACTATCACACGGTGCGGGTATTTTTCGGTGATAGAGCTCGAAAAACGATGAACGGCGGTACAATCGGATCTAAAATCTGACTTACGGATCCCCCGGATTGGGGTTTTGAGGGTCGCGGTAACCGTAGTGTGCATCGGAATCCGTACTAAAGATCTAGCACACTTTTCGAGGAATTGTGGAATTATCTCGTGGGAATAGATATTTATTGTTGAATAATAAATATCTGAATGTGGGTTTTATCGTACGTACTAAGGGAGAAATCTATTTTCCCGAAAGAAAAGAGAAAACCCTAACCAGAGGAAAAATAAAGAGAGAAGGAGAAGGCGGAGGAATCCGTTCGTTCCCGATCAACGTGCCGGAGACCGGAGAACGAGACGCCGCCATCTACGGGGAGCGAATCCGGATCCTCAGCGCCGCGAAGAACGAGATCGGATCATCGTCTCCGATGGATCGAGGTTAGCGTCGTTATTCTTATGATATCTTCGTTCTAGGGTTTGGCGTTTTTGGGTCTTTCGCTGTTCTTGTGTGCTCTTATCGCCACCGCCGCCGCGAAGCCCTAGGGCGCCGCCGTCGTCGCCGCCGCAGAAAACCCTAGGGCATTGCCGCCGCCGCCGCATCGCACCCGGCAAGCGCGTGCCACGCGGGGCTGGTGCACGCGTGGCCGCGCCGCTTGCGCCGCGCAGGGTTGGTGCCCGCGCGGCCGTCGCATGCGCCGCGCGGGGCTGCTGCCCGCGCAGCCGCCGCATGCGCCGCGCGGGGCTGGAGCCCGCGCGGGCGCGTCGCTTGCGCCGCGCGGGGCTGGTGACTGCGCGGCCGCCGCTTGCGCCGCGCGGGGCTGGAGCCCGCGCGGACGCGTCGCTTGCGCCGCGCGGGGCTAGTATCCGCGCGGCCGCCGCTTGCGCCGCGCGGGGCTGGAGCCCGCGCGGCCGCCGCTTGCGCCGCGCGGGGCTGGAGCCCGCGCGACCGCGCCGGTTGCACCGCGCGGGGCTGGAGCCCGCGCGGCCGCCGCATGCGCCGCGCGGGGGCCGCTTCATCGTCGCCGCCGCTATCGCGGGTTGTTAGTCCTTTTGTTTGCGTTTTCGGAGTCGTGTTTCCTTATGAGAGTCGTATCTTACCTGTTATGCCCTGTTGGGGGACTTTCTTTTAGGTCCGGGTGTCGTCCAAAGGTACGGGTCGATCTTCGGAGTTCCGGTCGACGCTGTGAAGACCAGGATCTCCGCAGAGCTGTTGCAGTGCGTTGGGTGGCTTCTGGAGACCTACGTGGTGTGTCGGTGGTGATTGTGCACAATTTGGACACAAGTGTTGGACTTCGGGCTTAAAATGGATCACGTGAGTGATTGGAGGACCCCGTTGAGTGTTTAGAAGTGTTCTCGCGCGGAACAGATGTCAAGATTGGACTCAGCGCGAAATTTGGGGTAAAAACACTTGTCTGGATGCATTCGGCGAATTTTGGAATTAGAATTTGGCAAATCGGACAGCGGATTTGGATTCATCGCGCGAAAACGGTGAAAATGGACTATTCACTTGCTTTTTTCGGAGCCCGGATGACGCGCATGATTTTCGAGGCAAGGGATCACTGTTCCGGCGGCTGGGGCAGCGCCGGTAACAGCGGCGGACTGCGGCGCGGGCTCTAGCAGGCACAGGCGCGGCGGCGGGCAGGGTGCGCTGCGCGGGCAGGCGCGCGGGCAGGCACGCGGGCGCGCGGGCAGGAGCGCGGTCCACGGGGCCGGCGTGCACCGGATGGCAGGATGCGTGGCGGTTGGTGGTTGGTCGGTGCAGTGCACCGGTACCACAGTGTAGGCGGGGGACCGCCTCGGGAAGCGCGCCTGGCAAAGGCGCAGACCCGCGCGGGGAAGGCGCGCGGGCCCTGGCGCGGCGTCAGCGGGGGCAGGCCACGTGTCGGCCTCCCATACGCGGGTCAGCGCGACGCGACGCGCGACGCGACGCGACACTGTGGCCGGCGTCAGCGCGGGGCGCTAGTGCGGTCCACGTGGCAGCCTCTGATTGGCTGCCACTGGTCGGTGGTCGCAGTGCACGGGTCCAGGGACATGTGTCATCCCCTGGTTGGCCGAGCGAAGGTGAAGTGGCGCCTCGCTGGCGCGGCGTGGACGCGTGGACCGCGGGGCTGGTTACTGTAGCAGCCCGGAAACTAGTTTCGGGCGCCCGGAAGTTGCGCCCGAATCTGGGATTTCGGCCTATAAGGGCCCGAATCGCCTCATTTCTTCCCTTTTCTCCTTTTTGCTCGCACAGAGAGGCTAAGGGGGGGGGGGGGGGGGGTTTCGTGGGTGCACGAGAGCGCCGTTGACCCCGTGGAGCGCACAAGGTGTTCCAAGGAGTCGGTTTGAAGCATTGGACAGCGCGATGGGTTGAGGTAGGTCCCGTTTGTTGTTTTGCGGTATTTTTGGCACAGTCTTGAGTTTCCTTTCGGATTTCGGATTTGACCCCACGCCCTCATGCGTGTTAGGGACCGTGTTTTACTGTGCCGTTTTACTGCGTGGACTGTTGCTGGCATTTTGGACGTGCCTCGTTTTGCGTGCAACCTTAAGGAAAGCGTGCTCCGTTTTGCGTTCAGATTCGAGGTACGTGCACCGTTTCGCGTGCAGGTCGTGTTGGCATGCACCATTTTGTGTGCGGGTTCTAATGGCGTACATCGTTTTGCATGCAGGTTTGGTGGCCGCGCATCGTTTTGCCCGCGGACTCGTAAAGTGTGCACCGTTTTGCGTGCAACTTGTTGTACGAACTCGGATTGAGGCGTGCCTTTACACTCTTTGGATCTACGCGTCGCAAGGATTATAGTCGTGTTTTCGGGGAATTTTCTGAGATTCGCCCGATGGTATACTTCTTTCCCCTTTACTGTGCAGAGTATTACAGTTGTGTTTGTTGTGGACTTTCGCGCTCACCGCTTTGTGGAATTTGTAACTCGGCCACCGGGACTCGGATTTTGACGTGTAGGTACTCGTTTCGAAGGGCTCGACGCGACAATCACATCCGTATTTTTGTTGGATTTTTCAGAGGCCGTTATGCAGGTGAAAATTTAACATCTTCGGGGCTGGTTTCAGCAGATGGGGTATACTTGAATATTTTAGCATAAAATGTAACTTTGGACCTTTTGTTGTACCCAGGAGGGTTCGCGAGTGTTTTTGGAACACTGCTCAGAGCCGAGGTTTGCGCGACATGTACCGTGGATATGGGTTCAGCGGATTGTGCGTGCAAGTGGCCACGCTCTTCACCGACCCCAGGTTTGCCTTGGATTGAGCATTTCAGGTGGGTAGGCTTAATTTGGTAACTGTATAAGGTTTTTATATTATGGGGAATGTAAGTGCACTTGTGGGGATGTCACCCCTCCATGACTGATAGCATGCATGTTTAATGTACAACCCATATTTAGCATCGAGAGGAAAAGCTTGAAGAATGGCCTAGATCATGTGGTTATTGTACAGGTTTATTCATTAGCCTACTTGTGTGAGATTGGTACAGCATAGTAGGAACATTTTAGCATGCTTTGCTATTATATGTTTCACACTCTTTTATCGCTTCTGAGGACAAAAGCATGCTTGCATGGACATGTAGTTAGGCCATCTTTTACTGCTGCACTACTTATTGGAACTTGACTTAGGAGAAACCATGCTTTTCCCTTTTCTCCTCCTTTGTTAGTCAGGCGGTCTATGTTGCTCGGGGGCGAGCAGGGGTCTGGGGTAGTGTAGCCAGGACATTGGTGTCAGGGACGGGTTGTGCTGGATTGAGGTTGGCAGGGTTTTGCGGTGACCGCGGACTTTGGGCGGTTGACCAGATATTTATTTATGTATCAGATTTCTCTAGTGGACGGAGTTTCCCACTATTTGAGTATTTTTGCATCCGATTGAGGACCAGGGTCTTCTTTAGTGGTTGGGCTTTTCCACTTTGATCATAGTCATGATCTAGTCCTGCTATATAGAGATACTTGTGATACTGATGACACAGATACTTTATGTCGGGTTATATTAATAATGATCTAAATAGGGGAAAAAAATACCTAGAGGGGGGTGAATAGGTGTAAACGTTTAAACACTCAAAAATCGTTGCGCAATAAAACCCAATGCGGAAATAGAAATTAACACGCAAGATTTTTACGTGGAAAACTCCAAACCGGAGTAAAAAACCACGGGACCGATAACACGGTGAAATCCAGTAGAATTATAACACGTACAAAGGTGATATACCGTACTCACAGACGACTCGACCTTTTTCCATACGCTCCTAGAAGATCTTCTCCGCTCGCTCCGCAACGCTTCTCGAATCCACGATCTGCGTCCAACGCCGAATCCACGGCGTCTGACCGAATCCACGGTCTTCACCCAGTAGCACGTCTCGAATCCACGAACGTACCTCGCTCCGAATCCACGAGAGCGGTAGCACCTTGAATCCACAAGGCCACGCGAGTCCACGCCGATTTTGGGAAATCGTTGTTTTTTGGGTGGTGATGATCCGCCGAATACTTAGATTAGAAATAGATCGGAAATACCATCTAAGTATTCATTGATTTGATTCTACTCAAAATATGAGTATGAAAACCTAGAATCAAATCAATCAATATAGATGAAGAAACATAGGATTATATCTATTAATTTTCTTTCTTCTCTATATGTGGATTCCTATGGCCGTCTTTTATTTATTTAGCTTTTACGGCTTATGCGGCTTGCCCTAAAAAAAGAATCATAGGGTCTATTTATAGGTTAGAAACCATTGGATGAGGATAAGAATCAAAAACTAACCTTTTCTGGAATTTTACAGGACGACGATCCGGATCGGATTTACGGCGATCCGGACTGTCGTAACGAAACAGCCAATTTCCAGAAAACAATGGTTCGGGATCCGAATTGAAATGCCCGATCCGGATCGTTCATACTTTTCAGTAAAAACCAATGTTCGGGATCCGGATTGAAATGCCTGATCCGGATCGTTCATACTTTTCAGCAAAAACCAATGTTCGGGATCCGGATCAGAAATGGCTTGGATCCGGATTGGATTTGTGTATGAATCAACAACCTTCGGGATCCGGACTGTCTTGTCCGATCCGGATCCTGAACATGTCCCATGTCCAGTTTTTGATTTTTATGTAATTAAAAATTCATCCAAGTGTTTCTACACTATAAGAAGTATTCGGATCACCAAAAATAATTAGTTAAACATACCTGATCCTTTTGAATTCTTCTTTCTTGAGATTGAGTTATATGATCCAACCATCTTCACCTTCAATCTTCAAGACTTAATACTTTCACGAAATGCGCCAAAACAAATTCCTTAACACTTTACTCGTGTGGGTCGCTCCCCTCGAGTGCCACTCCGGAGTAGGCTTTAGACCGTGTTGGGTTCCGGTCAGACCGTGTTGGGTTCCGGTCATTTGGACAGTGGAGATACTGAGTTCGTGAGATTGATGACAGAGCAGGCAGTACCGGGTTTTATACCGGTTCGTTTGATTGGGTTTATTTCGGTCAGATACTTTTATTGTTGCACTCGTGCCTGGGGGCTGAGTGAGGTCTAGTAGCTGTGTGTAGACCAGTGCTAGTGTCATTGGGAGCCGTTCGGTTTGACGGTGGTCCCGTGTCGTTGTGAGTACCTTGACCGTTATGTGAGAGGTTGAGCATCATGATTCTATCCGTTCTGAGAGGGAGCGTGGATTTTGACTATAGCCTTTATGAGCCACTACTCGATAGCGAGTTAGTCCATTTGGACACCCTACGTAATTCCTTCCTGGCAGTGGGAGGTGGTTGTAGGTGGGGCGCAGGTTTGACTGGACCAGATGTGGCAGTCAGCTCGATCGGGTCGATGTGCACTTTATGTGCTAGTGGTTGCATACCATTCTTTGATTCTCCCCTCTTGAGCATTTAGATGGAGGTAGGGTAGCTGTTGAGTATCATCAGCGTTTTTGTTCAGTTCCTACTGCTTTGGTTATTTTTGTCTCTTGAGGACTTAGTGGGCAGACCGTCGGGTCTGGCGGTGGTACCCACTGAGAACTCCATTTTTGGTGTAGTTCTCACACCCTTTGGGGGTTTTCCCCCTCATTTTTCCTTCATATCCTTTGTTTTGCAGAGTCTTAGCGGGTGTTGCTGATTCTGCGGTTGTTGATCGAGGCGAGGGAGTCACGAGCTAGATCCCTACCCGTCGTTGGAGAGTAGCGGTACCCCCTTCCGAGGAGATCTTCATTAGATTAGTTATTTTATTTTCCTCTTTTGAGAGACTGATGTAGTGAGGATATGATATGTACTGAGAGCCTGTACACTGATGTATTTATTGGAGATATCTCCCTGTTGAGTTTTGAGCTTTGTATATGAGGATATTGTATCATTATCATTTTTGGGAGATGGACATTATTGTATTATTTCCAGTTGTACAGTGGTTGGTTTTAGTTATACAGCAGATTTTCATTTATAGCTCTGATATCTGTTAGATGTAGTACTTTTCTTGCAGGTAGGACGCTTCACCTATGCGGGGTTTGGCATAGGTGGCGGATCTGTTGACGAGCCCGGATCGCAGTTTCGACCCCGGGGCGTGACAGATTAGGTGGTATCAGAGCCTAGGTTGTAGGTCATGGTGGACTTAGAAACCCTAGGCTTATGGTTTGACCCTTGGTTGACTTCGTGAGAGTCGTGATCTATAGCGAGAGTCCTGATTGAGTTTTTACTTCTCCCAAGGGACGGGAAGAGTGACTGGCATGTTTATTCTCCTAAGTGATTATGTTGGCTGCAGACAACATAATGCTGTGGAACGGGTGACTTGCTTTAGACTTTCGCTGGATTGGGTCGAGCGTTGTTGTGTGCTGTTTTATTGTTTCGTCGTGGCGAGCGGTGTCTCCCCGACGCTGGGTTTTGACCCGTGTGTATCCTGTCATAGTAGTTGAGCTTGAGCGGTTGGTTTTGGGCCGGATACCCGGATTGAGGTCAGAGCGCCCCGGACCCAGATGACAGGATTGTTAGAGGCTTATCAGCGGCAGAGTGAGCGAGCAGCTGGTTTTAGTGACACAGTTGTCGGAGCAACGGGCAGCTCGATAGTGCTTCCTTCTGAGACCACCCGGTTGCAGTATCCTCAGGGGCGGGGATTTTGTGGCACCGATGGAGTGATTAGCCCCCTCTGTGCCAATGTTCAGTGCCGAGGCACCGAGGCAGGGTGGATAGTTGACAGCTAGTGAGCTGAGGGGACATGATCGATCTATTGAGCCGGATTTGGCAGATGAACCACCCCGACTCGTAAGATTGAGTTTGGAGCATTTGGAGGCAGAGTCGTGGTTGGTGATAATGGAGTGACTACTTGAGAGCCTCCCTGTGCTAGAGAGTTTTTGCAGTCGTTGAACTACGCGCTCCATGTTTCGAGGGACGAGGCGCATAGGACATGTGTGGCTGGGAGTAGATTGCGCCAGGATACCTTTCAGTTTAGTTGGTCCCTCTGTTATGGATTAGTGACGCCTCGATGGTGTAGGCGTTGCGTATGGAGCATGGCACTGCAGTTCCTTTGGATAGGGATCTGCCGCCAGAGATGAGTTCTGGATATTGGCGCTTGGCGCCGGGTGATGCAGGACAGATCGGCCGGCAGAGGCGTTTCTGATTTCTTTTTCCAGGATAACGGATTCCTGAGATGCCAGAGATCGGGTGGACCCCGATGGCAGCATCAGCATCTATATCAGAGTGGCGCAGCGGTAGCGTGGATTTGTTATCTGCGGAGGACCTTATTCGTCGCCCCAGTGTGAGCAGAGACAGAGGTCGTACTCCCTATGTGGATAGCCCTGATTTTCAGGCAGATTGAGCGACAACCACTTGCATCGAGTGGATGAACCTGTGCCGCCCGGTTGGAGGGCGCCACGGTAGTGGATCGAGTTGTCGCAGGTGGGGTTTCATCACAGCAGTCAGAGTTAGAGCATGTTGCATTCCTGCATGGACTAGAGGCAGATCTGTTACCACGTGCACTCGAGGCACAGGTTCCTGTTAGTGTTGTGCATGTGGAGGAGGCTTGTGGATCATGTCCAATGCAGTTGAGGCCGCAAGTTGTATCGGCAGACTTATTGGTAATTGTGGCAGTTCGGTGTTTTGACCCAGTGCTTGGGATTGGTTGGCACAGTTGTAGTGAACCGGAATTTCGGTATATAAATAAATGTAAATAAAATGGTATGAAACGCTATTTTATTGAATTTATAGAAGTAAAGGATGACCTGAAAACGAATTGGGCCCAAATCGGAATTGGAATGTGAGATCTTGAATCTTACATGAGAAAGTGGGCCCAGATTGTAAGTGGAAAATTCACAGTCTCGGAAAATTCCGAGAAAATTACGGGAGCTCCGTAAATGTGTTTTAAGGCCACAGTAAAAGTTTCGCGTTGATCGGACACCCGGATAGTGAGAACGGGCTCCGCGAGCGAAATTAAATATAGTGGGACTTTTGGACACCCAAGAAGGGTCCAAACTGGAAAATTTAAGTACCATGAGGTAAATTTAGTTAAACTGTGGCTGCCCGTCAAATTTGAGCGAAAACGGGCGAGAAACGAGCAAGAACGGACGAAAACGGGCGAAACTGGGCTTGGGCCCAAGTTTCGGGCGCCCGAAAGTGGGAACCGGGCGCTCGGAAAGTACTGTAGCAACGGTTTTTTTTTGGACTGCAGCGAACCGGGCTGCACTGTAGCGAACCCGGTTCACTGTAGCAGCCCGGTCCGAAAGAGATGCGCCCGAAAGTTACTCTAGCGGCCCGGATCCCGAGGCAGTTGGCACGAATCCCGATGCAGTTGGCACGGATCCCGAGGCACGGGCGCGAATCCCGAGGGCGTCTCCCCATTGGACGCCCTGACCGAGGGAGCGGGCGTGCGCGGGGAAGGCGCGGCGGGCACTGTAGCGGTGTCAGCGGGCAGGGCCACGTGTCGGCCTCCCATTGGTGGGTCAGCGTGATGCGACGCGCTGATGCGACGGGATGCTGCGGCCGGGCGTCAGAGCAGGCGTGGGTGCGGTCCACGTGGCGGCCAACGATTGGTCGCCGCTGTTCGTTGGTCGCGGTGCATGGGTCCAGGGACACGTGTCATCCCTTGATTGGCTAAGCGAGGGTGACGTGGCGCCCAGCTGGCGCTGCGTGGACGCGTGGACCGCGGCGGGCCGGTTACTGTAGCCGCCAGAAAGTTTTCGGGCGCCCGAAAGGGTGCGCCCGAAAGTCCGGAAATGTCCTATAAAGGCCCGAAATGACTCCTTTTTCCTCCTTTTCTCCGTTTTGGCTTCACCCGAGCATACCAGGAGAGGGAGTGGGCGATTTTCGCCGGGGTTTTCGAGGGCGCACGAGCGCGCCGTGGACTCCGTGGAGCGCGCAAGATGTACCAAAGAGCCTATTGGAGGCGATGGACGGCACGGCGTTGTTGAGGTAGGCCCCGTTTGTCGTTTTTGCGGATTCGGCAAATGCACGCAGTTTTGGACGCGAACTCGTAAAACGTGCACCGTTTTGCGTGCAACGTTGAGAAAAGAACATGCACCGTTTTGTGTGCCAATGCGAGGTATGTGCTCCGTTTCGCGTGCAGGTTGGACTAATGGGCACCGTTTTTCATGCAGACTCTAACAGTACATCTCGTTTCACGTGTAGGGCCGGAAAAATGTGCACCGTTTTGCGTGCAACCCTATAGTAGACTTGCACCGTTTTGCGTGCCAATACGGGGTACGTGCTCCGTTTTGCGTGCGGGTTGGACCAATGCGCACTATTTTACGTGTAGATTCTAATGGCTTGCATCATTTTTCGTGCAGGGCTAGGAAAAATATGCACCGTTTTGCGTGCAACCCTATAGTCGGACGTGCACCATTTTGCGTGCAGATTTGAGGTACGTGCACCGTTTCGTGTGCAGATCGTGTTGTTGCGCATCGTTTTGCGTGCCGGTTGAAGTGACGCGCACCATTTTACGTGTGAGTTTTAATGACATGCACCGTTTTGCGTGCAGGATTGGAGGACGTGCACCGTTTTGCGTGCGGACTCGAGGGATGTGCACCGTTTTGCGTGCAAGCTCGAGGAGACAAGTGGAATCGCGCGGAGACCAATTGCAAGTGTCTACAAGCAATTGGGGATACCACAAGGTGGGGAATTCTGCCGAAATTGGGTGACCTCTCCCCTTGCTCCTTTGCTTTTCAATTCGAAGCATGATAGTAGCCTGTTAGAAGCGTTTGGTAATCATGATTAAGATCACCTGTGTAAATGGATACAGATGAAGGTGCAACTGTTGGTTGCCAGAGATAGAGGATAAAATGTGCTTGTGTAAATGGATACTGATGAAAAATGCAACTGTTGGTTGCCAAGGATAGAGGATAAATTTGCATGTGTAAAGAGGGCTTAGGAGAAAGATGTAAATTCTTGATTTACCTAAATAAATGATAATTGCATGCGTAGAGGCTAAATATTATCTTATGATGGATATGAAAATGTTTGCATGCGTGAAAGTAGCTAATCATGTTATGATTGTGATCATGTTAGGGTACAACCCTAGGAATCACGTGACATAAGGGAACATGACTTATTGGTAGTAAGACTAGGAGAAAACCTAGTACAGGGGTTTGACGAGTGACATCAACTTAGGAGTTATCCTAGGCTGGACGAGTGGCATGGTCTTAGGTGATAACCTAAGGACACTGGATAGAGTGATCAATATAGAGTCAGGGAACTCTAGGATGTATATGACATTGGACTTAGGTAAAGAAAACCTAAGGAGAGCTTGTGACGCCCCACTTCCCAGGGGGTCACCCATCCTAGAACTACTCTAGTTCTAGCACGCTTAACTCTCATGTTCCTCTTGGATCTTGCTACCATCCAAAATGCTATAGCCGGGTTAGAGATTTAGTCCTATTATATCATTTATATAGAGCACTAATCCAAATTCCGGGGGTGTCA
Source organism: Tillandsia leiboldiana (assembly GCA_029204045.2). Taxonomy (NCBI): domain Eukaryota; kingdom Viridiplantae; phylum Streptophyta; class Magnoliopsida; order Poales; family Bromeliaceae; genus Tillandsia; species Tillandsia leiboldiana. Next base: position 11,023,270 of record CM055065.1, read on the forward strand.
CAGAGCTAGTGATCAATATAGAATCAAGGATGTGGTGACCCTAGTTCCCATGCTACCTTTTCCTGTGAATCCACTGTTGGAACACCTAGTGTTGGTGTATCTGGCCCATGGAGCATCAAAGGGATGCCACAGATGGACCCTGTGAGTTATCTTTAGCTGTTTTGGCCTTCGGCTGCATTTGCCGAAATTTTTAAAAGGTTTTTGGCCAAACAGAGGTTGGAATTGGATTCAGCACGGAAAAACACTTGAAAACGGCTATTTGCTTGTTTGATTCTGAGTCCGGATGCCCAAAAACGGACCCCCGGATGTTTTTAGTGGCTTTTGGTGCATGGGACGGGCCGTGGATCGTCGGGGTGACACGTGGCGGCCCATTATTGGCCGGTCCGCGACGCTCGGTCCACAGAGTACCGCGGCTGGGTGCACGGACCCGGCGCAGGGACACGTGGCGCCGCCTGATTGGCGGGCTCTTGAGGCGCGGTCTACGGATTTGGCGCGGCGGTGCATGGACCAGGCGGGGGGACGCGTGACAGCGCCCGGTTGGTCGGTGCACGCGGCGCGGTCCACGGAACCCGAACTAGGGTGCGTGGACCGGGTGCTGGGGACACGTGTCAACGTGTCATTGGTCGGCTCACCGAGTGCGGCGCACGGGGGCGCGGGACCCCGCCTTGGGGCGCGTGCGCGGCAGGCGCCGCCTGCCCGCACGTGTGACCGCGACAGTGGCAGGGACGCGTGTCGCCCTGCCACTGGCGGGCGCCACCTACCCGGTTTGACCGGGGAGGTGCCACGCGTCGGCGGCCCATGCGCCCCGCACAGCTGTTCGCTGTGCGGGACGCGTGTCGGGCGCCGGGGCGTGCGACGTGGCCGCAGCGGAGCGGCTCGGGCCGCTGTCGCCTGTTGGTCGGGCTACGTGGCGGCCCCGGGCCGTTTCGGGCGCGCACAGTGTTGGGCCGGCCCAACACTGTAGCCGCCCGAAAGTTGCCCTGCGCCCGAATTCCAGGACACAGCCGGTATTTTCAGAATTGTTTCTTTGGGCTATAAATAGCCCGAAAGCTGTTCTCTTGGGTTTTTTTCAGTGTTCTGGCCATCTTCTCTCTTGGGTTTCTTCAGAGGACTTTCTCCCCACACATTTTCGCATCCATCTGCAGAGTTTGAAGATTTTTCAGGGCACGGATTTCGAGATCCTCATTTTCTTGGCGCGTCGCGACGCTCTTTCTTCGGTGTTTCTTCCGTCGCTCTTCGGTGCACGAGCTCTCCCGGCCTACTCCGACCATATTTTCGAGCGATTCCTTCGCCGTTGGATCCGCGACTGGTAAGGCTACGATTTTGGGTGTTAGCACATTTTCAGATTTCGCGTTTTTCGAGGTGTTTTCTCGTGCTCATTGGGACCCTTCTTGCTGTGAGTTTTTGGTGAGGGCAGCAGCTTCTTTTGGGGAGATCTTCGCGGACAAATCTCGGATCAGGACGTGCTTATAGACTTTTTTCATCTACTCGACGCAGGGATCATCGTGGTATTTTTTTTGGATTTTCCTGAGATCTTCCCGGAGGTATACATCTTCCTCTTTATCTGTGCAAGATTTTACAGTTATGTGGTTGTATGTTTTCGCGCGCCCGTGTCGTGGAATTTATATCTTGGCCTACGGAACTCCGATTTGGGCGTGCAGGTACTTGTTTCGAAGCTATCGACGCGAAGAACGCCGGGATATTTTTATTGGAATTTATTGAGCACTTTCAGCAGGTGAAATTTTTGCTTCTGTGCAGCTGAAATTCAGCATGTGATTTTTGGACAGATTTTTGGGGGATTGTGTATAATTGTAGCCTATGTTGAACCCAGGTGGGATTTGGACTGTACTGGACTTACTGGACAGTGAGTTGCTGTGTTTTTTGGTATTATCAGCTGTAGGACTTGGACTGATCAGCGCATCAGGTGGGTGACCTCTTTTTCAAGATCAGCGGACTGTGTACTAATTCTAGCTTTAGGGACTCGCATATTTTAAGGTTTGATGTACAGCATGCTAGAATGTGTGAATTGATGTTCCTGTTGTAGTTAGGTGATCCTGTGATTATTTTCTCACCTAAGCTGTTGGTTATTATTATCTTGCTCCCTACAAGCTGTTGTTTATTATTTATTTTGGAACTTGACCTAGCACCACTGCCATATGATGCATGTTCAGCCAGACTGTCGAAAACCTCAACTTGGGCTAGGTTTTTATTGCTCTAGACATTCCCACATCACTATTCTCTTTATCACTCTGGACTTAGCGTTTTCCTCGCCCAAGTAGTGGGCCGAGAGGTCGGATCATTGTGGGATGCTTTTACACTCGTGTCTGGGGACCGAGTGGAGTTGTTAGGAGTCTGTAGACCAGGTTTCTTTGGGAGAGTGACTTTGGTTGTAGATTTGGGATCTTGAGAGCTATTGTGAGTGACAGTGAGTCTCGGCTGTGCAGTCTGCCAGCCTGTGAGTGAGACAGTGTTCCTTTGGTGACAGTCGATCTTGTTGATCGAGGATTTGGATTATAGCCTACATGAGCCACATTTGAGCTCGACAGAGATACGCGGATACTTTCCTCGGTGGGGTCGCTCCCCTCGAGAGCCACTCCGGAGTTGGGCCTGTTCTTCTATCGCGACTTGTCGACGCAGTGTTCCCTCTGGCTGGGCCAGTTAGTGGCAGTCACGGACACAGTCCCTCTGGCTGGGCCAGTTAGTGGCAGTCACGGACGCCCTACGTACGTCCGGTCCCCCGGGACGTGACGGCAGTAGGTAGGTGCAGGTTTGACTGGACCCTTTGCGGCAGTCAGTTTAGATTGGGTGATTTGAGTCGAGAGCTAGTTGTAGCATCATGTTCTTTCTGTTCCACTTTTGAGCATCTAGATAGAGGCATAGTAGCTGTAGAGTTTACTTTACCAGCTTTTTCCTTTCCGCACTGCATTGTTACTTTTGCCTCTAGTAGACTTAGTGGGCAGACCGTCGGGCTTTTTGGCGGCACCCACTGAGAACTACTTGGGACGTAGTTCTCACACCCGTCGTGGTGTCTTTTCCCCAGGGACATCTTCTTCTGCTCCTGTTCCTGCCGCACCAGTTGCTGACCCGACTGATCGAGGTAAGGGAGTCGCGAGATAGATCCCTACCAGTTGTCGCCTGAGTGTAGATGTACCTCCCTACATTGTGAGAGTTCATGTTGAGTGACCTTGTAGTGAGGATGGAGTTGTACTCTTCTTATTTTGAGAGATATTTGTACTTGGTGAGGTTTCTGGTTGTATATTTTGTTAGAGTTGTATTTATTTTTATCCAGCTTTTACTTTGCAGCTCTGGTATCTGTTTAGTGTAGATTTCTTTTGCAGGTTAGTCGCTACGTCTATACGGGGCTTCCCGTATGGGCGGCGGATCTGTTGGCGAGCCCGGGTCGCAGTTTCGACCCGGGGCGTGACAGATTAGAGTGGTATCAGAGCCTAGGATGTAGGTCATTGAGGACTTAGAAACCCTAGGCTTGTGGTTGGACCCTAGGATGACTTACGTGAGAGCCGTAATCTTTTAGCGAGAGTCTTGATTGGGTTCCCAACTCTCCCAGTGGATGGGATGAGTGATCGACATATCTTCCTTCGGTGGTAACTATGTTGGCTGCAGACAACATAGTACTATGGGAAGAGGGACATGCCCTTTGACTTTCGCTAGATTGGGTCGTGTTTTGTTTGGGGTTCTGGCTGTTTCTCTTCTTCCCTCAGGTGAGTGATGCCTCCGCGACGCACGATGTCGACGCGTTCGCAGCCTTCTTCCTCTGAGCCCGAGCCGGAGGACTCGGGGCAGGGACAGCAGAGAGAGGTTTTGGAGCTTCGTGCCCAGTTGGCACAGATGTCTGAGGCTGTTCAGTGCCAGGAGGAGACTTCCCGGTGCCAGGATGAGACTTCTCAGCGTCAGGAGGAGACCTTGCGACGCCAGGAGGAGGCCTCGCAGCGCCAGGAGGAGGCTTCCCGACGCCAGGAGGAGGCCTTGGGTCGGATGATGCTTATGTTAGAGCAGAGGTCACAGCCTGTGGTAGCACCCCCTGAGAGTTCGCCTGTGCCCTCTTCGCCAGCTGCAGCGCCCCCTGTGATTCCGTCAGCACCAGCTGTTCCTGTCAAGCCGGTTTCCTACAGACCACCGTCTGAGTCGTCGGGACCTTTTACTTCTTCTAAGCAGCATGCAGCGGTTGATCTCTTGATGAGGTTCCGTCGGTTCGATCCACCCCGTTTCTCTGGTCTGGGTGCTGAGCCGTGGGAGGCCGAGACTTGGGTTACGGCCATGGAGCGTCACTTTGAGAGTTTATTCGTCGAGGATCGGTTTCGGGTCTTCTTGGCAGCGCATTTTCTGGAGGGCAATGCCGAGGCTTGGTGGCGGCGTGTGCGGCCTGCTGGTCCGCCTGGGACGCAGATTCTTCCTTGGGCGGAGTTCCGCAGACTTCTTCTAGGGGCCTTCTTTCCTGAGAGTGTACTTCAAAGACTGGAGGAGCAGCTGAGGAATCTCCGCCAGGGAGATAGGCCCGTGCATGTGTACATAGCTAACTTCAATCAGCTGTTGGCTAGTATGCCTCACGTGGCCAGGGATGAGGCTCACCAGGTTTACATGTTTGAGCGGGGGCTGCGCCGGGACATTTATCAGCTTGTTCGCTCCCGCAGATTGCAGACATTAGAGGCCTCGATGGAGCAGGCGTTATATGTTGAGTCTGGAGAGGTAGTTATGGATGAGGTGGCTCCAGGCCCCGTAGGGACTCCAGGGGCGAAGCGCCCGGCGCCAGTGGATGAGGGGCAGTCGAGTAGGCAGGGACCCCCGAGACCCCCACGATTCCATCCTCAGGGTCGTGGACGCCAGGGGCGCCAGAGATCTGGATCATCTCATCAGTCTTCGCAGCAGCGTCGACCGCCTCGACCACAGCAGTCATCTCAGCAGCAGCAGACTTCGCGGCAGCCCCGTCAGGATCGATGTGTCTTTTGTGGAGGGCCGCACATACCGATGCATTGTCAGCAGAGACACGGCCGTTGTTTCCGTTGTGGACAGGCCAGTCACATTCAGAGTTCGTGCCCCAGGGCAGGTCATCCAGCTCCTTCCGCGGCCTCAGCACCTTTTGTTCCTCACATGACAGCAGGGCCTTCTGTGGCCTATGGTAGGCCTGATCAGGCTTCTTCCTCTTCGCGACAGCCAGAGCGACGTCCCCCGGCGCCGAGCGGGCGAGTCTATGCCGCCCAGGTTGAGGTTGCTTCAGCAGCTGATCATGTCGTCGTAGGTACTATTTTGATTTCTGCAGTTCGTACTCATGCACTTTTTGATACTGGTGCATCGCATTCATTTATTAGTAGAGCATTTGCATCCCTACATGGTATAGAGGTACTTTCTTTATCGCATGCATTAGAGGTTCAGATTCCAGACCATGTCTTGCATGTCGAGGAGTGTTGTAGGGATTGCCCTGTACAGTTGGGACCCTGGGTCCTGCCGGCAGACTTGCTCGTCTTGCGGCAGCTCCAGGATTTCGACGTGGTACTTGGCATGGATTGGTTAGCTCGGTATTTCGCCACCATTGACTGTAGAGAGAGGACGGTGACCCTCCGCGAGCCTGGACAGGAGGAGTTCGTTTACAGAGGCTGCCAGAGTACCTTATTTGCCATGACTATTTCTTTGGCGAGAGCCCGGCGGATGATGAGTAGGGGTTGTACCGCCTTCCTGGCGACGATTGTAGAGGTGCCTACGACGGCACTGGGACTCGAGGATATCCCTATTGTCCGCGAGTTCCCAGATGTGTTTCCCTCAGAGTTGTCGACCATGCCGCTGGAGAGGGAGATTGAGTTTGTGATTGATGTGGTTCCAGGAACCGCACCAATCTCGAAGGCACCTTATAGGATGGCACCTGCCGAGCTGAGAGAGCTGAAGGCCCAGTTGCAGGACTTGATGGATGTGGGCTTTGTGAGGCCCGGTGTATCTCCGTGGGGAGCGCCAGTTTTATTTGTGAAGAAGAAGGATGGGTCGCTTCGATTATGTGTGGACTACAGAGAGCTGAATAAAGTGACCATCCGGAACAAGTACCCCCTTCCACGGATTGATGATCTGTTTGATCAGTTGCAGGGAGCGTCTGTGTTCTCCAAGATTGATCTCCAATCAGGTTACCACCAGCTGAGGGTGAGGGCCGAGGACATTCCCAAGACGGCTTTTAGATCCCGGTACGGGCATTATGAGTTTACAGTTATGCCTTTTGGATTAACTAATGCCCCTACAGCATTCATGGATTTAATGAACCGGGTATTTCAGCCGTACTTGGATCGGTTTATCGTTGTGTTTATTGACGACATTCTGATTTACTCCCGGAGTGATTTGGAGCATGAGGAGCACTTGAGGATAGTGCTGCAGCTTCTGCGAGGGAAGAAGCTGTATGCCAAGTTTAAGAAGTGCGAATTTTGGCTTCGGGAGGTCGCTTTTCTAGGCCATGTTGTATCAGCCGTAGGAGTGGCAGTAGACCCGACGAAGATTGTTGCTGTTCGGGATTGGCCTAGACCGACGACGGTTACTGAGATCCGTAGTTTTTTGGGATTAGCAGGTTATTACCGTCGGTTTGTAGAGGGCTTTGCGAAGCTCTCTACTCCCCTGACCAGTTTGACCAGGAAGGGGATAAGGTTTGTTTGGACTGAGCGGTGCCAGGAAAGTTTTGAGGAACTGAAGAGGAGATTGATCTCGGCACCAGTTTTAGCACTACCTGTGATGGGCGATGGGTTTGTGATATATAGTGACGCCTCCCACAGCGGTTTGGGATGTGTTTTGATGCAGCATGGTAGGGCAATTGCTTATGCTTCACCGTAATTAAAGGATTATGAGAAGAATTATCCTACTCATGACTTGGAGTTTGCAGCCGTGGTGTTCGCGCTGAAGTTATGGCGGCATTACCTCTACGGGGAGCACTGTGAGATCTACACGGATCATAAGAGTTTAAAGTACTTGTTTACTCAAAAGGAGCTGAATTTGAGGCAACACCGGTGGTTGGAGTTATTAAAGGACTATGATGTGAGCATCCTTTATCATCCCGGCAAGGCCAATGTTGTAGCAGATGCTTTGAGTAGGAGGTCAGCGCAGAGCTTGAGCATGTTGATCACGCAGCAGCCACCGCTTGTTGAGCAGTTGAGGCGCCTTCAGATTGAGGTTGTATCCCCTGGGGTCTCTGCTAGACTCATGTCCATGGTCTTGCAGCCCACTCTGTTGGACAGGATTAGAGAGACACAGAGTGAGGACCCCCACTTGACGAGGATTAGATCGCAGATTCAGGCAGATCAGATAGGGGATTTTGCAGTGGATAGCTCGGGAGTACTGCGGTACAGGGACCGAGTGTGTGTGCCTATGGACACCGATCTCAGAGATCAGATTTTGAGAGAGGTCCATTATACGCCTTATACCATTCATCCTGGTGGTACTAAGATGTATAAGGACCTCAAGGCACATTTTTGGTGGCCCGGAATGAAGCGGGATATTGGAAGATTTGTCGCTCATTGTTTAACTTGTCAGCAAGTGAAGGCAAAGCATCGGGTTCCTGCTGGCAAGTTACAGAGTCTTCCAATTCCTGAGTGGAAGTGGGACCACATCACCATGGACTTCGTCACTGGACTGCCGAGGGCGCAGAGTGGGGCCGACGCTATTTGGGTTGTCGTGGATAGACTCACCAAGTCTGCACACTTCTTGCCTGTACAGATGACTTGGTCGTTGGAGCGTCTGGCACAGTTATATTTGGATGAGATAGTGAGACTGCACGGTGTACCCGCCTTGATTGTATCAGATAGGGACCCGAGGTTTGTATCACACTTTTGGGGGAGTCTACAGTCAGCCTTGGGGACCCAGCTCAAATTTAGTACTGCTTTCCACCCACAGACTGATGGCCAGTCTGAGCGCACCATACAGACCCTTGAGGATATGTTGAGAGCGTGCGTTATGGATTTTGGAGGAGGGTGGTATCGGCACTTAGCACTGGTTGAGTTTGCGTACAACAACAGCTATCAGACGAGCATTTGGATGGCTCCGTTTGAGGCGTTGTATGGACGCAAGTGCCGGTCGCCCTTATATTGGAGTGACGTGGGTGAGAGAAGGACTTTGGGACCGGATTTACTGTTGGAGGCAGAAGAGAAAGTCAGATTAGCACGCCGACATCTTGAGATAGCCTAGAGTCATCAGAGGAGCTACGCTGATACTCGACGGCGAGACCTAGAGTTTCAGATTGGTGATCATGTCTTTTTGAAGGTCTCGCCTTCGAAAGGGGTCCGGAGATTCGGAGTTCGGGGGAAGCTCAGTCCCCGTTTTATTGGACCCTTTGAGGTACTTGAGATGATTGGTCCTGTGGCTTATAGAGTTGCCCTTCCACCGCGCCTGGCCGGAGTTCACGATGTTTTCCACGTCTCGGCTTTGAGGCGATATGTTTTTGACCCGTCACACGTGATTGACTTCACTTCTTTGGAGGTTGGCGAGGATCTAGGTTATGAGGAGCGCCCGTTGCGAATTCTTGCTCGAGAGGTGAGGGAATTGCGCAACCGGGCCATTCCATATGTGAAGATCCAATGGAGCAATCACGAGGAGCGGGAGGCCACTTGGGAGCTGGAGACAGTGATGAGAGATTCCTACCCCTTTCTATTCGAGATATCCGGTTGAGGTACGTCCGTTTGTTTTTCTTGTTTCGGGGACGAAACTTTCTTTTAGTGGGGGAGGATGTGGTGACCCTAGTTCCCATGCTACTTTTTCCTGTGAATCCACTGTTGGAACACCTAGTGTTGGTGTATCTGGCCCATGGAGCATCAAAGGGATGCCACAGATGGACCCTGTGAGTTATCTTTAGCTGTTTTGGCCTTTGGCTGCATTTGCCGAAATTTTAAAAGGTTTTTGGCCAAACAGAGATTGGAATTGGATTCAGCACGGAAAAACGCTTGAAAACGGCTATTTGCTTGTTTGATTCTGAGTCCGGATGCCCAAAAACGGACCCCCGGATGTTTTTAGTGGCTTTTGGTGCATGGGAGGGGCCGTGGACCGTCGGGGTGACACGTGGCGGCCCATTATTGGCCGGTCCGCGACGCTCGGTCCACAGAGCACCGCGGCTGGGTGCACGGACCCGGCGCAGGGACACGTGGCGCCGCCTGATTGGCGGGCTCTTGAGGCGCGGTCTACGGATTTGGCGCGGCGGTGCATGGACCAGGCGGGGGGACGCGTGGCAGCGCCCGGTTGGTCGGTGCACGCGGCGCGGTCCACGGAACCCGAACTAGGGTGCGTGGACCGGGTGCTGGGGACACGTGCCAACGTGTCATTGGTCGGCTCACCGAGTGCGGCGCACGGGGGCGCGGGACCCCGCCTCGGGGCGCGTGCGCGGCAGGCGCCGCCTGCCCGCACGTGTGACCCGCGACAGTGGCAGGGACGCGTGTCGCCCTGCCACTGGAGGGCGCCACCTACCCGGTTTGACCGGGGAGGTGCCACGCGTCGGCGGCCCATGCGCCCCGCACAGCTGTTCGCTGTGCGGGACGCGTGTCGGGCGCCGGGGCGTGCGACGGGGCCGCAGCGGAGCGGCTCGGGCCGCTGTTGCCTGTTCGTCGGGCTACATGGCGGCCCCGGGCCGTTTCGGGCGCGCACAGTGTTGGGCCGGCCCAACACTGTAGCCGCCCGAAAGTTGCCCTGCGTCCGAATTCCAGGACACAGCCGGTATTTTCAGAATTGTTTCTTTGGGCTATAAATAGCCCGAAAGCTGTTCTCTTGGGTTTTTTTCAGTGTTCTGGCCATCTTCTCTCTTGGGTTTCTTCAGAGGACTTTCTCCCCACACATTTTCGCATCCATCTGCAGAGTTTGAAGATTTTTCAGGGCACGCATTTCGAGATCCTCATTTTCTTGGCGCGTCGCGACGCTCTTTCTTCGGTGTTTCTTCCGTCGCTCTTCGGTGCACGAGCTCTCCCGGCCTACTCCGACCATATTTTCGAGCGATTCCTTCGCCGTTGGATCCGCGACTGGTAAGGCTACGATTTTGGGTGTTAGCACATTTTCAGATTTCGCGTTTTTCGAGGTGTTTTTCTCGTGCTCATTGGGACCCTTCTTGCTGTGAGTTTTTGGTGAGGGCAGCAGCTTCTTTTGGGGAGATCTTCGCGCACAAATCTCGGATCAGGACGTGCTTGTAGACTTTTTTCATCTACTCGACGCAAGGATCATCGTGGTATTTTTTTTTGGATTTTCCTGAGATCTTCCCGGAGGTATACATCTTCCTCTTTATCTGTGCAAGATTTTACAGTTATGTGGTTGTATGTTTTCGCGCGCCCGTGTCGTGGAATTTATATCTTGGCCTACGGAACTCCGATTTGGGCGTGCAGGTACTTGTTTCGAAGATATCAACACGAAGAACGCCGAGATATTTTTATTGGAATTTATTGAGCACTTTCAGTAGGTGAAATTTTGGCTTCTGTGCAGCTGAAATTCAGCATGTGATTTTTGGACAGATTTTTGGGGGATTGTGTATAATTGTAGCCTATGTTGAACCCAGGTGGGATTTGGACTGTACTGGACTTACTGGACAGTGAGTTGCTGTGTTTTTTGGTATTATCAGCTGTAGGACTTGGACTGATCAGCGCATCAGGTGGGTGACCTCTTTTTCAAGATCAGCGGACTGTGTACTAATTCTAGCTTTAGGGACTCGCATATTTTAAGGTTTGATGTACAGCATGCTAGAATGTGTGAATTGATGTTCCTGTTGTAGTTAGGTGATCCTGTGATTATTTTCTCACCTAAGCTATTGGTTATTATTATCTGCTCCCTACAAGCTGTTGTTTATTATTTATTTTGGAACTTGACCTAGCACCACTGCCATATGATGCATGTTCAGCCAGACTGCCGAAAACCTCAACTTGGGCTAGGTTTTTATTGCTCTAGACATTCCCACATCACTATTCTCTTTATCACTCTGGACTTAGCGTTTTCCTCGCCCAAGTAGTGGGCCGAGAGGTCGGATCATTGTGGGATGCTTTTACACTCGTGTCTGGGGACCGAGTGGAGTTGTTAGGAGTCTGTAGACCAGGTTTCTTTGGAGAGTGACTTTGGTTGTAGATTTGGGATCTTGAGAGCTATTGTGAGTGACAGTGAGTCTCGGCTGTGCAGTCTGCCAGCCTGTGAGTGAGACAGTGTTCCTTTGGTGACAGTCGATCTTGTTGATCGAGGATTTGGATTATAGCCTGCATGAGCCACATTTGAGCTCGACAGAGATACGCGGATACTTTCCTCGGTGGGGTCGCTCCCCTCGAGAGCCACTCCGGAGTTGGGCCTGTTCTTCTATCGCGACTTGTCGACGCAGTGTTCCCTCTGGCTGGGCCAGTTAGTGGCAGTCACGGACACAGTCCCTCTGGCTGGGCCAGTTAGTGGCAGTCACGGACGCCCTACGTACGTCCGGTCCCCCGGGACGTGACGGCAGTAGGTAGGCGCAGGTTTGACTGGACCCTTTGCGGCAGTCAGTTTAGATTGGGTGATTTGAGTCGAGAGCTAGTTGTAGCATCATGTTCTTTCTGTTCCACTTTTGAGCATCTAGATAGAGGCATAGTAGCTGTAGAGTTTACTTTACCAGCTTTTTCCTTTCCGCACTGCATTGTTACTTTTGCCTCTAGTAGACTTAGTGGGCAGACCGTCGGGCTTGTTGGCGGCACCCACTGAGAACTACTTGGGACTAGTTCTCACACCCGTCGTGGTGTCTTTTCCCCAGGGACATCTTCTTCTGCTCCTGTTCCTGCCGCACCAGTTGCTGACCCGACTGATCGAGGTAAGGGAGTCGCGAGATAGATCCCTACCAGTTGTCGCCTGAGTGTAGATGTACCTCCCTACATTGTGAGAGTTCATGTTGAGTGACCTTGTAGTGAGAGGGAGTTGTACTCTCTCTATTTTGAGAGATATTTGTACTGGTGAGGTTTCTGGTTGTATATTTTGTTAGAGTTGTATTTCTTTTTATCCAGCTTTACTTTGCCAGCTCTGATATCTGTTTAGTGTAGATTTCTTTGCAGGTTAGTCGCTAAGTCTATACGGGCTTCCCGTCTATGGGCGGCGGATGTGTTGGCGAGCCCGGGTGCCAGTTTTCGACCCCGGGGCGTGATCAGATTAGAGTGGTATCAGAGCCTAGGATGTAGGTCATTGAGGATGTGGTGACCCTAGTTCCCATGCTACTTTTTCCTGTGAATCCACTGTTGGAACACCTAGTGTTGGTGTATCTGGCCCATGGAGCATCAAAGGGATGCCACAGATGGACCCTGTGAGTCTTTAGCTGTTTTGGCCTTCGGCTGCATTTGCCAAAATTTTTAAAAGGTTTTAGGCCAAACAGAGGTTGGAATTGGATTCAGCACGGAAAAACGCTTGAAAACGGCTATTTGCTTGTTTGATTCTGAGTCCGGATGCCCAAAAAGGACCCCCGGATGTTTTTAGTGGCTTTTGGTGCATGGGACGGGGCCGTGGACCGTCGGGGTGACACGTGACGGCCCATTATTGGCCGGTCCGCGACGCTCGGTCCACAGAGCACCGCGGCTGGGTGCACGGACCCGGCGCAGGGACACGTGGCGCCGCCTGATTGGCGGGCTCTTGAGGCGCGGTCTACGGATTTGGCGCGGCGGTGCATGGCCCAGGAGCGGGGACGCGTGGCAGCGCCCGGTTGGTCGGTGCACACGGCGCGGTCCACGGAACCCGAACTAGGGTGCGTGGACCGGGTGTTGGGGACACGTGTCAACGTGTCATTGGTCGGCTCACCGAGTGCGGCGCAAGGGGCGCGGGACCCCGCCTCGGGGCGCGTGCGCGGCAGGCGCCGCCTGCCGCACGTGTGACCGCGACAGTGGCAGGGACGCGTGTCGCCCTGCCACTGGCGGGCGCCACCTACCCGGTTTGACCGGGGAGGTGCCACGCGTCGGCGGCCCATGCGCCCCGCACAGCTGTTCGCTGTGCGGGACGCGTGTCGGGCGCCGGGGCGTGCGACGTGGCCGCAGCGGAGCGGCTCGGCCGCTGTCGCCTGTTGGCGGCTACGTGGCGGCCCCGGCCGTTTTCGGGCGGCGCGCACAGTGTTGGCGGCCCACACTGTAGCCGCCGGAAAGTTGCCCTGCGCCCGAATTAGGACACAGCCGGTATTTTCAGAATTGTTTCTTTGGGCTATAAATAGCCCGAAAGCTGTTTCTCTTGGGTTTTTTTCAGTGTTCTGGCCATCTTCTCTCTTGGGTTTCTTCAGAGGACTTTCTCCCCACACATTTTCGCATCCAATTGCAAGAGTTTGAAGATTTTTCAGGGCACGCATTTCGAGATCCTCATTTTCTTGGCGCGTCGCGACGCT
>CM055065.1:11036678-11373678 GCA_029204045.2 Tillandsia leiboldiana
CCTAGTTCCCATGCTACCTTTTCCTGTGAATCCACTGTTGGAACACCTAGTGTTGGTGTATCTGGCCCATGGAGCATCAAAGGGATGCCACAGATGGACCCTGTGAGTTATCTTCAGCTGTTTTGGCTTCGGCTGCATTTGCCAAAATTTTAAAAGGTTTTGGCCAAACAGAGGTGGAATTGGATTCAGCACGGAAAAAACTTGAAAACGGCTATTTGCTTGTTTGATTCTGATCCGGATGCCCAAAAACGGGACCCCGGAAGTTTTTAGTGGCTTTTGGTGCATGGGAGGGGCCGTGGACCGTCGGGGTGACACGTGGCGGCCCATTATTGGCCGGTCCGCGACGCTCGGTCCACAGAGCACCGCGGCTGGGTGCACGGACCGGCGCATAGGGACACGTGCGCGCCTGATTGGCGGGCTTTGAGGCGCGGTCTACGGATTTGGCGCGGCGGTGCATGGACCAGGCGGGGGGAAGCGTGACAGCGCCCGGTTGGTCGGTGCACGCGGCGCGGTCCACGGAACCCGAACTAGGGTGCGTGGACCGGGTGCGGGGACACGTGTCAAAGTGTCATTGCGGCTCAACGAGTGCGGCGCACGGGCGCGGGCCGCCTGGGGGGCGTACGTGGTGCGCGGCAGGCGCCGCCTGCCCGCACGTGTGACCGCGACAGTGGCAGGGACGCGTGTCGCCCTGCCACTGGCGGGCCCACCTACCGGTTTGACCGGGGAGGTGCCACGCGTCGGCGGCCCATGCGCCCCGCACAGCTGTTCGCTGTGCGGGACGCGTGTCGGGCGCCGGGGCGTGCGACGTGGCCGCAGCGGAGCGCTCGGGCCGCTGTCGCCTGTTGGTCGGGCTACGTGGCGGCCCGGGCCGTTTCGGCGCGCACAGTGTTGGGCCGGCCCAACACTGTAGCCGCCCGAAAGTTGCCCTGCGCCCGAATTCCAGGACACAGCCGGTATTTTCAGAATTGTTTCTTGGCCTATAAATAGCCCGAAAGCTGTTTTCTCTGGGTTTTTTTTCAGTGTTCTGGCCATCTTCTCTCTTGGGTTTCTTCAGAGGACTTCTCCCCACACATTTCGCATCCATCTGCAGAGTTTGAAGATTTTTCAGGGCACGGATTTCGAGATCTCATTTTCTTGGCGCGTCGCGACGCTCTTTCTTCGGTGTTTCTTCCGTCGCTCTTCGGTGCACGAGCTCTCCCGGCCTACTCCGACCATATTTCGAGCGATTCCTTCGCCGTTGGATCCGCGACTGGTAAGGCTACGATTTTGGGTGTTAGCACATTTTCAGATTTCGCGCGTTTTTCGAGGTGTTTTCTCGTGCTCATTGGGACCCTTCTTGCTGTGAGTTTTTGGTGAGGGCAGCAGCTTCTTTTGGGGAGATCTTCGCGCACAAATCTCGGATCAGGACGTGCTTATAGACTTTTTTCATCTACTCGACGCAGGATCATCGTGGTATTTTTTTTGGATTTTCCTGAGATCTTCCCGGAGGTATACATCTTCCTTTTTATCTGTGCAAGATTTTACAGTTATGTGGTTGTATGTTTCGCGCGCCGTGTCGTGGAATTTATATCTTGGCCTACGGAACTCGATTTGGGCGTGCAGGTACTTGTTTCGAAGCTATCGACGCGAAGAACGCCGGGATTTTTTATTGGAATTTATTGAGCACTTTCAGCAGGTGAAATTTTGGCTTCTGTGCAGCTGAAATTCAGCATGATTTTTGGACAGATTTTTGGGGGATTGTGTATAATTGTAGCCTATGTTGAACCAGGTGGGATTTGGACTGTACTGGACTTACTGGACAGTGAGTTGCTGTGTTTTTGGTATTATCAGCTGTAGGACTTGGACTGATCAGCGCATCAGGTGGGTGACCTCTTTTCAAGATCAGCGGACTGTGTACTAATTCTAGCTTAGGGACTTGCATATTTTAATGTTTGATGTAAGCATGCTAGAATGTGTGAATTGATGTTCCTGTTGTAGTTAGGTGATCCTGTGATTATTTTCTCACCTAAGCTGTTGGTTATTATTATCTTGCTCCCTACAAGCTGTTGTTTATTATTTATTTTGGACTTGACCTAGCACCACTGCCATATGATGCATGTTCAGCCAGACTGTCGAAAACCTCAACTTGGGCTAGGTTTTTATTGCTCTAGACATTCCCACATCACTATTCTCTTTATCACTCTGGACTTAGCGTTTTCTCGCCCAAGTAGTGGGCCGAGAGGTCGGATCATGTGGGATGCTTTTACACTCGTGTCTGGGGACCGAGTGGAGTTGTTAGCAGTCTGTAGACCAGGTTTCTTTGGGAGAGTGACTTTGGTTGTAGATTGGGATCTTGAGAGCTATTGTGAGTGACAGTGAGTCTCGGCTGTGCAGTCTCCAGCCTGTGAGTGAGACAGTGTTCCTTTGGTGACAGTCGATCTTGTTGATCGAGGATTTGGATTATAGCCTGCATGAGCCACATTTGAGCTCGACAGAGATACGCGGATACTTTCCTCGGTGGGGTCGCTCCCTCGAGAGCCACTCCGGAGTTGGGCCTGTTCTTCTATCGCGACTTGTCGACGCAGTGTTCCCTCTGGCTGGGCCAGTTAGTGGCAGTCACGGACACAGTCCCTCTGGCTGGGCCAGTTAGTGGCAGTCACGGACGCCCTACGCAGTCCGGTCCCCCGGGACTGACGGCAGTAGGTAGGTGCAGGTTGACTGGACCCTTTGCGGCAGTCAGTTTAGATTGGGTGATTGAGTCGAGAGCTAGTTGTAGCATCATGTTCTTTGTCCACTTTGAGCATCTAGATAGAGGCATAGTAGCTGTAGAGTTTACTTTACAGCTTTTTCCTTTCCGCACTGCATTGTTACTTTTGCCTCTAGTAGACTTAGTGGGCAGACCGTCGGCTTTTGGCGGAACCACTGAGAAATACTTGGGACGTAGTTTCACACCCGTCGTGGTGTCTTTTCCCCAGGGACATCTTCTTCTGCTCCTGTTCCTGCCGCACCAGTTGCTGACCCGACTGATCGAGGTAGGGAGTCGCGAGATAGATCCCTACAGTTGTCGCCTGAGTGTAGATGTACCTCCCTACATTGTGAGAGTTCATGTTGACGTGACCTTGTAGTGAGATGGAGTTGTACTCTCTTATTTTGAGAGATATTTGTACTTGGTGAGGTTTCTGGTTGTATATTTTGTTAGAGTTGTATTATTTTTATCCAGCTTTTACTTTGCAGCTCTGGTATCTGTTTAGTGTAGATTTCTTTGCAGGTTAGTCGCTACGTCTATACGGGGCTTCCCGTATGGGCGGCGGATCTGTTGGCGAGCCCGGGTCGCAGTTTCGACCGGGGCGTGACAGATTAGAGTGGTATCAGAGCCTAGGATGTAGGTCATTGAGGACTTAGAAACCCTAGGCTTGTGGTTGGACCCTAGGATGACTTACGTGAGAGCCGTAATCTTTTAGCGAGAGTCTTGATTGGGTTCCCAACTCTCCCAGTGGATGGGATGAGTGATCGACATATCTTCCTTCGGTGGTAACTATGTTGGCTGCAGACAACATAGTACTATGGGAAGAGGGACATGCCCTTGACTTTCGCTAGATTGGGTCGTGTTTTGTTTGGGGTTCTGGCTGTTTCTCTTCTTCCCTCAGGTGAGTGATGCCTCCGCGACGCACGATGTCGAAGCGTTCGCAGCCTTCTTCCTCTGAGCCGAGCCGGAGGACTCGGGGCAGGGACAGCAGAGAGAGGGTTTGGAGCTTCGTGCCCAGTTGGCACAGATGTCTGAGGCTGTTCAGTGCCAGGAGGAGACTTCCGGTGCCAGGATGAGACTTCTCAGCGTCAGGAGGAGACCTTGCGACGCCAGGAGGAGGCCTCGCAGCGCCAGGAGGAGGCTTCCCGACGCCAGGAGGAGGCCTTGGGTCGGATGATGCTTATGTTAGAGCAGAGGTCACAGCCTGTGGTAGCACCCCCTGAGAGTTCGCCTGTGCCCTCTTCGCCAGCTGCAGCGCCCCCTGTGATTCCGTCAGCACCAGCTGTTCTGTCAAGCCGGTTTCCTACAGACCACCGTCTGAGTCGTCGGGACTTTTACTTCTTCTAAGCAGCATGCAGCGGTTGATCTCTTGATGAGGTTCCGTCGGTTCGATCCACCCCGTTTCTCTGGTCTGGGTGCTGAGCCGTGGGAGGCCGAGACTTGGGTTACGGCCATGGAGCGTCACTTTGAGAGTTTATTCGTCGAGGATCGGTTTCGGGTCTTCTTGGCAGCGCATTTTCTGAGGGCAATGCCGAGGCTTGGTGGCGGCGTGTGCGGCTGCTGGTCCGCCTGGGACGCAGATTCTCCTTGGGCGGAGTTCCGCAGACTTCTTCTAGGGGCCTTCTTTCCTGAGAGTGTACTTCAAAGACTGGAGGAGCAGCTGAGGAATCTCCGCCAGGGAGATAGGCCCGTGCATGTGTACATAGCTAACTTCAATCAGCTGTGGCTAGTATGCCTCACGTGGCCAGGGATGAGGCTCACCAGGTTTACATGTTTGAGCGGGGGCTGCGCCGGGACATTTATCAGCTTGTTCGCTCCGCAGATTGCAGACATTAGAGGCCTCGATGGAGCAGGCGTTATATGTTGAGTCTGGAGAGGTAGTTATGGATGAGGTGGCTCCAGGCCCCGTAGGGACTCCAGGGGCGAAGCGCCCGGCGCCAGGGATGAGGGGCAGTCGAGTAGGCAGGGACCCCCGAGACCCCCACGATTCCATCCTCAGGGTCGTGGACGCCAGGGGCGCCAGAGATCTGGATCATCTCATCAGTCTTCGCAGCAGCGTCGACCGCCTCGACCACAGCAGTCATCTCAGCAGCAGCAGACTTCGCGGCAGCCCCGTCAGGATCGATGTGTCTTTTGTGGAGGGCCGCACATACCGATGCATTGTCAGCAGAGACACGGCCGTGTATTTCCGTGTGGACAGGCCAGTCACATTCAGAGTTCGTGCCCCAGGGCAGGTCATCAAGCTCCTTCCGCGGCTCTCAGCACCTTTGTTCCTCACATGACAGCAGGGCCTTCTGTGGCCTATGGTAGGCCTGATCAGGCTTCTTCCTCTTCGCGACAGCCAGAGCGACGTCCCCCGGCGCCGAGCGGGCGAGTCTATGCCGCCCAGGTTGAGGTTGCTTCAGCCAGCTGATCATGTCGTCGTAGGTACTATTTGATTTCTGCAGTTCGTACTCATGCACTTTTTGATACTGGTGCATCGCATTCATTTATTAGTAGAGCATTTGCATCCCTACATGGTATAGAGGTACTTTCTTTATCGCATGCATTAGAGGTTCAGATTCCAGACCATGTCTTGCATGTCGAGGAGTGTTTGTAGGGATTGCCTGTACAGTTGGGACCCTGGGTCCTGCCGGCAGACTTGCTCGTCTTGCGGCAGCTCCAGGATTTCGACGTGGTACTTGGCATGGATTGGTTAGCTCGGTATTTCGCACCATTGACTGTAGAGAGAGGACGGTGGACCCTCCGCGAGCCTGGACAGGAGGAGTTCGTTTACAGAGGCTGCCAGAGTACCTTATTTGCCATGACTATTTCTTTGGCGAGAGCCCGGCGGATGATGAGTAGGGGTTGTACCGCCTTCCTGGCGACGATTGTAGAGGTGCCTACGACGGCACTGGGACTCGAGGATATCCCTATTGTCCGCGAGTTCCCAGATGTGTTTCCCTCAGAGTTGTCGACCATGCCGCTGGAGAGGGAGATTGAGTTTGTGATTGATGTGGTTCCAGGAACCGCACCAATCTCGAAGGCACCTTATAGGATGGCACCTGCCGAGCTGAGAGAGCTGAAGGCCCAGTTGCAGGACTTGATGGATGTGGGCTTTGTGAGGCCCGGTGTATCTCCGTGGGGAGCGCCAGTTTTATTTGTGAAGAAGAAGGATGGGTCGCTTCGATTATGTGTGGACTACAGAGAGCTGAATAAAGTGACCATCCGGAACAAGTACCCCCTTCCACGGATTGATGATCTGTTTGATCAGTTGCAGGGAGCGTCTGTGTTCTCCAAGATTGATCTCCAATCAGGTTACCACCAGCTGAGGGTGAGGGCCGAGGACATTCCCAAGACGGCTTTTAGATCCCGGTACGGGCATTATGAGTTTACAGTTATGCCTTTTGGATTAACTAATGCCCCTACAGCATTCATGGATTTAATGAACCGGGTATTTCAGCCGTACTTGGATCGGTTTATCGTTGTGTTTATTGACGACATTCTGATTTACTCCCGGAGTGATTTGGAGCATGAGGAGCACTTGAGGATAGTGCTGCAGCTTCTGCGAGGGAAGAAGCTGTATGCCAAGTTTAAGAAGTGCGAATTTTGGCTTCGGGAGGTCGCTTTTCTAGGCCATGTTGTATCAGCCGTAGGAGTGGCAGTAGACCCGACGAAGATTGTTGCTGTTCGGGATTGGCCTAGACCGACGACGGTTACTGAGATCCGTAGTTTTTTGGGATTAGCAGGTTATTACCGTCGGTTTGTAGAGGGCTTTGCGAAGCTCTCTACTCCCCTGACCAGTTTGACCAGGAAGGGGATAAGGTTTGTTTGGACTGAGCGGTGCCAGGAAAGTTTGAGGAACTGAAGAGGAGATTGATCTCGGCACCAGTTTTAGCACTACCTGTGATGGGCGATGGGTTTGTGATATATAGTGACGCCTCCCACAGCGGTTTGGGATGTGTTTTGATGCAGCATGGTAGGGCAATTGCTTATGCTTCACCGTAATAAAGGATTATGAGAAGAATTATCCTACTCATGACTTGGAGTTTGCAGCCGTGGTGTTCGCGCTGAAGTTATGGCGGCATTACCTCTACGGGGAGCACTGTGAGATCTACACGGATCATAAGAGTTTAAAGTACTTGTTTACTCAAAAGGAGCTGAATTTGAGGCAACACCGGTGGTTGGAGTTATTAAAGGACTATGATGTGAGCATCCTTTATCATCCCGGCAAGGCCAATGTTGTAGCAGATGCTTTGAGTAGGAGGTCAGCGCAGAGCTTGAGCATGTTGATCACGCAGCAGCCACCGCTTGTTGAGCAGTTGAGGCGCCTTCAGATTGAGGTTGTATCCCCTGGGGTCTCTGCTAGACTCATGTCCATGGTCTTGCAGCCCACTCTGTTGGACAGGATTAGAGAGACACAGAGTGAGGACCCCCACTTGACGAGGATTAGATCGCAGATTCAGGCAGATCAGATAGGGGATTTTGCAGTGGATAGCTCGGGAGTACTGCGGTACAGGGACCGAGTGTGTGTGCCTATGGACACCGATCTCAGAGATCAGATTTTGAGAGAGGTCCATTATACGCCTTATACCATTCATCCTGGTGGTACTAAGATGTATAAGGACCTCAAGGCACATTTTTGGTGGCCCGGAATGAAGCGGGATATTGGAAGATTTGTCGCTCATTGTTTAACTTGTCAGCAAGTGAAGGCAAAGCATCGGGTTCCTGCTGGCAAGTTACAGAGTCTTCCAATTCCTGAGTGGAAGTGGGACCACATCACCATGGACTTCGTCACTGGACTGCCGAGGGCGCAGAGTGGGGCCGACGCTATTTGGGTTGTCGTGGATAGACTCACCAAGTCTGCACACTTCTTGCCTGTACAGATGACTTGGTCGTTGGAGCGTCTGGCACAGTTATATTTGGATGAGATAGTGAGACTGCACGGTGTACCCGCCTTGATTGTATCAGATAGGGACCCGAGGTTTGTATCACACTTTGGGGGAGTCTACAGTCAGCCTTGGGGACCCAGCTCAAATTTAGTACTGCTTTCCACCCACAGACTGATGGCCAGTCTGAGCGCACCATACAGACCCTTGAGGATATGTTGAGAGCGTGCGTTATGGATTTTGGAGGAGGGTGGTATCGGCACTTAGCACTGGTTGAGTTTGCGTACAACAACAGCTATCAGACGAGCATTTGGATGGCTCCGTTTGAGGCGTTGTATGGACGCAAGTGCCGGTCGCCCTTATATTGGAGTGACGTGGGTGAGAGAAGGACTTTGGGACCGGATTTACTGTTGGAGGCAGAAGAGAAAGTCAGATTAGCACGCCGACATCTTGAGATAGCCTAGAGTCATCAGAGGAGCTACGCTGATACTCGACGGCGAGACCTAGAGTTTCAGATTGGTGATCATGTCTTTTTGAAGGTCTCGCCTTCGAAAGGGGTCCGGAGATTCGGAGTTCGGGGAAGCTCAGTCCCCGTTTTATTGGACCCTTTGAGGTACTTGAGATGATTGGTCCTGTGGCTTATAGAGTTGCCCTTCCACCGCGCCTGGCCGGAGTTCACGATGTTTTCCACGTCTCGGCTTTGAGGCGATATGTTTTTGACCCGTCACACGTGATTGACTTCACTTCTTTGGAGGTTGGCGAGGATCTAGGTTATGAGGAGCGCCCGTTGCGAATTCTTGCTCGAGAGGTGAGGGAATTGCGCAACCGGGCCATTCCATATGTGAAGATCCAATGGAGCAATCACGAGGAGCGGGAGGCCACTTGGGAGCTGGAGACAGTGATGAGAGATTCCTACCCCTTTCTATTCGAGATATCCGGTTGAGGTACGTCCGTTTGTTTTTCTTGTTTCGGGGACGAAACTTTCTTTTAGTGGGGGAGGATGTGGTGACCCTAGTTCCCATGCTACTTTTTCCTGTGAATCCACTGTTGGAACACCTAGTGTTGGTGTATCTGGCCCATGGAGCATCAAAGGGATGCCACAGATGGACCCTGTGAGTTATCTTTAGCTGTTTTGGCCTTTGGCTGCATTTGCCGAAATTTTTAAAAGGTTTTTGGCCAAACAGAGATTGGAATTGGATTCAGCACGGAAAAACGCTTGAAAACGGCTATTTGCTTGTTTGATTCTGAGTCCGGATGCCCAAAAACGGACCCCCGGATGTTTTTTAGTGGCTTTTGGTGCATGGGAGGGGCCGTGGACCGTCGGGGTGACACGTGGCGGCCCATTATTGGCCGGTCCGCGACGCTCGGTCCACAGAGCACCGCGGCTGGGTGCACGGACCCGGCGCAGGGACACGTGGCGCCGCCTGATTGGCGGGCTCCTTGAGGCGCGGTCTACGGATTTGGCGCGGCGGTGCATGGACCAGGCGGGGGGACGCGTGGCAGCGCCCGGTTGGTCGGTGCACGCGGCGCGGTCCACGGAACCCGAACTAGGGTGCGTGGACCGGGTGGCTGGGGACACGTGCCAACGTGTCATTGGTCGGTCTCACCGAGTGCGGCGCACGGTGGGCGCGGGACCCCGCCTCGGGGCGCGTGCGCGGCAGGCGCCGCCTGCCCGCACGTGTGACCGCGACAGTGGCAGGGACGCGTGTCGCCCTGCCACTGGAGGGCGCCACCTACCCGGTTTGACCGGGGAGGTGCCACGCGTCGGCGGCCCATGCGCCCCGCACAGCTGTTCGCTGTGCGGGACGCGTGTCGGGCGCCGGGGCGTGCGACGGGGCCGCAGCGGAGCGGCTCGGGCCGCTGTTGCCTGTTCGTCGGGCTACATGGCGGCCCCGGGCCGTTTCGGGCGCGCACAGTGTTGGGCCGGCCCAACACTGTAGCCGCCCGAAAGTTGCCCTGCGTCCGAATTCCAGGACACAGCCGGTATTTTCAGAATTGTTTCTTTGGGCTATAAATAGCCCGAAAGCTGTTCTCTTGGGTTTTTTTCAGTGTTCTGGCCATCTTCTCTCTTGGGTTTCTTCAGAGGACTTTCTCCCCACACATTTTCGCATCCATCTGCAGAGTTTGAAGATTTTTCAGGGCACGCATTTCGAGATCCTCATTTTCTTGGCGCGTCGCGACGCTCTTTCTTCGGTGTTTCTTCCGTCGCTCTTCGGTGCACGAGCTCTCCCGGCCTACTCCGACCATATTTTCGAGCGATTCCTTCGCCGTTGGATCCGCGACTGGTAAGGCTACGATTTTGGGTGTTAGCACATTTTTCAGATTTCGCGTTTTTTCGAGGTGTTTTCTCGTGCTCATTGGGACCCTTCTTGCTGTGAGTTTTTGGTGAGGGCAGCAGCTTCTTTTGGGGAGATCTTCGCGCACAAATCTCGGATCAGGACGTGCTTGTAGACTTTTTCATCTACTCGACGCAAGGATCATCGTGGTATTTTTTTTGGATTTTCCTGAGATCTTCCCGGAGGTATACATCTTCCTCTTTATCTGTGCAAGATTTTACAGTTATGTGGTTGTATGTTTTCGCGCGCCCGTGTCGTGGAATTATATCTTGGCCTACGGAACTCCGATTTGGGCGTGCAGGTACTTGTTTCGAAGATATCAACACGAAGAACGCCGAGATATTTTTATTGGAATTTATTGAGCACTTTCAGTAGGTGAAATTTTGGCTTCTGTGCAGCTGAAATTCAGCATGTGATTTTTGGACAGATTTTTGGGGGATTGTGTATAATTGTAGCCTATGTTGAACCCAGGTGGATTTGGACTGTACTGGACTTACTGGACAGTGAGTTGCTGTGTTTTTTGGTATTATCAGCTGTAGGACTTGGACTGATCAGCGCATCAGGTGGGTGACCTCTTTTTCAAGATCAGCGGACTGTGTACTAATTCTAGCTTTAGGGACTCGCATATTTTAAGGTTTGATGTACAGCATGCTAGAATGTGTGAATTGATGTTCCTGTTGTAGTTAGGTGATCCTGTGATTATTTTCTCACCTAAGCTATTGGTATTATTATCTTGCTCCCTACAAGCTGTTGTTTATTATTTATTTTGGAACTTGACCTAGCACCACTGCCATATGATGCATGTTCAGCCAGACTGCCGAAAACCTCAACTTGGGCTAGGTTTTTATTGCTCTAGACATTCCCACATCACTATTCTCTTTATCACTCTGGACTTAGCGTTTTCCTCGCCCAAGTAGTGGGCCGAGAGGTCGGATCATTGTGGGATGCTTTTACACTCGTGTCTGGGGACCGAGTGGAGTTGTTAGGAGTCTGTAGACCAGGTTTCTTTGGGAGAGTGACTTTGGTTGTAGATTTGGGATCTTGAGAGCTATTGTGAGTGACAGTGAGTCTCGGCTGTGCAGTCTGCCAGCCTGTGAGTGAGACAGTGTTCCTTTGGTGACAGTCGATCTTGTTGATCGAGGATTTGGATTATAGCCTGCATGAGCCACATTTGAGCTCGACAGAGATACGCGGATACTTTCCTCGGTGGGGTCGCTCCCCTCGAGAGCCACTCCGGAGTTGGGCCTGTTCTTCTATCGCGACTTGTCGACGCAGTGTTCCCTCTGGCTGGGCCAGTTAGTGGCAGTCACGGACACAGTCCCTCTGGCTGGGCCAGTTAGTGGCAGTCACGGACGCCCTACGTACGTCCGGTCCCCCGGGACGTGACGGCAGTAGGTAGGCGCAGGTTTGACTGGACCCTTTGCGGCAGTCAGTTTAGATTGGGTGATTTGAGTCGAGAGCTAGTTGTAGCATCATGTTCTTTCTGTTCCACTTTTGAGCATCTAGATAGAGGCATAGTAGCTGTAGAGTTTACTTTACCAGCTTTTTCCTTTCCGCACTGCATTGTTACTTTTGCCTCTAGTAGACTTAGTGGGCAGACCGTCGGGCTTGTTGGCGGCACCCACTGAGAACTACTTGGGACGTAGTTCTCACACCCGTCGTGGTGTCTTTTCCCCAGGGACATCTTCTTCTGCTCCTGTTCCTGCCGCACCAGTTGCTGACCCGACTGATCGAGGTAAGGGAGTCGCGAGATAGATCCCTACCAGTTGTCGCCTGAGTGTAGATGTACCTCCCTACATTGTGAGAGTTCATGTTGAGTGACCTTGTAGTGAGGATGGAGTTGTACTCTTCTTATTTTGAGAGATATTTGTACTTGGTGAGGTTTCTGGTTGTATATTTTGTTAGAGTTGTATTTATTTTTATCCAGCTTTTACTTTGCAGCTCTGATATCTGTTTAGTGTAGATTTCTTTTGCAGGTTAGTCGCTACGTCTATACGGGGCTTCCCGTATGGGCGGCGGATGTGTTGGCGAGCCCGGGTCGCAGTTTCGACCCGGGGCGTGACAGATTAGAGTGGTATCAGAGCCTAGGATGTAGGTCATTGAGGATGTGGTGACCCTAGTTCCCATGCTACTTTTTCCTGTGAATCCACTGTTGGAACACCTAGTGTTGGTGTATCTGGCCCATGGAGCATCAAAGGGATGCCACAGATGGACCCTGTGAGTTATCTTTAGCTGTTTTGGCCTTCGGCTGCATTTGCCAAAATTTTTAAAAGGTTTTAGGCCAAACAGAGGTTGGAATTGGATTCAGCACGGAAAAACGCTTGAAAACGGCTATTTGCTTGTTTGATTCTGAGTCCGGATGCCCAAAAAGGACCCCCGGATGTTTTTAGTGGCTTTTGGTGCATGGGAGGGGCCGTGGACCGTCGGGGTGACACGTGACGGCCCATTATTGGCCGGTCCGCGACGCTCGGTCCACAGAGCACCGCGGCTGGGTGCACGGACCCGGCGCAGGGACACGTGGCGCCGCCTGATTGGCGGGCTCTTGAGGCGCGGTCTACGGATTTGGCGCGGCGGTGCATGGACCAGGCGGGGGGACGCGTGGCAGCGCCCGGTTGGTCGGTGCACACGGCGCGGTCCACGGAACCCGAACTAGGGTGCGTGGACCGGGTGTTGGGGACACGTGTCAACGTGTCATTGGTCGGCTCACCGAGTGCGGCGCACGGGGGCGCGGGACCCCGCCTCGGGGCGCGTGCGCGGCAGGCGCCGCCTGCCCGCACGTGTGACCGCGACAGTGGCAGGGACGCGTGTCGCCCTGCCACTGGCGGGCGCCACCTACCCGGTTTGACCGGGGAGGTGCCACGCGTCGGCGGCCCATGCGCCCCGCACAGCTGTTCGCTGTGCGGGACGCGTGTCGGGCGCCGGGCGTGCGACGTGGCCGCAGCGGAGCGGCTCGGGCCGCTGTCGCCTGTTGGTCGGGCTACGTGGCGGCCCCGGGCCGTTTCGGGCGCGCACAGTGTTGGGCCGGCCCAACACTGTAGCCGCCCGAAAGTTGCCCTGCGCCCGAATTCCAGGACACAGCCGGTATTTTCAGAATTGTTTCTTTGGGCTATAAATAGCCCGAAAGCTGTTCTCTTGGGTTTTTTTCAGTGTTCTGGCCATCTTCTCTCTTGGGTTTCTTCAGAGGACTTTCTCCCCACACATTTTCGCATCCATCTGCAGAGTTTGAAGATTTTTCAGGGCACGCATTTCGAGATCCTCATTTTCTTGGCGCGTCGCGACGCTCTTTCTTCGGTGTTTCTTCCGTCGCTCTTCGGTGCACGAGCTCTCCCGGCCTACTCCGACCATATTTTTGAGTGATTCCTTCGCCGTTGGATCCGCGACTGGTAAGGCTACGATTTTGGGTGTTAGCACATTTTCAGATTTCGCGTTTTTCGTGGTGTTTTCTCGTGCTCATTGGGACCCTTCTTGCTGTGAGTTTTTGGTGAGGGCAGCAGCTTCTTTTGGGGAGATCTTCGCGCACAAATCTCGGATCAGGACGTGCTTATAGACTTTTTTCATCTACTCGACGCAAGGATCATCGTGGTATTTTTTTGGATTTTCCTGAGATCTTCCCGGAGGTATACATCTTCCTCTTTATCTGTGCAAGATTTTACAGTTATGTGGTTGTATGTTTTCGCGCGCCCGTGTCGTGGAATTTATATCTTGGCCTACGGAACTCCGATTTGGGCGTGCAGGTACTTGTTTCGAAGCTATCGACGCGAAGAACGCCTGGATATTTTTATTGGAATTTATTGAGCACTTTCAGCAGGTGAAATTTTGGCTTCTGTGCAGCTGAAATTCAGCATGTGATTTTTGGACAGATTTTTGGGGGATTGTGTATAATTGTAGCCTATGTTGAACCCAGGTGGGATTTGGACTGTACTGGACTTACTGGACAGTGAGTTGCTGTGTTTTTTGGTATTATCAGCTGTAGGACTTGGACTGATCAGCGCATCAGGTGGGTGACCTCTTTTTCAAGATCAGCGGACTGTGTACTAATTCTAGCTTTAGGGACTCGCATATTTTAAGGTTTGATGTACAGCATGCTAGAATGTGTGAATTGATGTTCCTGTTGTAGTTAGGTGATCATGTGATTATTTTCTCACCTAAGCTGTTGGTTATTATTATCTTGCTCCCTACAAGCTGTTGTTTATTATTTATTTTGGAACTTGACCTAGCACCACTGCCATATGATGCATGTTCAGCCAGACTGTCGAAAACCTCAACTTGGGCTAGGTTTTTATTGCTCTAGACATTCCCACATCACTATTCTCTTTATCACTCTGGACTTAGCGTTTTCCTCGCCCAAGTAGTGGGCCGAGAGGTCGGATCATTGTGGGATGCTTTTACACTCGTGTCTGGGGACCGAGTGGAGTTGTTAGGAGTCTGTAGACCAGGTTTCTTTGGGAGAGTGACTTTGGTTGTAGATTTGGGATCTTGAGAGCTATTGTGAGTGACAGTGAGTCTCGGCTGTGCAGTCTGCCAGCCTGTGAGTGAGACAGTGTTCCTTTGGTGACAGTCGATCTTGTTGATCGAGGATTTGGATTATAGCCTGCATGAGCACATTTGAGCTCGACAGAGATACGCGGATACTTTCCTCGGTGGGGTCGCTCCCCTCGAGAGCCACTCCGGAGTTGGGCCTGTTCTTCTATCGCGACTTGTCGACGCAGTGTTCCCTCTGGCTGGGCCAGTTAGTGGCAGTCACGGACGCCCTACGTAAGTCCGGTCCCCCGGGACGTGACGGCAGTAGGTAGGCGCAGGTTTGACTGGACCCTTTGCGGCAGTCAATTTAGATTGGGTGATTTGAGTCGAGAGCTAGTTGTAGCATCATGTTCTTTCTGTTCCACTTTTGAGCATCTAGATAGAGGCATAGTAGCTGTAGAGTTTACTTTACCAGCTTTTTCCTTTCCGCACTGCATTGTTACTTTTGCCTCTAGTAGACTTAGTGGGCAGACCGTCGGGCTTGTTGGCGGCACCCACTGAGAACTACTTGGGACGTAGTTCTCACACCCGTCGTGGTGTCTTTTCCCCAGGGACATCTTCTTCTGCTCCTGTTCCTGCCGCACCTGTTGCTGACCCGACTGATCGAGGTAAGGGAGTCGCGAGATAGATCCCTACCAGTTGTCGCCTGAGTGTAGATGTACCTCCCTACATTGTGAGAGTTCATGTTGAGTGACCTTGTAGTGAGGATGGAGTTGTACTCTTCTTATTTTGAGAGATATTTGTACTTGGTGAGGTTTCTGGTTGTATATTTTGTTAGAGTTGTATTTATTTTTATCCAGCTTTTACTTTGCAGCTCTGGTATCTGTTTAGTGTAGATTTCTTTTGCAGGTTAGTCGCTACGTCTATACGGGGCTTCCCGTATGGGCGACGGATCTGTTGGCGAGCCCGGGTCGCAGTTTCGACCCAGGGCGTGACAAAGGAATTTTAGGATGAGTATCACATGGAACTTAGGTAAAGGTAACCTAAGGTGAACTAGTGAACAAGATAGAGTCAAGGAACTCTAGGATGAGTATCACATGGAACTTAGGTAAAGGTAACCTAAGGTGAACTAGTGAACAAGATAGAGTCAAGGAACTCTAGAATGAGTATGACATGGAACTTAGGTAAAGAGAACCTAATGTGAACTAGTGATTAACATAGAGTCAAGGAACTCTAGGATGAGTACGACATAGAACTTAGGTAAAGGGAACCTAAGGTGAATTAGAGGAGTTTGAACTCACAGACAGGATATTGGAGTCAGTGTGACCCTAAGTTAAAGGTGGAACAGGAAAAATAGAGTTAACTCTAGGATTCAGTGAGAATCAGGAAAGAGGGGATTAGATCCCAAAGTTAAAGAATTGAATGAATATAACCCCAGAGAGTCATAGGACGTCTGGGTAAGGGATGAATTAATTTAACTTCAGTCAGAGTTAAACAAAGGAAATTGGAAAATGATCAAGTGTGGAGACATGAAAGAAAAAGAAAATGGAAATAGGGTTAATAAACTCTAAGTGCGATAAAATTGAAAGCGACTAGTGTCCTCGTGACATAGTGCAACCTTAAAGGTAATTGAAACATAGAGCTGTGAAGTGAGAACAAGATGTTCCAACCTAAATTGGTGTTAGAGACACCCAAATTATCCTAGAGAAAAGAACTTAGGATAAAAGAGATAAAGCTTAAGAGAAAGCTAAAAGTGGCTTGGTAAGCAAGACAAGCAAATTGCTCGAGTTAGAGCTGAAAGTGATTAATAAGCAAGACAGGCAAATTGCTCGAGTTAGAGCTAAAAGTGATTAATAAGCAAGACAAGCAAATTGCTTAAGACAAAGAGAACAGAAAGAGAAATGATAAGAGTCCAAGTGACTCCCTAGTTATCCTTATGGCGAGACCTAGGATAAGAGGTAAATTGTTGTAAAAAGGCTTAAAGTTAAAAGCAAGCTAAAAGTGGCAAAAAAGCATAAAGAAAATGTAAATGGCGCCTTCGAATTTGAGACTCGTCAAGTGGAGCAGGACTCCCTGGGCAGTGACCCGTCGGACGAGGTACTTTCGAAAGGCTTAAAGTGAAAGCAAAGAGCTAAATGCTCAAAGAAAAGAGAAAGAGATTTGCCAGTGGCAAAAAGGGAGCTATAAGCTCGAATAAGAAAGAAAAGCAAGTGTTCAAAGGCAAAGAGGCTAAGAACTAAAGTAAAAGAGAAAGAAAAGAAAAGAAAAAGAAAAGAAAAAGAAAAAGAAAATATAAAGATTCTACGGAGTGAAACGCGGCCCATGTTGGAGCAGTTGGCAGTGCCCCTCTCCCGGGTAGAGACCCGTTTGGGACGTTTCTTCCGTAGGACGGGATAACACTTGCGGGTGTTATCGGCAACCTTAGAAATCTTATCTTATGGTAGCAGGACTACCGGGCTGGGGCCCGTCGGATAAGAATTTCTGAGGGTTAA
Organism: Tillandsia leiboldiana; assembly: GCA_029204045.2. Taxonomy (NCBI): domain Eukaryota; kingdom Viridiplantae; phylum Streptophyta; class Magnoliopsida; order Poales; family Bromeliaceae; genus Tillandsia; species Tillandsia leiboldiana. Next base: position 11,053,561 of record CM055065.1, read on the forward strand.
CTTGAACTAAAGCACCAGAATCTAAAGAATAAAGGAAACAGAGTGGCCAAGGTGGCCAGGTTAGTTTGACCCTGTATACAGCGGCATAGTGGCCGAGTTGGTGCTTAGTAGCCTAGTATGACTAGACAGAGTAGTGCTGGGTTGATGATTATATACAGACAGTGATATATTAGTTTGCATAGCTGCATTTGATATCGAGGATTTTAGTTTCCTAGCACTATTATTATTGCTTCCATTGGACCAAGTGGTGTAGGACACTTTCTCTCGGTGGTTGAACCCACTGGGAACTATGTTGTAGTTCTCACACCCCTTGGGTGACTCCCCCCCCCACAGGTTCAGGTATGGATGCAGCGATCGCGACGGTTCAGAGGCAGACGGCGAGGTATACGACAGGGGCTAGGGCCCAGCAGTATAGAGACCTAGAGGGTCTAGCAGAGGTATCCCTTTTTTATTTATTTCTTGAGTGAACCTTGTATGGTGAGGAATTTATGTAAAAGAATTGTAATAATTTTATATTGCAAGTTCAGAAATGTAAAGTGTAATAAAGTAATGCATGGTTCACTCTTGTATGCTTTCATTTCCGTATTAATTGTTGTTATTGAATGAAAGTTTTAAATTTGTAGTGATTTTTAGTACTCTGATATTGAGCTTCCGCATACACTTGTTGTGTTATTACGGATGTTACCGTTCCTTTCGGGTAGGAAAAGGACTTACCCGATTGGCGGGTCTGTTGGCATGCCCGAACCGTACAAATTGGCGGACTCGGGGCGTGACAACAGTGCCACAGGATGTTGGGCTGCGGAAAGAGCGGACTTTGACCTTCTGCGAGGCAGACGAGAGGAGATTTGATGGTTGAGATAGTTAGAGCACACAGGTTATAGCGACAGTGTGAGAGGTGTTTACGGCGGCACCGGGACCCAAGGATATCTCTGTTGCCGCGAGATCCCGGGTGTGATTTCACCTGAGCTGTAGATAATGCCGCCGGTTAGGGAGATAGAGATTGCGTTTGACGTGGTTCGGGGAACCGCGCCACCCTCGACAGCACTTCATTGGATATCGCCGGTAGAGCCGAGAGAGCTGATGGCGCAGTTGCAGGATCTGATGGATCGAGGGGTCTGTTTGACCTAGTGCCACGCCGTTGATATACGGTGGTGATGCCACGCCGTTGGTACACGGTGGTGATGCCACATCGTTGATACACGATTGTGAGGGTCCTTTTATGGTTCGAGTGTAGACAGGTCCGGGTGGTATCTAGGACCTTCTGATGGAGCTATATGCAGGCAGTTATTGTATGATGCGAGTACCTACTTGGAATTAGACAGCCGAGGAATTTGCCTAGATGGCGTTCAGGACACGGTAGGGGCATTATGAGCCCATAGTGAGGCCAAATAGAATAATTAATGCCCTGTTGTCTTGAAGATTTGAGAAATTGTGTCCCAGTTGTACTTGGACGGATTGGGAGTGGTGTTCGCCCAAGGATATTATGATTTACTCCCAGAGCGACTTGGAGTACGTGGAGCACTTGTGGATGTGCTACCATGCCTGTGTGAATGAAGCTGTATGCCAAGTTATTGAGGTACAAGTTGTAGCTTCAGAAGCATACCTTCTTGGGTTACTTTGTTCGAGCCGTAGGAGCGGCGGTGGAAATCCGGCCAATATGGATATCACTTGGGTTTTGGCCGAGATCGACAATTATTGTTGAGGTGAGGAGTTTCTTGGACTGGGTAGTGCCAGGAAAGCTTGGCAATCGGATGATGAGATTGCTACCAGCGCCAATGCTAGTATTTCCAGTGTTGGGAGAGAGATCTGCGAGTTTTAGTGATGCCTCCTAAAGCGACTGTGGAATTACAGTTGGGTTATTGTTGAGCATTTTGGATTACCCCGACAGGGCCACTGTGATGGCGGATACCTGGAGCAGGAAGCTGTCTGGGGTTGAGTTTGATGATTCCACAGCTGGCGCTGTGTGGACTGTTAAGGTAAACATGGCTTGTGGTTGTATCTCTGAGGGTTCCTTTGGATGATAGACCGCGGCTGAGTAGTTCACTCGGATGGTCAAGATTCGGGAGTGACCGAGTGAGGACCCCTCCTTGTTAGGACTCTTTTTCCTTATTGATTAATCGTGTGGGTGTGCTTCGGGTTGCCTTGGTTGAGTTGACACAGGTTGCGGTTTGGTGCGTGTTGCACTGGCGGTTATCTTGTTTCCCCCAACTTTTGATGGAACCCCTATTGTGTTTCATGTCTCAGCTCAGGAAGGTTATGTTTTTGGATCCCTCGACCGTGATTGACTCGCCCCATTTGAGATCTAGGAATGCTTGGAGTACGAGGGACGCCCGTTGCGAATTCTGGCTCGTGAGATTAGAGGTTGCGCAATCGGGCTATGCCGTACTGGCTGTTGTTGTTGTTGTTGTTGAGGAGTAATCACGGGGAGTGAGAGGTGACTTGGGAAGCTAGAGACAGTGATGATGAGTACTTACCCTTGGTGTTTGTGACTCCTGGTAGAATCGAGCTAGTTTCGAGGACGAAACTTTCTTTTAGTGGGGGAGGATGTGAAGACCAGGATCTTCGCAGAGCTGTTGCAGTGCGTTGGGTGGCTTCTGGAGGCCTACGTGGTGTGTCGGTGGTGATTGTGCACAATTTGGACACAAGTGTTGGACTTCGGGCTTAAAATGGATCACGTGAGTGATCGGAGGACCCCGTTGAGTGTTTAGAAGTGTTCTCGCGCGGAACAGATGTTAAGATTGGACTCAGCGCGAAATTTGGGGTAAAAACACCTGTCTGGATGCATTCGGCGAATTTTGGAATTAGAATTTGGCAAATCGGACAGCGGATTTGGATTCAGCGCGCGAAAACGGTGAAAATGGACTATTCACTTGCTTTTTTCGGAGCCCGGATGACGCGCACGATTTTCGAGGCAAGGGATCACTGTTTCGGCGGCTGGGGCAGCGCCGGTGACGGCGGCGGACGGCGGCGCGGGCTCGGGCAGGCACAGGCGCGGCGGCGGGCAGGCACAGGCAGCGTGCGGTGCGCTGGCAGGCGCGCGGGCGCGCGGGCAGGAGCGCGGTCCACTGGGCCGGCGTGCACCGGATGGCAGGACGCGTGGCCGTTGGTGGTTGGTCGGTGCAGTGCACCGGGACCACGGTGTAGGCGGGGGACCGCCTCGGGAAGCGCGCCTGGCAGAGGCGCAGACCCGCGCGGGGAAGGCGCGCGGGCCCTGGCGCGGCGTCAACGGGGGCAGGCCACGTGTCGGCCTCCCATACGAGGGTCAGCGCGACGCGACGCGCGACGCGACGCGACACTGTGGCCGGCGTCAACGCGGGGCGCTAGTGCGGTCCACGTGGCAGCCTCTGATTGGCTGCCACTGGTCGGTGGTCGCGGTGCACGGGTCCAGGGACACGTGTTATCCCCTGGTTGGCCGAGCGAAGGTGACGTGGCGCCTCACTGGCGCGGCGTGGACGCGTGGACCGCGGGGCTGGTTACTGTAGCAGCCCGGAAACCAGTTTCGGGCGCCTGGAAGTTGCGCCCGAATCTGGGATTTCGGCCTATAAGGGCCCGAATCGCGCCCCATTTCTTCTCTTTTTTCCTTTTTGCTCGCACAAAGAGGCTAAAGGGAGGGGGAGGGCGATTCGGGGGGGGGGGGGGGGGGGGGTGGGGGGGGGTTTCGTGGGTGCACGAGCGCGCCGTTGACCCCGTGGAGCGCACAAGGTGTTCCAAGGAGTCCGTTTGACGCGTTGGACAGCGCGACGGGTTGAGGTAGGTCCCGTTTGTTGTTTTGCGGTATTTTTGGCACATTCTTGAGTTTCCTTTTGGATTTCGGATTTGACCCCACGCCCTCATGCGTGTTAGGGACCGTGTTTTACTGTGCCGTTTTACTGCGTGGACTGTTGCTGGCATTTTGGACGCGGCTCGTTTTGCGTGCAACCTTAAGGGAAGCGTGCTCCGTTTTGCATGCAGATTCGAGGTACGTGCACCGTTTCGCGTGCAGGTCATGTTGGCGCGCACCGTTTTGCGTGCGGGTTCTAATGGCGTACATCATTTTGCGTGCAGGTTTGGTGGCCACGCATCGTTTTGCGTGCGAACTCGTAAAGTGTGCACCGTTTTGCGTGCAACTTGTTGTACGAACTCGGATTGAGGCGTGCCTTTACACTCTTTGGATCTACGCGTCGCAAGGATTACAGTCGTGTTTTCGGGGAATTTTCTGAGATTCGCCCGAAGGTATACTTCTTTCCCCTTTACTGTGCAGAGTATTACAGTTGTGTTTGTTGTGGACTTTCGCGCTCACCGCGTTGTCGAATTTGTAACTCGGCCACCGGGACTCGGATTTTGACGTGCAGGTACTCGTTTCGAAGGGCTCGACGCGACGATCGTGTCCGTATTTTTGGTGGATTTTTCAGAGGCCGTTCTACAGGTGAAAATTTCACATATTCGGGGCTGGTTTCAGCAGATGGTGTATATTTGGATATTTTAGCATAAAGTGTAACTTTGGACCTTTTGTTGTACCCAGGAGGGTTCGCGAGTGTTTTTGGAACACTGCTGGGAGCCGAGGTTTGCGCGACATGTACCGTGGATACGGGTTCAGCGGATTGTGCGTGCAAGTGGCCACGCTCTTCACCGACCCCAGGTTTGCCTTGGATTGAGCATTTCAGGTGGGTAGGCTTAATTTGGTAACTGTATAAGGTTTTTATATTATGGGGAATGTAAGTGCACTTGTGGGAATGTCACCCCTCCATGACTGATAGCATGCATGTTTAATGTACAACCCATATTTAGCATCGAGAGGAAAAGCTTGAAGAATGGCCTAGATCATGTGGTTATTGTACAGGTTTATTCATTAGCCTACTTGTGTGAGATTGGTACAGCATAGTAGGAACATTTTAGCATGCTTTGCTATTATATGTTTCACCCTCTTTTATCGCTTCTGAGGACAAAAGCTTGTTTGCATGGACATGTAGTTAGGCCATCTTTTACTGCTGCACTACTTATTGGAACTTGACTTAGGAGAAATCATGCTTTTCCCTTTTCTCCTCCTTTGTTAGTCAGGCGGTCTATGTTGCTCGGGGGCGAGCAGGGGTCTGGGGTAGTGTAGCCAGGACATTGGTGTCAGGGACGGGTTGTGCTGGAATGCGGTTGGCAGGGTTTTGCGGTGACCGCGGACTTTGGGCGGTTGACCGGATATTTATTTATGTATCAGATTTCTCTAGTGGACGGAGTTTCCCACTATTTGAGTATTTTTGCATCCGATTGAGGACCAGGGTCTTCTTTAGTGGTTGGGCTTTCCCACTTTGATCATAGTCATGATCTAGTCCTGCTATATAGAGATACTTGTGATACTGATGACAGAGATACTTTACTCGTGTGGGTCGCTCCCCTCGAGTGCCACTCCGGAGTAGGCTTTAGACCGTGTTGAGTTCCGGTCAGACCGTGTTGGGCTCCGGTCATTTGGATAGTGGAGATACTGAGTTCGTGAGATTGATGACAGAGCAGGCAGTACCGGGTTTTATACCGGTTCGTTTGATTGGGTTTATTTCGGTCAGATACTTTTATTGTTGCACTCGTGCCTGGGGGCTGAGTGAGGTCTAGTAGCTGTGTGTAGACCAGTGCGAGTGTCGTTGGGAGCCGTTCGGTTTGACGGTGGTCCCGTGTCGTTGTGAGTACCTTGACCGTTATATGAGAGGTAGAGCATCATGATTCTATCCGTTCTGAGAGGGAGCGTGGATTTTGACTATAGCCTGTATGAGCCACTACTCGATAGCGAGTTAGTCCGTTTGGACACCCTACGTAATTCCTTCCCGGCAGTGGGAGGTGGTTGTAGGTGGGGCGCAGGTTTGACTGGACCAGATGTGGCAGTCAGCTCGATTGGGTCGATTGTGCACTTCATGTACTAGCGGTTGCTTACCATTCTTTGATTCTTCCCTCTTGAGCATTTAGATGGAGGCAGGGTAGCTGTTGAGTATCATCAGCGTTTTTGTTCAGTTCCTACTGCTTTGGTTATTTTTGTCTCTTGAGGACTTAGTGGGCAGACCGTCGGGTCTGGCGGTGGTACCCACTGAGAACTCCCTTTTTGGTGTAGTTCTCACACCCTTTGTGGGTTTTCTCCCTCATTTTTCCATCATCTCCTTTGTTTTGCATTGTCTTAGCGGGTGTTGCTGATTCTGCGGTTGTTGATCGATGCGAGGGAGTCATGAGCTAGATCCCTACCCGTCGTTGGAGAGTAGCGGTACCCCCTTCCGAGGAGATCTTCATTAGATTAGTTATTTTATTTTCCTCTTTTGAGAGACTGATGTAGTGAGGATATGATATGTACCGAGAGCCTGTACACTGATGTATTTATTGAAGATATCTCCCTGTTGAGTTTTGAGCTTTGTACATGAGGATATTTTATCATTATCATTTTTGGGAGATGGACATTGTTGTATTATTTCCAGTTGTACAGTGGTTGGTTTTAGTTATACAGCAGATTTTCATTTATAGCTCTGATATCTATTAGCTGTAGTACTTTTTCTTGCAGGTAGGACGCTTCGCCTATGCGGGGTTTGGCATAGGTGTCGGATCTGTTGACGAGCCCGGGTCGCAGTTTCGACCCCGGGGCGTGACAGACGCAAATTTAGGTGGGTACTTTTTGGCATTTTCGGTGTATAGTCGTTCCCGTATAAGTCGTGGAAATAAAGTAGACGTTTCTTTGGTAAACTGTCTAACCCCATTGCATGTGAACCCCGTTTTTATTTCTAAGTGAGGCGACTGAGGTCGCGGTGCCGTATTACATGCCGGTTTCGGCATATATGCTCATAATTGCTTACACGCACACCGGCGGTCTGGCCACCGCACAGGGTGTATTTTTCCGGAAAGATGGTACGATTACCCGTGTACCCCACAACTAGGGATGATGGGGACCCCTCACGGTGAGGCGACTGCTACTTAGGCAGTGGAGGGGTTGGAGGCACCAAGTTATGAGCGCAGTATCTGGGGTAGGGGCCCAGCGTGTTTTGGACAGGGGATATGGCGATTCATGAGGGGGAAGTGGAATGCTCTGGTGTATCGGTTTGGTCATTACAGTATTATAGCATTTACTTGTTTATCATCAACTTTATCAGTCACTGACTACCCACACTGTGACAGGTCCGAGCAGGGGTGGGAACTGGGGATACGGTGAGAGAGCGTTTAGAGGACCTTAGCCGTTTGAGGCTAATGAACATTTTATTTACTCGCGGTTATCTTTTATTGTTTTTGGTTAGTAAGCTTGTGATTGCTTGTTAGTGGAATAATGTGGATGTTGGGTTGAGATCTTAGCTTAGGGATGACATCTTGTATCTGTGCTTTCTGAGACTCAGATATGCGGCTTGTTTTCAAATATCAAAATGGTTTCGAAAGTGTTTTCAAACTAAGTGTCGTGTGGGCACTGATTTCCAAACCCGTGGATTTATCCTTTCAAGCAATGTTGCCGCTTAAAAGAGATTGCGAAAACGTTTTGTAAAACCGGGTGTCGTGTGGACACTGTCTTTCAAACATATGGATTTATCCTTTCATTCGTGATGTGGTGATTATTGTTATGGTTAAGTGTAATCTCTCCTTTTGATTGCTCTGTGATTGCATGGTTAAAGTACAAGTCGTGTTTGAAACGCCGTACATATACAAAGGATACTCCGTCCGTTTGTGGAGTGAATTTGTATATAGGGCGGGTCTGGCGCGCACCGGAGGCGAGGTTAATTTCAAGAAAAAATGTATACGTTTTTCCGCTCTTTTAAAACCTCCGGGGCATGACATATAGTCTTTTATATATTTAATTAACTACATATTTTAGCCTAATTTTTTCAGACTATCATTTATGATCAACAATAATAAAAAAATATATTTCGATAATACCAACCCGCCGTATCGCACGGATAACTACATTAGTTTAGCATTATTATTATTCTTAATACATCCCTATGGTATATATAAATTTAAGAGTATAGCTTATATACTTTTAAAAGTATAAGCCAATTTATATTTGTGAATTTTTTATCATTCGATTTGTATTAGAATTTGTGCTATTGTAAAGTCAACTAAAGAGAGAGAAAGAAAAAATAAAACACACAAATTCTAATACAAATTCAATGATAAAAAATTTACAAGTATGAATGGACTTATACTTTTAAAAGCATATAAGCTCTACTCTAAATTTAATACAATCACACAACAACATCTTAAACAGTTACTTATAAGTGACAGTTATTGTGAGGCCTTTTCCTTGATGGTAGACCATATCAAATTAATTTTGATAAAATATATATACAAAACTTATTTAAACTAAAAACCATTTTGGTTGGATTACTTAATTTTTTAAAATATTAATTTTAATACCTCCTATTAATTTATTTAATTTGAATCAGTCAATAATATTTTGACTTTAAAATTTAAACAATAATATTTTGACTTTAAAATTTAAACTAATAATCTATTTTAGTAAATTTATAATTATGAAAATTATATAAAAATATACTAACTAAACTTGTAACGATAAACGATATATTTAAATTTTGAAGTCAATATGTTATTGACTAACTCAAATCACATAAATTAAAAGATTGAATAATAAAATCAAAATGACTCATGTATAGTTCATATAAATTTTGTAAGTTATGTGCCATTAATGTTTGCACTGAATAAATTTTAAGGACAGTATTAAATTGAATGAACTTTTAAAATGAAAACAAATTTTGGGTCAAATTTTAAGGACCAAATTTGTGATCATCTCTTTAAGCACCTCCAAAAAATCATTAGTTCAAGCTTAATTTCAGTGTGAGAAGAGAAGCTGAAGCCTGTAGTTGCACAGTTGTTCTCTTTTTTTTTTTTTTCTTGGAAATAAAATAGAAAATTTTCAAACATCAAACTTCAAACATCTTACACCCAAATGAGTTTTAGTTAAAAAAAAAAAAAAAAAAAAAAAAATTGATATGACAAGTAGCACAATAATAATTTTTAGATGAAAAAGATGTAATATATAAATCTAAGTTGTTGTATTAGTAGCATTGCTAAAAATATAAAAAATATATTTTACGTGTACACTCCAAAGCCCCCATCATATAGTTCATAAAACCCAGATGGGTTTTAGTAAAAAAATAATAAAAAAATAAAAAAATAAAAAAATAAAAATTAATGCAACATGTAGAAGAATGATGACGTTTGAATAAAATTAATATAAAATATACATCATATTTTAAAATATATCGTAATATTATTCAAAAATTAGATATGAATAAATACTACATAAATATCTAAAAATAAGTGTATATCATACTCTTCACACATTTTAGAGTTAGGAGTTGTCTACTAGTAAAAATACTCAACTCTTAAATAGGTGGGTTATAAAATCTATACCTACTTTTGGGCTTATCTCTTTTATGAAGCTAAGAAACTTTTAATTTTTTATTTTTGAGTTTTTTATATTTGAAAACTTTAAAATATTATCAAATTTAATTTTTCTAGTAGTTATTAACCGTAAATTAATCTAATTTTATTTACTAAAAAATATAAAGCCATAAAATTTGGTAAAATCACTAATAGATTTGATAAAAATAATATACTTTTTTAACTAAAATTACTTTATTTTTTTTAAAAAAAAAGCTTAATTATGCTCTATTACACAATACTTTATATTATTTTTTTTCACTTTTTACAATGTACTAATTTTTTTTTTTTCTAAGATTCATTTGAATTATTATATTTTATCAATTTATATACTACATTTTAGTTTTTTTTTTTTTCTATCTTGTATTATTGACTTTTATTATATGCTAGTGTAATTACCCATACGATGATGCGAGTGGACATTGCCGAAGTAAATTTTTTTATTATTTTTAATTATTAATGATAGTACGTACGAAGGAAACCTAAAATATGTATTTCATCAAGTACATAATAAATAGTATTGTAGGATCAAATAAGAAATATCAGTTTAAATAGTCAGTAAGAGTTGATAAAAAACAGATAAATTTTTTTTTTTCATCCTTTTTAACTCAATATAATCTACATGATTTATCATACTCATGTCATCACTTAAAAATCATGTGTACTCTATTGGCCTAGCAAATAAGAGCATGTGAAAATTTGCATCATAAATCTCATGAAGAGCAAAGATTGCAAACCGCTAAATTCAAATGCAAGAAGGGCAATCGATTTACCTGTAATGAAGAAAAACAAATTACGTCTATTTATCAATTGTCAATTAAAACATAAAACTAAGACATAATTAAGCAATTAATAAGAACTTAGAGCTAGATGTATTTAAAAGTTTTAGTTTGAAACTACATGCCTTCATCATGATTTTCCATAATGTCTCAGACATTGAATGAACGCACTTTTTCAACCTCAGTCAAAATTTATCAAGCTGGTATTGAAATCCAAAAAAAAATAAAGAAAAAATTTTAGTACATGATATAGATTTACTATAATTGAAACTATGCCCATATTTCTCAATGAACTATGAATTTTAAAATTCAAACTAAGAGATATCCAAATGATTGAAGGGATCTAGATCTCTATCTATCAGTGGGAGTAGCCGATTGAGAAGAGTGAGAACCAAAACTGCTGGCCAGTGGGAAAGCGACGAGATGTGATGGCAATTCATCAGAGTAGCAGGATACATTACATAATCTACAAATTTTGTGGACGCGACGATAAAAAAAAAAAAAGCGAAGATAATGAAGAGTAAGAAGGTGGGAAAGGTTCAGAAAAATATTAAGGGACAGAAATTGATGGAGACAAAAAGAAGAAAAGAGAGAGAGAGAGAGAGAGAGAGAGAGAGAGAGAAAGTGAAGGTAAAAGGTGGAAAAGGTTCAGAAAATATTGAGGGACAAAGAGATTGACGGAGACAAAGAGGAAAAAAGAGAGAGAGAGAAAGAGAGAGAGAGGAAGGGGCGGATAAGAAAGTAAGGGGAGGGACAATAGAACAAAAGAAAAGTAGAGAGAGAAGATATGCCGCTTCACCCTACATTCAAAGGAAAAAAAAGAAAAGGTGGGTCCATATTACTCCAAAATGAAAAAAATTATGACAACTCAACAAATTTTTTTTTTGAGAATTCATATATAATTATTAGATTAATAGATATTAATAAATTATTTTGTTCTTGCTGATCTCTATTTTACAATTTATAAATCTATTATTGTAGACAAACTAATCTAGCAACTTTATTAGGAAGTAATGATTAAATGGTAGATAAAATATAAAATGAATATTAGTAATAGATTCATTGAAAATTTTTATTAAATTATTTTCAACTATTTTTTTTTTGTTGGTTTTATGTATTTTATTATTTTTTTGTGTCAAAATGAATTGACTAAATACTCTACACTTTCAAACAATACTTTTTAATAGCTTTTATTTAAAATTACATATTTATTGTTGTAGTATTTGAAGTAAAGGTGTCTGTGGGGTTGGATCTGAGTAGTTGATATATTGTACCCGTATTCTAAAACGAAATAGGTAGGAAAAAAAAAATATCTTACTCATTTAATTTCGAATCAGATCCAAATCTGAATATTTAAGTTACTAATATACTTATCGAGTCTATTTGAGTGGGTATGGATGGGAATTACCTATATTTTACCCGCTTAAGATCGAATTCGAATTGGGTCTAAATCGGATACGGATACTCATTGTAGAGTTATGAATCCCAAAGGATCTAAATAGGTACTATCAAACAACTAGAGGGGGGGTGAATAGGTGTAATACTTAAAAACTCAATCTCAGTGCAAAATAAAAACCAATGCGGAAAATAAAAATAGCACACCGAGATATACGTGGAAACTCCAATCGAGGAGAAAAACCACGGGACCAGCACGCAATAACAATCCACTAAGAATAGAAGAATAACAAGGTGATTACCGACTCCACGGACTCAAACCCCTCCTTCAGCTTCTTCGGACCTTGCGCTGACCGGTTGGATATCCACGCAATAACAATCCCTAAGAAAAGAAGAATAACAAGGTGATTACCGTCTCCACGGATTTAACCCCTCCTTCAATTTCTTGGACCTCGCGCTCCACCGATTTTGCACGCCCACTGCACACGTTCGAATCCACGAACGCCACTCGAATCCACGAGCACACGTTTCGAATCCACGAAACGCCTTTAGCACACCGAATCCACGATGCCACGTCGAATCCACGACGCAAACTCAGTCGATAAGAATATTGACTTCGATGGTGATCCTTTGCTTAGATTATCAATGAAGAACCATGGGAGAAATCTCTAAGCAAAGATTAGATCAATTCGACAAAAGATATGTTCTTGAAAGAACCATCGAATTGACCTAAAAGAGGCTATTAAGAAGAACAATGAAAACCTAGCCTCTAGGGTTGCTCACAAGAGTTTTATAAATTGATCGGTAGAGAACCCACGTTTTTGAGAAACCCTAAATGTCTATTTATAGTTTAGAAACCTTTGGAAAGAGATAAGAATCAAAAACATATCTTATCTGGAAATTTTCAGGACGGCGATCCGGATCGGATTTACTGCGATCCGGATCGTCGTAACGAGATAGACGATTCCAGAAATACCATGGTTCGGGATCCGGATCGCATTGCCCGATCCGGATCGTTCATACAAATCAGAAAACTTAACATTCGGGATCCGGATCGGAAATTGCATGGATCCGGATCGAAGTCTTGTATGAAGCAACAACCTTCGGGATCCGGATCGTTGGCTCTGATCCGGATCCTGAACAAGTCCGAACACCAGTTTTTGATTATTATGCAATTAAAAGTTCATCCAAGTGTTTCTACACTATAAGAAAGTATTCGGATCACCACAATTATTTAGTTAAACATACCTGATCCTCTTGAATACTTTCTTCTTGAGATTGATGTAACTGATCCACAATTCTTCAACTTCAATTTTCAAGACTCAAGACACTGAGTGCCAACTTGAGCTCTTGTTGAATCTTTTCTAAGTCTTTGATTGCTGATTGACAATTTGATCCCTTTAAGACTCCGACTCAACTCACTGACTTGACTCACGAAATATGCCAATACCAAAATGCCGTAACAATCTCCCCCTTTGGCAATTTCGTGACAAAACCCAAAAATACATAAAAGCGCTCAAGTCACTCATCTTAAACCAAAAAGTCGAAATTCAATGTTATCACCAAAACATTGATTTTCTTTGCGTGAAAGATCCAATAAATACAAAATTACATTTGAACCAAACAGTCCTAGAACATACTCTATGACTTAGGACTTGGAGTCTTAAAGTGATGTAATTCCTGCAAAACAAAACTCCAAACGAAATCAAACGTTAGTCGTTAGAAATTAGAATCATGCATTTGATCCGTCTTCCTTTTGGTTCTTTTGTTTTTCGGCTCTTTCAATTTTTCTTTGTCTCCCCCTATCTTGAGCATCTCTAACATGTTCTCCATGTTCTTGAGCATCTATGTTCTCCCCCTTTGTGGTACGATCATCATTTTCCGTTCTCCCCCATTTTTCCATTTTCGTTTCGTTTCTCTTGATGATCTCATCTCCGTCATTTCTCTTCTCCCCCTTTTTGTCACAAATTGTCAAACAGTGAACATACTAGACAAAAGGAAATCACTAACAACATCAGTTCAAAGAGAAAGAGAGATAAAAGCTCAGTTCCGGTATATAACAAAAATACAGATTGCGTACCGGTACCAGAAGGCAAAAAACTAATAATTCCTTGAAACAAATCCAAATTTTACAATCTTTTTCAAATACCGATTTGTATTCCATCAAGAAAACAATTTAAGTGCTTTAACCAATGAATTAACAAGATGTCATTCAATCCAATTAATTTCACAAGATTAAAAAGATTTACTCCTAAATCATGAAAAACAAAGATAAAACATTATAAACAGTTTTTCATGTTATATTCATCAAACACAAGTCATCAAAAATAATCTTGAGATCCAAAGTCTATCAAGATGTAACGGACGTACAAAGATAACTTACAGAGATTTCCAAATGACATCAATTTGATTTCTTACCCTTTCAAATTTGAGATAAGCACTAAAATACCTAAGGGTGGCTCTTTGAGCATCTTTCAACTATCCCACCTTATACCAACCAGGAGATTGTTCAAAATATAAGAGTTTTGCATATAAATCTCCAAATGCTTCAACTAAAGATTTTCTCATAAAATACTATCAAGCATCCATAACATGTGGTAGCTTCACACACAAACCGGACGACCGGGGTGGCAGCTCTTTCCAGCATGTGGTGGTAGTTTTCACACTCCTTTCGGATGTAACTCTTTCCACATCTTTCATAATTCAATTATTTACCCTTGTAGGAAGGCAATCTCTTACGTGAAAGAATTAAATCCCAAATTTTAGTCAATCGGTTGTCTCATGTTTATCACAAAGAACTCACACAACCGAGATAGATTAAGCATCTGAAGATCACACATGATTTCTAAAATTTGATGCTTATAATATCAAAAACTCCTATAATGAAGTATCTTCAAGATTATGATTATGTGATAATCCATATAAAATTAATTTGGAGTGAATGAAAGTGAAAACCCTTTTTTTTTTTTTTTTTTTTATTCAATGCACTTGTTCGTTAAAAACCTTTTGTTTAAAAACAAAACATAAAAACGAAGAGCATTGAAAACATGTAATGCAAAGATCAAGAACAATATGAAAGAAAAACCGATCAAAGCATTACATACAGTCATAAGCTAATTAGAACTTAAGACAAGGAAAGATATCACCTTTCCGAATCCAAAATCGCTGGATTTTGGGTTGTCTTGATTCGTTGTGGCCGGGGGTTGTCCGCTTTGACTGTTGATCCACCTTAGGTCTTTGCCTCGCAGTGATCCACTTGTATGATTGATGATGTGGCTCGGACCTTTGGTGGGTTGAGTGAACTCCTTTGACTTGATGTGTCTTTTGATTCCGCTGAGTTCGCTCCGTAGATGAAGTTGCCGAAGAATTTTTCTTTCTCTTTTTCGGGCAATCCTTCACCAAATGTCCTTCAAGTCCACATAGGTGACAAGTTCTTCCTTTCAATTTAGTTGTGGAACTTGAAGCCTTCACAGTTTGGTTCTTTTTGAATCCCAAACCAACCTTGCTTGTTTGACCTAATCCGGACATACATTCAAGTTTCTTGGAACCGGTTGAAATCCTTTGTATGTCGGATTTAAGTTGATGAACTTGCTTGGTCAATGCTTGATTGGTGACATGAATTTCCTCAAACTGCTTTTCAAGAAAATCAATCTTGTTAATATGGGAATTAACGACCGTTTCCGATTGATTTATCTTTTCTTGGAGGATTTTATTATTATTCAATAAAAGCTCTCGTTCCTCCTCGAGATCATGAAGTTTGATCTTTAAAGCATGATTCTCGTCTTGATTCTCAAGTCGTTGCTTCCTCAACTTCTTGATATGTTTGGCCATCTTCTTAGATTCCGCAAGAAGTTGTTGATATGCCTCAACGAGTTCTTCCTCGTCCGACTCCCCCTCACTTGATGACTCTCCGCCGATTGTTGATGTTTCATACAAAATCAAAGGAGTAGAGTTAGTGACTAAAGATGATAAACAATTATTAGAAGAGGGAAAATGAGAGGCATGAGAAGCAACGATTTTTCCTTTTTCCTCTTTACTTGAGGTTGATTCATTAGAAGTAGAATCGTCCCAAGTTTTTGCTTGCAAAGCCTTCTTTTTATATGATTTCTTAGAAGGACAATCCATTGAAAAATGGCAGTAGCCTTTGCATCGATAGCATTGGATTTCCCCTTCGAAATCATCTTTCTCTTTTTTTCTTTAGAGGGTTTTGCAAAGCTTTTGAGGTTAGAGGATTTAGAACCCGATGATCCTTTAGAAGGTTTCGTGGATGAAGATCCATCGGTTCGATTCTTCCAAAATTTCCGACGAAATTTCTTTACGATCCGCGCCAATTGTTCTTCAAAATCGGCAAAAGAGATTTCATCGTCAGAACTTGATTCGCTATCTTCTTCCTTTGTGGATTTGAATGCAATACCTGTAAGCTTAGAAGAAGACTTGGAAGAAAGTTGATTAGTAGGAAAAGTCATTTCATAAGTTTGCAAAGCACCTACTAATTCCTCTACACTCATCTCATCCGGATGACTAACGGTTTCAATGGCGGTAACCTTTGCCCTGAACCGTTCCGGAAGAGTCCGAAGTATCTTTCTTACAATTTTCGACTCCGGGATCTTTTCTCCTAAATTAGCACATGTATTTATTACATCTTGAAGTCTAGTGTAATAATCTGTAAACAATTCATGCTCTTCCATATGAATAGAGTCAAATTGACTAGTAAGCATCTGGAGCTTTTGAATTTTTACAAGATTAGTACCCTCATGTGTAATTTTGAGAATATCCCAAATTTCCTTCGCGGTTTCACACGCGGAAATTCGTGTGAACTCAGTCGAGGAAAGAGAATTAAATAAAGCGTTCATACCTTTCCCATTGTAAGAAGATCTTTCAAATTCCTCTTTGGACCATCTAGAGCGAGGTTTTGGGGTAGTAGAATTTCCTACTTCCTCAACAGGATGCACCCAACCGTGTTCCACGGTTTGCCAAACACGCTCATCAATTGAGATGAGAAAAGCTCTCATCCGCACTTTCCAATAAGCATAATTAGTCCCATCAAAAAGAGGAGGTCTATAAATATTACCACTTTCACCCATCATGATAGATAAACCTAAAACCCGCTCTGATACCAATTGTAGAGTTATGAATCCCAAAGGATCTAAATAGGTACTATCAAACAACTAGAGGGGGGGTGAATAGGTGTAATACTTAAAAACTCAATCTCAGTGCAAAATAAAAACCAATGCGGAAAATAAAAACAGCACACCGAGATATACGTGGAAACTCCAATCCAGGAGAAAAACCACAGGACCAACACGCAATAACAATCCACTAAGAATAGAAGAATAACAAGGTGATTACCGACTCCACGGACTCAAACCCCTCCTTCAGCTTCTTCGGACCTTGCGCTGACCGGTTGGATATCCACGCAATAACAATCCCTAAGAAAAGAAGAATAACAAGGTGATTACCGTCTCCACGGATTTAACCCCTCCTTCAATTTCTTGGACCTCGCGCTCCACCGATTTTGCACGCCCACTGCACACGTTCGAATCCACGAACGCCACTCGAATCCACGAGCACACGTTTCGAATCCACGAAACGCCTTTAGCACACCGAATCCACGATGCCACGTCGAATCCACGACGCAAACTCAGTCGATAAGAATATTGACTTCGATGGTGATCCTTTGCTTAGATTATCAATGAAGAACCATGGGAGAAATCTCTAAGCAAAGATTAGATCAATTCGACAAAAGATATGTTTTTGAAAGAACCATCGAATTGACCTAAAAGAGGCTATTAAGAAGAACAATGAAAACCTAGCCTCTAGGGTTGCTCACAAGAGTTTTATAAATTGATCGGTAGAGAACCCACGTTTTTGAGAAACCCTAAATGTCTATTTATAGTTTAGAAACCTTTGGAAAGAGATAAGAATCAAAAACATACCTTATCTGGAAATTTTCAGGACGGCGATCCGGATCGGATTTACTGCGATCCGGATCGTCGTAACGAGATAGACGATTCCATAAATACCATGGTTCGGGATCCGGATCGCATTGCCCGATCCGGATCGTTCATACAAATCAGAAAACTTAACATTCGGGATCCGGATCGGAAATTGCATGGATCCGGATCGAAGTCTTGTATGAAGCAACAACCTTCGGAATCCGGATCGTTGGCTCTGATCCGGATCCTGAACAAGTTCGAACACCAGTTTTTGATTATTATGCAATTAAAAGTTCATCCAAGTGTTTCTACACTATAAGAAAGTATTCGGATCACCACAATTATTTAGTTAAACATACCTGATCCTCTTGAATACTTTCTTCTTGAGATTGATGTAACTGATCCACAATTCTTCAACTTCAATCTTCAAGACTCAAGACACTGAGTGCCAACTTGAGCTCTTGTTGAATCTTTTCTAAGTCTTTGATTGCTGATTGACAATTTGATCCCTTTAAGACTCCGACTCAACTCACTGACTTGACTCACGAAATATGCCAATACCAAAATGCCGTAACACTCATATGTATAAATTTTTTATAAACTTTATTAAATAATTTATGGATAGACTATACATTTTTTACTATAGAAAACTCGCGTTATAATCCGTTGCACCTTACCCAATAAAATTCGTTCAAAAAAATACTAAAATATCAAAATATAAGAAATACATATCACTTTGAGTAGTGCTACCGGTACACCCCGCTTCGGGGAGTACATCATACACCCCGAAGCTGGGTGGCTGCGATTTATGAGAATTAAGCGGGATTTCTAAGGCTTCTATTCTCACCCCGCCTCTTCTCTTTTCTCTCTATCTAAAACACGCTCCCCTCCATTCTCTCTCTCGCGCTCGCTCTCTCTCCATTCCCTCTCTCTCTCGCGCTCGCGCTCTCTCTAGGGCTCTTTCTCTTTCTCTCGCTCGCTCCCTACGACTCTCGACCTCGCTCCCTACGACTCTCGACCAGCAGCCGAGGGCCGGTCAAAGCAGGCCTCTCTCTTCTCTGTCGTCTAGGGTTGCCTTCGAATCGCCTTGCTCAGCACCCGAGGACCGCTCGACGAAGAGCTCTCTCGCCTCCGTCATCTCCGTTGTGTAGGGTTTAGGGTTTAGTTACCTCGCCTCGCCGCGCCGATCGGTATGGTTTCCTATTTTTGCATTGTGTACATTGTGTACCGGTACCAACCTGAGGAACACCTTTGTACCGGTACACTTATTTTTGTACCGGAACACCTTTGTAGGGTTTCCTTATTTTATTTTTCCTTTTTCTGTTTTTGCTTCAATTTTTGAAGGGCACATTCTCAGATGACATGGTCACAACTGGAATTTCACCCATAGCACTACTCATGTCTTTAAGAGCTGAAGACTCCTGAATTCAGCAATTTAAAAGAAAAAAAAAATAATAATCCAATTAGACCATTTCCTTTGTACAGAAATAAGTGTACCGGTACATTGTATACATTGTGTACATTGTGTACCGGTACCAACCTGAGGAACACATATGTACCGGTACACTTATTTGTGTACCGGAATACCCCTGTAATACTAGTGTCAAGAAATTAAAGCAAAAAACACTGCAACATCTATCTTAATCTTCTAGAGAAGATCATAACCACTCATTGCAGGCATGCAGTAGTCTGTGATGATCAAATTCACCTCAATGAACCAAATTCTTGTAATTGTTCAGGACTATTGACCTTTTAAAGAGCTGTACAACATGAATATATGGGTACCATATATTACAATTGTACAATTGTAACATTTTGCAATTGGTCAGGAATATTGGTTTAGGTAATAGCTATATATGGTTTCTGTACAGTCATATAGACAAAACGGATTAGTTGTATGCTTTCCTTGCTTTCATCAGTGCATATATAGCTCTTTAAACAGTCCATATTGCTTTGAATAGTCCATAAATTCATGTTGTACTAAGATATGATTTTATCAATACAAACTGATATGGTGATTATAATGCAGCTGAAGATATGGTTTCTACCAGAGCTATGTCATCGAGCAGAGTGGCCGAGGAGGCCACCACTAGTAGTCATGGTAGGAGAAAGAGCCCAACGAAGATTCAATTGGTTTGTGGAAGATGTTATCCAAACCATCTATACAATACGATGAATGTACAAGAGTCTCCCAAGACTGAGGCCAACTATACCACCGCTGGCCCAACACTAAGTGAAGTTATCTCTACTGAACAAATGGCACTCTTGAGAACAACGCCATTTGCTTCATATATTGACCTTCCACCTGTAAAGCAAGACCTTGTGTGAGGACCCGAATCCCCACTTAAGAGATTACTGATGGACTAGTGGCCTTTGGGAGTGTTTGTGCGCGTGTCGGGCCCAAGAAATGAATTTATGGTGCAATTTGGGATTTAGTTTGCATCACTGGAGGCCTGCGTGGTGTGTCGGTGGTGGTTGTGCGTAATTTGGACACAAGTGATGGACTTCGGGCTTAAAAAAGGGATCACGTGGGTAACTGGAGGACCCGTCGAGTGTTTAGAAGTGGTTTCGCGCGACACAGATGTCAAAATTGGACTCAGGGCGAAGTGTGGATAAAGGATCACCTCTCCGGATGCCTTCGGCAATTTTTAGAGTTGGAATTTGGCAAATCGGACATCGGATTTGGATTCAGCGCGCGAAATCGTTGAGAATGGACTATTTACTTGCTTTTTTCGGAGCCCAGTTGACGCGCACATTTTTCGAGGCACGTGCGCTAATTCCGAGGCGTTGGCGCGGCGACGCGGATCCCAATGTGCAGCGCGCGGTTGCCGAGGCGGCGGCGGCGCGCGGCTCGAGGCGCGCAGTAGGGGCGCGCTGGCGCGTTGGGGAGACGCGCTTCCTGCGCGGGTGATGCAGGGGCCGCCACGTGGTGGGCCCCCACTGGCGCCCGCGCGGGAGTGGGTGCGCGCCCGTGTGGCGGCACGGTGTCCCGCGCGCGTGTAGCGCGCGGGTGCGGCGCCCACGTGGTGAGCGGGACGCGCGCCGCGTGGCGCAGGGGGCGCGCGCCTGCGCCTGGCACGCGCGCCCCTGTGCGGTGGACCGCCTGGCAGCGGGCCCCCTTGGGCGGTGCACCGTGGACCCGGTCCATGGGAGCCCTCCCCTCCTCTCCTTCTTCTCTTCTTCTTCTTTCTTCTCCTCCGCACACCATTTCTTCTCCCCTTTTTCTTCTTCTTCTCCAACCGAGCGAGAGAGAGTGAGAGGGAGGGGATTTTGTGAGGTGCGGCGGTGCGCCGTGGACCTCGCGGAGCGCGTGAGGTGTTCCAAAGGGTCGGTTGGGCGGCGCGACGCAGTCGAGGTAGGTCCCGCGCGTTAATTTTACGATGTTTTTAGCACAGTTTTGGGGCGTTCTTTTGGACATTGGATTTGACCCCTTGCTCTTATGTGTGTTAGGGACCGTGTTGTACTGCACCGTTTTGCGTGCGGACCCCGACGGTGTGCTCCGTTTTGCGTGCGGACTCCGTTTTGCTTGCGGGTTCCGGCACCGTGCTTCGTTTTGCGTTTGGACTCCGTTTTCCGTGCGGGTTCCGGCACCGTGCTCCGTTTTGCGTGCGGACTCCGTTTTGCGTGGGGTTCCGGCGGTGTGCTCCATTTTACGTGCGGACTCCGACGGCGTGCTCCGTTTTGCGTGCGGACTCCGGCAGCGGGCTTCGTTTTGCGTGCGGACCACGTGGAGGCAAGGTAATCGCGCGGAGCCCAATTGCAAGTGTCGACAAGCAATTGGTGGCAAACCGAGGTGGGTTGGAATTTCTCCAAAATTTATGGAACGCCCTTTAATGCTCCTGAATGCATTTTGATCATGTTTATTATGTTTTTTCTCTGTAATTAAATCTGATAGTTGTCTAGAAAATTATAGTAATATTTTCCTGAGCCCCTGTTATTTTTAGCGTGATCTAGAGACCATTCGACACTAGACGGCATGTTTTCCTGAGATTCGGGATCTATGTGGACCTTCATAATAATTTTGTAACCGGTTTTAAGTGAAACTCAGATTTTAAAGGGTTTTTAAATATTTAGAGTATTATGAATGGTCCAGGTAGATCGAGGTGCATTTGTACTCGTGCCGGGGGGGCGAGTAGATTTTTAGAGCATTGTGAGATGACTTTCTAGTGTCATGTGAGAGTTTTAGCTTTTTCCAGTTCGGGGGCGGAAGCTATGGGCGGCTATGACTACAGCCTGTTCTTGTTTGATAGGGTTGTAGGTGGCAGTCGTTCAGAATTTCCAGGCCTCCCGTGTGAGAGATTAAGAACTTATTCCCTGATTGATTTACTCTAGATCATGGATCGTGTTCTGATTTAGTGGTGGAGATGGTTCTCCCACTTAGCTTCGAGAGTTTTGGGGGTTCTGGCAGATCGAGTCGTGGAGGTTTCCCGACTTAGCCATGGGTTATGCATTATCAGATTGAGTCGTAGAGGGTTCTCCGACAGATTATGTGAGGATTTGGGCATTTCCTGTTGAGTTGTGGAGTCTTATTCCGACTGAGTTGTGCTTTTGAGCACCGAGTTGCCGATCTGTTTGATCGTGGACCATAGCCTGCATATGCCGCTTTTGAGACAGATGAGATGCTTGATACTCGTTGGGGTCGCTCCCCTCGGGTCACGCTCCGGATGCGTAGATGTGTTGATGCCCCTGGCCGAGTTACCAGGTGGTTACTTGCCCCTGGCCGAGTTACCAGGTAGTTGCATGCCCCTGGCCGAGTTACCAGGTGGATTCTTGAGTGAGATTGAGACGGTCGGTTTAGGACGCCCCACGTAAATCCCGTCCTCTTGTGGATGCGTGGTAGTGGGCAGGTGCGTTCCTAGACGACAGGCGCAGGCTGGACTGAGCAAGTTTTGGCAGTCATTGAGATTGGGTGAGATGAGCGGGTGGTCACATGTTATGTTCTTAGATGGGATCTTTCCTATGAGCATTGATACTGAGGCATCTTAGCAGTAGAGAGGGTATGCATATCATGTTATTGATAGAGTTTTCTTGAGCCTTGATTGAGTTATTTTAGCTGTAGTTTTCTTTCAGCTTATCTATCTATCTATCTATCTGCATATCTATCTGTTTTGCCTCCAGTAGACTTAGTGGGCATACCGTGGATATTGGGACGGTACCCACTGAGATCTGCCTTATGCAGTAGATCTCACACCCGCTGCGGTGACAGGTTGAGGTAGCTGTTCCGGCTTGGTTCGCGCGGAGACAGCAGATCGAGGTGAGGACGTGGCCGATTAGTTCCTTACCAGCATTGAGAGTCAGAGGTAGATGTACCCGTTTTTATTTTATGACTCCACTTTTGTACTGGACATTCTGAGAGACTTGTGAGAATTGTTTGTTTTTCATAGCTTATCAGACTATGTATTGAGGACTTTCATTTATCCGAATGTTCAGTTGATTTCTATAGCTATTAGTTCTTTTTCAGCTCTGATACATGTTAGCTATAGATCTTTTGCAGGATAGACGCTTCGTCTGTGCGGCAGTTTCCGCACAGACGACGGATCTGTTGGCGAGCCCGGGTCGCAGTTTCGACCCCGGGGCGTGACACCTTGTATTAGTGGATACTCTCCTAAGTTTTTGGGATGAGGAGAACAGAGGTGTTAGAATCGGAGAAACTTTCATTCCCCTTATTCCGGATGAAATAGCTGTCTTGGTTGGGCTACCGACGCAGGGGGAGCCGATTGAATGGTCAAAAAAGAGTATAAATTCGAATATTTTTTATAAATACTTTAATGGCGATTATAAGCAAGCCGATAGAAGAAAACTTCGTCATATCTTATACACTCTTGCTGGACAGCAAGGTGGGGACGCCGTCACCGATTTTGTCTCCATTTTTGTATTATATGTTTTTGCGACGGTTCTCTTTCCCACTAGCCACTACAATGTGCCGAAGGCTCTGTATAGATATATAGGTGATATACATAGAATATGCGACTATGCCTGGGGGCATACTATATATAATTTTCTTGTAAGTTCTATTTCGAAAGCATCCCGTCGTGTAAAGCGTCGGAATAGAGGGGACGAAATAAATGCCGGCTATATTGATGGGTGTACAGTAGCCTTCACGGTGAGTACAATTCTAAATTAGTGTTTTAATATATTTTATTTTGTAAATATTCATATGTTCATTCCATTACTGATAAGTCATGATGATCATAAATGTAGAGCTTGGCGTATGAGCATATAAAGGGTTTGGGTACTTCTGATGGGGATAAGGCTATCCCACGGATGAGAAAATGGAAAGCTTTAGTAGCATTTAGGAGCTATGATAAGCTTAGGAAAAAATTGTTGTCTTATTCTCCTTCAGAGGTAAAAAAATCTTTTAGGAATGTTAATTTTATAAATTTCCTTTAAAATATTAAATGTAAATATCTAATGTTATATATATATATATATATATATATATATATATATATATATATATATATATATATATATATATATATATATATATATATATATATATATTTATATTTATATATTGCAAGTTATACCCAACTTTACCTATCGTCCGGAAGAAATGTATATATTAAATCGTACGGCACGTGTTGGGCAGCTGCCGCAGGTATTGTATAAGTTAAGGATTATATACGTTATGATGTGGTTACTTTACTAATTTCCCTACTGACCGTCGTTGCGTGCTTCTTTATTTATTCAGATTCAACCGGCTACTCCTGTGGCTACTACCTCTAGAGCTGGGGATAGTAGCAATATAAGAAATTTAATTAATAATTTGGAACAAGCTCTTTATGGGCTCGAAGAGCGGATTAAAATCTTGGAAGCAGAGAATATAAAGTTAAAGGATATAAATAAGAAGCTCCAGGATCAAATTTTGAGCGGCTCTGCTGTTGCAGCAGGAGAAGGCGGCGCGACAGGCGATGTCGAAAAAGAAAATGTTGAAGATCAGGCTGAAGGTGGGTAGCACACAATAGGGAAAGAAACCAGCGAACATCCCGTTGATGCTGGTGAGATTAATATAGTGGTGCCCACTGCCGATATTACAACCGACGTCCCTTCAAGAATTGAAAGAATTAAAGGCCGTGAAAGGAAGCGAAAGGAATTATCAGATGATTTCACTGCCGGGAAAAGAGGAAAAAAAGCATATGATATTAGAAAGCGCCCCCTTGATTGTAAAGAGCAGGGGTCGAAACAAACTGAAGCTTCAGATTCTGCTTCCGGGGTCATTGCCGACGTCCTTATGGTATTATTGTATTTAATCTTAACAATTTTATAAACTATGACAATTGCATAATGTTTTGAATGATAACAGGCATTAAAAAAAGATTTTGATGATCCAGAAGGTGGAGTTTCATCCATCAATGTTCCGGATGAACCCTCTCTGGATAGCTCACCCGGATTCATTATTGAGCATCGTCGCGACTATCCGGGTCGAGATAAAATTCCTAAAGAGAAAGATTTTGCAATCAACTTTTTTATAGCACAACCAATAACTAAGTTAGTCCACTATATCATATATTCTTTTAATTGTTATATATGTCTATTTCAATTTTCTCATTACTTAGTATAATATCTCTAATTCTTTTTGATAGGGGAGCTATATGGGAAGATAGCACCAAAGGGTCGGATTCACCTTCTATTAGTGGCGAAATCCTTCGAAACTTCTTATTTGGAGGCCCGACCCGCGATGAGGTTCGTGCAGTGAAAACGACAAAAAACTAGTTAAATCTTGTAATATATATATATATATATATATATATATATATATATATATATATATATATATATATATATATATATATGTGTGTGTGTGTGTGTGTGTGTGTGTGTGTGTGTGTGTGTGTGTGTGTTTTAACATAATTTCTTGTTGTTTTCTAATATAGGTGATAAATGTATATTTTCATATTCTTAATACGATGGATATGAAGGGTGTACAAAAATTTAGCCATCCTGCTATTTTTTGTCGAACTGAAGTTTCGGTGAGTTCCATATTTGTTTCAGTACTATATTATTTTTATAAAGTTACATTTATGTACATATCACCTTAATGAAACCACGAATTATACGTGTCTTTTTAAGATCAAATTTATCTATTTTGTATATATATGACAACACATTTGAGAATTTAGAATGTACTCAATCTCACAATTTTGTTCTCTTATATTGTGACTTCATAATCTGATCCCTTTTATATTGCACAATTAAAATGCTGAAACATTAAAGACTCTAAACTGATAAAAATAGTAGTCATTCAATATTTATGACCTTTTGTTTATTTACTTATGTTGCATTATTCACCATAATTTCATTCATTCAATCCTCTTGTCGTGATAAGCATTTAAAAAAACCAAGATTGTAAGGAATTGATTATTATATTGATGTTGTAACTATATTCCCTTTTATGTCCAGATGCACATACTTAACAAGATGGCAGGAATAAGGCCGGACGAGGCAATCACAGCTGACTTCATCCGGAATGTCGCGTACGATTCGGCATCCGTACGACACTTCTTGGAAATAATAACTCCGGAAAGTATCAGCCGTAATAGATTTATAATTATTCCTGTAAATAGTAATTGGCATTGGCATTTGCTTGTCATTGATTTGAAGGAATCCCATTTTGAGAGTTGGAATTCCTTGTGGAGTCATCGTGTGGCGAAGGATGCGGCAAACGTATTGGTACGTATAATACTTTTATATTTATTACATTGATATATGCATAGAAGATTGACTTAACTATTTCTCTTATACAGGCGAAGTGGTTTGCATCCTATTTTGAGTTTATCCTTGAACAACGCATCGGCCACCCAAATGTCATATGGCAGCTTGATTGTCAGCAACAAGGTTCGACTGAGGTTGATTGTGGCATGTACACATGCCTATTTGCTGAAAGAATTGTAAGAGGCGGCTCCCCCGATCTTTTGGTTTTTGAAAAAGATCCCCCGTATTTCCGGGCGCACATGGTGAGCCAAATCTTACGAGATCCCTGTTGCGTGACTTCTAGTTCGATGCTCGCATCTACTACGTAAAGATAATTATGTTCAATAAATACTTTGGTTTAAGTTATATGTTGAGTTGTATTAATTTGTTGTATATCCGATGGATATTGTATTGAGTCATATTATTGATTCATTGTATCCCAGTTTTGATCAGTTTCATTTTAGTTTATGTTGAGTTGTATTGATTCGTTGTAAAGCAGATGAATATTGTATTGATTCATTGTATCCCTGTTTTGATGAGTTTCAGTTTTATGTTATATTGTATCAATCCATTGTAAATTTGATGAATATTGTATTGATTCCTTTTATTGATTCATTGTATCTTAGTTATGATCGGTTTCTGTTTTATGGTGAGTTGTGGTGATTCGCTGCAAATCTGATTAATTTTATGCTGATTACCTCACTAATTAATTTTTTTTCCATATTTTACATTTTATACCTTTATTTTAGATTAAATATAAATATTTTATTAAATTATATTTGTTTCAAAATTATTAATTTTAAAATTTAAAAATTTATACAAATCTTTTATATAATTTTAAAAAAAAATTTAGTGAGGTACTCAATTGTCACGCCCCGAGTTTCAAAACAACGGTAAATTTTTTTTTTTTTTTTTTTTTAAATCAGAGTTCAAACTTTAAACTCAGGACGTGAGCAGACCACCACATGCATAGGAAATCTTCTGTCCACACGGACAGAGTCTCCCCTATACATGCTCGGCTAGGCAAGTGCAGTGATACAATCAGAGAGCAACATAACCAATAGCTAAATCAAAACATAAAGCTCTACAACTAATACAACTACAACTACTCATGACATAATCCACAATACTCCAACTCAAAAATACAGAGACAACTACGATCATGATACTGTAACTGAAAATACTAGCACTGGGCCACCGCGGCCAATAGCAGGGGACAACTCTAGCGCAACAGCTCACTGGATCGTCCCAATCTTCTTGCACCCGATTGACCTGAAAAATGGTCACCTAGGGGGTGTGAGATACATCGATAGTGTATCCCAGTGGGCACGACGGGCCGAGAAATAGCAAGTCCTACCTACCGGATACAATAATAAGCGGATAGCAAAAGCAAGAAATACTGAAGCTGAAAGGTAAGATGCAGATGTAAAATCTAAGCATGCTGAAATGGAAACAGGGGTGCTCATATATCAAGCTAATCATGTTGTAACTGATAATCTGACAGGCAGGAAATGATCATGCTATAACTGATAAATCTGACAAGCAGGAAATGATCATGCTATAACTGATAAATCTGACAAGCAGGAAATGATCATGCTATAACTGATAAATCTGACAAGCAGGTAATGATCATGCTATAACTGATAAATCTGACAAGCAGGAAATGATCATACTATAACTGAGCTATAAACTAGAAGTGCTGAATAACAATAAGTACCCAATCAATGCCACTATTGGTCACTGGGACCTCAGGCTAAATACCACTTGTACACCAATCTGCTGTCATAACCCTCTGGGCTCACGGGTCGCCACTGCTGACCACTTTACCGCTAAAGTACACCACTGCGGGGGATCAGCCCGGTAGTGTACGTAAAAGAACAGCTGGCTCTGTGGCGATCATAATGCTGATGCTCAAGCTCATGGTCTAAAGACCACACACACGGCAATAAGCCGAAAAATCCCTATCGGGATGCTGAAGGCTGTAACAATCACGGATGTTGTATAAACG
Organism: Tillandsia leiboldiana; assembly: GCA_029204045.2. Taxonomy (NCBI): domain Eukaryota; kingdom Viridiplantae; phylum Streptophyta; class Magnoliopsida; order Poales; family Bromeliaceae; genus Tillandsia; species Tillandsia leiboldiana. The sequence goes on from CM055065.1 coordinate 11,081,757, forward strand.
AATTTTAACAATAGGAGCTGAATATCTGAGCTGTAACTGAAACTAAATAGCAGAACTGTACTTCTATTCTATCATGCATTATAGAACAGGAAATGCTGATACAACTAGGCTGATAACCAAACAAATATGGTATATGTCAAGCTGTATATATATATATATATATATATATATATATATATATATATATATATATATATATATATATATATATATATATACTAATACTGAACCTGAAATCATATCAGAGACTGAGCTGAATATCTGAGCTGTCTAGCAGAAGCTGAACTCCTATTCTAACATGCAGTAGAAGAATAGGAAATGCTGATATAAAGTAAACTGATAATCACTCTAGCTAATGTCCAATCAGGCATGGCATATGTCCAGATGTATATCACTATACATACTAAGTGCTGAGAATGAAAGCATATAGAGAGCTCAACTGTAAGATCAAGGCAAACATAGCTGTAATGACTGAATGCTGGAATGAAAGCAAATAGAAAAGCTCAAGCATAGGTTCAGGGCTACACCAAAAACAGGGGTCCGACCTACCACGACACCCCATAGGGCCAACCTGATAAAGCCCGGACCGAAGATAAATCCACCTCAATGTAGATGATCACGGTGGGTCCTGGATGGCTCACAAGCTGGCGGCTGGGACCTGAATCATAATCACAGGTCAGAAAAGACTCACTCATACCCAACCACTGGCTCACTATGTGCAAACAAGCTAAACGGGGAGCTTCGCTGAAGTCCCGGGATCTTCCGAAATTTTCGAAAATCCGCCGATAGATCCAGTAAGACCCAATCCGTGCTGAACAATTACCAAAACTCGTGAAACTTCACGTGCTGCCCAAAAATGTCCAACTTAAGACATTTAGGCCCTAACACTAGACTCTGGGTAATCCTGCGCACCGGCACGCCCCGGGGTCGAAACTGCGACCCGGGCTCGCTAACAGATCCGCCATCTGTACGGAAACTGCCGTACAGACGAAGCGTCTACCCTGCAAGGAAATCTATAGCTAACAGATATCAGAGCAAAAGTAAGTATATGCTAGAGAAAGGAAACTGAACCTCTGTAGACAAGTAAAATCCAAAATACAGCTGTAACTAAAGATACATACAACTCTCCCAAATCTCACTCTACAAGTGTCCAGTACAAAAGGGGAAACTCAAAAGGGGTACTGCTACCTCTATGCTATACTGACTCGGGTAAGCGACTAGCCGGCCACGCCCTTACCTCGATCAGAAGACTCCGCACGGGAAGGAGTCGGAACCGCCGCCTCAGGAATACCTGCACCGCAGCGGGTGTGAGAACTACTGCAAAGGCAGTTCTCAGTGGGTACCGTCCTCAAAGCACACGGTATGCCCACTAAGTCCACCGGAAACACAGGTAAGGTAAACAGATAGATAGATAGATAAGGAAAGCTGTAAATCTATCACTAAATGCTCAAAGAAATACTGAACTATGAAACATGCAATGTACCTCACTCACCCATGTCACCCAAACACAATGACTGTCCCACTTTGGACCAGTCAAGCAAACCTGCGCTCATCTATTGCCACTACGCCCAAACAGGACTTGGTCTTATGTAGGGTGTCCCTCAAGGACTATCTCAGTAAACACATCGCAGCCTCGTCAGGCTCGGTATCATCATCGCATCCGGAGCGTAGCTCGCGGGGAGCGACCCCGCGAACTCAAGTATCTCATAACTGGCATAAAACCAGGCTCAGCAGGCTATAATCCTCGATCAAATAGATCGGAAACAGTGAACAGATAACTCACCCTCATGTCAAGGTCGGAGTAAACTCCACGACTCAATCTGAAGTGCTATCATAGAACCCCCAACGACACTAGCATATCTCTAAAAATCTTAAAAATATCTTCTCGGCCCCCCGGCACGAGGGTATATGCACCCTGAACCCATGTTACATTTTTAGAAGCCTTAAGAATTTTTAAGCCATTTTTAAAAGCTAACTTTTCCAATAAAATGGGTTTCCGGATTTTTAAAACAGTTCAGGAGCTGAAATAAAGCCAACTATACTTACAGTCTAGTGTCGATTGTTGCCAAGAGTCTACTAAAAATAATCTGGGGTTCAAGGTATTTTTCTGTACTAATCCAGGCAATTATCAGATAATTTAACAGCTAAAAATAGAAATTTGACATGATCAAAGTGTTTTCTTAAGCATTAGAGGGCATCCCGCGATTTTTGGAGCCAAATCCAACCCACCGGTGGTCTACCACAAGACCGCGCGCCCAACGGATGTCCCAAAGCAATCCCGCGGCTCCACGCGGCGGGAAAAACGCTCAACCGGTCTCGACGAAAGCTAAAAACTGCACTACAAGCTGCCAAGAAGGAAGGAAACTCAAAATCAGCCAAGAACGGTCGAAAATCGAGCATCCGGCGGTGAAAAACGGCCTCCGTCGGCGAAAAACAGCCTCCGACGGTGAAAAACAGCCTCCGACGGCGAAAAAACGGCGTCGGCACGCAAACCGAGGCACAACCCGCTGTCCAGGTGCACGCCGAGCGGCGAAAAACCCAACCGCGCGGCCTAGGAGGCCGGCCGCGCGGCGCATGGCCCAAACCGCGCAGCGCAGGGCTCACTGCGCGGCGCTGGAGCGCGCCGCGTAGCGCCCTGCGGCGCTGCGCGCATCCTGCTGTGCTGCGCGCGGCCGCCGCGCGAGGCCTGCAGTGCTGCGCGCGGCCCGCGCGGCGCGCAGCGCTGCGCGCGCCCGCCGCGCGCACCCGCGTGCGGCCTGCAGCGCTGCGCGCGGCCGTTGGGCTGCGCGTGGCGCTGCCGCCCCTGCGCGCTGCCCTGCCGCAGGGTGCTGACAACCCTGCAGCACCCTGGCAGCTGCTGCGCGCGGCGCTGATGCGCGCCCGCACAGCTGCCGCGCTAGCCGCGCGTGCGCTAATGCGCGCGCGCCCGGCTCCCACGGCGGCGACAAAATTAAATTAATTTAATTTTTAAGAAATAAATTAAATCAATTTAATTAATAAAAATCAAATAAAAGCCCTCAAAAACTCCCCAAAAAAAGAAATTTCACCTACCTCGTCGTCGCACGACGCACGCCCACGAGCTCCTCTCGGCCACCAACGGGGAGTCCAAGACCAAGAATACCTCAAATCCACTCTTCTTCAACCTCTCTTTCTTCTTCTTCCTTTTTCCTCTCTTTTCTTCTTTCTCTGCTACCTCAAGCTACAGAGGGAGGTGGGTGATGGAGAAGATGACTTGGCACAAGTGGATAAGGATGCCACTAATTAAAGGGAGCTACAGACTTAACTTAATTAACCCAAATAAAATTAAATAAAGCTTAATTAAGCTAAGAAGTAGATCAATTTAAAAGTAATTTCACTTACCTCATTCCCAAAGTCCACATCCTACATCCACTGTCGCCAAGCAAAGAGCACCATGAATTAACAAAACTAAATTAATTAAATTATTAAAATAATCCAAAAAGCCCAACTCCAACTCACATTTTGCCTTTGGGCCCTCCGCCGCGGTCCGGAACCTCGCGAACTCCGCTGTAAGTCGAAAATACACGCGCTCGCAGCTTTCCTCAGTCAAAAAGCTCGTCGGTGGAGTCGGTAAGCTCAATCCAAAAATCCGGTATTCTACACCGGTAGTGCCAAAACCACTGAAACACTTCCGGGAAGCCCATTTTGGCTCCGGAAGTTGCAAATGAGAAACTAAAATCACCGAGCTCTTTAGAACAGCACCGGGAACAGCCACGGATATTTGGCATCGCAAATTAATCACCAAAATTTCTCGAATTGCGTGATTAACGCCGAATCGCCGCTAAATCGACGATTTTGCCGATTTACGGTTCGGGATCCAATTCCCGCTAAACGAAAGCCGTCGGATCTCCAACGAAGAGTTTAGAGATCATGTACACACTGCACAAAGCAGCTAGTATGGTCACAATTGCATTTAGGCCCCCAGGATTTTACCAAATTGCATAAAAGCATGCAAGTTCTTGCCTTTTTCACTTGCATTTAATTTCGGAAAGCTTTTAAACTGAACCGAGGTCACCAATAGGTGGGCCTCGACGTGCTGAACACCGTGCTCACCATTTGGAAGCAACGCGGAACCCGAGGACAACTCCGAGTCAACTATTACTATGCATAAAGGCTCAAATTGCCACTTTTTAATACTTACACTCAACCAAACCCACATTTAAGGTGAGCATTATGCTCAGTAGGTCGAAAGGACTTAGAGGCTCACAATTGGGCAGGCCTGTGGCTACTGAAAATAGTGGGTGCAACAAGGTGGCCATAACTTGCTCTATACGGGTTCGGTTTGCTAGATACAACTAACCAAGCATTCAGCTTGGAAACAAAGATGGCCATCATGCTCAGGAGGACAGTAGAAATCGAGGGCTCACCATTGGGTGGTCGTCAAACGGCCAGAACAGAATTAGAGCTCTCTCAGGCATTTCCTCGAACACCTTGAGTGCAGTTTGGAGCAACACACAACTCACTCACTCAGGACAGCCATTAAGGCAAGCACTAGTTGGAGAAGCTTGAATGTAGTGCCCAGGGTGCAAACAGCACCATCTCCAGCGCCGGAATGTAACGGGTGGCCGGAGCCCGAGTTTGCGGCCACACCAAGCACCAATAATGGTGGATATCAGACCAGTGGCCTAAAGCTCCATGCAAGTGCACCATTGGCTCTGTCTCAACTTGGTGAAACTATCTGGGCAGGTGGCCGGCGGCGAAAAGCGGCGGCGGCGGCGGCGGAGCAACCTCGGCCAAGCTTCCCAATGGCCATTAATGGCGAAACCTTATTCAGTCAGCATGGGTCTCATGCAAAAGCACCAGTAGGTGCTACTTGACTCCACAAAGCATGCTGGGCTCATGGCCTGCGGCGAGAGGCGACGCCGGCGGCGGCGGGGCAAGCCCGGCCGAGCCTCACATTAGCCCGAAGCTAGGGCACGACACCACCCTCTCCACACAGCACCAAAATTTTCCAAACTTTAAGGGAAGCTTATACAGGTCCAGAGGAAGCTTTTGATCATTTTATTTCCTGACAAAAGCCGTCGGATGAACTGCGGGCCAGAGGCGGAGCAAATCTATGGTTCCGGCGGGTTCTTGCTCCCGCCGACAACCCGGCGGCTCTCCGAGGCCGCGGCTCCTCCAGGAGCACCCTCAGGAGATGAAAGAGAGACTGTACAGGTCTAAGATGCAAGAAAAATAAAGAACAAAAAGACCTCACCTTGCCGGATTCGAGGAAGAAGGAGATGGTGGCTCCGGCGGCGCGCGACCACGGCGGTGCACCAGCCCACCTCGGCCTGTCTTCTGGGTGTAGAAAATGACCGCAGAGTCCCCCAAAAGTATTCCAATGGAGTAATGTTGCCTCCTACACCCACCAACCCGAGATCAAGGCAAGGTTGCCTTCTCCTTGGTTTTTTTTTTTCCGGCGACGGGGAGGGCCGGCCGGCGACGCAGGAGCTCGGGAAACTTCACAGAGGAGTCGTGGGGGTCGTGGGGTGGAGGCTACGGTTACAGAAAATGAAGTGGCTAGGGTTGCAAGAGCAACCTATGTTGCTATAGGGTTATTTTGCAACAAGTAGCTATTTAGTCCCTCAACCCTATGTATTTTCACTTGGGTCCTTTGCTATAGAACAAAATCGTAGAGAAATCCCTCCTCCATAAGTTTGGATCCATTTGGCACATAAAATATAAGGACTCTTCGCAAAATACTGCAACTTTTTGCATATTTCACGCTTTTCGAGACAACTGAGTTGTCAAACTAAAAAAGGGACACCACCACAACGTCCGGCTCGACGAAACCTATCAGGTAGCAATTTTGGTTCGATAAAATTGAGGTTCATAATTTTTAAAATCCATCTTATACCGTAAATTATACAGTTCAGCATGCTTTACGATACTTTAGGCTCGTCAAATGCAAATTCCGTTAGCGCCACAGCGCTCAGAACGACGATGCCATTCAAATCGACTACCTGGATCATCAGATTCGGACTCTAGACAGTCGATCGACCGACGTTCGCCAGCGGAAAAATCCGAATCAGGGGGTTACTATTCACTTGTACTATTCACTTAAGTCGCGGGTCCCACCAGCTTTTTCTATGATTTCTGGATAATCTGACCGTCGGATCAAAAATTGGTTTATATCATTTTCAATTGATTCGACGAGACGGTCACACTGGCGATTTCAGATTTTCGAGATCAGACTCGGATCTGAAAGGTAGAAATAGTGCTCCGTAAACTGTGCAATTTGCACACCGGTATACAACCACATAGGTTTATTTTTGCATTTCCTTATTCATATTGACATTTGAATTCTTCAAATTCAAATTTGAATTTCTAGAGTACTACATTACCCCCTCCTTATTAGAAGTTTCGTCCCCGAAACTTAACTATAGTAGGACATCGAACAGTCCACTAACAAGGGTACAAGTCTAACACATACACAGCAACAATCAGTTGCTGGACATCTGCACTGTCTATATCATCCACTGTGACAATCAGTCACACAACACCACTAAAAGCTGTAAAGGTGCACTATAACAAACCGGAAAGCTCATCGAAACATCAGTACTGTCTGACACAATTCAGGGCTACTAGTTTCGACAGGTTGCTTGTAATGGCCGACGTCGCTTGTATAGACGTCCATCAATCACAGTGACAACTAGTCATCTGCGCGCATGTACGGTAGAGATCTGTCCAAAATCCAATCATAGACTGCGATATCACCCCTAGGGTAATCACGCCGTGCTCAAAAGGCAACTGCAAGGCTAACCTATAGGAAGGTACACATACAGACCCAATCATAATACTCCCCTTTTTGCGGGATAGAGTATTTCATCCACTCTTTCGACAGTACGTTGTCTGCAGCCAACGTGCTTATCAAAAGAATAGAAAAATACCCACAATCTATCGCCAACAACTAGTTGGAGACATAACTCACACTGAAACCAATAGGAGGTACCAACTACCTTACAACATCAATCTCTATATCGGTACTAAAAACCAATATCAAACACCACTAACACGTCGTGGTCACAAGTGCCACTTTGTCTACTCACTAAAAATCGAGAATGATATCTCAGTGCTCACTAACACTTTGAATTCCACACTAGTTGCTAACACAGCTCTAGCGACACTAGTCGCAACTTAAAACATCAACAGGGATGATCGCAACCCCTCTAGCAGATCGCAGGCAATGAGTAAATTAAACACAAGTCGAGTCCATTACAGACTACCTTCGGATCCTCAGGCTATCAACCAACTGGGTACATCAGGCTCTCAAGTCCTAGTATACCACCATTACAACCTTACCAAGGCTTAGCCACAATGGCTACTATTGCTGAAAACGTATAGGAGAATCTGTAACGATCCACGAAATCCAATGCAAGAGGTGGGACCTGAATACAACACCAACCCAATCAGGGTTACCATCCGGCCCATAGGCCACTGATATCGATCAGTAGTACAACCATGCCAGCGCCCGTGCGTTCACTGACACACCACCTCTGCCGGAATACTCGTGAATGCCAAGCTATATCACACTGATCAGGGATAGGACACGACTCGATCGACCATACCGTACTCGAGCTCCTAACCCCAGGAACAACATACATCGCCGCGCACTCACGTCAGACTCAAGTCATCCTAGGGCTCAATCCTAGCCAAATCCTTAGGTTTCTTAAACCTATGCTCTGATACCATCTAATCTGTCACGCCCCAAGTTTCAAAACAGCGGTAATTTTTTTTTTTTTTTTTTTTTTTTTTAAATCAGAGTTCAAACTTTAAACTCAGGACGTGAGCAGACCGCCACATGCATAGGAAATCTTCTGTCCGCACGGACAGAGTCTCCCCTATACATGCTCGGCTAGGCAAGTGCAGTGATACAATCAGAGAGCAACATAACCAACAGCTAAATCAAAACATAAAGCTCTACAACTAATACAACCACAACTACTCATGACATAATCCACAATACTCCAACTCAAAAATACAGAGACAACTACGATCATGATACTGTAACTGAAAATACTAGCATTGGGCCACCGCGGCCAATAGCAGGGGACAACTCTAGCGCAATAGCTCACTGGATCGTCCCAATCTCCCAGCACCCGATTGACCTGAAAAATGGTCACCCAGGGGGTGTGAGATACATCGACAGTGTATCCCAGTGGGCACGACGGGCCGAGAAATAGCAAGTCGTACCTACCGGATACAATAATAAGCGGATAGCAAAAGCAAGAAATACTGAAGCTGAAAGGTAAGATGCAGATGTAAAATCTAAGCATGCTGAAATGGAAGCAGGGGTGCTCATATATCAAGCTAATCATGCTGTAACTGATAATCTGACAGGCAGGAAATGATCATGCTATAACTGATAAATCTGACAAGCAGGAAATGATCATGCTATAACTGATAAATCTGACAAGCAGGTAATGATCATGCTATAACTGATAAATCTGACAAGCAGGTAATGATCATGCTATAACTGATAAATCTGACAAGCAGAAAATGATCATACTATAACTGAGCTGTAAACTAGAAGTGCTGAATAACAATAAGTACCCAATCAATGCCACTATTGGTCACTGGGACCTCAGGCTAAATACCACTTGTACACCAATCTACTGTCATAACCCTCTGGGCTCACGGGTCGCCACTGCTGACCACTTTACCGGTAAAGTACACCACTGCGGGGGATCAGCCCGCTAGTGTACGTGAAAGAACAGCTGGCTCTGTGGCGATCATAATGCTGATGCTCAAGCTCATGGTCTAAAGACCACACACACGGCAATAAGCCGAGAAATCCCTATCGGGATGCTGAAGGCTGTAACAATCACGGATGCTGTATAAACGAATCTGAACAACAGGAGCTAAATATCTGAGCTGTAACTGAAACTAAATAGCAGAACTGTACTTCTATTCTATTATGCATCATAGAACAGGAAATGCTGATACAATTAGGCTGATAACCAAACAAACATGGTATATGTCAAGCTGTATATATATATATATACTAATACTGAACCTGAAATCATATCAGAGACTGAGCTGAATATCTGAGCTGTCTAGCAGAAGCTGAACTCCTATTCTAACATGCAGTAGAAGAATAGGAAATGCCGATATAAAGTGAACTGATAATCACTCTAGCTAATGTCCAATCAGGCATGGCATATGTCCAGATGTATATCACTATACATACTAAGTTCTGAGAATGAAAGCATATAGAGAGCTCAACTGTAAGATCAAGGCAAACATAGCTGCAATGACTGAATGCTGGAATGAAAGCAAATAGAAAAGCTCAAGCATAGGTTCAGGGCTACACCAAAAACAGGGGTCCGACCTACCACGGCACCCCATAGGGCCAATCTGATAAAGCCCGGACCGAAGATAAACCCACCTCAATGTAGATGATCACGGTGGTTGCTGGATGGCTCACAAGCTGGCGGCTGACTGCTGGGACCTGAATCATAATCACAGGTCAGAAAAGACATCTTAGCTTCGTACATCTTAGCACAACATACATCTTAGCACAATATACAACTTACAATGACGAAACTCTAATTCTTTACAACATACATTTTCGTACAGTACAGTCATCTGTTCATAAATACAACGCGAATTAGAATTCAACATATGGGTTTACCACAGTACAATAATATTTGGTACAATGATAAAAAAATGAGAGTCAAGAAATCAAAAGATAAAATGCACGTTAAATAAACATAAGTATCACTCATCCTCATGGGTAGCATTATCGTCGGGTTGATGGGAAGAACTAGGTCCAGCAGCACCTGGAATCGTATCTTCATGTCGGCACCCAAGGAAATCAAAAAATTTTTTTAAGCCATCCTCGAGCTTCTTGAATCCTTCTTCGACTCTTTTCTTCAACGATTGCAAGTCTCGATCCAACGACTGCAATGTAACATTCTCTTGGTGACCGGACGAGCTGTGATGTTCCCGACGGTGAGGCGCACGCGTCGACGATGCTTCAGTGTAGGCCTTCACGTTCTGAAACGTCCTCAAGGTACTTATTGATTTTACTAAGGTAACCCCGTCAATAGGACCCAAGCTATATTCATAGTCGTCGCACGTTATGTCTACACCTTGATCTTCCAAAAGCCGCATGATCAGAAGAGGGTAAGGTAATTGATCGCGATGCGATGTACCTTGCACTAACTGTGACATTCTGTGCCAAATCAATGTTGGAATATTGATGTTCATTCCAACAGCTAGCTCTGGGTGAGCAAGTAAATATAAAAGAAGCAGTCTATCCCATCGAATCCTCTTTGTACCCAATGTGGGCAGAATATTATAGCACAATATTAAGGATAGGATGTGATACTCAGGTCTCAACTCCTTGGATTCAACGTATTGTCTATTTGTTATTGTTCCTGACTTGCAGAGAGCATTGACAATTGTGTTCCAGTGTGTGGAATGATGAATGGTTCCAAGTGTATAATGCACTCCACTAGTATCCACATTTAATCCAAGGATGGCACCAATTGTGTCTATAGACACTACAACTCTGACACCACGAACATGTGATTCTAATACCATAAATCTGGTATCTGAATCCTCACCCATTATGCTACCTCTCATATAAAATTGGCGAATGAGTTCTAGACAGAAACCTTTACGACCGTGTATGCGGCCGACCTTTTTGATAGGCGCCCTTTGCAAAAGATGGGCAAATTTAGGAACTTCACTAGTCAACTCGTCAAAGTTGACATATCGCTCTCCGATGCAAGTTCGGCTTGAAAAGTCTTCTTGTCGTTTTGGATCAACGTTGCCCGTGTATGCCGCTCGTGTAGAGTACCGGGTCTTTGTATAGCGCGCCGACCACACAGATGACTTGGAGCAGAGAGTTGCCTTGAGCATGTTGCATTTGAGTTTACAGTTGATGCCGGGTTGATTCGGATCAACGCAGAAGCTCCAGCTCGATTCGGGGTTTTTCCGGGCTTTGTAGGTCGATTGAGGATGAGATTGGGAATTTCCGACTTCACCGTGGAGTGCCGGAAATTCAGGAACACTTGGAACAGGTGTACTTTCAGATTACAGCGAGGTTCGGGAGGTTCCGGACTGACGCGGAGGATCCGGAGGCAAAAAGTGAGTCGGAACTGGCAATTTTGGAGCCGGTAATTAATTTGAGCACCCCGACTCAACGAATGAGCTTTTTGAAGAGAAAAAGCTGTGGACACGTGTACTTTTGATTTACAGCGAGGTTCGGGAGGTTCCGGACTGACGCGGAGGACCCGGAGGCAAAAAGTGAGTCGGAACTGGCAATTTTGGAGCCGGTATTTGATTTGAGCACCCCACCTCAACGGATGAGCTTTTTGAAGAGAAAAAGCTGTGAGCGCGTGTATTTTCGATTTACAGCGGAGTTCGGGAGGTTCCGGACAGCGGCGGAAAGCCCGAAGGCAAAAAGTGAGTTGGTGGGGATTTTTGGATTAAGTTAATTAATTAATTAAATTCTTTTCCTTTATATAAAGAGGCCCTGTTGCTTTGGGGTGAACCAGAGAAGGAAAAAGAGAGAAAGAAAGAAAGAAAGAAAGAGAGAAAGAAAGAAAGGAAAAGAAAAGAGAGGAAAAAGGAAGAAGAAGAGGGATTGGAGCATTCTTGGATTTTTTGGACTCCCCGTTGGTGGCCGAGAGAGCGCCGTGGGCGTGCGGCGAGTGTCGGCGAGGTATGTAAATTGCAGATTTTTGGGTTTCGGCGTTTTGGTTGATTTATCAGATTTATTTTATTTTGTTTTTGAGTTTTCTTTTCTTTTCTTTTGCGCGGGGGTCGCAGCCGTGGGAGCCGCGCGCGCGCGCAATGGCGCACGCGCGGCCGGCGCGGCTGCTGCGCGAGTGGCAGCTGCCGCATGGGTGCTGCAGGGCTGGCAGCACCCTGCAGGCCACCTGTGTGCGCGGGCAGCACCAGGGCGCTGCGCCCTGGTGCAGCGCCGCGTGGGCGCTGCTGGCCGCGCGCAAGTGCGCGCGCGGCGGGCGCGCGTGCCCTGCAGACCGCGTGCAAGACGCGCGCGGTGCCGCAGGGCCGCGAACAGGGCGCGCACCGCGCGGGCCCGAGCGGGTCGCGCGCGGTGCCGCGGGCCCTGCGCGGGCCGCGCGCACCCTGCGGACCGCGCGCAAGGCGCGCGCAGTGCCGCAGGGCCGCGCGCAGGGCGCCCACCGCGCGGGCCCGAGCGGGCTGCGCGCGGTGCCGCGGGCCCTGCGCGGGCCGCGCGCAGCGCCTTGGGCGCTGCGCGGGCCGCGCGCACCCTGCAGGCCGCGCGCATGGTGCGCGCGGTGCCGCAGGGCCGCGCGCAGGGCGCGCACCGCGCGGGCCCGAGCGGGCTGCGCGCGGTGCCGCGGGCCCTGCGCGGGCCGCGCGCAGCGCCGTGGGCGCTGCGCGGGCCGCGCGCACCCTGCGGACCGCGCGCAGCGCCGTGGGCGCTACGCGGGCCGCGCGCACCCTGCGGACCGCGCGCATGGTGCGCGCGGTGCCGCAGGGCCGCGCGCAGGGCGCGCACCGCGCGGGCCCTTGCGGGCCGCGCGCGGTGCCGCGTGCCCTGCGCGGGCCGCGCGCAGCGCGCAGGGCGCTGCGCGGGCCGCGCGCAGCCTCGCGGATCGCGCGCAAGGCGCGCGCAGGGCGCGCCCCACGCGGGGCCGAGCGGGCCGTGCGCGGTGCCGCGGGCCCTGTGCTGGCAGCGCGCAGCGCCGCGTGCCGGGCGGGCACGCGTGGCGCGTCGGGGCGCCGCGCGGTCGGTTTTGCTGGCAGCGGCCTGGCGGGCGCGTGCGCGAGCGGTTTTCGCGGTTTTCGCCGGCGGTTTTCGCGAGCGACTTTCGCAGTTTTCGCGCGCCGTTTTCGCGCAGATTTCGCGCAGTTTCACGCAGGTTTTCGCGCGGCTTTCGAGGCATTTTCGCGATGGGTTTTCGCAGTTTTCGCGCGCCGTTTTCGCGCAGATTTCGCGCAGTTTCGCGCAGGTTTTCGCGCGGCTTTCGAGGCATTTCCGCGATGGGTTTTCGCAGTTTTCGCGCGCCGTTTTCGCGCAGATTTCGCGCAGTTTTGCGCAGGTTTTCGCGCGGCTTTCGAGGCATTTTTCGCGAAGGGTTTTCGCAGTTTTTGCTCGCTGTTTTCGCGCAGTTTTTGCACTGGTTTTCGCTATTTTTCGCGAGCAGTTTGCGAGCGGTTTCGCGTGGCTTTCGAGCAGAGTTTGCGAGCAGTTTTCGCAGTTTTCGCGCATGGTTTCCGCGCAGTTTTGCGCAGTTTTCGCAGGGTTTTCGCGAGCTATTTTCGCAAGCTGTTTTGAGCAGTTTTTTCGCCGACGGGGCTGTTTTCGCCGTCGGGCGCTGGTTTTCGCCGACGGAGCTGTTTTTCGCCGTCGGGTGCAGTTTTTCGCCGCCGGATGCTCGGTTTTCGACCGTTTGTTTGATTTTGCGATTTCTTCGCTTCTGGCAGCTTGCGGTGCGGTTTTTAGCTTCCGCCGGGGGCGGTTGTTGGGTTTCCGTCGCGTGGACCCGCCGGCTTGTTTCGGGACATCCGCGGAGCGCGCGGTCGTGTGGTTGGACGCAGCATGCTCCATTTTGCGTGCGGACCTCGTGGAGGCAAGGTAAGTCCCGCTGAGTCCAATTGCAAGTGTCGACAAGCAATTGGTGGCATTCTGAGGTGGGTTGGTTTTTCTCTCCAAGTCTACGGACTTCCTTCTAATTCTATTGTGATAGGATTGCATGCTAGTTTAAGTGTTTTCTTGGAACTTAACTAGCACCCCCGTCATATGTGCATGTGTTTGACCAGACCGATAGAGAACCTTAATCTGGGCTAGGTTCTTTTATGCTTTAGACATCCCACACATCGCATATCCTTCTGGACATAGTGTTCCTCGCCCGGGTAGTGGGCTGAGCGGTCAGAGTGTTGTGGGACGGGTGTTGCACTCGGGCCGGGGGGGCGAGTGGGGTCTGGTGGCTGGGTTAGGCTCGTGTTTGTGTGTGGGGAACCGTTTCAGGTAAACGGTGGTCCCGGGGTTTTCCTTTCCGCTGTTCTTCTCGTCACCACCCTGTTGTGATCGTGGTGCACGTGTGTTAGCAGGACCTTGAACCCAGAACCTTTTTGGACGAATACATGATTTTGGTCAGGCAGTGTTTTCTTCCAAGCCTCGCAAAGCCGCCTGAGTCTGTTCTTGTTTGATAGGACGAGGGCATTAGCTCTTCGAGGCTTGGGCATAAAACTTGATTTCAAAGGGGTTTTCCTAAAAAGACTAAAAATTATTAAAAAGATGGATTTCTCTCAGATTGAATGGTTTTCTGAAATAAATGACATGGTTTCTTATAAACTTATCCACTCGAGCGGATTCGAGTGATCTGGGTTCTAAGGGCTGTTCTCTTTCTTGGGGACGTAGGTGTTAGTCTCCTGGGGTTTCGGACCCTTCGTAGATCGGGCTGTGGAGCATCTCCGGCCGTGAGTTGTGTGTTGAGTTGAGTGGGTGTTCTTGTGGGAGCCGTTGGGAGAGACGGTGGTCCCAGCTGTGTAGTACTTTCGTTGAGTGGGTCAGTGTTGTGAGATTGAGTCGTGGAGGGTTCTCCGACCGAGTTGTGCTTTGAGCATCGAGATACCGATCTGTTTGATCGAGGACTATAGCCTGCAGGAGCCACTAGTGAGACAGTGTTACTGATGAGATACTTGAGTTCGGTGGGGTCGCACCCCTCGAGCTACGCCCCGGGTGCGTTGATGTTTCCGAGCCTAATGAGGCTGCGATGATGATACCGAGCCTGACGAGGCTGCGATGATGCGCCTAGTTCATATACTAGAGGTCGCTTGATACCCCTGGCCGAGCTACCATGGGGTCACTGTGTGAGATATCGAGTTGTCCGATTGGACACCCTGGTTGATACACCAGGGGGCGCAGGCTTGACTTGACTGGACCCTGTGGGGCAGTCGATGAGATATGGGTTACACTGGGAGAGTGTTGGCATAGCATGTGTCATAGTAGAGCGTCTTGGGCTTAGTACTTGTGACATATTGTCAGCAGTGAGTGGCTGCATACCATCATCCATAGTCTCTTCCTTTGGAGCATAGTAGATAGAGGCATGATAGCTGTAGATTTTTTTCCAGCTTATTTTCATTATCACAGTCTTTTCTGTTATCTTATGCCTCTAGTAGACTTAGTGGGCAGACCGTGGTTCTTGGAGACGGTACCCACTGAGAACTACTGTAGGATGTAGTTCTCACACCCTCTGTCGGTGACAGGTTGCTGAGGCTTTCTTCCGTTCCTGCTGGGCTTGGCTGGACGGACCGAGGACAGGGAGTCGCGTGATAGTTCCCTACCAGCATTGTTACTTTAGAGAGAGGTAGATGTACCATCCCGGATTGTGGGAGTTGGTTATGTTTCCTGTTAGCTATCTCCCATTTGGATTTGTAGATGTTGTATAGGCGGACTTCTATTTGTATCATCTGTTTTTGGGGAGATAGGCTATGTGTTGTTGCAACTTTGTAGTTGTGAAATTTTATAGTACAGCTTTTTATCCGCTCTGATATCTGTGTAGCTGTAGTTTTGTCTTTTGCAGGCTAGACGCTTCGTCTGTACGGCAGTTTCCGTACAGATGGCGGATCTGTTAGCGAGCCCGGGTCGCAGTTTCGACCCCGGGGCGTGACAGCTCGTTTTGATCGCTGTTCTCTACGAGCCGTTGCTGACATGTCTGGCCCGCCAGTGCTATGTCGTGGAGGGGATGCCGCACCCGTATGAGACATTGGAGGCATAGGCCCCTTTCCTTTATCATGGGTGGCCGCCATTTCAACATCAGCAGAATGTTCAGAATGTTCAGATGAATCACTACTCTGTGAATCATGTGAACGGTCCCTCTTGGAGGCTTGTTTCCGTCCACGGGCACGGGCACGGCCACGGCCACTCCCTCGCCCACCACGTTGCCCATCACCGGCCATTACGTATATGAGCTTAAATTACAGAATCAGTTAGCAGCCAACTTGTATGCAGTCTATGAAACTATTCGTAAAAATCATATAAGTTCTGAACAGCTATAGATAAGTTCTGAACATTAATATATACAAGATGGAACATTCATACATTTATAGACATTATTGTATGAAGATACAATATGAAAATTTGAAATTAGACTTCATACACTTGAACATTTGAAATTAGACTTGAACACTTGAACAAGATGGAACACTAACTACAATATTGAAAACAAGTGATCCCTTTTACCCATGTTACATATACAGTACATATACATTACAGATATAATGTTAAAACCCTAAAAAATTAACAAAAATGCACTTAACTAATTTAGTGTAACACAAAAAGGCATTAGGGTTTTAGAGTTTTACCTTGAGATATGAAGGGTTAAACTTAGCAATAAAATAAAGGTAGTAGTAGACCTAAGAGTAGACCTAAGGGAGATTTATGGTAGATGGATTGTTAGGCAGTGAAAGAGGGAGTATCAAGTATGACTGGTGGATGAAACAACAGAGGACACCGAAAAAATCAACCGATTTCGCAGATCGCGTACCGGAATACGCCCTAGCCCTTCCTCCTGATAAGAAACAGTTTTCTTTTGCAATAGCCCTCTGCGTCCAGGTTGGCTTTGCGTTTAGGTCACGTTAATATGTCGGAGAAGTGGGTAAGGGGGTTACGACTATAGGGAAACTAAAAACCTAGTTTTGTTTCGGACGAAAGGGGGTTATAACCCATTTGTGACCAAATAAGGTGGGATTAAGGGGGAAAATGTGTTTCCCCCTTAACGGGTTGTCCCAGGTAAACCGGGACAACCCGATATAGGGGAGGAACAAGTGTTCCCCCCCTCAACCATAACTAGGTTTCTTATTTTTTTTCATCCTTTTCCCTTTACACGTTCACACGTTTTATAGAGTCAACTTTTGACACATTTTTTCAATTTATTATTTTTAAAAGATATTTCAATTTGTTAATTTTAATATTTAACATTTTTAAAATTTTATATAATTTACATTTTTGACCTTTATATTTAAATAATTTTAAATATCTTATTATATTTTATTTGTTTCAAAATTATTTGTTTCAAAATTATCATCAAAACCCAAAAGATAAACCTTGTGTTCCGGTACTCAATACTTAGTTCCCGTACATATGGTTCCGGTACACATCTAAGTTCCTCAAAACTCGAATCATTACACTTGGGTTGGTCAATAAGTACCGGTACTCTTCATTGAGTACCGGTACACACGGTACCGGTACACAACTAAGTTCCTCAAAACCCGAAAGCCTCACACTTGCAATCCTCAATTAGTACCGGTACTTATCATTGCGTACCGGTACACAACGTTCCGGTACACATCCAAGTTCCTCAAACCCGAAAGTAGTATACATGGATTTCTCACTCAGTACCGGTACTCATTATTGAGTACCGGTACACATGGTTTTCCCACTCAGTCCCGGTACATGAAACTTCATCACACAATACCGGTACCGGTACTCATAAATTAGTACCGGTACTTCTTTGTTGAGTACCGGTACTCATAATTGAGTACCGGTACTTAGTGTTAAATTTCAATAGATTTAAAAACTTGAAGAACTTTTAAAATTTAGAATTTAACAAATAGAAATATCTGTTAAAAATATTAAATTGGAAAATTGTGTAGAAAGTTGCCTCTCTAAAACGGGTAAAGACAAAATGAAATTCCATAACAAATAAATATAGCTGTTCCAGCACAAAATAAAAATATTCCAGAACAATTAATTTTAAATGTTGGAGAACACAGTGAGGCAATTGCAGAACATAATGTAACAAATCAACTTCTCAGAATTACAACTCCAATTCAAATCCCGGAAACACAGTGCAGTCATCTTTTCAGATTTACAAATCCAATCCTTTACAACATACAACTTAGCATAGTACAGTCATACATCTTAGCTTCGTACATGTGAAATATCCATACATCTTAGCACAAGTGTTCCCTTATGACAACATACAACTTACAATGACGAAAGTCCAATTCTATACAACATACGTTTTCGTACAGGACAGTCATCTGTTCATAATTACAACACGAATTAGACTTCAACATATGGGATTAGCATAGTACAATAATATTTGGTACATACATGAATATATTCTGCTTTTGTTTGGCAGCTCATTTTGCTGTAGATAGTCATAAGTAGTTGTGTTCGCCTTCTTTCTCTTCTATATATATTATTATTATTATTATTATTATTATTATTATTATTATTATTATTATTATTATTATTATTTTGGCAGTGTTACATACGTGACGAAGAGTTCGATCCGAAGAAGTGGGTCATTCCTGGTTTTCATTATGATTCTAATGATGGAAACAAAATGTCCTCCTTAAATTCCAAAGATGTATATATTCAGCGAAGGAGGTCCATCAAAAGTAAGAGAGTTGCTGATTCTGTTGAGGCACTTATAGGCGCATACCTTAGTACTGCTGGTGAATTGGCGGCACTCATTTTCATGAAATTGATAGGAATGGAAATAGAGTTTCACAAGCAAATGGTGGTTGAAAGGCCAGTATTAGTGAATCCTGAGATGCTCATCAATCTGAAACAATTGGAGGTATTGCTAAATTATAAATTCAGCGATCCCTCCAATTGTTTCAGATTGATGAGCATCTCAGGATTCACTAATACTGGCTTTTCAACCACCATTTGCTTGTGAAACTCTATTTCCATTCCTATCGATTTGTTGAGTTGGGACTATAAATAGCCCCTTTGGCCTGCGGTTTGAGGCTTTTCCCGAGCTCCCCTCTCTTTGCAACCTTAAGCAAAGTTGTTCATCTTCCTGTGGAGCATCTCGTAGAGAGGTTTGGGAATTTTTGGTGGCACGCACTTCGAGGTTTGCGGCTTTTCAGCGTAGTGCGACTTTCCTTCACCGGTGATCCCCTTCGTCGCGTTTCGGTGCGCAGGCTCTCTTGGCTTACTCAGACCATCTTTTTCGATGATTTTTGTGGCAGAGCGTTCACGAGAGGTAAGGCTTCGTTTTTCGTGTTGATTACATCTCCGCATTTCGAGTTTTTGGCACAGTTCCCGAGGCATCTCTGAGCCACTATTTTTCTGTGGTAATTTTGGACAGCATGAGCTTGTTGGATTTATTTCTCAGCCTAAGGACATCGGAATGAGGTGTTTAAAGACTCGATTGATATCTACTCTTCGGGAGGAACGCACCCGTATTTTTATTGGTTTTTTATGAGGTCATTTCGAGGGTGAGAATTAAGCTTCTTTGCTGCTCTGTTTTCAGCAGAACTGTGTTCTTGAGGGAATGGCTTCCAACGTTGTCCGAATTGTTTCTTGGCCTACAGGTATCAGAACGGAGCGTTTAAACAGTCGATTTGGGGCTACTCGTTGCGAGGATCGCAACCGCGATTTTTATGGAATTTTTGGAGGTCCGTATACAGGTGAAAATGCTTCTTCTCTCTGCTGGTTGGTAAAAATGGCCTATGCTGTTTTCTTTTGAGAGGGTGGTTGTGATGTAATTGATTCTCGGCTTCGATGTTGGTTGTTGGAACATTGGTTTGTGCGACTATTTACCGAGGGTGCGGTTCCAACAGATTTGGTTTTCGGGTGGCTGCGTACTTCACCGACTTCGGCTTTGCCTGCGGAATGCGTTTCAGGTGGGTGCTTTGTTCCGAGAACCGGTGGACGGTTCTCTAACTCTATATGTTAGAATTGCATGCAGGTGTAGGGTACAATACCTGGGATTGATTGGTAAGCTTAACAATGTTGATTTATGAGAATTGCAAGTTAATTATTCATATTATGACAATGGTATTAATCAGATATTTATGTTGATGATTAGTGGAAGCTTACCTAAGGCAAGGTTACCCTATATGATTAATTATCATGCCATGTTAGCACATAACCTTTTATGAGGCTGGTTTATGCAATGGGATAGGATTATGTAGTTATGTGCAGGTTCTACTCTGAGGAGCGATTATGGATCGAGGATTATGGACAGGTATAGTCATTGATAATTTTGGCATGAGGTTTATTTTTCCTTTATTCTTCTTTGAGAACAAATGCATGCTTGTATGGACATATAGCTAGGCCATCTTTTACTGCTACACTACATTTTGGAACTTGACTTAGGAGAAACCATGCTATTCTTTTCTCCTTCTTGTTGGTCAGGCGGTCTGTGTTGCTCGGGTGCGAGCAGGGGTCTGGGGTAGTGTAGTAGGGACATTGGTGTCAGGGACGGGTTGTGCTGGATTGCGGCTGGCAGGGTTTTGGGTTATTGCGGCAATCGCGGACATTGGGCGGTTGACCGGATGTTTACTTATGCCTCAGATTGGGGATAGGATTCCTTTAGTGGACGGAGTTTCCACTTTTTGAGCTGCATTAGATTGGGGGAGCGAGTTATCTTTAGTGGGGGGGGGGGGTTTCCCCACTTCGATCATTGTCATGATCCAGTCCTGCTACAGTGATACTCGATACAGAGATACTTGTGATACTGATGACTAAGTAACTTTACTCGTGTGGGTCGCTCCCCTCGAGTGCCACTCCGGAGTGTGCGACCGGACGGATCGATGCCGGTCTGTTACTTACTTTTGTGTGCGATCGGACGGTTCGATGCCGATCTATTACTTACTTTGGGATGCGACCGTACCGGTCCGAAGTCGGTCTGTATCCCGCAATTGAGATCTGGAGTTCGACAGCAGAGCAGGCAGTACCAGTGTCTACTGGTGATCGGATTGGGTTATTTAGACAGGCTTATAGATACTGATGCATACTTTTAGCTGTAGTTAGACCAGTGCTAGTGTTGTTGGGAGCCGTATGGGTTGACGGTGGTCCCGTATCGTTGAGAGTACTTCGACCGTTGTGTGAGATGTTGTGGATCTTGAGTCTATCCATTCTGAGAGAGAGCGTGGATTTTGACTATAGCCTGCATGAGCCATTACTCGATAGCGAGTTAGTCCGTTTGGACGCCCTACGTAATTCCTGCCCGTCAGCGGGAGGTGGTTGTAGGTGGGCGCAGGTTTGATTGGACCCGATGTGGCAGTCAACTCGATTGGGTCGATTGAGCACCTCGTGTGCGTGTATTGCCTATCTTTATCAGAGTTTCCCCATTTGAGCTTTTAGATAGAGGCATGGTAGCTGTAGAGTGTCTCCAGTTTCTTCTTTCAGTTTTATTGCATTGGTCATCTTTTGCCTCTTGTGGACTTGGTGGGCAGATCGTCGGACCTGGTGGCGACACTCACTGAGAACTCCTTTTTGGTGTAGTTCTCACACCCGTTGGGGGTTTCCCCCCTTTTTGTCCCTTCTCTCCTTTGTTTTGCAGAGTCTTGCGGGTGTTGCTGATTCTGCGGTTGCTGTTCGAGGCGAGGGAGTCGCGAGCTAGATCCCTACCTATCTTTGGAGAGTAGCGGTACCCCTTTCAGAGGAGATCTTCAGTACAGTCGGTAGATTAGTGTTTTTATTTTCTCTTTGAGAGACTGATGTATTGTGAGGATCTGACTTGTACTGAGAGTCTGTACACTGATGTATCATTTATTTATTCAGTACCTCCCTGTTGAGTCCATAGTTTTGTATTTGAGGTTATGGTATGATTATCATTTTTGGGAGATGGACTGTGTACCTTTATTTCCTGTTGTACAGATCATTGGTTTTAATTTTACAGCAGTTTTATCTTTTAGCTCTGATATCTGTTTAGCAGTAGCACTTTTCTTGCAGGTAGGACGCTTCGCCTATGCGGGTTTGGCATAGGTGGCGGATCTGTTGGCGAGCCCGGGTCGCAGTTTCGACCCCGGGGCGTGACAGATTAGGTGGTATTAGAGCCTAGGTTGTATGTGACGCCCCACTTCCCAGGGGGTCACCCATCCTAGAACTACTCTAGCTCTAGCACGCTTAACTCTCATAATGTGAGGACCCGAAATTCCCACGTATGGATTACAGTTGGTTCGGCAGCTTCTGGAAGCCTGTTGTTGAGTGTTGGAGGCTTTGCGCGCAAATCGGACTTCAAAACCGGACTCAGCGCAAAATATGGATCGAGTTGGTGTGTTCGGATGCCCCCGTAAATTTATAATGGTGGTTTCGCGCAAAATGGACACCGTATTTGGATTCGCCGCGGAAAAACGATCAAAACGGCTATTTGGTTGCTATATTTGGAGTTTTGGAGGTCAGAATCAGACTCAGCGCGCGAAAATAGCAAAAAGGGGCATTTTTGGAGCTTATTGGACCAATTCCTGGCGGCCGGTCCACGGTGGTGTGCGTGCACCAGGCACAGTGGCAGTGCGGGCCGCGACGTGTCACCGCAGGAGAGGCGGGCGCGGGCCACGTGGCGCGCCTGCGTTGGGCAGAGCGCGCCCACGTGCGCCGCGCGGTGCTGCGCGTCCCCGCGCAGGGGACACGCGGCACCACACCTTTGGCGGGCGCCGCGCGTGGCGTGGCCGCATCCGGGCCATCCGCCCGAAGGCGGGGCGCCCGGATGGGCGCCACGTGCCCCTGGCACGCGGCGGGCTGGCCCGGGGTTTGGGCCTGGCCCAGCACTGTGCTACGCACAGTGAACCCTTGGGGGTTTTTCTGTTCTTCAGCTTTTTCTTCTTCTTTTTTGAGCTTCCTCCTCCTCCTCCTTCTCCCTCTTTTGGTGCTTCCCACCTTGGAGACTTCTACAGGGGATTCTTATGCAACTCTCTTTCATTTTCATCAGCAAAGAGATGGACAAAAGGGGCTTCATCACCATCATCTTCTCCTTGAGGCAAGCATCACCATTGTTGCTGTTGGTGGACCTTCCCGTCGCGTTTCAGTGCGAAAATTCCCCAGGGCTCATTTCTTGGAATTATGAGCTCATGTTTGGTTCTGCATTCTCACAAGAGGTAAGGCTACAACTTTTGTATTCAACTCTCCTCTCAGATCTCTTGATTTTACAGAGTTTTAAGGCCATCTTTGGGACCCTTCATTTCAGTCTGGAATCCTGAACAGTCCTCAGTGTGTTGGCTTTTCGGAATTGTAGGAGTGGAATTTTTTGATGATTTTTACGGGAAAATTTCCAGGACTCGAAGATCTACAATATTGGTATGTACCATTTTCCCCAGATCTGAGTTATTATTAGGGTTTATGCATGACCTTTGGAGCACCTTGCTGCATTCGTGTACAGATGGAACTTGGTGGATAGTTCAAAGTGTTTATGGGTTTTCTCCTTCATCCGAGCATGAAATTTGGAGTTATTTAGCTCCATTTGTATCTACTCTCGACAAGGAATCCAATGGTACCTCTCTTACAGGATTTGGAGCACGTTTGGTTAGGTAAAATTAATGATCTTTTCAAGTGCTATTATATGGATTACTGCAGTCCCTGTTTTAATTTGGATTTGAGCAATGCGCCTTGGAATGCAGATAACTTCGTGGATACAAGGTCTTTTTCAGAAATTCAAGTTGGGACTTCTTCTTAACTTCAGGGTGAGCAAATTCTCTTTTGTGATCTGTGGATGAATCCCTTTGGAACAGCCCCTAATTAAGCTTGGAAATGCTAGCAAGTTTATGTTAGCAAATTTGGACAGCATTGTGATTTTTGCTTCATTTGAATGTTAAGGGAAATTAATGGTGGATTTTTGAGGACTTGAAGATATTTGTATGAAAGAGGAGATCTTTGTTTTACTGTTGGAGACTTCATTTTGAGGTATTTGAGGTTGCACATACCTTTTATTTAATCTTGTTGCACTTGCTGAAATTCTGGAATTTGAATGCGTAGTGTGCATTGTTTCAGTGTTTGCGCCCAATCCGTGAGGCGGATTTGGATGTTTTTCGCGGCATCGGACTCCTGGGAGGATAAGGATTACTCACGCCAAATTTCAGCTACAGCGGGCGGCGGATCGTCAAGTTTCTGGTGGGTGGTTGTGCTTTGCCGAAAACGACGATTTACCCACTCGGGCTATTGGTTTCCCTCATGGCATAGTTGATTGTTGTTCTCTTCTCCTTAGTATAATATGCTTGGATATCCATGTTTTGGTTAAGTTATTTGATCCTTAGCTCATGCATGAGTAAATGATTAGTTGGTTGAAATTATATTATCTCATATGAAGTTGATATTAAGTGATCATCCTTAAACCTATTCTATGTGAGGGTAATTAGGAAACTAGTCTTCAACCTACACCTTATGATGAATGGTTATCATAATTATGTGAGAATGATGGTGATAGTTATATGTGAATGGTTGATTGATTTATGTGAGGACTTGATGGGGTTATGTGAGAAGTGCTTGGTTGCTTATGTGAGAAGGACTTTTTGATTTATATATTTGAGAATGGCTTATATGAGAGTAGTTGGTTTTGTTGATCCTTAACCTACAATGTGTGATGTTGGGCATAGATGCTGATTCATAACCTATCTATGTGAGAATAATGAATTGGTTGATCTTTGATCTAGTTGATGTGAAAATGGGTGTTGAAGTTGGTTATTGATCTAGTCGATGTGAGAATGACCTATGCTTTGGATTCCTAGTTCATTCATGAAAAGATGGTTATCATTGTGAGTTGAGGCCTATTCCTTATGAGACTAAGCTTTGTTCATGACTCCTATTCCTTCAAATGAGATTGGATGTTGTTGGTAGATCCTATGTTCATCCTATGTGAGATCAATGAAAGTTGTTGAACCTTAGTCTATTCATTGGTGATACTTGATTGAATGTCCATGTTTAAGTGATGTTAAATGATCTTTAGCATATTCATGTGAGAATGTGAGATTTGATAAGTGTTGTACTCCTTTAGGTGATGTTAATGATTAATGATGTTCTTTAACCTATATTCTGTATGAGCTTTTCCTTATGAGAGTATATACTATTCATGATCTAATCTGTGTAAGAACACTGTTAAATGCCTTTCTTTCATTCTACATGAGGACACTTGCATGCTTGTATGGACATCTAGATAGGCCACCTTTTTCTGCTACACTTTCATATTGGAATCTGACTTAGGAGAAACCATGTTTAGCTGTTCTCCTTTCTATTCAGATGCATGCTGCTCGAGTTAGAGCAGGGGTTCGGGATAGTGTAGTTGAGGCCATTGAGTCTGGGACAGCTTAGACTCGATTATGGATTGCAGGGCATTGTGGTAACCGCGGACGTTAGGCGGTTAGCCAGATGTGGATTACTTTATCAGATTTTTGGACTTGTGGGGTATTGCGGCAACCGCGAACTGTGGGCGGTTGACCGAGTTATTATTATTGCATCAGATTGGAGGTGAGGGATCGGACTTCCTTAGTGGATGGTTTTTCCTACTTACTTAGAGTCTTGATCCAGTCCTGCTATATCAGATACGTATGGTTACATACTTTACTCGTGTGGGTCGCTCCCCTCGAGTGCCACTCCGGAGTAGGCTTAGGGCCAAGCCGTGTGCCGGTCGATTGGATACTTTGGGATCGTGCCGTGTGCCGATCAGATACTGGGTTCTTGAGTTGACAGCAGAGCAGGCAGTACCAGTGTTTACTGGTGTATTGATTGGGTTTGGTCAGGCAAGTTTGGACATTCTGATGCATACATTTAGCTATTATTTTAGCTTGGTATTTTAGAGGCATTTTAGTGGTAGCTCTCTTTTACCAGTAGTTCTGTTTATAGCTTACCACCTCTCTTATCCTCTTCCTTGCCTCTGGTAGACTTGTGGGTACGTCGGGGTTTGAGGCTTACCCACAGGGGGAGGCTACTGGTTTTACTAGTGGTTCTCACCCCCATTATTGTTTTTCCCCTTTCCTCCCTTTGTTTTGCAGTGTCTGCTGCGGGAGTTGCGGATCTTCAGTTGACTGTTCGAGGCGAGGGAGTCACGAGATAGATCCCTACCAGAGTTGACTTCTACTTTGGGATAGATGTACCAACCCGGATTGTGGGTTTCACTATACTCAGTTGTATTTTATTATTTTTTTTAGTTATCTCCCTTTCTGGATTTATAGATGTTGTATAGGTGGCTTTTACTGGTATTACAGTTTCGGTGGGTCGGATTATTGTACTATTATTTTAGGGAGATGGATATTGTACTTTTATTTTTTTTTAGTGGTACAGTGATTCGGATTTTTTTATTACAGCAGTTTTTCTTCAGTCTCTGATATCTGTTTAGTTGTTAGATGGTACTTTACAGGTTGGACGCTTCGCCTATGCAGGATTTCGCATAGGTGGCGGATCTGTTGGCGAGCCCGGGTCGCAGTTTCGACCCCGGGGCGTGACACATAACCTCTTGGATCTTGCTACCATCCAAAATGCAATAGCCGGGTTAAGAGATTTAGTCCTATTATATCATTTATATATAGGACTAATCCAAATTCCGGGAGTGTCACATTCTTCCCCCCTTTAAGCCCTGACGTCCACGTCAGGCTCAAGCACACTCACAAGCACCAGGCGATGTGAGACTCGTCTAGCTAGCCTTAGCCGACCTTGTGAGGAGCTGCACTCCACTCACAACGGTCATTAGCCGGGGAGTCTCGCTCTACCCACTATATAACCCTGGCTCAGCCGAGACTCATCTCACATTTCCGGCTAGTGAATGGCTCTGATACCACTCTAATCTGTCATGCCCCGGGGTCGGAACTGCGACCCGGGCTCGCTAACAGATCCGCCATCTGTACGGAAACTGCCGTACAGACGAAGCGTCTAACCTGCAAAAAGAATCAACTACAGTATACAGATGTCAGAGCTGAAAGTAACTACTAAAAACTGAAATCCAAACACTGTACAACTGAAAATAAAACAATATCCATCTCCCAAATACGATCGTATATAAAGTCCTCTGATACAAAACTCAAAAGGGAGATATCTCCAATAAAATACATCGGTGTACAAGCTCTCAAATACAAAAGTATCCTCACTACATCAGTCTCTCAAACTGTAAAATAAAGTACAACTCTATACCTCACAACAAAGGTCTCTCAACAGAGGAAAAAGAAGTAAACTAATCAACTGAAGCTCTCCTCTGAAGGGGTACCGCTACACTCCAACGACGGGTAGGGAACTAGCTCGCGACTCCCTCGCCTCGGTCAGAAGGATCAGCAACTGGAGCAACAGGAACAGGAGAAGAAGTTCCTAGGGAAAAAGACACCACGACGGGTGTGAGAACTACTTCCCACAGTAGTTCTTAGTGGGTGCCGTCAACAAGCCCAACGGTCTGCCCACTAAGTCTACTAGAGGCAAAAGATAACAGTGCAATGAAATCTGAACAAGAAAAGCTGGAGCTACTCTACAGCTACCATGCCTCTATCTAGATGCTCAAAAAGTGGAACAGATGAAGGTAAAGGTGACCACTCGCACCTAAGGTGCTCAATCGACCCAATCGAACTGACTGCCTCATAGGGTCCAGTCAAGCCTGCGCCTGTCGACTAGGAACGCACCTGCCCACTACCACACATCCACATGAGGACGGGATTTACGTGGGGCGTCCTGCCCGACTAACTCACCCCTCGCGCAAAACTGCCTCAACAGGCCCATCGTTGCATCCACTGCGAAAAACTGCCTCAACAGGCCAACCATCGTATCCACAGCGGCATCTCAGGGACGCGACTCCAACTGAGGAAAACGGCGCGGCATAGAGTATCAAACATTGGCATAAGCAGGCTATAGTCAAGATCCACGCTCACTCTCAGAACGGTAGGACTCAAGATCCCCAAATATCTCGCACAACAGTCGGAGCACTCTCCACGACTCAGCTGATCAGCTCACACGAAACACGAGACACTAGCCTCTCCAACAGCTCGCAGCACAAAGCACACTGGCTGGAGGTACTCCACAGCCAGGAACGACCCACAACTCAGGCTAATAATACTGGTCGGACAACACTCAACGACCTGGGACCACCGTCAACCCCAACGGTTCCCAACAACACTGACCGGAAGATACTCGACGGCCTGGGACTACCGTCTGCTCAACGGCTCCCTCCCACGACAGCACAACAGGGATACAAGACCTCCCGGGACTACCGTTTACCCAAACGGCTTCCGGCACAGATAAGCAACCCACTAGAACTACCAGACTCCACTCTGCTCCCAAGCACGAGTGCAAAAGCATCCCACACTAAAAGAAAGTCCCGACCTCTCGGCCCACTACCCGGGCGAGGATAACACTATGTCCAGGAATAGAAAAACAGTGTGGGTGTCTAAACATAAATAACCCTAGCCCAAGTGAGGGTTTTATACTGGTCTGGTTACACATGCAACATATGACGGAGGTGCTAGGTCAAGTTCCAAGATAACTATATTAACAGAGGATAAAAGGAATAACAATTCCTACAATCTAGCATGCTACACAAGAAAATAAACTATCATGCATAGTCCTACAACAGCAGAATTACTGCACAGTCCATAAAACTTGGAGATAAGGCCACCCACCTCGATTTGCCACCAATTACTCGTAGACACTTGCAATTGGCCTCCACGCGATCTGCACGCAAAACGGAGCACGGTGCCGGAGTCCGCACGCAAAACAGAGTCCGCACGCAAAACGGTGCACGGTGCCGGAGTCCGCACGCAAAACGGTGCACGCACGCAAAATGGTGCACGGTGCCGGAGTCCGCACGCAAAACGGTGCACGGTGCCGGAATTCGCACGCAAAACGGAGTCCGCACACAAAACGGTGCACGGCGCCGGAAACCGCATGCAAAATGGTGCAGTAAAACACGATCCCTAACACAGATAATAGCAAGAGGGCCAATTCATTGTCCAAAAGAATGCTCCAAAACTGCGCCAAAAACACTGTAAAAACAAAAGCGGGACCTACCTCGACGCGCCGCGCCGCCCAACTGCTCCGTTGGAACACCTCGCGCGCTCCACGAGGCCCACGACGCACCGCCGCACCATTCATAATCCTCTCCCTCACACCCTCTCGCTCTCAGTTGGAGAAGAAAGGAAAAGAAGAGGAGGAGAAGTGGTGCTCGGGGGAGAAAGAAGAAGAAGAAGGAGAAAGAAAAGAAAGGGTCCACGGCAGCCGGTCCACGGTGCACCGCACAAAAGGGGGGGACCCGCAGCCGGGTGGTCCACCGCACTCGGGCGCGTGCACCCGGCCCAGGCACGCGCCCGCCTGCCCACGTGGCGCGCGGCCAACGCACCACGCGGGCGCGGTTGCTGCGCGCCACACGGGCGCGGTTACACCGCACCAGCCCCAGGCGCGGGAGACGCGCGCGCCACACGGGCGCGTGCCCCCGCGCCCGCGCGGGCGCCAACGAGGGCCCGCCACGTGGCGGCCCCCGCGCGACCCGCGCAGAAGGCGCGTTTCCCAGCGCACCTAACGCGCCTGCCGCTCCTCAAATCGCGTGCCGCAGCCGCCTCGGGAACCGAGCCGTCGCCTCGCCTCAGGATTCGTGCCGCGTCGCTTCGAAAAACGCGCACATCATCCGGGCTCCAAAACAAACAAGTAAATAGTCCATTCTCAACGATTTCACGCGCTGAATCCAAAAACGATGTCCGATTCTCCAAATTCTCAACTGAAAATTTGCCGAATGCCCCCGGATAGCCCACTTGATCCGATTTTCGCGCCGGGTCCAATTCTGAAGTCCGATTTGCCAAATTCCAACTCTAGAAATTCCCAAAGGCGACCGGAGAGGTAATATTTTATCCAAACTTCGCCCGGAGTCCAAAATTTGACATCCGCGTCGCGCGAAATCACTTCTAAACACTCGACGGGTCCTCCAATTCCCACGTGATCTCTTTTTAAGCCCGGAGTCCATCACTTGTGTCCAAATTGCGCACAAAAACCACCGACACACCACGCAGGCCTCGAGTGATGCAAACTAAAATCCAAATTGCACCACAGATCCATTTCTTGGGCCCGACACGCGCACAACACTCCCAAAGGCCACAAAACCGACAGTAATCTCTTAAGTGGGAATTCGGGTCCTCACATTGTAGGTCATGGTGGACTTAGAAACCCTAGGCTTGTGGTTGGACCCTAGGATGACTTCGTGAGAGTCGTGATTAGTAGCGAAAATCCTGATTGAGTTTTACACCTCTTCCAAGGAACGGGATGAGTGATTGGCATGTTTATTCTCCTAAGTAGTTATGTTGGCTGCAGACAACATAACACTGTGGAATGGGTGACATGCTCTAGACTTTCGCTGGATTGGGTCGAGCGTTGTTGTGTGCTGATTTGTGGTTTCGTCGTGGCGAGCGGTGTCTCCCCGACGCTGGGTTTGGGACCCATGTGCATCCTGTCATGGCAGTTGAGCTTGAGCGGTTGGTTTTGGGCCGGATACCCGGATTGAGGTCAGAGAGCTCCGGACCCAGATGACAGGATCGTCAGAGGCATATCAGCGGCAGAGTGAGCAGCTGGTCTGGGTGACACAGTTGTCGGAGCACTGAGTGGCCCCCTCCGTGCCAATGCTTAGTGTCGAGGCACCGAGGCAGGGTGGATAGTTGACAGCAGAGGAGCTGTGGGGCATGTTTGATTAGGTGAGCCAGATTTGGCAGGTGAACCACCCCGACTCGTAAGATTGAGTTTGGAGCCTTTGGAGGCCGAGTCGTGGCTGGTGGTGATGGAGTGATCAATTGAGAGCCTCCCTGTGCTAAAGAGTTATGCAGTTGTTGAACTGCGCGCTCCAGATTTCGAGGGACGAGGCGCATAGGATATGTGAGACTGGGAGTGGATTGCGCCAGGATACCTTTCAGTTTATTCGGTCCCTCCTGTACAGATTTTGGATTGTGGATGCCTTGATAGAGTAGGCATTGTGTTTGGAGCTGGGCGCTGCAGTTCCTTTGGATGGGGATCTGCCGCTGGAGGCGTGTTCTGGATGGTGGCGCTTGGCGCTAGGTGATGGAGGACAGATCGGCCGGCAAACCTATTGGTATGGGTGGCAGTTCGGTGTTTTGACCCAGTGCTTGGGTTTGGTTGGCACAATACCACTAGATGGTTAAGTGCGGAGGGAGTGATGACTGTGACATTCTGCGAGGCAGACAAAAGGATGCTTGTTATAGGGAGACTGTTAGAGCACACTGGTCTTAGCGATAGTGTGAGAGGAGTTTTTGGCGGCCCCGAGACTAAAGGATATTTCTATTGCTGCGAAATCCCGGGTGTGAGTCCACTCAAGCCGATGATTATGCCGCCAGTTAGGGAGATTGAGATTGCGATTGACGTGGTTCTGAAAACCGCGCCAACCTCAATAGCACCTCATGGATATTATCTGTAAGAGCTGGGAGAGTTGATGGCACGGGTACAGGGATCTGATGGATCGAGGGTCTGTTTGACCTCGTGACACGTTGTTGATACACGACTGTGAGAGCTCTTTGGTGGTTTGAGCACAGGCAGGTCCGGGGATTATTTAGGACCTTTTGATGGAGTTATACTCTGGCAGTTGTTGACTGATGCATGTACAGATTTTGGAATCACACAGCTGAGTGTTTCGCCAGATGGCGTTCGGGACACGGTAGGGCATTATGAGCTCATAGTGAGGCCAAATGGATTGATTAATGCCCTGTTACTTTCGAGATTTGAGGAATGGCGTGCTTCAGTTGTACTTGGACAGATTGGGAGTGGTGTTCCCCAAGGATATTAAGAGATTGGGGGTGATGTTCCCCAAGGATATTATGATTTACTCCCTGAGTGACCTGGAATAAGAGGAGCACTTGTGGATGTGCTATAACGTTTGGGTGGAAGAAGCTGTATGCCGTGTTATTGGACTACAAGTTTTAGCTTCTGAAGCTTACCTTCTTGGGTCACTTTGTGCTAGCCGTAGGGGCGGCGGTGGAAAATCCGGCCAATATGGATACTATCTGGGAATTGGCCGAGATCAATATTTATGGTCAAGGTATGGAGCTTCTTGGACCTGGCAGTGCCAGGAGGGCATGGCTAATGGATAATGACACTGATATCAGCGCCGAATTTTGCATTGCTAGTGCGAGGTGATGGACTTGCGAGTTGTAGCAATGCCTTCCATGGTGGCGATGGAGTTACCGTTGGTTTACTTTTGAGCATTTGGGATCACCCCGATAGTGCCACTGTGTTGGCGGATACCTGTAGCGGGAAAGCTGTCTGGGGTTGAGTTGGAATTCCACAGCTGGCGCTGTGTGGGACCATTATGGTGTACCAGGTTGGAGGTTGTGTCCCTGTGGGTCCCTTTTGACGGTAGACTACGGTAAAGCAGTCCATGCGGATGGTCGTGACCCGAGAGTGACTGAGCGAGGACCCTAGTCGAGTAGGGCTTCCTTTCTTTGGATGACCGTATGGGTATGTTTCGGATCGCCTGGTTGAGCTGGCACCTGGGAGCGGCTTTGGTGTGTGCTACATTGGTTGTTCTTTCGTTTCCCCCAGCCTTTTGTTGGAGCTCTTGATGGTTCTTCCACGTCTCAGCTCAGGAGTGTTTGGCTTGTGGATCCCTCGCCCGTATTGGACTCGTTTCCTTTGAGATCTGCGAGTATTTGTAGTACGAGGGACGCCCGTTGCGAATTCTGGCTCGTGAGATGAGAGAATTACGCAATTGGGCCATGTCGTACTGGTTGTTGTTGTTGCTGAGGAGTAATCCCGGGGAATAACAGGTGAGTTGGGAGCTGGGAACGGCGGTGTTGAGTACTTACCCTGGGTTGTTGGATACTCCTTGTGAGTTGCATTAGTTTCGAGGAAGAAACTTTCCTTTAGTGGGGGAGGATGTGGTGACCCGGATCTCTGCAGGGCTTCAACAGTGTGACCAGCAGCTTCTGGGGGCCTATGTGGCGTGTCGGCGGTGTTTCTGCACTAATTTGGACACAAGTGTTGGACTTCGGGTGTTAAATGTATCATATAATTGATCGGAGGACCCCGTTGGATGTTCAGAAGTAATTTCGCGCGAAGCGGATATTAAAAATGGACTCAGCGCGAAGTTTGGACCAAGAAACACCTTTCCGGATGCCTTCGACAATTTTTAGGAATGGAATTTGGCAAATCGGATACCGGATTTGGACTCAGCACGCGAAACCGATCAAAATGGACTATTTACTTGCATTTTTCGGGTTTGGAATAGTAAAATTACTGTTCACGGCCGGAACAGTGATTCCGGCAACCGGCCGGCGGCGGGCGGCGGCGAAGCGCGACGGAGCTGGCGCGGGCAGGCGGCGGAGCAGGCGCGGGCAGGCGCGCGGGCGCGGGCAGGCGCGCGGGCGCGGGCAGGCGCGCGGTGCAGCGGGCTGGCGCGCGCGGCGCAGCGGGAAGAGGAGGACACGTGGCATCGCTTGGTTGGCTGGTCTTCGTACGCCGGGTGCACACAGCGCAGCGGAGCAGGTGACCGGGGCAGGTGACCGTACGGCGGGCAGGTGACCATACGGCGGGCAGGTGACCGAACGGCGTGGCGGGCGTTGACGAATGGGCAGCCACGTGTCAGCACAGGATTGGGCCACGTGGCGCGACCGCAGCGGCTGGCGCCGCTGTGCTCTGTGCGGTGTGCCACGTGGCGCTCAGGGATTGGTTCTTTTTGGTGTTTGCTGTTTTGGGACACGTGGCGCTCCAGGGACGTTCCGGGCTCGACGGTTTGGGGTGCATTTTGGGGTCCCTGTAGCAGCCCGAATCATTCGGGCGCCCGAAAAATAGGACACAGATGTCATTTTTGGATTTGTTGAGTTGGGACTATAAATAGCCCCTTTGGCCTGCGGTTTGAGGCTTTTCCCGAGCTCCCCTCTCTTTGCAACCTTAAGCAAAGTTGTTCATCTTCCTGTGGAGCATCTCGTAGAGAGGTTTGGGAATTTTTGGTGGCACGCACTTCGAGGTTTGCGGCTTTTCGGGGCATTGCGACTTTCCTTCACCGGTGATCCCCTTAGTCGCGTTTCGGTGCGCAGGCTCCCTTGGCTTACTCAGACCATCTTTTTCGATCATTTTTGCGGCAGAGCGTTCACGAGAGGTAAGGCTTCATATTTTGTGTTGATTACTTCTCTGCATTTCGAGTTTTTGGCACAGTTCCCGAGGCATCTCTGAGCCACTATTTTTCTGTAGTAATTTTGGACAGCATGAGCTTGTTGGATTTATTTCTCAGCCTACGGACATCCTAATGAGGTGTTTAAAGACTCGATTGATATCTACTCTTCGAGAGGAACGCACCCGTATTTTTATTGGTTTTTTATGAGGTCATTTAGAGGGTGACAATTAAGCTTCTTTGCTGCTCTGTTTTCAGCAGAACTGTGTTCTTGAGGGAATGGCTTCCAACGTTGTCCGAATTGTTTCTTGGCCTACAGGTATCAGAACGGAGCGTTTAAACAGTCGATTTGGGGCTACTCATCGCGAGGATCGCAACCGCAATTTTTATGGAATTTTTGGAGGTCCGTATACAGGTGAAAATGCTTCTTCTCTCTGCTGGTTGGTAAAAATGGCCTATGCTGTTTTCTTTTGAGAGGGTGGTTGTGATGTAATTGATTCTCGGCTTCGATGTTGGTTGTTGGAACAGTGGTTTGTGCGACTATTTACCGAGGGTGCGGTTCCGACAGATTTGGTTTTCGGGTGGCTGCGTACTTCACCGACTTCGGCTTTGCCTGCGGAATGCGTTTCAGGTGGGTGCTTTGTTCCGTGAACCGGTGGACGGTTCTCTAACTCTATATGTTAGAATTGCATGCAGGTGTGGGGTACAATACCTGAGATTGATTGGTAAGCTTAACAATGTTGATTTATGGGAATTGCAAGTTAATTATTCATATTATGACAATGGTATTAATCAGATATTTATGTTGATGATTAGTGGAAGCTTACCTAAGGCAAGGTTACCCTATATGATTAATTATCATGCCATGTTAGCACATAACCTTTTTTGAGGCTGGTTTATGCAATGGGATAGGATTATGTAGTTATGTGCAGGTTCTACTCTGAGGAGCGATTATGGATCGAGGATTATGGACAGGTATAGTCATTGATAATTTTGGCATGAGGTTTATTTTACCTTTATTCTTCTTTGAGGATAAATGCATGCTTGTATGGACATATAGCTAGGCCATCTTTTACTGCTACACTACATTTTGGAACTTGACTTAGGAGAAACCATGCTATTCTTTTCTCCTTCTTGTTGGTCAGGCGGTCTGTGTTGCTCGGGTGCGAGCAGGGGTCTGGGGTAGTGTAGCAGGGACATTGGTGTCAGGGACGGGTTGTGCTGGATTGCGGCTGGCAGGGTTTTGGGTTATTGCGGCAATCACGGGCATTGGGCGGTTGACCGGATGTTTACTTATGCCTCAGATTGGGGATAGGATTCCTTTAGTGGACGGAGTTTCCACTTTTTGAGCTGCATTAGATTAGGGGAGCGAGTTACCTTTAGTGGTGGGGGGGGGGGGGTTTCCCCACTTCGATCATTGTCATGATCCAGTCCTGCTACAGTGATACTCGATAAAGAGATACTTGTGATACTGATGACTGAGTAACTTTACTCATGTGGGTCGCTCCCCTCGAGTGCCACTCCGGAGTGTGCAACCGGACGGATCGATGCCGGTCTGTTACTTACTTTTGTGTGCGATCGGACGGTTCGATGCCGATCTGTTACTTACTTTGGGATGCGACCGTACCGGTCCGAAGTCGGTCTGTATCCCGCGATTGAGATCTGGAGTTCGATAGCAGAGCAGGCAGTACCAGTGTCTACTGGTGATCGGATTGGGTTATTTAGACAGGCTTATAGATACTGATGCATACTTTCAGCTGTAGTTAGACCAGTGCTAGTGTTGTTGGGAGCCGTATGGGTTGACGGTGGTCCCGTATCGTTGAGAGTACTTCGACCGTTGTGTGAGATGTTGTGGATCTTGAGTCTATCCGTTCTGAGAGAGAGCGTGGATTTTGACTATAGCCTGCATGAGCCATTACTCGATAGCGAGTTAGTCCGTTTGGACGCCCTACGTAATTCCTGCCCGTCAGCGGGAGGTGGTTGTAGGTGGGCGCAGGTTTGACTGGACCCGATGAGGCAGTCAGCTCGATTGGGTCGATTGAGCACCTCGTGTGCGTGTATTGCCTATCTTTATCAGAGTTTCCCCATTTGAGCTTTTAGATAGAGGCATGGTAGCTGTAGAGTGTCTCCAGCTTCTTCTTTCAGTTTTATTGCATTGGTCATCTTTTGCCTCTTGTGGACTTGGTGGGCAGATCGTCGGACCTGGTGGCGACACCCACTGAGAACTCCTTTTTGGTGTAGTTCTCACACCCATTGGGGGTTTCCCCCCTTTTTGTCCCTTCTCTCCTTTGTTTTTGCAGAGTCTTGCGGGTGTTGCTGATTCTGCGGTTGCTGTTCGAGGCGAGGGAGTCGCGAGCTAGATCCCTACCTATCTTTGGAGAGTAGCGGTACCCCTTTCAGAGTAGATCTTCAGTACAGTCGGTAGATTAGTGTTTTTATTTTCTCTTTGAGAGACTGATGTATTGTGAGGATCTGACTTGTACTGAGAGTCTGTACACTGATGTATCATTTATTTATTCAGGATTACCTCCCTGTTGAGTCCATAGTTTTGTATTTGAGGTTATGGTATGATTATCATTTTTGGGAGATGGACTGTGTACCTTTATTTCCTGTTGTACAGATCATTGGTTTTAATTTTACAGCAGTTTTATCTTTTAGCTCTGATATCTGTTTAGCAGTAGCACTTTTCTTGCAGGTAGGACGCTTCGCCTATGCGGGTTTGGCATAGGTGGCGGATCTGTTGGCGAGCCCGGGTCGCAGTTTCGACCCCGGGGCGTGACAGATTAGGTGGTATCAGAGCCTAGGTTGTATGTGACGCCCCACTTCGCAGGGGGACACCCATCCTAGAACTACTCTAGCTCTAGCACGCTTAACTCTCATAACCTGTTGGATCTTGCTACCATCGAAAATGCTATAGCCGGGTTAAGAGATTTAGTCCTATTATATCATTTATATATATGACTAATCCAAATTCCGGGAGTGTCACATTGTTCCCCCCTTTAAGCCCTGACGTCCACGTCAGGCTCAAGCACACTCACAAGCACCAGGCGATGTGAGACTCGTCTAGCTAGCCTTAGCTGACCTTGTGAAGAGCTGCACTCCACTCGCAACGGTCATTAGCCGGGGAGTCTCGCTCTACCCACTATATAACCCTGGCTCAGCCGAGACTCATCTCACATTTCCGGCTAGTGAATGGCTCTGATACCACTCTAATCTGTCTCGCCCCGGGGTCGGAACTGCGACCCGGGCTCGCTAACAGATCCGCCATCTGTACGGAAACTGCCGTACAGACGAAGCGTCTAACCTGCAAAAAGAATCAACTACAGTATACAGATGTCAGAGCTGAAAGTAACTACTAAAAACTGAAATCCAAACACTGTACAACTGAAAATAAAACAATATCCATCTCCCAAATACGATCGTATATAAAGTCCTCCGATACAAAACTCAAAAGGGAGATATCTCCAATAAAATACATCAGTGTACAAGCTCTCAAATACAAAAGTATCCTCACTACATCAGTCTCTCAAACTGTAAAATAAAGTACAACTCTATACCTCACAACAAAGGTCTCTCAACAGAGGAAAAAGAAGTAAACTAATCAACTGAAGCTCTCCTCTGAAGGGGTACCGCTACACTCCAACGACGGGTAGGGAACTAGCTCGCGACTCCCTCGCCTCGGTCAGAAGGATCAGCAACTAGAGCAACAGGAATAGGAGAAGAAGTTCCTGGGGAAAAAGACACCACGACGAGTGTGAGAACTACTTCCCACAGTAGTTCTCAGTGGGTGCCGTCAACAAGCCCAACGGTCTGCCCACTAAGTCTACTAGAGGCAAAAGATAACAGTGCAATGAAATCTGAACAAGAAAAGCTGGAGCTACTCCACAGCTACCATGCCTCTATGTAGATGCTCAAAAAGTGGAACAGATGAAAGTAAAGGTGACCACTCGCACCTAAGGTGCTCATTCGACCCAATCGAACTGACTGCCTCATAGGGTCCAGTCAAGCCTGCGCCTGTCGACTAGGAACGCACCTGCCCACTACCACACATCCACATGAGGACGGGATTTACGTGGGGCATCCTGCCCAACTAACTCACCCCTCGCGCAAAACTGCCTCAACAGGCCCATCGTTGCATCCACTGCGGAAAACTGCCTCAACAGGCCAACCATCGTATCCACAGCGGCATCTCAGGGACGCGACTCCAACTGAGGAAAACGGCGTGGCATAGAGTATCAAACATTGGCATAAGCAGGCTATAGTCAAGATCCACGCTCACTCTCAGAACGGTAGGACTCAAGATCCCCAAATATCTCGCACAACAGTCGGAGCACTCTCCACGACTCAGCTGATCAGCTCACACGAAACTCGAGACACTAGCCTCTCCAACAGCTCGCAGCACAAAGCACACTGGCTGGAGGTACTCCACAGCCAGGAACGACCCACAACTCAGGCTAATAATACTGGTCGGACAACACTCAACGACCTGGGACCACCGTCAACCCCAACGGTTCCCAACAACACTGACCGGAAGATACTCGACGGCCCGGGACTACCGTCTGCTCAACAGCTCCCTCCCACGACAGCACAACAGGGATACAAGACCTCCCGGGACTACCGTTTACCCAAACGGCTACTGGCACAGATAAGCAACCCACTAGAACTACCAGACTCCACTCTGCTCCCAAGCACGAGTGCAAAAGCATCCCACACTAAAAGAAAGTCCCGACCTCTCGGCCCACTACCCGGGCGAGGATAACACTATGTCCAGGAATAGAAAAACAGTGTGGGTGTCTAAACATAAATAACCCTAGCCCAAGTGAGGGTTTTATACTGGTCTGGTTACACATGTAACATATGACGGGGGTGCTAGGTCAAGTTCCAAGATAACTATATTAACAGAGGATAAAAGGAATAACAATTCCTACAATCTAGCATGCTACACAAGAAAATAAACTATCATGCATAGTCCTACAACAGTAGAATTACTGTAAAGTCCATAAAACTTGGAGATAAGGCCACCCACCTCGATTTGCCACCAATTACTCGTAGACACTTGCAATTGGCCTCCACGCGATCCGCACGCAAAACGGAGCACGATGCCGGAGTCCGCACGCAAAACAGAGTCCGCACGCAAAACGGTGCACGGTGCCGGAGTCCGCACGCAAAACGGTGCACGATGTCAGAGTCCGCACGCAAAACGGTGCACGGTGCCGGAATTCGCACGCAAAACGGAGTCCGCACGCAAAACGGTGCACGGCGCCGGAGACCGCACGCAAAACGGTGCAGTAAAATACGGTCCCTAACACAGATAAGAGCAAGAGGGTCAATTCACTGTCCAAAAGAACGCTCCAAAACTGTGCCAAAAATACCGTAAAAACAAAAGCGGGACCTACCTCGACGCGCCGCGCCGCCCAACTGCTCCGTTGGAACACCTCGCGCGCTCCACGAGGCCCACGACGCACCGCCGCACCATTCATAATCCTCTCCCTCACACCCTCTCGCTCTCGGTTGGAGAAGAAAGGAAAAGAAGAGGAGGAGAAGTGGTGCTCGGGGGAGAAAGAAGAAGAAGAAGGAGAAAAAAAAGAAAGGGTCCACGGCAGCCGGTCCACGGTGCACCGCACAAAAGGGGGGGACCCGCAGCCGGGTGGCCCACCGCACTCGGGCGCGTGCACCCGGCCCAGGCACGCGCCCACCTGCCCACGTGGCGCGCGACCACCGCGCCACGCGGGCGCGGTTGCTGCGCGCCACACGGGCGCGGTTACACCGCACCAGCCCCAGGCGCGGGACACGCGCGCGCCACACGGGCGCGTGCCCCCGCGCCCGCGCGGGCGCCAACGAGGGCCCGCCACGTGGCGGCCCCCGCGCGACCCGCGCAGAAGGCGCATTTCCCAGCGTGCCTAACGCGCCTGCCGCTCCTTGAACCGCGTGCCGCAGCCGCCTTGGGAACCGTGCCGTCGCCTCGCCTCAGGATTCGTGCCGCGTCGCTTCGAAAAACGCGCACATCATCCGGGCTCCAAAACAAACAAGTAAATAGTCCATTCTCAACGATTTCGCGCGCTGAATGCAAAAACGATGTCCGATTCTCCAAATTCTCAACCGAAAATTTGCGGAATGCCCTCGGATAGCCCACTTGATCCGATTTTCGTGCCGGGTCCAATTCTGAAGTCCGATTTGCCAAATTCCAACTCTAGACATTCCCAAGGGCGACCGGAGAGGTAATATTTTATCCAAACTTCGCCCGGAGTCCAAAATTTGACATCCGCGTCATGCGAAATCACTTCTAAACACTCGACGGGTCCTCCAATTCCCACGTGATCTCTTTTTATGCCCGAAGTCCATCACTTGTGTCGAAATTGCGCACAAACACCACCGACACACCACGCAGGCCTCGAGTGATGCAAACTAAACCCCAAATTGCACCACACATCCATTTCTTGGGCCCGACACGCGCACAACACTCCCAAAGTCCACAAAACCGACAGTAATCTCTTAAGTGGGAATTCGGGTCCTCACATTGTAGGTCATGGTGGACTTAGAAACCCTAGGCTTGTGGTTGGACCCTAGGATGACTTCGTGAGAGTCGTGATTCGTAGCGAAAGTCCTGATTGAGTTTTACACCTCTTCCAAGGAACGGGATGAGTGATTAGCATGTTTATTCTCCTAAGTAGTTATGTTGGCTGCAGACAACATAACACTGTGGAATGGGTGACATGCTCTAGACTTTCGCTGGATTGGGTCGAGCGTTGTTGTGTGCTGATTTGTGGTTTCGTCGTGGCGAGCGGTGTCTCCCCGACGCTGGGTTTGGGACCTTTGTGCATCCTGTCATGGCAGTTGAGCTTGAGCGGTTGGTTTTGGGCCGGATACCCGGATTGAGGTCAGAGAGCTCCGGACCCTGATGACAGGATCGTCAGAGGCATATCAGCGGCAGAGTGAGCAGCTGGTCTGGGTGACACAGTTGTCGGAGCACTGAGTGGCCCCCTCCGTGCCAATGCTTAGTGTCGAGGCACCGAGGCAGGGTGGATAGTTGACAGCAGAGGAGCTGTGGGGCATGTTTGATTAGGTGAGCCAGATTTGGCAGGTGAACCACCCCGACTCGTAAGATTGAGTTTGGAGCCTTTGGAGGCCGAGTCGTGGCTGGTGGTGATGGAGTGATCAATTGAGAGCCTCCCTGTGCTAGAGAGTTATGCAGTTGTTGAACTGCCCGCTCCAGATTTCGAGGGACGAGGCGCATAGGATATGTGAGACTGGGAGTGGATTGCGCCAGGATACCTTTCAGTTTATTCGGTCCCTCCTGTACAGATTTTGGATTGTGGATGCCTTGATAGAGTAGGCATTGTGTTTGGAGCTGGGCGCTGCAGTTCCTTTGGATGGGGATCTGCCGCTGGAGGCGTGTTCTGGATGGTGGCGCTTGGCGCTATGTGATGGAGGACAGATCGGCCGGCAGAGGCATTTTCGTTTTGCTTTCCTAGATAGTAGATATCCTTGTGGATGGTTGATGTAAAGCTTACCCGAGAGAATGCTACCCTTGTGATTGATAACATGCATATTTGGGGTATAATATATTTGATTGAGGGGTGAGCTAGTAAGGATAATTGTATAAGGAATGGCGTGAGTTATTTGTGTTTTGTCAGATGACGGTTGCATTAATGGATGTCGGAGAAGTCGGAGACCGGGTGGACCCCGGTGGCAGCATCAACATCCCTATCAAATAGCGCAGTGGTAGCGTGGTTTTCTAGTCTGCGGAGGACCGTATCCGTCGCCGCAGAGTGAGCAGAGATAGAGGTCGTGCTCCCTTTGTGATTGGTTTGGATATTTTCTGGCAGACTGAGCGACAACCGCTTGCTTTATGTGGATGAGATTGTGACGCCTGGTTAGAGAGCGCCACGGTAGTGGATTGGGTTGTTGCAGGTGTGATTTCATCGCAGCAGTCGGAGTTAGTGCACTTTGCGTTCCGGCATGGACTAGAGGCAGAGTTGTTACCACGTCCACTAGAGGTACAAGATACCATCGGGTTGTGCATGTGAAGGAGGCTTGTGGATCATGTCCAGTGCCGTTGAGACCATGAGTTATACCGGCAAACCTATTGGTATGGGTGGCAGTTTGGTGTTTTGACCCAGTGCTTGGGTTTGGTTGGCACAATACCACTAGATGGTTAAGTGCGGAGGGAGTGATGACTGTGACATTCTGCGAGGCAGACAAAAGGATGCTTGTTATAGGGAGACTGTTAGAGCACACTGGTTTTAACGATAGTGTGAGAGGAGTTTTTGGCGGCACCGGGACTAAAGGATATTTCTATTGCTGCGAAATCCCGGGTGTGAGTCCACTCGAGCCGATGATTATGCCGCCAGTTAGGGAGATTGAGATTGCGATTGACGTGGTTCTGAAAACCGCGCCAACCTCAATAGCACCTCATGGATATTATCTGTAAGAGCTGGGAGAGTTGATGGCACCGGTACAGGGATCTGATGGATCGAGGGTCTGTTTGACCTCGTGACACGTTGTTGATACACGACTGTGAGAGCTCTTTGGTGGTTTGAGCACAGGCAGGTCCAGGGATTATTTAGGACCTTTTGATGGAGTTATACTCTGGCAGTTGTTGACTAATGCATGTACAGATTTTGGAATCACACAGCTGAGTGTTTCGCCAGATGGCGTTCGGGACACGGTAGGGCATTATGAGCTCATAGTGAGGCCAAATGGATTGATTAATGCCCTGTTACTTTTGAGATTTGAGGAATGGCGTGCTTCAGTTGTACTTGGACAGATTGGGAGTGGTGTTCCCTAAGGATATTAAGAGATTGGGAGTGGTGTTCCCCAAGGATATTATGATTTACTCCCTGAGTGACCTGGAATAAGAGGAGCACTTGTGGATGTGCTATAACGTTTGGATGGAAGAAGCTGTATGCCGTGTTATTGGACTACAAGTTTTATCTTCTGAAGCTTACCTTCTTGGGTCACTTTGTGCTAGCCGTAGGGGCGGCGGTGGAAAATCCGGCCAATATGGATACTATCTGGGAATTGGCCGAGATCAATATTTATGGTCAAGGTATGGAGCTTCTTGGACCTGGCAGTGCCAAGAGGGCATGGCTAATGGATAATGACACTGATATCAGCGCCGAATTTTGCATTGCTAGTGCGAGGTGATGGACTTGCGAGTTGTAGCAATGCCTTCCATGGTGGCGATGGAGTTACCGTTGGTTTACTTTTGAGCATTCGGGATCACCCCGATAGGGCCACTGTGTTGGCGGATACCAGGAGCAGGAAAGCTGTCTGGGGTTGAGTTGGAATTCCACAGCTGGCACTGTGTGGGACCATTATGGTGTACCAGGTTGGAGGTTGTGTCCCTGTGGGTCCCTTTTGACGGTAGACTACGGTAAAACAGTCCATGCGGATGGTCGTGACCCGAGAGTGACTGAGCGAGGACCCTAGGCGAGTAGGGCTTCCTTTCTTTGGATGACCGTATGGGTATGTTTCGGATCGCCTGGTTGAGCTGGCACCTGGGAGCGGTTTTGGCGTGTGCTACACTGGTTGTTCTTTCGTTTCCCCCAGCCTTTTGTTGGAGCTCTAGATGGTTCTTCCACGTCTCAGCTCAGGAGTGTTTGGCTTGTGGATCCCTCGCCCGTAATGGACTCGTTTCCTTTGAGATCTGCGAGTATTTGTAGTACGAGGGACGCCCGTTGCGAATTCTGGCTCATGAGATGAGAGAATTACGCAATTGGGCCATGTCGTACTGGTTGTTGTTGTTGCTGAGGAGTAATCCCGGGGAGTAACAGGTGAGTTGGGAGCTGGGAACGGCGGTGTTGAGTACTTACCCTGGGTTGTTGGATACTCCATGTGAGTTGCATTAGTTTCGAGGACGAAACTTTCCTTTAGTGGTTGAGGATGTGGTGACCCGGATCTCTGCAGGGCTTCAACAGTGTCACCAGCAGCTTCTGGGGGCCTATGTGGCGTGTCAGCGGTGTTTCTGCACTAATTTGGACACAAGTGTTGGACTTCGGGTGTTAAATGGATCATATAAGTGATCGGAGGACCCCGTTGGATGTTCAGAAGTAATTTCGCGCGAAGCGGATATTAAAAATGGACTCAGCGCGAAGTTTGGACCAAGAAACTCCTTTCCGGATGCCTTCGGCAATTTTTAGGAATGGAATTTGGCAAATCGGACACCGGATTTGGACTCAGCATGCGAAAACGATCAAAATGGACTATTTACTTGCATTTTTCGGGTTTGGAACAGTAAAATTACTATTCACGGCCGGAACAGTGATTCCGGCAACCGGCCGGCGGCGGGCGGCGGCGGAGCGCGGCGGAGCAGGCGCGGGCAGGCGGCGGAGCAGGCGCGGGCCGGCGCGCGGGCGCGGGCAGGCGCGCTGTGCAGCGGGCAGGCGCGCGCTGCGCAGCGGGAAGAGGAGGACACGTGGCATCTTGTGGTTGGCTGGTCTTCGTACGCCGGGTGCACACAGCGCAGCGGAGCAGATGACCGGGGCAGGTGACCGTACGGCGGGCCGGTGACCGAACGGCGTGGCGGGCGTTGACGAATGGGCAGCCACGTGTCAGCACAGGATTGGGCCACGTGGCGCGACCGCAGCGGCTGGCGCCGCTGTGC
Source organism: Tillandsia leiboldiana (assembly GCA_029204045.2). NCBI lineage: Eukaryota > Viridiplantae > Streptophyta > Magnoliopsida > Poales > Bromeliaceae > Tillandsia > Tillandsia leiboldiana. Next base: position 11,126,115 of record CM055065.1, read on the forward strand.
GCTGTGCGGTGTGCCACGTGGCGCTCAGGGATTGGTTCTTTTTGGTGTTTGCTATTTTGGGACACGTGGCGCTCCAGGGACGTTCCGGGCTCGACGGTTTGGGGTGCATTTTGGGGTCCCTGTAGCAGCCCGAATCATTCGGGCGCCCGAAAAATAGGACACAGATGTCATTTTTGGATTTGTTGAGTTGGGACTATAAATAGCCCCTTTGGCCTGCGGTTTGAGGCTTTTCCCGAGCTCCCCTCTCTTTGTAACCTTAAGCAAAGTTGTTCATCTTCCTGTGGAGCATCTCGTAGAGACGTTTGGGAATTTTTGGTGGCACGCACTTCGAGGTTTGCGGCTTTTCGGCGCAGTGCGACTTTCCTTCACCGGTGATCCCCTTCGTCGCGTTTCGGTGCGCAGGCTCCCTTGGCTTACTCAGACCATCTTTTTCGATGATTTCTGCGGCAGAGCGTTCACGAGAGGTAAGGCTTCGTATTTTGTGTTGATTACTTCTCCGCATTTCGAGTTTTTGGCACAGTTCCTGAGGCATCTCTGAGCCACTATTTTTCTGTGGTAATTTTGGACAGCATGAGCTTGTTGGATTTATTTCTCAGCCTACGGACATCCTAATGAGGTGTTTAAAGACTCGGTTGATATCTACTCTTCGAGAGGAACGCACCCGTATTTTTATTGGTTTTTTATGAGGTCATTTCGAGGGTGAGAATTAAGCTTCTTTGCTGCTCTGTTTTCAGCAGAACTGTGTTCTTGAGGGAATGGCTTCCAACGTTGTCCGAATTGTTTCTTGGCCTACAGGTATCAGAACGGAGCGTTTAAACAGTCGATTTGGGGCTACTCGTCGCGAGGATCGCAACCGCGATTTTTATGGAATTTTTGGAGGTCCATATACAGGTGAAAATGCTTCTTCTCTCTGCTGGTTGGTAAAAATGGCCTATGCTGTTTTCTTTTGAGAGGGTGCTTGTGATGTAATTGATTCTCGGCTTCGATGTTGGTTGTTGGAACAGTGGTTTGTGCGACTATTTACCGAGGGTGCGGTTCCGACAGATTTGGTTTTCGGGTGGCTGCGTACTTCACCGACTTCGGCTTTGCCTGCGGAATGCGTTTCAGGTGGGTGCTTTGTTCCGAGAACCGGTGGACGGTTCTCTAACTCTATATGTTAGAATTGCATGCAGGTGTAGGGTACAATACCTGGGATTGATTGGTAAGCTTAACAATGTTGATTTATGGGAATTGCAAGTTAATTATTCATATTATGACAATGGTATTAATCAGATATTTATGTTGATGATTAGTGGAAGCTTACCTAAGGCAAGGTTACCCTATATGATTAATTATCATGCCATGTTAGCACATAACCTTCTATGAGGCTTGTTTATGCAATGGGATAGGATTATGTAGTTATGTGCAGGTTCTACTCTGAGGAGCGATTATGGATCGAGGATTATGGACAGGTATAGTCATTGATAATTTTGGCATGAGGTTTATTTTTCCTTTATTCTTCTTTGAGGACAAATGCATGCTTGTATGGACATATAGCTAGGCCATCTTTTACTGCTACACTATATTTTGGAACTTGACTTAGGAGAAACCATGCTATTCTTTTCTCCTTCTTGTTGGTCAGGCGGTCTGTGTTGCTCGGGTGCGAGCAGGGGTCTGGGGTAGTGTAGCAGGGACATTGGTGTCAGGGACGGGTTGTGCTGGATTGCGGTTGGCAGGGTTTTGGGTTATTGCGGCAATCGCGGACATTGGGCGGTTGACCGGATGTTTACTTATGCCTCAGATTGGGGATAGGATTCCTTTAGTTGACGGAGTTTCCACTTTTTGAGCTGCATTAGATTGGGGGAGCGAGTTATCTTTAGTGGGGGGGGGGGGGGGGGGGGGGGGGGTTTCCCCACTTCGATCATTCTCATGATCCAGTCCTGCTACAGTGATACTCGATACAGAGATACTTGTGATACTGATGACTGAGTAACTTTACTCGTGTGGGTCGCTCCCCTCGAGTGCCACTCCGGAGTGTGCGACCGGACGGATCGATGCCGGTCTGTTACTTACTTTTGTGTGCGATCGGACGGTTCGATGCCGATCTGTTACTTACTTTGGGATGCGACCGTACCGGTCCGAAGTCGGTCTGTATCCCGCGATTGAGATCTGGAGTTCGACAGCAGAGCAGGCAGTACCAGTGTCTACTGGTGATCGGATTGGGTTATTTAGACAGGCTTATAGATACTGATGCATACTTTCAGCTGTAGTTAGACCAGTGCTAGTGTTGTTGGGAGCCGTATGGGTTGACGGTGGTCCCGTATCGTTGAGAGTACTTCGACCGTTGTGTGAGATGTTGTGGATCTTGAGTCTATCCGTTCTGAGAGAGAGCGTGGATTTTGACTATAGCCTGCATGAGCCATTACTCGATAGCGAGTTAGTCCGTTTGGACGCCCTACGTAATTCCTGCCCGTCAGCGGGAGGTGGTTGTAGGTGGGCGCAGGTTTGACTGGACCCGATGTGGCAGTCAGCTCGATTGGGTCGATTGAGCACCTCGTGTGCGTGTATTGCCTATCTTTATCAGAGTTTCCCCATTTGAGCTTTTAGATAGAGGCATGGTAGCTGTAGAGTGTCTCCAGCTTCTTCTTTCAGTTTTATTGCATTGGTCATCTTTTGCCTCTTGTTGACTTGGTGGGCAGAGCGTCGGACCTGGTGGCGACACCCACTGAGAACTCCTTTTTGGTGTAGTTCTCACACCCGTTGGGGGTTTCCCCCCTTTTTGTCCCTTCTCTCCTTTGTTTTGCAGAGTCTTGCGGGTGTTGCTGATTCTGCGGTTGCTGTTCGAGGCGAGGGAGTCGCGAGCTAGATCCCTACCTATCTTTGGAGAGTAGCGGTACCCCTTTCAGAGGAGATCTTCAGTACAGTCGGTAGATTAGTGTTTTTATTTTCTCTTTGAGAGACTGATGGATTGTGAGGATCTGACTTGTACTAAGAGTCTGTACACTGATGTATCATTTATTTATTCAGGATTACCTCCCTGTTGAGTCCATAGTTTTGTATTTGAGGTTATGGTATGATTATCATTTTTGGGAGATGGACTGTGTACCTTTATTTCCTGTTGTACAGATCATTGGTTTTAATTTTACAGCAGTTTTATCTTTTAGCTCTGATATCTGTTTAGCAGTAGCACTTTTCTTGCAGGTAGGACGCTTCGCCTATGCGGGTTTGGCATAGGTGGCGGATCTGTTGGCGAGCCCGGGTCGCAGTTTCGACCCCGGGGCGTGACATATATAGCGGTTATCTACTTCATAGCTATATCACATTTCACACATCTATCACCGTCCACTATATTTCAGTTTATATCAAATTTACCATTCATCATGTCTAACCCATTCTCCACACGCCCGAAGAACACCAAATGTTTTATTCCATTCCAGCTTAAATTTCTTGATGCTAATAAGTTGATGGATCGTGCAGCAAAGGTGGCAATTCTTGCCTACGACACTGAAGAAGATTATTCAAAGGATGGAGTGGCTGCTTTCTTAGCTCATCACGTAGGTGGAGATCCCGTTGAATATGGATTTGGAAAATGTGCGGATGCCGATTACCTTATATACTTTCCTACTGCAGAGAGTCGGAATAGAGCTATTCGGGATTCTTTTCTGCAGACCTACCAACTCAGTATTATGGTATCGCCATATGAATTCAACCTTGGTCACCGGGCAGTTTTTAAGTACCTTGTATGGATTCGCTTGCATGATTTACCGCTTCAGTGTTATGAGTATGTTGATTTGACAACTATTGTATCTAGTTTCGGACGTTTTATTGGTGGTGATGACCGTTGCCGTCTTCGCGAAAATCTCAAGTTTTATCGTCTGTTGATAAAATGTAATAATCTTCAAAACATTCCGGAGTGTGTAACGCTCATTGTGGAAAATCGCGAATGGGCAATCAATGTGGAAATAGAGTCGTGGGAACCTTACATAAGTTCCGGCAGTCCTTAATTTTTGGGCAATGTGACTGCATTTTTGCCCAACTAGCATTTTGTTTACAATTGACGGCTACAGTTTTTTGTCCTCTGTATTGAGTAATTTAATTTTCCTTATTTTTTTTTTCCTATTGACAATATGGTGTGTGTGCAATGTATGTAGTACAGAACTGTATTTTTTGACAACTAGGTGGTCATATATATATGATCGCCAATCGTATGGCATCCATTTGCAGTACAATAGCTGCATACTAGTGCCACACCTTTAAATCGTGTTTATGACCCAAGCCGACTTTGCGAAAATTTCATATACTATCGCGTGCTGATCAAATGCATTCATCCTAACATGATTCCGGAGCAAGTAACACTATATGTAGACAATAGAGAATGGATCATAAGAGTTGTGATTGAGTCATGGGAGTGTTGCGAGCCAACAGATGACCCATGGAGGTAGATTGTAAATTATATCATGGATGTAAATGATTATTCGTCACTCGTAATGATAATTCTTCACCAAAAGTTTAGAACATTCATATACCAAAAGTTAAAGCAACAGCTATAGATAAGTTTGGAACATTCATATATACAAGATGGAAGACTTGAAAGTTGACTGCATACAAGTGTTCCCTTTTATATATATGACTGTACAGAACCCCATCTATGGGTGTTCGTTAAAATAATTTGCAGCTACTAGTAGATGGGTGTTCCTTAAAGGTCATAAAGCAACAGCTATAGATGGGGTTCTGTACAGTCAATCTGTTCCCTGTTCCCTGTTCCTTAAAGGTGTTAAAGCAAGTGTTCCCTGTTCCTTAAAGGTGTTAAAGGAACAGCTTTTCATACATTTTGCACATTCAAATATATACAAGATGGAACACTTGAAATTAGACTGCATACTACTGTTCCCTTGTATATATATGACTGTACAGAACCCATCTATAACTATTCCCTAAACCAATTGGCAGCACATACTATTAGCTATTCTGTAGGCAGGGGAAGTCATATAGGAATGTGAATTTCTATATGATGTCGACATAATATTATGGTTTATCAGGGAAAAATGCACATTACTAACCCAACATTGCAGGTTGATTGATATATATTGGATGGCGGCAATGATTAGTACACCCATATAACATATGGGTACAGCAGTCTGCGAATTTATATATCAAAGCAGAATGAAAGATGGACCAATATCGAGTTAAATAATTGCACGTTGTATGACATATTGTAATACAGATTTGCCATATAAACATAAATATATACGTAGTTCTTATAACATAGAAAGGAAATATAAAAAATCATACTTCAATATAGGAAAAATGTATGTTATTACAATTAAGCATGATGATATATATGCAATACTACAAGAGCGGAATGAAAATGTTTAATATTAAATATAAACTCTCCCGATATAGAGTGTACAACACATATCAATGATTAATGGTTTAATAGCATAGTCCATTATATGGATCTCGCTTTCAATTGCCCGTCTCGTCTTTGATGTGCTGCACTTATTGTTGTTGCGATATATCATCTTCGTACATCTGATTAAATATTTAATAAACAAAAATTAAAGACAAAATATAATTTTACATATAGAAATTGTAACAATAAATTGGCATTACCTGTCAGAAGTGCATAGAGTGCGCAATTTGCTACTAACATAGAAAGGAATAAATTGTAACAATAAATTGGCATTACCTGTCAGAAGTGCATAGAGTGCGCCATATGCTACTAACATAGAAAGGAAATATAAAAATTCATACTTCAATATAGGAAAAATGTAAGTATGTTATTACAATTAATCATCATGATATATATGCAATACTACAATAGCGGACATGAAAATGTTTAATGTTAAATATAAACTCTCCCGATATAGAGTGTACAACACATATCAATGCTTAATGGTTTAATAGCATAGTCCATTATATGGATCTCGCTTTAAATTGCCCGTCTCGTCTTTGCTGTGCTGCAATTATTGTTGTTGCGATATGTCATCTTCGTACATCTGATTAAATATTTAATAAACTCAAATTAAAGACAAAAAATAATTTTACATATAGAAATAGAAACAATAAATTGTCATTACCTGTCAGAACTGCATAGAGTGCGCCATTTGCATAAAGCAAGTACGAATCTCAATATTTTATTTTGGACTTGTATCCGATATAGGAGGGTGACTGACAGGGTCTGTCGACATGTCAATGTTTTGAGGGGCCCACGGTGTCTTGCATATATAACAAAATAAATAAATTAGAATATGTGTATTAAAGACAAATTTATAGTAAATAAATATCTAGGAGAAAGTTAAGTAACATTATCGTTAATATCATGGCTGGATTGCTCTGTACATCAATCCCATAAGGTAAGTGCATTATGGGCGAGTTGTTAATCGTAGGACTTTGCAGGTGAACCTATTTTAATAAATCGGGAGGGAGGGGGCCAATATGGAAGACACATAATTATGTAAACAAATGGGAAAAATCGAACTATGAATCATATATTAAGACAATCAAATGAACATATAAAAAAGTCTAAAACATTTACACTCTGTTGGGACGAGACCGAGGGCGACGATGAGAAACGATTAAAGATTGAGCATTCACCATTATAAAACCTGTCCGTAGAATCTTGAGGCATCTATTTAAATAGAAAAGAATATTTCAATTAATGTCATCTACCGTAAATTATAAGCCAACAATAATCGACTTACGTACGTAAAGATATACCTATTGCTTGTTGCCTTTCATCTTAAGCCGACGTACAATTTTATCTGTCATCGACTCCTTTCGTTTGCTTGGTGGGCGGCCTTTACTTCGAACTGACAGCGGGCTCTTTACTCTCTGGTCGTTACATCTAACATCTGAATCGTGTCTCATAGTAGAATGTATATTTTCGGTAAATTGGACATCATTGCTTCCCTTGGATGACGAAGTGTTCTCTAATTTCGTCTTCAAATCTTGAAGTGTGCGTAGCGTTACTATATATTTGTCATCACTCTCAGCAGCTATGTCTGCAATGTCGTAAATACGACTACATACTACCTCATATCGGCTTATTTCTGGACTGCTCCCTAAGCTTTTATGCCATGCTTTCACCCGAGTATACCTCCGTCTTACATCCTTCCTCCATCGTGTTAGTATGTAACAAGTTGGGAGAATCATCATCTTTCTATTAACTAGGACGGCAATAGAATGTCGGCATAAAATACCCTTACAATCAAAAAGACGACAAATACAACTAACTCGGGAGCTACACTCATCAAAATATATAGTGTATACTATGTCTTTGCCTCCTTCGCCATATTGTACATACTCGTTAACCCTATACTCATGCACGGTACCATTAGATGCTATTAAAGATGTCTCACAATGCATTAAATCCTTTAACTCCGCTTGAAATTCTCAAAATTTAGCAATTGTGTACACATCTTGAAATTGCTTCTCAAATGCATAACGACTTATGGATGGAATAACGGAGGTGAATGATTTGTAGTCTAATTGTGCCTCCTTTTCTGCTTTATTCTTTATAGCGCTTTCATACTGCTCCACAAATACTTTTAACGTCGTTTTCGAGTTCACGTACCCATCAAAAAATGAATTCATGCTTTTACTTCGCTGTGTCGTGGACATTCCAGCCCAGAATGTATCCTTCACATAAACTGGCACCCACTTTCGTCTGTTCTCGTACAGTCCTGACAACCAATCATTCTTTTCAAGTCCATAACAAACTATCATTCTCTTCCATTTATCCTCAAATTGAAGTTCTGTTAGTGATTCATAAATAGCATCCATCATAATGCTCTTAATAGAATGATATTCACCATAACTTTTTAGCTTCTCCGGTATCTTTTTTGTTATGTGCCACAAGCACCATCGATGTTTGGCATCGGGGAATACCAGTTCAATAGCATTTTGCATTGCTTTGTCTTGATCGGTGATTATTGCTTTGGGGGCATGGCCGGACATACATGACAGCCAATTCCGAAAAAGCCATACAAACGAAGCTGTATCTTCAGCAGAGAGTAAGCCGCATCCAAACAAGATTGACTGACCATGATGATTAACACCCACAAATGGAGCAAACGGCATATCATACTTATTCGTTAGATATGTTGAGTCGAAAGTAATTACATCTCCAAAACATTCATAGGCTGCTCTGCTTCTAGGATCTGCCCAGAATATATTGTGAATACGAGAATCATCGTCAAGATCGATGGAATAAAAGAAGTTTGTATTTCTCTCTTGCATGGTTCGAAAATAATTACAAATGGCTTCGCCATCACCTTCACCAAGTCGTAAACAGCGCATTTTATCAATATAATTACGGGCATCCTTCTCTCCAAATGTCAAATTTTCATACCCACCAGCCTCAACAACAAAAGAATTAAAACTTTTATTCAATCTGATTCCGGCACGATCATTAACATCAAGCCGCCTCTTAACACTACAATCTATAACTCGATTGCACGGAAAATATCGAGACTTGCAAGGACTTAATCCATGATTATGGTCAAGTTTGACCATACTTATTACACAAGATAAATCCAAATTTATTTTCACATTTATCCTAGCAGGACAGTCCGTCTTCGATGCCGAAGGACGAGGCCGGAGATTAGTCACGGTCCGATTTACTTTTCCATGACGAGAGCATGCGATGATTACATACAAAGGAATGTCGTTACTGATTTTAGTAGACCTCTTTACAATCCCAAATCCTAATTGTTGTACGTAATTCTTATAGAAGCTCATAACCGTTTCCATATTATTAAAATGCATTCCAACTTCTGGTACTAAATTGGATATGTCTGTGACCTCATTGTTTCTTTCTTCATCCATCTCAAACTCAACAACTGATAATGATCAGTGCGTCTAGATATTTCAAAATAATTATGACCTGTAACACATCATATTTACTCCTAATACAAACTTGAAATTGTGGTTAAAGAAGAAAATATTTGTGGAATTTACGAAAAATTATATATAATGTATATATAGGATTTGTATTTTTACAGATTATGTGTAAAGGCGTTATTCTACTATACCCTCAAAATGTATCCTTACAGCTAATACATGTTCCACATTAATACTAACCAAATTACAAAGCAGCATTATATGATATACATGTTCTACTAAACCCTAAACCGTAAACTATTAACATAATATTATATATAATGTAATTGTCAAAACATCCTATTACATATTATATAGTACATTGTAATAAACCATAAATGGGCGCTCTCCTATATCGGTCAAAAGTCAACATATTAGCCCCTACTTTACCTTGTACCTGCTATTTCATATCAACGCCATTCTATTTATAGACCAAAGAAAGAATGTTTTTGTCACACCCCGGGTGTAAACCAGAACCCGGGCCCGTCTACAGATCCGCCGTGCATGCGGTATTTCCCACATACACGAAGCGTCGGTAACCTGCTCAGATAAGAAATAATAATAAAAGAGCATAATAATCAGAGCTAAACTAAAACTACTGTATCTCAGACAGAAGCTGGAAGTAAAAGAGTACAACAGTGGAATAAAATACAGATGTCTCTCCCAGCTCACCACTAAATACAAACAGCTGGCAAAAGCCAGACCCAAAAAGAAATAAACAAAAGCTGTCTGAGAAGACCAGGTACCCAAAAACTCCAGCTACAACCCTCGGGAGGCTCTCTATCTAGTCCGCGATGCGCTTGCCCCGATCAGTTGCTGGCGGCCCAGCAACTCCCACAGAGGACTCTGCAAAACAAGGGGAGAGAAAAAGAACAAGAAAAATAATGGGGGTAAGTACTACCATAAACAGTAGCCTCCCCTAGTGGGTAAAGCCTCAGCTCAGATATGCCCACCAGGTGATCAGAGGCAAAAAGGGAAAGGAAAAGAAAGGGGGTGTAGATAAATGGAGCAACTGATAAAATGCTATCCCTAATATGCCTCTACATGATAACTCAACACGGATGGGAAAAGGAATGCATCAGTATAAAGAAGCCTGTCCAAAGGACCCAATCTGGTCGCCAGTGGACACTGGCACTGCCTGCTCTGCCGCGACGGGTATGCCAGCCTACGCATAACACCGAAGCAAAAGGAGTCCCCAGGACTCAAGTCTGTCTGCCGCGCACTCCGGAGTCGCACTCGTGGGGAGCGACCCACACGAGGAAAATAAGTAACCACAAGTAACCTGATATAGCAGGACTGGATCGAGACTCAATGAAGTGGGAAAAACCCTCCACTAAAGAAAGCCCGATCCCCCAAAACACCCAATCTGATGCAATAGTATAAGCCGGTCAACCACCCAAGATCCGTGGTCGCCGCAACACCCTGACATAAACCCAACCTGTCCCAAATCCCCAATACCCGACTACAGTGTCCAACACACGCTCGAACCTGAGCAACTAAGCCGCAAGTGTCAATACTAGGAGGAGAAAAGAATAAATGCATGGTTTCTCCTAAGTCAAGTCCCAAAAATAGTATAGCAGTAAATGATGACATAATCATGTGACCAATTTAATCATGCATTGACTCAATATTTTTGTCCAGTTTCCGAGAATAGCAGTTTAAAGTGACATAAGCTAGGGTGACAGTCCCATAAGAATAATCATCAGTTTTGCAGTCCTCAATTATTATCACTTGTCTCTAAGCATACAGTCCAGAAATTAAGCGATTAAAACAAGTAATCAGTCTAACAATAATTTTTCATGGATTAGATAACCAATAATTTGCTCCCTAAAGCATGCGAGTCTACCAATTAACGCATTCAGCAACATCAAAACAGGGGTACTCTGATATTCCTAGTGGGCATAACAAAGGAGAGGAGTACAACAACCACCCACCTGGTGCAAACTGTCCAAGTCCGTACAGCTAGAAAATACCAAAACTCCAAATCCTTGCTCCCACAATTTTAGCACACCCGAAATATTCCTGGTACAATACAAAGCTCACTAATTACACTTAGGCTCCCAATTATTGCCCTCATCACCATCTACAACCTCGGATTCACAACTGTTAAATTATCACCTGCAGAAAGTGCCCAGAAAATTCCAAGAAAAATACCACAGCGATCCTCGCGTCGATAGCTTCGCAACGGTACCTTGCACGCCCAAATCCGAGTTCGGTAAGTCAAGATAAAAATTCGGCAAGGGGGTACACTCATACAAAAATCTGTGCTAAAAACTGTGCACTGTTCACTGAGAAAACAGTAATTTTCACCTCGAAGTAAATCTCACAAAAATCCAATAAAAATACGAGCGCGTCCCTTGCGATCCGTAGATGGAAAAGTTGTATAAACTCGTTTCCGTCCAACGCTCGTGTGCAAAGATATGGCCAAAATACCCCGCTGCTGTCAAGGAAGTCCACACAGAAAAAGGGGTCACTGTTTTCCTCGGGATCCGTGCCAAAACCTCGAAACGAGAAAGCGCGACCAAAATGAAAGATGAAGTCCTACCTCTTAGGAGTCTGCCGGCGCAAGAATCACCGCAAAATGATCTCGGGGTAGCCCAGGGGAGCTAAAACACTGTCGCCGCGCCGAAGAAGAACCCAGGAATGCAACGTCGCGCCGCGCCGTAAAATGGGGAACCTCGGGATTCGAGCCTCCAAAAATCCTAGAACTTGGCAGGAAGATCAAGCACTTAGAGGTGAAAAACTTTGCTTGAGGGGGCTCGGGCAGAGAGTGAGAGGGTTGAGAGAAAAAGGCAAAGGAAGGGGGCTCGGGTTGCCTTTAAATAGGCTGAGGAAACAATTTGGATAATTCCCAATAAGTCCCGAGTTTCGGGCGCCCGGAAATTTCCGGGCGCGCACAGTGCGGCCCGGCCCACAACTTTCGGGCGCGCACAGTGCGGCCCGGTCCACCACACAGTCCAGCCCATTACTCCCCTGGGCCCCCACTGCACCCGGTGCACCTGCGCCAGCGAATGGCGACGCGACACGTGGCCCGGCAACCCGTGCACCACGCACGTCGCGCCGTGGACCGCGCACGTCGCGGCTGACCCGGGCCGTACGGCCACCTGCCCCGCCGTACGGCCACCTGCCCCCGGCCACCCACTCCACCGGTTGCGTGGACCGGGAGCACAGCACCGAACCAATAACCTCACGCCACGTGTCCCCCCGGTCCACCATGCACCCGGACCAAATTCCGTGGACCGCGTCTGCAGCACCGGCCAACCGCAAAGCGCCACGTGGCCCGCCCCCCGGCGCACGACCTCCGCGGTGGACCGCGCGCCTGCCCGCGCTCCCGGGCGCCTGCCCGCGCCCTGTGCCGCCGCCTGCCGCCTGCCCGAGGCGGCGCCGCCGCCCGCCGGCGCTGCCCGCCGCCGCCGGCGATCGCCGGAAACACTGTTCCGGCGTGAACAGTAACCGCAGCCCAAAAACAGTAAGTAAATAGCCCATCTTGACCGTTTTCGCGCGCTGATTCCAAAAACGACGTCCATTTCGCCAAAATCCGCCTCTAAAATTTGCCGGAGGCTCCCGCAAACACCAAAAACTGCCCAAACTTCCGGGAGCCCGCTTTTGGGCATCCGGACTCAGAATTAGGCAAACAAAAAGCCATTCTCAAGCGTTTTTCCGCGCTGAATCCAACTCCACCCTCTATTTGGCCAAATTCCTTTCCTAAAATTTGGCAAAAGCAGCCGAAGGCCAATACAGCCAACCAAAGCTCACAGGGTCCATCTGTGGCATCCCTTTGATGCACCATGGGCCAGATACACCATCAACAGGTGTTTGCACAGTGGATTCATGGGAAAAAGCTGCAAGGGGGTTCAGGGGTCCTACAGTTTTCTTCCCTTGTACCAGTATTTTTGGAACGCACATAGCTTATTAGGGGGAATATGGAGACGATTATCGCAGCGGAGACGTTGGATGAGCAGGCAGTGACGACTCTTGACGAGCTGTGCTTTGGTTTTACAAAGAATGCCTTGTTGAAGGACCGGCGATTGGGATAATACAAATGTAGGTAATGTGTTTGAGGACGGGGATCTCGTTGGGATTTGGTCATCGGAGCAAAAAATGATTGCGAAGCGTAATGCGCCTAGGGACACCCTAGCCGCATTAAACTTCGCAATCATTTTCTGCTCCGAGGACCAAATCCCAACGAGATGCCCGTCCAATAACACATTACCAACATTTGTATTATACCATTCGCCGGTGCTTCAACACGGTAAAATCAAAGCACAGCTACTCAAGAGTCGTCACTGCCTGCTCATCCAACATCTCCGCTGCGATATTCGGCTCCATAAATCACCCAATTAACTATGTGCGTTCCAAACACCCCGGTATAAGGGAAAAAAACCTTCTTTCATCTTTAATTCTAGCTCAAGCAGGGCTGTATGATAACAAAGATAACTTATGTTCATCCGAGTCCCCTATGTTAAGGGTGTAACCTATACATCGCAAGCAGAGGTGTACAAATAACAGTACTCAAGACAGAAAAAAGCTACCATTCCTACATCTTAACCCCTATCTTGAAATCTCTACACAGCTATGATAAGAGCTATATTGTAGTAACCATGATTTTTGAAATCCAAAATCTAAGTTTAAATAATTTTATGGATTATTTAAATGGAAAAAATGGATTATTAGTAGTGCAATTGTGGCCCGAAAATACCGACTTTTGATCGGAGCCTGATCTCAAAAATTCGAGATCACTATTGTGACCGTCTCTTCGAAATAAGAAAGATTGATATTCATATGTTCTCGATCTGACGGTCGGATCGTCCAGAAATCAGCGAAGAAGCGAGCGGGACCCACAACTTAAGTTGTGAATAGTAACCCCTTATTTATTTCCCCTCTCGACCAACGTCGGTCATTTCGCCGTCTGGACCCCAAATATAGTAGTACAAGTAGTCGTTTCTTGCTATTTTTGACATTCTGAGCGCAATGGCGCTGACGGAATTTTCGTTTGACAATCCTAGAGTCTCGAGAAACGTGCCATACTGATAATTGTACAGTAATTATGGACCGAGAATTTATCCGGGCATCTCGTCGAAAAACAAAAATTGCTACCTTAAATATTTCGTCGTGCCGGACGTCGTGGCCAAGTCTGTTTTTCATTTCGACAACTAGAACACCTCGAAAAGCGTGAAATACGGCGAAAAACGGAGTATTTTACGCAGAAACCCTGTATTTTATGCCTCAAAAATCGTGCCACTTTAGGGACAAGGACTAAATAGTAAGTTGAAGTTTCTATAAGGGACTTGGCACGAAATATTAAGTATAGAGGGGTATATTAGCATTTTGTGCAATATGCATATATATACATGCTTTAGGGTTCTCTTGCAACCCTAATCCCGTAGTCCTTAGTCCTAGCCGCCAGCTCCAACCCTCTCCCCTCCCTCTGCATCTCTCCACGGAAGTTACGCCACGGCCGCCGCCGTCCCCGTCGCCGGAGAAGCCAAGAAACCCGCTTGGAAGTCGGGATCTTCTCGGGTCTTGGTGTTGGGAGCATCAATAAGACCTTTGCTTCTACCAAGCCTCCTCTGAGAGTCCCTCTGTGTGGCCGCGACTGAGCCAGGGGTTCCCCGACGTCGGGCGCCGCCGTGAACTGTCGCGGAGGATCTTCTTCTTCCTTGTTTCTCCGGCGAGGTAAGAAGTTGCAACTTAGTTAATTTCAATGGCACTTGGACCCTCCTAGTCTTTTCCTGACATCGAGAGGAGTCTCTCTGTGAAGCCCGAGCCGCCGCCGTGCCACCGGTTGCCGGCGAGAACGCCCTGTTGCCGGAAAACCAAAGTTGGCCGAGCTCGACAGCGGGCTTCATCCGACCATTGAACTCAAGATCAGACCGTTGGATTTCATCCTCTCGGTGACTGCAAGGAGTGTGTCAAGTTTGGTCGCCATCGGTTGAGGATTCGCGCCGCACGGGTAAGCCCTAGAATCGGTTTTTCTTCCCGTTGGCCGAGCTTCGCCGCCCGGCGCCGCCGCTCACCCCCGTCGTCGGCCACCACCTCAGCAAGCATCGTAGGGCCAAGGGAGGGCTTTTGGTCCAAGTTGCATCGGCTCAAAAGCCGCTGGCCAGAATCCGCCATTAGAGCCCCGAGCTTGGCCGAGCTCCGCCGCCGCGCGCCGCCGGCGTTTTCCGCCGCCGTGAAGCTGTCCAGTTGTGTTCATCTTGATCATAGGAAGCTTCCCAAACCGTTGCATGGGACTTCTAATGTGGGGTTTTGTGGTTATGTAGTTGCACCATCCTTGCATCCGAGCCCGAGCTCCGGCCGCGGTCGCCACTCCTGGTTGCCGGAAAACCACTCAGGTAAACCCTAACCACCATTTTAAGTGTTCCTATCAAGTTGGTTTGGTCAGTGGGCCTCGATTAATTAAGTTGGTCCAATTATCTTGTAAATGGGTTTTGGTTGGTGTTTCTCGGCCGCCGCCGTTGCCGGCCGCCGCCGCCGTTGCCGGCCGCCGCCGCCGGACCTGGCTTGGTCCGGACCTTATCTGTGAACACCCTGGTACTGATGCTTGCCTCTGTTGGCCTTGAGATGTAGGGTTGGTCCGAGTTGGTGCAACCCGAGATTTGTGCAATTGAAGGTGTTGCTCCGGCCGACTTCTCCGGCCATCCTCCGGCGCGCCACAGGTGAGCACAACAATTCCCTGTCATTGCTGAGCACCATGCTCACAGTATATCACCATTTGATCAAGTAATAAATAAGATATAGCATAGTGTCATTTTAGACCTTAAGAGTTTAATAGCCAACTTTGCCCTCGGGCCTCGTGCCAGCCCAAACTGG
This sequence comes from Tillandsia leiboldiana, assembly GCA_029204045.2. Taxonomy (NCBI): domain Eukaryota; kingdom Viridiplantae; phylum Streptophyta; class Magnoliopsida; order Poales; family Bromeliaceae; genus Tillandsia; species Tillandsia leiboldiana. Next base: position 11,141,793 of record CM055065.1, read on the forward strand.
TGAGCACGAGCTTCGTCTCGACGTAGCGGATGCGCTGAAACTTACGGCGCTGTCTTTGGCTTCCTGGTTTGGAAGAACGGGTTGAAACGGTGTTTAAAATAGTGTTATTATGCGGTTTAAGTGAGTTTTATGGGTCAAGTTGCAAATGTAACTCGCTGGCTGTCTTTAGACAGTGTTTACGCCATCTGTAGGCAATTTGTTAGAGCTTTGTAGACTCTCGTTGAGCAGAAAACGGATATCGTCCCGTAAATCGACAAAATCGTCGGTTTTACGGCTTTCGGCGCGAGTTTCGCGTACTTCGATGTAATAGAACAGTTATAGATGGTGTTATGCGTCCCTGATTAGTATTCGTGATTCAGGTCCTTGCAATCTGACTCCGGCCCACGAGCCTTCTGTTGGAGTCGTTGGACCGCCTACACTCAGGTGGGTTATCTTCGGTCCGGGCTTTATCTTTTCGGCCCTCTGGTTGCTTTAGTCCAGTCGGACACCTGTTCTTCTATTTAGCCCAGATTATGTTTATGAGCTTTATTCTGTTGATTTAGTATCCCTTACTTATACCTGGACATACACCTGCTTGATTAGTCATTAGTTAGATGACAGTTCATTAGCTCATATTCGGACATATATATCATGTTTGCTCGATCACTACCTAGACTTGCTTCTAGTCAGATATCAGTACAGTAGCATATGCTTGGACTTATCATGCCTTCTTGGTCGTTATACTTGCTTTTATTCAGATATACATATTTCTTGTATTCCAGATATGCATGATAGACCTATGATGATATACAGACATTTGCATCCCTGTGGGGATTTCTGGCATTTTGCCGATTACCCGGTCTGTGGACCGTGAGCTTGAGCATTAGCATTATGATCGTTGTGCACCTGCTGTTCGTTCGCGTACGCTGTGGGATTGATCCCCCACATTGCGTTCTTTACCGGTAAAGGGTCTGGTTGACCCGTGAGCTATCCCCTCTGGCTGTATCACTGGGTACGGGGAGCCCCTCGGCTGTACCGATATGAGGAAACTTTCGGCTGTACCGTTTGGTACGAGGATCCTCTTGGCTATATCAAGGTACGGGGTTGCTGTTCAACTCGGCTAGGTGGAATCCAGTATGATTGTGGTTGGCTCGGCATAGATATCTTCGCCTGAGGTCCCCGTGACCAATAGTGGCATCGGTTGGGTACTGGCTGTTGTTTTGTTGATGCATAGCTTATATTTCGATATTCTGGCATGTTTTACTGTTTATTTCTGCACCCATATCTGCTCAGTTATATCATGATTATCCGTAGACATCTTATTGATTATTCAGCTTTACCTATGGATCTATTACTATCCGCAGATTATTGTATCCAGTAGGTACGATTAGCTATTTCTCGGCTCGTCGTGCCCACTGGGATACATGTACAGTGTATCTCACACCCCCTGGGTGACCATTTTTCAGGTCGGTCGGGTGCTAGGATGTCGGGACATGTTGGTGAGGTTCCGTGTTAGCAATCGACCCATGGCAGTCGTTACTTTTAATTATTCCGCAAATTATGTAAAAGAGTTGTAATCATAACCTGTTGTGATTTAATTGTTTAGATATACGTAGTTTAGTACTCTGATGTTGTTACAAAAGCTTAGCCGTGCATGTATAGAAAAAGCTCAATTCCAATGGGGAATTGAGAATTTTCTATATATGTGGCGGTCTGTCGCGCTCTGGCTGTTTTCAAACTCTGATTTAAAAAAAAAAAAAAAAAAAAAAAAAAAAAAAAAAAAAATAGACGCTGTTTTTCGAACTCGGGGCGTGACATATATATAGACTGTACCACAAAACCAATGATGCCTACAAGTGTTCCCTATTGTTTGATATATGACTGTACAGAACCCATGTAAGGCTGTTCCCTAAACCAATTGGCAGCTCCTACTTGCATTTGGACTAGAGATATTTACAAAGCTAGATATGGATGTGATCCCTCTGTTAACAAAGCTACACCAATTAACAACGCCAACTTTTGACTATATTTACATATCTCCTTGAATTTGGACTGCCTACAAGGGTAGCCTTTTTGTTATATATGAGTGTACAGAATCTAACTTTACACTATTTTTAATTTTCCAAATATTTTTTCAATTAATAATTTTGCGTACACTGAATAGAGTGGAAAATTACTTTACTAGTGAGAGAGAGATAGCGAGATAATTTATTATATTAAATAAATTTTACCCAGGATTGTGTACTCCATGTGTACCCAGGATTTGTGTACCCCATGTGTACCAGTACTCAATCCTGGGTACCGGTACAAGAATTGTGTACCCCATGTGTACCGGTACACAATCCTGGGTACCGGTACAAGGTGGTCTTCGCCATGATAGAGTTGTACTGGTACCGAGGATTGTGTATCGGAACATCAAGTACCGGTACACATTGTAATACTAGGATTGTGTACCGGAACATTGAATGAAAAAAAGACACCCTAACAGGGATTTAGCCATAGCATTACTGTGGAAAAAAATAGAGAATAAAATGAGGGGATTGAAATGTACATATGGCGTCGCCCTCGCGAAGGCGTCATAGATCGTCGAAACAACAGAGAGAGAGAGGGGGCGAGGGGCCGAGGGGCCGAGGGGATGGAAGCATACACATAGCTTCTCGTCGACGTAAGGGATCGTGGCCTGATAGGGGGCGTCGCCTTCGCGAAGGCCTCGTAGATTGTCGAAGCGAGAGAGAGAGAGAGAGACTTGTCATCGAGAGAGAGAGAGAGAGAGAGAGAGAGAGAGAGAGAGAGAGAGGGAGCGGGAGGAGAGGATTGAGGTGCTCTGAATAGAAAGGGGAAGAAAAGGAGGGAAAGAGTATGCCCTAAAAATTTAGGTGTGACAATATCACCTCCTTTTTTTAATGACTATAGACTGTTTAATCCAGCCCCTCCATTAAGGGGTGTAGGATGTACACCCCTTAATGGGGTGTACAGGTATCATTTTCCTATCACTTTTAATGAGCATAAGAGCAATAAAAATATTATCATACTCCACTCGATATTACTATCGGATATTTCACCGAATCCAGATCCGCGTCCAGATCCAAATTTAAAAACTATTCAAAATCCTACCCACTAAAATGTCGGATCCGGATCGGGTTCAATCGGGTATGAATATAAAGTATCCCGATCCATACCTGAAATTGTAATGGCGGATAATTTTTTTTATACGTATACTATCCATTTTTTATCGGGTACGGTTTGGATTCGGATGGGATCCTAGTAGGGTCCGAGTCGCGTATAGGATATCGGATCCTTTGAATACCTTTAATTTCAAAAAATAATAGTTGAGTAATGTCTCAAGAAAAAAAAATTAGTATAGTATAGAAAATGAGAAAAAAAAATCTATAAAGTATATTGTAGTATAATGTAATTAAGCCGGGAGAAATATTAGGGAAAATATATTTTGTACACTCCAAAAAAAAAAAGTATATTCTGTATCCCATCAATTCTGAAATAAAATAAATTTTACTTGTCATTTCGAAGTGACCCACCCTTGAATGGATGAAGTGTGTATCATATATTTATTTTGGGGTGTATAAATAGCATTGCTTAGATACCATAAATTAAAGATCTTTACCAAAAAAAAAAAAAAAAAAAAAAAAAAAAAAAAAAAAAAAAAAAACCCTTGAGAGGCCATTTCAGACACATTTTTACCTAATAAATATTAGAAAAATTAAGCATTTTTCTCGTAGTAATTAGCAAAGTATAGAAATGGTCTTCCAAGGATTGATTCTTGATTTTCTTCGTTAGAATTTTCTTGAAGTCATCACCAAGTCCAAAAAGACGGCATTGGCTTGTGTACGTAAGTATGCAAATAGATTATTTTATTCTCTTATATCTTTTGTATATATATATATATATATATTTAAGTAAAACTCATGGAAATGCAATTCTCAAGGTCAATTAGGTGAGGCATTAATTTGTTAGTTTTATTTTAAAAAAAAATTCAATCTAGCATTCTTTTTTAAAAAAAATTATTGTATCATTTTAATGAATTAAATAATAATGATAATAATAATACACTACAATAAAATTAGGTTATAGAAACACATGTTTGTGACACTTTTGTATAAGTGTCATATTTATATTCCATCTATATTCAAAATTAGGTTATAGGGACATATTTTTAGGACACATTACAAAAATGTGTCGCTATACACCCTAGCGACGGCACATATAGCAACACTAACAATAAGTGTCGGTATTTTTTGTCAGCGATACTTTTTAAAAATTTTAGAAATACTTAAAAGTGTCGTTATAGCATAATTTTATTGCAGTGATAATAATAATAATAATAATAATAATAATAATAATAATAATAATATTTATGTGAATTTATGTTTAATTAGAATAGAGATTTTTTTTTTCTCACTCCCTTTTGGCCCACTTCCCAAGTAATTAAATTTAATAATATTTATTAATTTAAATTATTATTAGTTAATATTATTAATTTAACTTATTATTATTTTAAATTATTATTATTTAATATTATTATTACTTAATATTATTATTATTTAATATTATTATTATTTTATTTTATTATATAATTGATATTATTAAATATCTCATAGAACTATATACTTAAAAATAAAATTTGATATTAGTTGAAACAAATATAATATTAAATAGTATAATTATTATACAATAGATATAAATAAATTTATTATTATTATTATTATTATATACTAGATTAAACATCTAACATAATTGCACACTGGACATAATATTGATCATGACTAAAAATATTATGATAATATATATTTAACTTAATAATTATTCGATATAATTATATACTTGATGTAATAGTTGATATGACTAGAAAATTAATATAACATCAAAATAATACAATTATACATTATATAAAAGTAAAAGTGATATAACTACACATTACATATACGTGTCTTGAAAAGTAGAGGAGAAGAGAGAAAAAAATATTAATTTATCTCTTCTAATTAACATGTAATGTCACATAAATATTATTAAATTATTTTTCTTTTTAAGTTCAATCAAATGAGGTTAGATTAGGAATTAAAAATAAATAAATAAATAAAATAGGCTACATTCAAAATATTTTTTTTCAAATTAGGTAAGGCATTAATTTGTCAATTGCTGGATCAAATAGACTTATATAAAACACCCCAAATTGAACTTTTATTATTATACATTAATTTAGGAAAGTGATAACAAACATTAATTAATAGGATCCAATCAGATTTATCGGATTTGATCAAATTTTGATTGGTAAACATTGATCGAATTTAATAAATATGTCCACCGTAAAAACACCATTATCTGTTGATAGTATTAACTGGTAATTTGTTCTGCATTGCGATTTAATTTTGTTGTACAAACAGTAACTCATTTATAGCTGAGCTTTAGAAGAGTACGAGTATATGAATATCTTATTGGACTTTTTTTTTTTTTTTTTTTTCATTTATTAGGAAGAGTAACGCAACAATAATTAGATAGAAATATGAGTCATACTCTTATATTTTTTTAAAAAAAATTATCGTCCATTCATATCTGTTCAACGGTTCATATTTAATTATTTTTAAAGTGTGACCTGCAATAACAGAGCACTTTGAGGGAGGTACCGGTTACCCGATACGCCAAAATAAAATTATTTTGGTCTTTTGATTCAAGAGTAATTAAATAATTTTATCTCTATTTTGAGATTTTTTTTTTTGTAAATATTATAAATTTTAAAATTTTGAATTTAGTGAGACTTTTTAGTTTTGGAAAGATTATAAATTTTAAATATTCTAATTTAGTTATCGTCTTAAATGATAATATTTTAATTATCTTAATTTAATATATTGTAAATGATTTTAATTTTAGAAAATTATTTTTAGAAAGTAGAATTTAGGAATCTATTAATTTTTATTATCAATTTTTATTTTAAATTATAATATATCATCTCATTATTTTAAAAGATCAAATTTTACTATTTAAATTTGATTTAACTTAGCCCGTACAATTCTATTCTAAAAATAAATTTGAATTATACCATATATTTCTATTAAATCAAATATTTAAGCACATTGAAATTTTTAAAATTGTAATACAAAATTAATGTTTAAATTAAAGAAACTTTAAAATTTTTTAAACAAATTAAACTCTTTAAATTAATGCCTAAATTGTAATTTTAAAACTCTTTAAATTAAGGTTTAAATTATAATTCTAAAACTCTTTAAATTAATGCCTAAATTGTAATTCTAATTTTTTTTAAATTAAAATTTTAAAATTAATGATTAAATTGTAATTCTAAAACTCTTTAAATTAATAACTAAATTGTAATTCTAAAATTTTTCAAATTAAACACTTTAAATTAATGCATAAATTATCATTCTAAAACTCTTTAAATTAAACTTTTTAAATTAATGACTAAATTGTATTTCTAAAACTCTTTAAATTAAAGACTAAATTGTAATTCTAAATTTTTTTTAATTTAAACTCTTTAAATTAATATCTAAATTATAATTTTAAATTCTTTAAATTAAACTCTTTAAATTAATGCCTAAATTGTAATTCTAAATTTTTTTAAATTAAACTCTTTAAATTAATGCCAAATTGTAATTCTAAATATCTTTAAATTAAACTCTTTAAATTAATGCCTAAATTGTAATGATAAAATTTTTAAAATTAATGCCTAAATTGTAATTCGAAAACTCTTTAAATTAGTGCCTAAATTGTAATTCTAATTTTTTTAAAAAATTAAACTCTTTAAATTAATGACTATATTTTAATTCTAAAACTTTTTAAATTAATTCCTAAATTGTAATTCTAATTTTTTTTTAAAATTAAACTCTTTAAATTAATGCCTAAATTGTCATTCTAAAACTCTTTAAATTAAACTTTTTAAATTAATGCCTAAATTATAATTCTAAAATTTTTTAATTTAAACTCTTTAAATTAATGCGTAAATTGTAATTCTATAATTTTTTAAATTAAACTCTTTCAATTAATGCCTAAATTGCAATTTTAAAAAAATTTAAATTAAACTCTTTAAATTAATGTCTAAATTGTCATTCTAAAACTCTTTAAATTAAACTTTTTAAATTAATGTCTAAATTATAATTTTAAAATTTTTTAAATTAAACTCTTCAAATTAATACCTAAATTGTCATTCTAAAACTTTTTAAATTAAACTTTTTAAATTAATGTCTAAATTGTAATTCTAAAACTCTTTAAATTAATGTCTAAATTGTAATTCTAATTTTTTTTAAATTTAAACTCTTTAAATTAATGCATAAATTTTAATTCTAATTTTTTTTAAATTAAACTCTTTAAATTAATGCCTAAATTGTAATTCTAAATTTTTTAAATTAAATTCTTTAAATTAATGTCTAAATTGTAATTCTAAACCCCTTTAAATTAATGCCTAAATTATAATTCTAAATTTTTTTAAATTAAACTCTTTAAATTAATGACTAAATTTTAATTCTAAATCTTTTTAAATTAATACCTAAATTGTAATTCTAAATTTTTTTAAATTAAACTCTTTAATTTAATACCTAAATTGTCATTCTAAAGCTCTTTAAATTAATTTTTAAAATTAATGCGTAAATTGTAATTCTAAAATTTTTTAATTTAAACTTTTTAAATTAATGCGTAAATTATAATTCTAAAATTTTTTAAATTAAACTCTTTAAATTAATATCTAAATTGTAATTCTAAATTTTTTTAAATTAAGCTCTTTAAATTAATACCTAAATTATCATTCTAAAACTCTTTAAATTAAACTTTTTAAATTAATGCCTGTAATTCTAAAACTCTTTAAATTATGCCTAAATTGTAATTCTAAATTTTTTTAATTTAAACTCTTTAAATTGATATCTAAATTTTAATTCTAAATTTTTTTAATTTAAACTCTTTAAATTAATATATAAATTATAATTCTAAAACTTTTTAAATTAATGACTAAATTGTAATTCTAAAATTTTTTAAATTAAACTTTTTAAATTAATGACTAAATTGTAATTCTAAATCTCTTTAAATTAATGGCTAAATTATAATTTTAAAATTTTTTAAATTAAACTCTTTAAATTAATCCCTGAATTGTAATTCTAAATTTTTTTAAATTAATGACTAAATCAGTAGTAGAAGATATTTTAATTAATATTTTTTTGTTGATGTTTAATTACGAAAATACCTTTTTTATAAAGTTACCTGTTAACCTGATAATAAGTAAGATTATTTTTTTATCCTTTATCATCAATGATTAAAAATATTTTTATTATTTATTAAAGAAAATAGCAGAGTATTTCTCTAGAAATATATGGAGATGCCTACAGTATAACATATTTAGTCTCCAGGTCATTTTATTTTGGGTAAAAATAAAAGCCTTTTTAAAAGTTTAGTCCATTAATTCAGCGCATATCTATTCAAAATTAGATATTTAAAATTACTGAATTGGATTACTGCGGATTTTGTATTAACGTTTTGATTTAATATAGTAATATAATATTAAATTATAATATATATAAAATTATTATATTTATTTTTTTTTATAAAATTCAGTAATGCTGACAATAATGAATAATCTATTTCAAAATTATCCTTGTGGTTATATTTAATATTATTTTTTTATTAAACTATAACTTTAATATAATTTATAATTGAATTTAAATTTAAAGTTTGAAATATTAATTTTAAAATCTAAATAAAAATATAAAATTTAATATTTTAATTTAAAATTTAAAATTTTAAAATTTAAAATACAAGTATAAATATAAATTTTAAAATTTAAAATCTAAATTGAAATTTTTAAATTAAAAATTTAAAATCCAAATTTGAAAATTTTAAATTTAAAAATTTAAAATTTAAAATTTAAATTTAAAATTTTAAATTTTAAATTTTAAATGCAAATTTTAAATTATAAAATTTCAAATCTAAATTTTAAATTATAAAATTTTAAAATTTTAAAATTTTAAAATTTAAAATCTAAATTTTAAAATTTAAAATCTAAATTTTTAAAATTTTAAATTAAAATTTTAAATTTTAAAATCTAAATCTAAAATATAAAATTTAAATTTAAAATCTAAAATATAAAATTTAAATTTAAAATTTAAAATTTAAAATTTTAAACTAAAATTTTAAAAATAAGAAAGAATTTAGGGTTGAAGTATAAAATTATAATTTTTTATTATATACAATATTATCCGCCTTCAAGAGACCCACACCCTCTCCTTAGTATTTTGAATATGATTTGTACCATTTGTGCCGAATAGATTAGGGACGGAATAAACCAAATATAATAATCCTAATAAGGTTTTCTGTCGTTTTAGCCAGATAACTCTTAGCAAGATAACTCAAACCAAATACCCCTAAAAGCAAACTCCTAATCCACAATTACAAAAAAATAATAAAGTAATTACGTTAGATAATTCCCCGAGCACAATTTACAAATAGGTTCTAATTTGTAATTATGTTAGATAATTATGGCCCAAGACAAAACCCTGCCAAAAAGCCCAATCCAAATCAAGCCCAAACGGACAGCTTAGTTCAATCCCTAGTGTGCCAAAGAATACCGACATTTTACCGAGTTGTCTTCTGGCAGAATGCAGCAGCGCTTCGAACTAAAGCAAAGGAACGAAATCACCAGCTCGACAACAGGGGCAAACATTCTGCATAAAAGTGTACTAGCTGAGATTCGCATTAATTGTAGCTTTGCGCCAAAGCAATTACCAATTGCCTGAATTTATCCCGTATGCCATGCATTACTCAGTTTTTACGATTACTACATACAACTAAAAGGGAATTACATCCACCAACGGAGGTAATAAGGAGAATTCCATTTTATCAAACAAGACTTAATTCATCTAGAGTGCTCTCTACTCTGTTGACAGGCGCTAGCTTCTTTCGGAGTGCGGCCAATTCTTCACCGGCGCAGCAAATGTATGCGGCAGCTTGTCGGCCAGAAAGAGTCGCCCCTTCCATGCTGTCTATGTAGTCCTGCAAAAGAGGGGCGGGGAGAGGAAAAAAGAAAAGCTCACTGATACCTTCAATAATAATTAGCATTTTTAGGGACATTTCACTGGAGACTTGATTTTCCCAAATAAGAGTTCTCGGAGAAGCCCAAAAAGCCACATACAGATCATAGGGAAAATAAATGTGACAAATAGTTTATCACTTCCGCGCATGTATGTGCTTTAGTGATATATCTTTCGAAAGGCAATCTAAAACTCAGGAAGTATGCCCTAATTTATCAAGGACTAAAGAGGTTGCAATAACATATAAGAAAAGAGAGTTTTTTATATAGCAACAAAACAGCTATCCAGTGTATTTTGGCATTTGTTAATTTTTGTCATGCCATTTCTTAGCTGTTCACTGCATGATCATATGATTGCAGAGGAAAGAGCATTAGTTCCAATTACTCTAATTTCAGTAGCATATGATTATACATTTGGTTTAGGTGTGATCAAACAAATTAAAACTACTGATACCCAATTGGATAAAATCTCTGGAAGTTGGGGTGTTGTCAGCGGATCAAAGTTCATCCCAAGATCTATTTTGAAAAGAAGTTTAAAAGCTTCAACATGAGAAGGATAGCAAGAAAGATCAGCTTACAAATAAAAGAACAAATCTGCCTATAACAGTACATAAAATCTGCCTATAACAGTACACCAGATCTGTTGGTACTTTAAAATCGTCCCAAAGGAGAACATCTTTAAGTGGCAACAATGCAAAGAATCACAAGAAAATAAAGGAGCGCTTTGATTGATGAAGCTGCAATGCGGCCAAAATCAAGTTAATTAAGAGTAGAGGGATTAGTTTTGCCATCCATCATGAAGAGACCAAGAAGATCCGGTAGGTAGGCATGGGCTTAAATTCTCAAAAACAAATTCTTAGAACTGGTCCAAAGTCATTTTTGTAGAAAGACCCAAAATCTATCCTACAACTTGACAACAAATCTCTTCAGTATTTATCCTAGTTGATGAAAAGACCAATATTTTTACTCTCACCAAACATGATTTTTAACCGAATTACAATTACATTAATCCAAACACCTCCTAAACCCGACCAGCTGACAACTCAGATGGTTGACAAGTTTATGGACTACTGTTCTATACCAGTATTTTATTATGACTTTTAACTTAATCAGTTAGTCATGTTCATGTACTACACAGTGCAAATATATTTCCATATTTTGTCTGGAATATTCCTGAACAAGTTAGAAGAATTCAATACGCTCCCACCATTGTCCTCCTCCAGTAAGTTAACACAAATAAATCATGAAGAACCAGTCCCGTGGCATTATGGCTTTTAGAGCATATCTGAATTGACTATGGAAGCGGAGAATTTAGTAGGAAAGATGAACTAAACAATATACCACATCGTTGCAAATAATTGTGGTTAACATACCAAAACCCTCTGATCCATGGAAAAAAAAATTTAAATATAGAGTAGTTACAGGAACAAATATGAAATAAGTACTGAATTACCTGCTTCGTGTAAGAACCAGCAAGGAAAAAATTTTTAACCGGTGTTTTCTGATCAGGTCTATATGGATCATTTCCAGGAGCCTCCCGATATAGAGATTGCCCTATTTTGACCAGTGAAGACCATATAAGCTCCAAACCTCGAGATGAAGGGAAAAGATCTAAGACCTGAGAGAAAAGATCACGGAGCACATTACATTGTGAAATGCATAATTTTAGTAAGAATAGCACGCGCCTAGCACCCTACATAAATGTCCATCCACATGTACCATGGACATGGAGCTTTCAAAAGGATTGAAGAGATGTTGTTAAAAACATATCACCTCATTTCAATAGTAACATTGTATATGGACCCTGCTGAAGACACTCACATTTATCTAGTATCAACTGAATTCTGGGTCTGTTTTTACTACTGGAGTTAGACAAACTTTCATATCTGTTGATATTTGAGATTGAGACAGCTATATATTGACATGAGCAACCGTCTTTCTTAGTCACAAGTTCTTAAGATCCAACCTATAATAAATTATAACAATCCAAACTTATGGGCTTAACCATAAAACATATAGAAGGCCAATTCCTAGCTTCAAGAATACCATTGAATCTTGCAAACTTTAATCAGCAAAAGAACAATAGAACAAAAAGGAGATAAAGATGAATCCACACAACAAACCAATACCCAAGTGCCCAGCTGCAAGCATGCTACTAATTGCTAACAAGTTCTAAATAAAGTAAAACTTTCAATATACCTACTAACCTGCTTTTGAACTCTCTTTATAATTTCTTCATTGGGCAATGGCATGTAAGGATCTCCAGGTGTCAGTACAGCTCTAGCAAAAAGAGACAATGGTTTTAGGCAGTAATGGAAACAGTTAAAAACATAAATGGCACACAAGTATCATACATTTCATAGTGATAAAGTTAAAAGATTACAATTGGATGAAGAAATACATGAAAAAGTGCATGCAAAATTGCATTACACAAACGAGAGATCTTGGAGAAAGGCAAAAAAATCACAACAGGTATATTGGAACATTTCAGTTTTTCTGCAGATCAAAGTAATACACGTCAAGGAATTCTTTCATTGGGGCAAACAAGGTATAACTCAAGTTATTCCCTAAAACAACAACAACAGTTTATGGGTAAGACCTTAAGTCTAAGGATAACCCAAGTTGGCCTTTTTGTCCACATTTTCATTATTTACGGTATTATCATATTTTCCTTCATGCTCCTTAGCCTTCAACACCTAAAGCATTCATTCTGCTGGGGGTTTCTGAATTCTGTTACATTTTAGTTAGTTCTAAACCGTATCTTTCTATCTACTATCATTTCTAGGCTCAATCTATTGCATCCCATAAATAACTAGCAGGAGAAAGTGTTTGATTCATTCCTATTGGTAAGCATACCCATTTGAAAAGAGATTGATTTTCTTTTTTTAAAAAAAAATAAAGTGTCATATCAATTTTTTAATTGATCTTGGTGTGAAGCTTTATTTAACGCAAAATTCCAACAACAAACATTATCATATTAATCACATAAACCCCCTACACAATAGCAGTTATCTGCTAGCTAAAAATGTAGAATGCACCACCATGTAGAATGAATGCAATTGCTCAGAAAGAAATCCAATTCCAATAAGTATCTAAATTAAAATTTGGATGGCATTTAAGGACTTATTGACATCTGAGAAGTAAGAGCCAGGATAATGGAGACAGTAACACTAATGGCCTCAATTGTATCAATATTAGATGAGTTTGATAGTTGGCAAAATGATAGAACTAATTCTATAAGAAAACTAGAATTCAATTACTAAATCTAATTTGAAAATTGCCATGAAATGGCTACATATCATCCGAAGGAAAAGGAAATTGCCCGCCCCAACTATCTTACTGGATTAGGGAACCTTGTCCTTCAATGTAATAATCTTCTGGTGATGAGAGTGCAAGGTCAGCAAAACAGGAGAAGTCTGCATCTGGAGTGTAAAGTAGATTATCCAACCCTACAGCTTGTTTAAGCTGCCTGTACACAAAGAGGGAAAAATGATAAGCAAGCATACAAAGAACCCGAAAGCAAAAAAGTTGAACACAAAATCATAAGGGGGCCTTCACATATATATCCCTGCAAAATCATCTAACTCGTATACCTGTATAGGATCTGAATTTTCATATGTACACCCTTAGGAGTGTAGTTTCTTACAATTAAACCCCTAAGTTGGGGAGCTGTCAGATTCAGGACTTTTTTTTTCAAATAACCCTTAATTATAATTTGATAAATAATCCTGCTAAAAATATATTGGCAAAATAACCATCTTTTTGCCAAAAAGCATGGGGTGAAAATTTTCTTTAAAATGCGGTAAATCGTTCACCGCCTTCAAAAAGGCGGCGAATGATTCACCGCCTTCATAAAATATCTTATTAAGGTGGTAAATCATTCACCGTCTTCTTGTAGATAGTAAACGATTCACCATCAAGAGAGATAAAATAGGAATGTGGGTAGGGTCAGATTTTTAAAAAAATTAGATTATTATTGTTCACTAACTAATATAATAGAAAAAAGAGATAAGAGACGTTTTTAAGAGATTTAGATTGTTATTGTTCGTTAACTACTATAAGATAGAGAGAAAAGAGAAAAGGGACGTTTTTAAGAGATTTAGGTTGTTATTATTCGTTAACTAATATAAAAGGAAAGAGTAATAAAATTGGAATGTGGGTACGGGTCAGATATTTAAAAAATTTAGGTTGTTATTGCAAATATAAGAGAGGAGAGATAAGAGAGAGGAGAGAGCGCAAAATGAGAATGTGGTACGGATCATCTAAATCTATTAAAGACGGTAAATCGTTCACCGCCTTCAAGAAAATGGTGAATGATTCACCGCCTTAGTAGGATTTTATAAAGACGGTGAATTATTCGCCGCCTTTTTGAAGGCAGTGAACGATTCACCGCATTTTAAACAAAATTTTCATGTCATACTGAGTTGGCAAAAGGAGGATTATTTTACCAAATATAATTTTAGTAGGGTTATTTGCCCAATTATAAAATTTTTAAAGGTTATTTGGAAAAAAAATCTGTCCGATTCATGTGGAGAGTAATCTAGTGCCCAAATAGCTTTTAAAGTGGGCTTTAGCGTAACGAGGGTATAAACGTCAGAAACTATGTTTTTGAAGGGCATACATAAATTCAGATTATGCCGGGTTACATGTAAACAGACAAATTTGTGGTACAAACCTTGAACAAAAATACTCTCTAAAATGGAAAGAACTCCAAATTATGTCATGTCAACAGTAAGTCAGTAAAATCAGATATAAAACAACAACTGCAACCTGAGATCACTCAGTATTTCCAGATAGCTTATAACAGTGTTACCTTGATTTCTCAAAATCTTTTAGCTCGGTAACCCATCCATTGTACCGTAGCTGAACAGTGACAACAGGAACTCCAACTAATTTATGGAGCTTGTCAAACATATCCCATTCCCTCCACTGTGATGGAATCAGTTTTTTTATTCCAGGGACATCACATGCTGCCATTAGAATGTCAAACTTTTGCTCATTCACAAGTTTAAGAAATTGTAAGAAATAACAGAGGGATAACAACAAACCTGCCACATATGCATCAGCTTGGATAATTTTCTTGCTTGTAGCCTAGCAAATCAAACATAATGAAAGTGGAATTAGTACAACTGTAAAATATTAGAAATACCAGAAGAAAAAAATATGCTGTCAAATTAGGAATTGTGAATCTTGTTGGTAACATGCCAATATTAATGCAGAAATTTCAGATTGCTGATGTCTGCTAGTAGTTATAATTCCAATACAAAATGGTTAGGCATCAAGCAACTGGTGTCTGCTAGTAGTTTCAGATGTTGGCCCAGATTATAAGCATATCTACCTCTAGAAAATAACTATTGCAGCACATATTGGACCCATAGTTGCAGTGTGAACTTCAAAAAATAACAGAACAGTGTATCAGCACTAAGGCTTTTGTATCTTGAACTAAACGTAAATTCATAACAGCAACATGTTATTTCCCACATTGTTCCATTATAAGTCAATGGCACCACTCTGTATAGTCAGGAAAATCCTAAGCGTGTAGAATAATGTGACTAAAGCCAATTGCCAAAATTTTAAGAAAAGAAACAGAAACCATGGGCGATGAAGGATGAAATCTAAAACAGCGAATTTTTGGCTAACAACTACATACAAAACAATCACATTATGTAGCAGATCATTTATCTACAGTGCAAGTAATCTCGTCATCTACAGTTTGAACTTGGAATCACATGCTGGGTCAGAACAACTGACAGGCTTAAAATAACTTGAAGATATGAGGACTTTTGCCTTAATCAGCCCTAAAGATTATTATGAAAAGAGCAACTAAAAGCCAATTAAACAAGCAAACAACAAATGGCCAAATTATTCTGCAACTAGCATTCAAACTAATCAAAGCTTATCAAAGGCGTGAAACAATATTCAGAAATTGGCAGTGATTCTATACACAGAATAATCAGACACTATTTTTTTATTAGTTGAGCTTTCGTCTCCATTGATTCATTTTTTCAAATGCATGAAAGAGGCCTTTGAGATCACACCTACAAACAGAAGGTGCTTTGTGTGAGCTCTTGCTAGTGTATCTAGTTTAACTCACGAATCTGGATACATCCTGAAAGTTAGCGATCCCATATTGTCAATGAACCACCTGTTGGGCAGTCAAATATCACTTGCTATAATAATTTATCCTACTGAATTTTATCAAACCATATTACACTCAAATTCCTTAATAAATAAAAAGATTCACCTAGTATATCATTCCTATGTGTGATGCTTTTGAACCTTCACATAGATAGCTAAAACTTTCTTCTAACATAGCAGAACACTTGTATTTATCAACCTTAGAAATGGCAATGCCTGCAACATGTGTTTCTCCATCAACCGACTTCTCATAAAGTATTTCTCTACATCCCCACCTCAGGTGAAATCTGCAGATGATATTCACATAGAGTTTTATTTTGACACAGATATGAAAAGTAGTAAATTTGCAGACATAACTTCTAATTGCTGAAGCATACCTCCCACCTTTATCTGTAATGTACTTCCTTATTGGGCCACTTAAGTAAACATCAGGAGAACCCTTCAACATGCGCAACAGAGATGCCTCGGTTTTCGTGGCGAACAGAGAAAAAATGGTAAGCATACAACGGGCACTAATATTGTCACAGTCGATAAATCCAAGGGCATAAGCAACAGGATCCCACATTCTCTGGATGCTCTTGCGAGTACCACCTTTGGATAAGAACCAATCAGAGAAACTTATCTGGTAAAACACAATATATACAAGTTTCATCAACTTTCAGGAAAATAGGTTCAACATGCCTACTTGAAATAGAAATGCATACAAAACACATCCATAATACACAAAAGAAAAGATTATGGGAACCATAATAAGATTGCAATGTGAGAGGGAAATAATAAGACTTGCGATAATTGGTAGTTAAAACTAAAATATGTAGAAAATTCAGCATTTACTAATTATGAAGAGCATGTACTTACGTCATCTAAGTTCCGTATATCACGCATTGCACCCTCTGGATCAACAAGAGCCCGAACAACTGGGCTCAGAGCAAGAGCCACAGCATTCCTTGCTTTATCATAAGGCTACAAAAAAGATGATATGACAGCACAAAAGGAGTCATATAGTTAATAACTTTATTAATAGAGTAGTTTTTCAGCAGTGATTTTGTGTGGTGCAAATAATTACAAGACTAAATGCCCAACTAAACCCATTCTCATTTATAGTAGTATACATCACAAAATAACCACAATCTGTCCATTCTAGAATATTCTTACTCATAAAAGAACTGAGAACCTGCTTTCCTCATAGGAAAAAGAATGAGATATGAAACCAACGGCCATAAATTAGATCACAAATAGTTGCAATTTTATTCCAATTAACCCAAAACATATACTACAGGAGGATAACTAACTAGCTGTGTAGTTACTAAAGAAAGACTTTTACTAGGAAAAGAAAGGTGTACATAGGGTAGAAATAACATTGCAAACACAAAAATCTTAATAGTTGGACATTTTATCCAATTTCTTACGATGATTAGGATGATGATAAACTAACAATAATTAAAAGCAATAATGAGCAATCTATAAGTGACTAGTAAACAGGGGTTCAATTGGGGTTCAATTGTTGCAAGCCAGGTATTACGCACTGAAATGACATGTGACACGCACTTGCGTCAAATGCGCAAAAAGTGTAGGCAGAACTCAGCAGGCCTAATCACTATATCGGTTGGTTCGGGAATAAGCTATTCTTGCTTATTCCTAGTCCAGGTACAACTTATGGGATAAGCAGGAACAAGATCAATTTTGCGTTTGGATGAAAATCGAGTCGTTCCCAGGAATAAGAAAAATAACGTTTGGATAGTTAGATTGGAATAGTGAGAATAAAAATAATTATAATTTTAAAATAATAATATTTTATCTAATTAATTAAAATAAAAATATTAATTAAATAAAAATTTAACTTATTTAATTAACTAACTAATCATGAATACTGCTAGATAACCCTAAATATTAATTAATGAAATAATTAACAATGAGTGTTGTTAATTAATAATTTAATTAACCAAAAATAATTTAATAAATTAATAAATTAATAAATCAATTAGTTAATTATTTAATAGTTAGATAATTAGTTAATATAATAATTAGATTAGTCAAAATATTAGATTAATTAAAGAGTTTATATAATAATTAAAATTATATTAACTATTTAATTTGTTCTCAAGTGAAAACAAACTTGTTCTAGGGGAAAAGGTGGAACCGTAGTTCCAGACTAATGCCAACTTTATCATCCAAAAGGGAAACTGTTGTTTCCCGTTCTCCAAAATAGTGTTCGGGTATAAAAAAGGGAATAAGGGCTTATTCCCCCCTTTATCCCGAACCAAACGGTGCTTTTATTAAGGAATGATAGTTATGATGTTAGCAATGGGAATAAAGGTGGTATTGCAGTACCGGTTCTATTTATGGGCATGAATAACAATGGGCCAACTTCTAATCTGATGATATACTAAGACAAACAGGGAACTAAAACAAATAGTTTTTCAGTAACTGTGATAGCTACAATATGTCTGTTAAAATCACTTGTTGACAGAATCACCTTGAGTTGATTAGTCGACAGAAATGCACGTACACCATGTATTGGCGCACCCACTGGAAATCGAAAATCAAGTTCTGCAAATGGATTGCAAATAAGATAAGATTAAAAAAGTGCACTAACAATCTGTAACTTTGGAATAAAACCTGCATATGATTTCTCATTTTATTACCGTACTTCAGAAAACTTAAGATTGAATAATTGGCCTCACTGTGATAGTTAAATATATATTGTAATAAGGTTCATTTATTACAAGAATATCTTTCAATCCCAAAAAAATGACTCACCACCAATTTCACCGCCTTCGTTTACAAAAGTGTGAGTATGCTCCTTCACCAGTAAATTTTTCTCAGCACCTACCTGAAGCATGTAAAACATTCAAAGTCAACAAGAAGACGATGAAGTTATTCAACTATTATTTAGATGGAGATAAAAGCAGCAAGATTTCAACAATCACTACACAAAAATAGTTAGAAATTAATCAAAACAAGAAACAAATTGGACTAAGCGAATTCAGGAATATATACAGTATAATTGCTAATTTGGTGACATTCACAGGAACATATACTTCAGTAGCTTCAGTAAGTAAATTCCATGAAAAGTTGTCAGAAAAAGAAAAGCCATGAACCTTATACTTAAATTATCAACAGTACCAGTTGACACAAATATCTACAAAAGGTCAGGCGATACGGTAATTACAGATGAAAAATGTAATATCAGCAATACTAATGCAATACAGCTCTGCTTCCAGGACAGCTAACAAGAAGGTAATTTATTATACAAAGAAAATAGTTCAAGAAGATATCAGAAGAAAGATAATGGTGATCATCTTTGAGCTCTACCAGAAAAGAAAAAAAAGAAAACGTAAACTAGAGATAAATAACTACCACCGATAGAAAGAGGACTGAAAGCACTCAGAAGTTAGACCAATCACTACCACTAATATTATGACAAACTAAGGCTATCATTCACCTTTTTCATGAGACGGAAAAGATTGTTATAGCATCCGAAAAACACATGTAGTCCCATTTCAATATGGTTTCCGCGCTTATCCACAAACGAACCAACTTTGCCGCCAATAAATTGCCGGGATTCATATATGTCAACCTGCAGATGCCAAAGCCAAACCATAATTAAACGAAGAAATATTTATCCACACACCAATCATAACAGAATAAAAAATTAATTAAAAAAAAAAAAAAAAAAACTGGAAGATGTAATTAAGACCCCACTTGATACTGCTACCCTCTTTTTGGCTTTTTTTAAAGAATAAATGCTGGATGATGGTGTGTGCGAATAGTTGAGGCCTATACGTGTATAGGGTTTGTCTGGCAACAAAAAAAAAAAAGAAAACTCAGTAGTAACTTCTTTTTTGTTTTCCCTATTCTTTCATATTTCTAAAGAATATCCCTTTCCGCATCCAAACTGGATGTGTTGCAGTGAGCAAACAATGACAAGAATAGCCGAGTCTATCCCCCAACACATCCAACCACATAATTTTTGTTTTGAATAAGAAAAGAAAAATGCAACAACACCAAACAAGACCTAAGAAATCATTGTAGATCATCCGAATTATTATAACCTCATGTCCTTGATCCAAAAGCTCCACCGCAGTCGACATCCCAGCGAGCCCGGCTCCGATAATCGCCACTTTAAGCTTCGGCCCTCTGTAGTGCTCCGGTTCCGGCGGAAACAACCCTTTCGGAGCTGCGAAAAACACAATAGCAAACTAAATCCGCATCCTAGTGCCAAATTGGCCCCCTATAGTGATCAGATACTAAAACAAGAAGCTCAATTCTCGATCAAGCTCAAAATTGCGTAACCCAAAATGGTAAAATCAAGCCACCATAAAACTGGAACTAATCCAATCAAAAGTTCAAAGATATTATCAGATAGTCGTAAGAGAAATCGAGCTCACCATCAACACTCATATCCGAGACGTTGCTATCCAGCGACGACCGAGCCGCCCCCACCGACCTTGGCGGCTTCGGCCGCCGCACCATGGACGTGGCCGGAACGAAGGCCGAGGGGCACGAAGCGACCGCCATGGGAGGGAGAAGAGAGAGCTAGAGAAGAGGAGGGAACCAAACCCTACCTCCCCTCAAGAAGATAAAGTAGTGGTAGCAGTGGTAGGACAGGTGGGAATTAGGGTTTTGGGGGGGAGAATCCGAGAGAGAGGAGATGCCTATGGTTTGCTCTTTGTCGTGGCACTAGTCTAGTGTGGGTTTGTTGGGAGAAACGAGAGTAGCAAAGGAAGAATCACAACATTATTTTTATTTTTATTTTTATTTTTATTATCATAATTATCCGACGCATGTCCCAATTTATTTATTGTACTTAATATTATTTTTATTTAATTGATAGGTTTGAGTTGAGAGTATATGGAAAAAGAAAAAGGTTAGCGGTACATTTTTGGTGGGGTGTATATTTTACATTTCACCTAATTTAATGGATGAGGTATGGTGAGGAGTCACAATTTGTGAAGTGACCTCTCATTATTAGATGGTGGGTGTAGGATGTACACCCTTTTGAAATGTACATGTAGCATTGTCCAAAAAAACTGGAGTCTAGGAAGGAGGCGTGGGTGTAGTAGGCGTGGGTGTCGTTGCCTCCGCAGTCGGTAGTGCGTCTTATCTTTTATCTTTTTCTGTTCGGTCGGTCGGAGCTTGGAAGTGGAAACGCCACCTCTTACTTCACTATTGACATAGGATGATGATGATGATATATTTATTATTATTATTATTATTAATCTATACTTCTATATAATCTTTCATTATTAACGGGGTGTTGCAGTATTTTTAAAATTTGAGAGTAGTGAGACTCGTTATTTTTAAATTTTTTTTTTAAATGCTTTCTTTTTTCAACTCTCTTATTTTTTAACCTTTTCTTTCTCTCTTCTTAACCTTCTTACACTACGGTATTTAATTCTATATTTTGTAAAATATTTTTTTTTCTATCTTTCTTATTTTTTTCTTTCTATCGAACTAACATCAGGCATTTCTTTCTTTACTTCTCATCCCACCTACGTAGATGCTGTGTTGCTCGTCTTCGCTCCGATGCCGACTCCTTCGCCTTTCGCCTCTGTCACGAGTAAACTCTTTTCGAAATCGGCTGCAATATTTAGACCCCTCCTTTGATCGTTCCCATCCTCTCCTCATCGATTCTGGTCCGATCCCACCAATTCTTACAACAATAAATCCGATAGCGATCACAAACCACTACATTCGTGCTTGCGGCTCTTAGATTTAGTATTGATTTTGGTTTAATTTGATTTGATTTCGATCAATTTTGGAGAAAAAAAAGGACATTTTTTAAAGGTCTTTTAGGGTTTTTTTTTTATTTTATGTGATTACAGAATTAGTGCGACGGAAAAAAATAATAACAATCATTAGTTCTTTCTTCTCATCGGTTTGCAAATCGAGTAACATCATAATATCCTTATATTATTAATTTTTAATATATTTTTTATATTATTAATCAATTAAATATAATTATTTTTTACTATTTTTTCTTTATATTTTATTTTTTTATTTAATTCTTAATTTTTTACTATAACTTCTACACGCCATATGACGTCGGTTCCTACGCAAAAAAAAACGTAAAATACAATATACCTTCACCCACTTAGCAAAAATATCTTTCTTACACATAATTATTTTATTCTTGTCCCTCCAACTTACTACATGTTCAAGTATTTTTGCTATAACATTATATTGCCTTTTTCAAAGTTTTACCCTAAATCAATATGTCGTTGCCCCTTCAGCTCACAATCTGATAAATTCTCATGCATCCATTTCTCTAATTTTTTCAAGTACTTTATTCGAAAAGTTTCATTTTCGACTTATTCGAATCCGTGCATCCAATAAGTACTAAATAAGCTTTTCATATTCCTTTTCAATCCATTGCTATTTGTAATTTTATTCTTTAGTTTTTCTAATTGACTTATTTCACCCTCCATTGTAGTAATTGATAATAAAAATATAAATTATATATTTCAAATAGTTAAAATAAATTACATCTTATAATTATGATATGAAGAATAATAAGTTCAAATTACAGAATAATAATAAAAGCACATCATATAAACGTCGAAGTCATAATTTTAGCTTTAGGGGGGCCAAAAATATATTATACAAAATATATTAATTTTTAAAAATTATTAATAAAAAATTATATATAAGTAATTTTTTTTGTTCATTAGCTTTCGAGTTTTAATAGATATTTTTTTAGAAAAAGAATAGTTATCTTTATCATTAAAATAATAATATTTTAGATATTTATAAAAAAAATTATTTTAAAAAATTAAGTATTAAAATTTAGTATAATTTACAAATCAAATATTACGATATATCAAAAAATTAAGTATTAAGATTTTTTATAATTTTCAAATCAAGTATTACGATACGTTTGAGTCAATTAAATTTATATTTCTTGGCCCACAAGATAATATTATTTTTTTTAAAAAAAATTATTTTGGCCTCTAAAATTTATACTATTTTTATTTTTTTTAATAACTTAATAATAGACTAATATATAATTTTAAAAATATTGAGGGGGCCATAACCACTGTGGGTCTTCATATAGCTTCGTCCCTGATTACAAAAAAACCTTTTTATCGTGAAAGAATGTTCAACTTGAAGCATACAAAAGAAAATGCATGCACTATATATCGACCACATGTGAATATAAATTTTCTTACATAAATTATAGTTATAATATAATAACATACATGAATTGCTAATTCGATGTAAAGAAGCCCTCTTCGCATTTACAAGTATGTATTAGGGTCATTTGATTAACCTTATGTATGATTCTTAAATAATACAAAAATAAAAAAATTATATATATACATAGTAATAAAATTATTAGAAATTATATAATTTTTACGTTTGATTCATATATAGTTATCTTACCGCACAGTCATGAATTTTATCGTAATAGTTTATGATTGTGCGGCCACCTCAGATAATAATAAAAAAAATATGAAGAAAAAATAATGAAAACGAAGAGATACATATTATGGAGAGAGAGAGGAAGAAAGAATGAGAAAACAAAAAGTGTGAAAGGGAAATGAAGGTTTAGAAGGTTTTAAGGATAATTTAAAAATTCTAATTTTTTTTTTATATTCTTCGCACTCGAAAATAAAATATGCTCACCTCCCTCCGTATTAATAAGATTCATCTTTGACAAAATTCTATTTCTTTCAAAATAGAATGTTATAGACCAAACTACTTAGCTACATTATCTAACACAGTAGTTGGTTGTGGATTTTCATTAATCCTTCACAGATTACTCAAACCAAATAGCCCCTTAGGCCCTATTTGGCAACAGGATAACTTGTGAATAAAATATTTTATTCTTAAATTTTTTTCAAACAAGGTTAAAAATGGTCAGAATAATTTATTCTAGTCAAAGCGGGTAATTCCAGCTTATTCGAGAATTACCCGTTAAGAGCTATTCAGTCGAACCCTTGGAATTGTCTGTTGTGCAATTTATTCCAAGGGCATGAAGAGGAAATTACTCCTCGTCACAAGCGCCCGCCTATCATCGTCTTCATCACCTCCTGAAAAGCTTCGTATCTCCCACTCGCTCCACTTTACTCTCTTTTCTTACGTAACCCTAATCTGAAAATCTCTATCTCCTTTACTCTGAACTCTCTTCGAACCCTACTACCTCTCTAGGCGGGAAGGTGGTGGTTTCTCTCGCCTCTTTACTCGGCCTCTCTGCATTGTCTTCGACTCTTCCCCAGGAAGCATCATCATCATCTTCCCTCTTAACTCTGTATTTTACCTACTGCGGTTGCCTCGTCGCCCTATGTGACTCAAAACCTCCATTAATTGAGGAGGCGCGCTACTTGGAGATTTTGGTGAGTCTCCATTAACTCTGTATCTTATCTACTGCGGTTGCCTCGTCGCCCTGTGAATCAAAACCTCCATTAATTGAGGAGGCGTGCTAGTTGGAGATTTTGTTGAGTTTCCATCTCACCTACATTTGCCGAAGAGCGGATCCTGCTGCAGATCTTTCGTTACTCGAGGTGAGCTCCCTTGGCGGGAGAGCGGCATTACTAATTTATTATTTCGCCCATATTTTTAAATCTCCTATCGCCTCAACATGTCTAGTCGCATCCATTTACTCCGGTTATCTACTCGAACCGGCACAGGTAATTTCATTATTGTCTTCTATTTAAATAGGGCATAGTAAGGTCCAATGTAATCCCTTGACCAAAAAGGGCATTCGAGGGAAACTTGTGGTTGTGTACTCAAACTAAGAACAATTTCAGTATTTCTCCTTTTCGATCTTTTAGATGTGAGGTTTCCTTATATAAGATCTACTCTACAATGCCGTTGTTTCGAGGATTTGGTTTTTTTAGCTGTGATGCATGTTGCAAGTCAGATGTATTAATGGCTTGGAGGCATGGAAGCTGTGAGGACCTGGTTTTCCCCGATGTGATTACTGGTTGACCAGCCGCTTCTGGAGGCCTATGCGGCGTGTCGGTGGCGTTTGTACACCAATTGAACACTTTTGATGGACTCGGTGTGTTAAATGGATCACGAGAATAGTCAGATGGCCCCATTGAATGCTTAGAAGTGATTTCGCGCGCAATGGATATTAAATTGGACTCGGGGCGAAGTTTAGATAAAGGATCACCTCTCCGGATGCCTTCGGGAATTTTTTTAGAGCTGGAAATTGGCAAATCGGATTTTTGGAATGGACCTGGCGCGAAAATCGGATCAAGTGGGCTTTCCGGGGACTTTCGGCAAATTTTCGGATAAGAATTTGGGGAATCGGACATCGTATTTGGATTCAGCGCGCGAAATCGTTGAGAATGGACTATCTACTTGTTTTTTTCGGAGACCGGTTGACGCGCGCATTTTTCGAGGCTCGTGCGCGGATCTCGAGGCGACATGGCACGGATCCCAGGGCGGCGCTGGCGCGCAGTTCGAGGCGCGTACGGCGCGCGTGGGCGCGGCAGGCAGGCGGGCTGGGGAAGCGCGCCTGCGGCACGTGGCGCGGGGGCCGCCACGTGGCGGGCCCCCACTGGCGTGCGCGGTCACGCGGGGGGCGCGCGCCCGTGTGGCGTGCGGCATGTCCCGCGCCTGCACGGGACTGGGTGTCACGCGCCCGTGTGGCGCGCGGCAACCGCGCCCGCGTGGCACGCTGGCCGCATGCCGCGTGGGCAGGCGGGCGCGTGCCTGGGCCGGGTGCACGCGCCCGAGGGTGGTGGACCGTCCTGGCAGTGGGCCGGTGCACCGTGGACTCGGTCCACGGGAGCCATCCTCCTCTCTTTCTTCTCTTCTTCTTCATTTTCCTCCCCGCGCACCATTTTCTTCTCCCATTTTGCTTCTTCTCCAACCGAGCGAGAGAGGGTGTGAGGGAGGGAATTTTGGAGGGTGCGACGGCGCGTCGTGGACCTCGCGGAGCGCACGAGGTGTTCCATTTGGGCCGGTTGGGCGACGCGATGCTGTCGAGGTAGGTCCCGCGTGTTGTTTTGCGGTATTTTTGGCACAGTTTTGAGGCGTCCTTTTGGACATTGGATTTGACCCCTTGCTCTTATCTGTGTTAGGGACCGTGTTTTATTGCACCGTTTTGCGTGCGGACTCCGGCACCGTGCACCGTTTTGCGTGCGGACTCCGGCAGCGTGCATCGTTTTGCGTGCGGACTCCGGCACCGTGCACCGTTTTGCATGCGGACTCCGGCAGCGTGCATCGTTTTGCGTGCGGACTCCGTTTTGCGTGCGGACTCCGGCACCGTGCACCGTTTTGCGTGCAGACTTCGTTTTGCGTGCGGACTCCGGCATCGTGCTTCGTTTTGCGTGCCGATTCGAGGTACGTGCACCGTTTCGCGTGCAAGTCTTGTTGGCGCGCACCATTTTCCGTGCGGGGTTTAATGGCGTTCACCGTTTCGTGTGCAGGTTTGGTGGCGCGCATCGTTTTGTGCGCGGACTCGTGTGTGCACCGTTTTGCGCGCAACTTGTTGTACGAGCGTCGGATCGAGGCGAGCCTATACACTTTTTTCATCTACTCGACGCGAGGATCATCACCGTATTTTTCTGGGATTTTTCCGGGAACTGCCCGAAGGTATACTTTTCCCGTTCTCTGGTGCATGTGATACAGTTGTGTATGGTTGTGAGTTTGTGAGCGCCCTGTATTGTGGAATTTGTAACTCGGCCTACGGGGCTCGGATTTTGACGTGCAGGTACTCGTTTCGAAGGTATCGACACGAGGAACGCGACAGTATTTTTGGTGGATTTTTCAGAGTCCCTTCTGCAGGTGAAAATTTCACATCTTTGGGCTGGTTTCAGCAGTTGATGTATACTTGGATATTTTAGCATAATGTGTAACTTTTGACCTCTTGTTGTACCCAGGAGGGTTCGTGAGTGTTTTCGGAACACTGCTTGGAGCCGAGGTTTGCGCGACATGTACCATGGATACGAGTTCAGTGGATTGTGCGTGCAAGTGGCCACGCTCTTCACCAACTCCAGGTTTGCCTTGGATTGAGCACTTCAGGTGGGTAAGCTTAATTTAGTAACTGTATAAGGTTTTTATATCATGGTGAATGTAAGTGCACATGTGGGGGTATCACCCCTCTATGATTGATAACAGGCGTATTTGATGTACAACCGATATGAGCGAGAGGTAAGCAAGGAATGGCCCATTTGGGTGAGATTGGTATACCATAGTAGGAATGTTTTAGCATGCTTTACTAATATATGCTTCACCCACTTTTATTATTTCTGAGAACAAAGCATGCGTGCATGGATATGTAGTTAGGCCATCTTTTACCGCTGCACTACTTTTGGAACTTGACTTAGGAGAAACCATGTTATCATTTTCTCCTTCTTTGTTAGTCAGGTGGTCTGTGTTGCTCGGGTTCGAGCAGGGGTTCTGGGTAGTGTAGTCGGGACTTGGTGTCTGGGACAGGTTGGATTAGTGTGGGGCTTTGCGGCAACCGCGGATATTGGGCGGTCGACCGGATATTTAATTATGCACCAGATTGGGTATCTGATTTCCTTAGTGGTTGAGCTTTCCCACTTTGATCGGAGTGTGCGACCGTGCCGGTCAGGAGCCGGTCTATCACTTATTTTGGGTGCGACCGTGCCGGTCAGGAGCCGGTTTATCACTTATTTTGGGTGCGACCGTGCCGGTCAGGAGCCGGTCTATCACTTATTTTGGGTGAGACCGTGCCGGTCAGGAGCCGGTCTATCACTTATTTTGGGTGCGACCGTGCCGGTCAGGAGCCGGTCTATCACTTATTTTGGGTGCGACCGTGCCGGTCAGGAGCCTGTCTATCACCTATTTTGGGATGCGACCGTACCGGTCAGTAGTCGGTCAGTATTCCCGCAGATGAGTTCGACAGCAGGGCAGGCAGTACCAGTATTTCTGGTGTCACTAGATTGGGTCTATTACAGATGTTTACTTTACTGTTACACTCATGTCAGGGGGACCGAGTGGAGTCTAGTAGCCGTGTTTAGACCAGTGCTAGTGTTGTTGGGAACCGTATGGGGATACGGTGGTCCCAAGGTCATTGTGAGTTGTTGACCGTGGTATAGGCAGGCAGAGCAGGCATGGCAGGTATAGGCAGGCAGAGCAGGCATGGCAGGCATAGCAGGCATAGGCAGGCATGGCAGGCATAGCAGGCATAGGCAGGCATGGCAGGCATGGCAGGTATAGCAGGCATAGGCAGGCATGGCAGGCATGGCAGGCATAGCAGGCATGGCAGGCATAGGCAGGCATAGCAAGCATAGAGGCAGGATAGCTGTTGAGAGTCTCCAGCTTCCTTATTTCAGTCTTTACGGCTTGGGTTAGTTTTTGTCTCTTGAGGACTTAGTGGGCAGACCGTCAGGTCTGGCGGTGTTACCCACTGAGAACTCCCTTTTTGGTGTAGTTCTCACACCCTTTGGGGTTTTCCCCCTCATTTTTTCCTTCATCTCCTTTGTTTTGCAGAGTCCTAGCGGATGTTGCTGATTCTGCGGTTGTTGTTCGAGCCGAGGGCGTCACGAGCTAGATTCCTACCCGTCGTTGGAGAGTAGCGGTGTGACACCCCCAGAATTTGGATTAGTCCTTTATATAAATGATATAATAAGACTAAATCTCTTAACCCGGCTATAGCATTTTGGATGGTAGCAAGATCCAAGAGGTTATGAGAGTTAAGCGTGCTAGAGCTAGAGTAGTTCTAGGATGGGTGACCCCCTGGGAAGTGGGGCGTCACAGTTGGTATCAGAGATGAGAGTTAGTTGTGGCATCATGTTCTTTCTGTCCCACTCTTTGAGCATCTAGATAGAGGCATAGTAGCTGTAGAGTTTACTTTTCCCAGCTTTCCTTACAGCACTGCTTTTGTTACTTTATGCCTCTAGTGGACTTAGTGGGCAGACCGTCGGGCTTGTTGGCGGCACCCACTGAGAACTACTTGGGACGTAGTTCTCACACCCGTCGTGGTGTCTTTTCCCACAGGAACTTCTTCTCCGGTTCCTGTTGTTCCTGTTGCTGATCCTTCTGACCGAGGCGAGGGAGTCGCGAGCTAGTTCCCTACCCGTCGTTGGAGTGTAGCGGTACCCCTTCAGAGGAGAGATTCAATAGATTAGTTATTTCATTTTTTTCCTTTGAGAGACTATTGTAGTGAGGATTGTTATGTATTGTGAGCCTGTACACTGTTGTATTTATTGGAGATACCTCCCTGTTGAGTTCTGATTCTTGTATTTGAGGTGGTTGTCTGATTATCATTTTGGGAGGCGGACATTTTGTTTTATTTCCAGTTGTACAGTGATCGATTTAGTTATACAGCAGATTTTTATTTTTAGCTCTGATATCTGTTTAGCTGTAGCACTTTTCTTGCAGGTGGGACGCTTCGCCTATGCGGGTTTGGCATAGGTGGCGGATCTGTTGGCGAGCCGGGTCGCAGTTTCGACCCCGGGGCGTGACAGATTAGAGTGGTATCAGAGCCTAGGTTGTAGGTCATTGAGGACTTAGAAACCCTAGGCTTGTGGTTGGACATTAGGATGACTACGTGAGAGTCGTGACTTTTAGTGAGAGTCCTGATCGAGTTTTGTACCTCTCCCAAGAGACGGGATGAGTGATTGGCATGTTTATGCTCCTAAGCGATTATGTTGGCTGCAGACAACATAATACTGTGGAATTGATAACATGTCTTAGACTTTCGCTGGATTGGGTCGTATGGTTGTTGTGTCCTGATGTTTGTTATTGTGCAGTGGTCTACGATGCCCCTGAGACGTCGTGTAGCGAAGAGGGCACATCCCGCATCTGATGAGTAACCCGAGCAGCGGGAGACAGAGCTATCAGAGCAGAGCGAGACCCAGGAGTTATGGATCCAGATGGCACAGATGTCGGAGGCTGTCTGATGCCAGGAAGAAGCCATGGAACGTTTGATGCGCTTGTTGGAGCAGAGAGCATAGCCAGTGGCAGTACCGCTTGAGTGTCCTCCAGTACTCTCTTCCTATGCAGTGGTATCTTCAGTTGTACCAGTGGCGCCGATGGAGCGAGCAGCCCCCTCCGTGCCGACGAGCAGTGCCGAGGCACCGAGGCAGGGTGGATAGTGGATAGTAGCTGAGCTTAGGGACATCATTGATCGATGGAGCCAGTCCCGGCAGTCTGAACCATCCCGATTCATAGGTTTGAGTTGGAGCCTTTGTAGGCAGAATTGGGGTTGGTGGTGATGGAGAGACTCTCGGAGAGCCTCCCTGTGCTGCACGCTCCAGGTTTCGAGGGATGAGGCGCATAGGATATATTTGACGGGGAATGGTTTGCGCCAGGATACCTTTCAGTGTAGTTGGTCCCTCCGTTTTGGATTATTGACGCCTCGATGGGTAGGCATTGTGTATGAAGCGTGGCGCTGCAGTTCCTTGGGATAGGGATCTGCCGCCAGAGGCGAGTTCTGGATATTGGCGCTTGGCGCCGGGTGATGGAGGACAGATCGGCCGGCAGAAATATTTCTGATTTTATTTTTCCTGGATAACGGGTTCCCGTGATGCCAGAGATCGGGTGGACCCCGATGGCAGCATCAACCTCTATATCGGAGTGGCGCAGCGGTAGCGTGGATTTGTTATCTGCGGAGGACTTTGACCTTCTGCGAGGCAGACGAGAGGAGATTTGGTTGTTGAGGTCGTTAGAGCACACTGGTTATAGCGACAGTGTGAGAGGTGCTTACGGCGGCACCGGGACCCAAAGATATCTCTGTTGCCACGAGATTCCGGGTGTGATTTCACCTGAGCTGTTGTTAATGCCGCCGGTTCGGGAGATAGAGATTAAGTTTGGCGTGGTTCGGGGAACCGCGCCACCCTCGACAGCACCTCATTGGATATTGCCAGTAGAGCTGTGAGAGCTGATGGCGCAGTTGTAGGATCTGATGGATCGAGGGGTCTGTTTGACCTAGTGCCACGCCGTTGATATACGGTGGTGATGCCACATCGTTGATACACGACTGTGAGGGCCCTTTTATGGTTCGTGTGTAGACAGGTCCGAGTATTATTCTGGACCTTTTGATGGAGTCATACTCTGGCAGTTATTGTTTGGTGCGGGTACCTACTTGGAATCAGACAGCCGAGGACCTTGCCTTGATGGCGTTCAGGACACGGTAGGGCATCTTGAGCTCTTAGTGAGGCCAATTGGATTGATTAACGCCCTGCCACTCTTTTGGTTTGAGGAATTGTGCTCCAGCTGTACTTGATTGTATTGGTAACAAGATCCTCCAGGGATATTATGATCTACTCCCAGAGCGACTTGGAGCGTGAGGAGCACTGGTGGATGTGTTACTATGCTGTGTGGATGAAGCTGTATGCCAGGTTATTGAGATACAAGTTTTAGCTTTAGAAGCTTACCTTCTTGGGTCACATTGTGTTAGCCATAGGAGCGGCGGTGGATTTCCGGCCAATGTGGATGCTATTTGAGTTTGGCTGAGATCAACATTTATTGTTGAGGTGTGGAGCTTTTTGGATTTCGCATTGCTAGGAGAGCATGGCGAATGGATGATGAGACTGGTACTAGCGCCGATTGCAGCTTTGCCAGAGATGGGGGATGGACCTTTGTGTTAGTGGTGCCTCCCATAGTGGCTGTGGAGTTACCATTGGGTTATTCTTGAGCATTCAGTACCACCCCGACAGGGCCACTGTGGTGGCGGATACCTGGAGCCGGATAGCTTTTCGGGGTTGAGTTTAATGGTTCCACAGTTGGCGCTGGGTGGGACCGTTGCGGAACAGGGCTCGAGGTTGTGTCCCTGAGGGTCCCTTTTGACGGTAGACTGCGGTGAAGCAGCCCCTGCGGATGGTCAGGATCCGAGAGTGACTGAGCGAGGACCCTAGCCGATTAGGGCTTCTTTTCCTTGGATGACCGTATGGGTGTCTCGGATCGCCTGGTTGAGCTGGCACCAGGGAGCGGTGTTGGTGCGTGCTACATTGGTTGTTCTCTCTTTTCCCCCAGCCTTTTGTTGGCGTTCGTGATGGTCCTTCCACGTCTCAGCTCAGGAGTGTTAGGCTTGTGGATTCCTCGCCCGTGATGGACTCGTTTTCTTTGAGATCTGCGAGTACTTGTGGTACGAGGGACGCCCGTTGCGAATTCTGGCTCGTGAGATGAGAGAATTACGCAACCGGGCCATGCCGTACTAATTATTATTTTGTTGAGGAGTAATCACGGGGAGTGAGTAGCGACTGGGGAGTTGGAGATTGTGTTGTTGGATGCTTACCCTTAGCTTTGAACTCCCTTTTGAGCCGTGTTTGTTTCGAGGACGAAACTTTCTTTTAGTGAGGGAGGATGTGAGGACCCGGAATTCCCACGTTTGGATTACTGTTGGATCTGCGGCTTCTGGAGACCCGTGTTGGGTGTTAGAGGTGTTTGCGCGCATATTGGACCCAAGATTTGGACTCGGCATGAAAAATGGATCAAGTTTGCTTTCCCGGGAATTTTTGAGAAATTTTAGAAGTGGAATTTGGCAAATCGGACATCGGATTTGGATTCAGCGCGCGAAAACGGTCAAGATGGACTATTTACTTGTATTTTTCGGAGCCCGGATGACCCGGCACGGATTTCGAGGTGATTTGGTACTGTTCCGGCCGCCGGAGGGGCGCCGGCGGCGGCGGCGGGCGGCGGAGCGCGGCGGCTGGCGGCGGCGGAGGCGCGCGGTCCACCGCGGAGGCGTGCACCCAGGCGGAGGACGCGTGGCGCCTTCAGGTTGGCCGGCGCAGCGGGCGCGGTCCACGGAAGAGGCGCGGGTGCACGGTGGACCGGGTGCGGACACGTGGCCGAGCGTGGTTGGCGGGTCCTGGTGCGCGCGGTCCACGCTGCGGCTGGAGCAGGTGGCCGTACGGCGGGGCGGTTGGGGAGCAACATGGGGGCGCCACGTGGCGCCCCGCGATTGGCCGGGCGCAGCTACCCCACGCCCGCGTGTCGGCCACACGTCGCTCCGCGATTCGCGGGCGCGCGTACGCCGGGCGCGGGGAGTGTCGGTGGACGCGTGGCGGGCCTTGGGGCTTTCGGGCGTGAACAGTAACGGGCCCGGCCCGTTACTGTAGCAGCCCGGAAGTGCCAAGCGCCCGAAACTTTGGGCCAAAAGTCCAAAATTCGGATTTTCGGGCTGGGCCTATAAATAGCTGTCTTGTGGGGGAGTTTTGCCCCCTTTCCCGAGCTCCCCTGCCCATGGCCCCTTTAGCAAAGTTGGAGATCTTCATCTTGCGCATCTTCTGGTAGAGGCCCGGATTTTTTGGAAGCCGCGGCGTCGACGACTTCGGCATCGGAGCGCAGTGTGGCGATTTTTCATCGGAGGCCCGTTATCATCACAGTTTGATCTGAGAGGTCTACAGAGCTACTCCGTCAGTATTTTTGGACGATTTCTGCGGCGTTGGAATCATGAGAGGTACGTATTCGACTTTCGTGTTGATCATCTTGCTGGATTCAGAGTTTATGACACGGTTTTCGAGGCATTTCTAAGCCGCTGTTTTCTGGTGGAGTTTTTGGACAGCGGCCCCTTGCCGGAATTTTATCTCCGCACCCGAGTGTCGGATTGAGACGAGCCTGTACACTTTTTGGATCTACTCGTCGCAAGGATTATCATTGTATTTTTCCGGGATTTTTCTGAGGCTTGCCCGAAGGTATACTATTCCCCTTTTATCTGTGTTTGAGTTTACAGTTGTGTGGTTTGAGTGTTTGCGCACCTGTACTGTGGAATTTGTAACTTGGCCTACGGGGCTCGGATTTGGGCGTGCAGGTACCCGTTTCGAAGGTCTCGACGAGACGCTCGCGGTGATATTTTTATAGGAATTTTTAGGGCACTTTCTGCAGGTGGAAATTTCAGATCTTCAGGACTGTCTTCTGCAGATTTTTGTACTTGGTTATTTTGTGGAATAAAGTGTAACCTTGGACCTTTTGTTGTACCCAGGAGTATTTGCGGATGTTTGTGAACCCGTTGGTGTTGAGGATTAGTGGAGGTTGTTGCTTCTGGTGTTTTCAGCTGTGGAACTCCGGACAGTTAGCATTTTCAGGTGGGTGGCCTTGTCTTCATGACCTATGGACTGTGCATTAATTCTATCTGTGTAGGGACTTGCATGTTATAGATGTGTTCTATATAGCATGCTAGATTATAGGAATTAATGTTCCTAATGCTGTTAGATGATCATGTGTTTATTTTCCTTCCCTACAAGCTGTTGATTATGGTTATCTTGGAACTTGACCTAGCACCCCGTCATATGTTGCATGTGTAACCAGACTAGTAGAAAACCCTCACTTGGGCTAGGGTTATTTCTGCTTTAGACATCCACACTTCTACTTTCCTGGACATAGTGTTCTTCCTCGCCCGGGTAGTGGGCCGAGTGGTCAGGAGTTTTCTTTTAGTGTGGGATGCATGTTACACTCGTGCTTGGGAGCAGAGTGGCGTCTGGTAGATGTAGTTGGTTGTTCATCTGTAGCGGGAGCCGTTTGGGTAGACGGCGGTCCCGAGATGTTTTATTTTTCTTGTTTTATCTGTCGCCGCTGTGCTAGTGGCAGCGGTAGATCAGTGTTAGCAGGACCTTAAACCCAGAACCTTTTTGGACACACATATGATTTTTGTCAACCAAATATTTTCTTCCAAGCATCGTAGGGTCGCCTGAGTCTGTTCCTGTTTGATTGGACGAAGGCATTAGCCCTTCGAGGCTTAGATATAAAACTTGGTTTCAACTGTTTTCCTAAGCAGAACTAAAAATCATTAAATATGGATTTCTTACAGATCAGATGGCTTCAGTAAGAAATGTCACAGTTTTTCCTATAAATTAACCACCGAGATGATTCGAGTGGTCTGGGTTCTAAGGTCTGCCTTTTCTTGGGACGAGAACAACGAGAGGCTATGCCTAGAGCCTGTTCTTATTTGATTTGGGTTGTAGGTTCTAGTCTTTCAGTGTTCCCGGACCCTTCATTGGGTCAGTGATTGAGATGTTGGCCTATTGAGGCAGTTGTTCGCAGTGGATGCGACGTTTGGCCTGTTTGGCCTGTTGAGTCAGCTGTTCGCAGTGGATGCGATGTTGGCCTGTTGAGGCAGTTGTTCGCAGTAGATGCGACGTTTGGCCTGTTTGGCCTGTTGAGACAGTTTCTCGCAGTGGATGCGACTTGGTGCCATGAGTTGGTAGAGTGTGATCTAGAGGTTGTTTTTCTGATTTAGTGGTGGAGGTGGTTCTCCCACTTAGCTTTGAGGATCTTAGGGTTCTGGCAGATCGAGTCGTGGAGGTTTCCCGACTCAGCCATGGTCGTGCATTTATCAGATTGAGTCGTTGAGGGTTCTCCGACATAGCTGTGAGAGTGTTTTGGGCTATTCCTGTTCGAGTCGAGGTTCTTTTTCCGACTGAGTTGTGCTTTGAGCTTGGAGTTACCGATCTGTTTGATCGTGGATCATAGCCTGCATGAGCCACATTTGAGCTTGACAGAGATACTTTACAGAGATACTTGAGATGGGTTACTTTTTACTCGAGCGGGTCGTTCCCCTCGAGTGCCACTCCGGAGTAGGCGAGACCGGGTTGTTATACCGGCGTGAGATTGAGCTTTTCTATCGCGACTTGTCGTTGCATTTGTCCCTCTGGCTGTGCTGGTGTTGGCAGTCATGGACGTCCTACGTAAGTCCGCTCCTCCGGGACGTAACGGCAGTAGGTTGGCGCAGGCTTGACTGGACCCGAGGAGGCAGTCAGTTCAGATTGAGTGATCAGAGATGAGAGTTAGTTGTGGCATCATGTTCTTTCTGTCCCACTCTTTGAGCATCTAGATAGAGGCATAGTAGCTGTAGAGTTTACTTTTCCCAGCTTTCCTTACAGCACTGCTTTTGTTACTTTATGCCTCTAGTGGACTTAGTGGGCAGACCGTCGGGCTTGTTGGCGGCACCCACTGAGAACTACTTGGGACGTAGTTCTCACACCCGTCGTGGTGTCTTTTCCCACAGGAACTTCTTCTCCGGTTCCTGTTGTTCCTGTTGCTGATCCTTCTGACCGAGGCGAGGGAGTCGCGAGCTAGTTCCCTACCCGTCGTTGGAGTGTAGCGGTACCCCTTCAGAGGAGAGATTCAGTAGATTAGTTATTTCATTTTCTTCCTTTGAGAGACTATTGTAGTGAGGATTGTTATGTATTGTGAGCCTGTACACTGTTGTATTTATTGGAGATACCTCCCTGTTGAGTTCTGATTCTTGTATTTGAGGTGGTTGTCTGATTATTATTTTGGGAGGCAGACATTTTGTTTTATTTCCAATTGTACAGTGATCGATTTAGTTATACAGCAGATTTTTATTTTTAGCTCTGATATCTGTTTAGCTGTAGCACTTTTCTTGCAGGTGGGACGCTTCGCCTATGCGGGTTTGGCATAGGTGGCGGATCTGTTGGCGAGCCGGGTCGCAGTTTCGACCCCGGGGCGTGACAGGATTAGTCCTTTATATAAATGATATAATAAGACTAAATCTCTTAACCCGGCTATAGCATTTTGGATGGTAGCAAGATCCAAGAGGTTATGAGAGTTAAGCGTGCTAGAGCTAGAGTAGTTCTAGGATGGGTGACCCCCTGGGAAGTGGGGCGTCACAAGCGGTATCCTCTTCAGAGGAGATCTTCAGTAGCTTAGTTGTTTTATTTTCCTCTTTTGAGTGATAGATGTGGTGAGGATATTTTATGTATCGAGAGACTGTACACTGATGTATATTGGAGATATCTCCCGGTTGAGTTCTGAGTTTTGTACCCAAGGATATTGTATGGTTATTATTTTTGGGAGACGGACATTACGGTATTATTTCCAGTTGTACAGTGATTGATTTTGTTATACAGCAGGTTTTTACTTATAGCTCTGATATTATGTTTAGCTGTAGTACTTTTCTTGCAGGTAGGACGCTTCGCATATGCAGGTTGGCATAGGTGGCGGATCTGTTGGCGAGCCCGGGTCGCAGTTTCGACCCCGCGGCGTGACAGATTAGAGTGGTATCAGAGCCTAGGTTGTAGGTCATGGTGGACTTAGAAACCCTAGGCTTATGGTTTGACCCTTGGTTGACTTCGTGAGAGTCGTGATTTTTAGCGAGAGTCCTGATTGAGTTTTACACTTCTCCCAGGGGACGGGACGAGTGATTGGCATGTTATTTCTCCTAAGTGATTATGTTGGCTGCAGACAACATAATGCTGTGGAACGGGTGACATGCTTTAGACTTTCGCTGGATTGGGTCGAGCGATGTTTTGTGCTGTTTTGTGGTTTCGTCGTGGCGAGCGGTATCTCCCCGACGCTGGGTTTTGACCCGTGTGCATCCTGTCATAGCAATTGAGCTTGAGCAGTTAGTTTTGGGCCGGATACCCGGATCGAGGTCAGAGCGCCCCGGACCCAGATGACAGGATTGTTAGAGGCTTATCAGCGGCAGAGTGAGCGAGTAGCTGGTTTTAGTGGCACTGTGGTCGGAGCAACGGGCAGCTCGACAGTGTTTCTTTCTGAGACCACCCGGTTACCGCATCCTCAGGGGCGGGGATTGCTGTGGCACCGATGGAGTGAGTAGCCCCCTCCGTGCCAATGTTTAGTGCCGAGGCACCGAGGCAGGGTGGATAGTTGACAGCTGGTGAGCTGAGGGGACGCGATCGATCTATTGAGCCAGATTTGGCAGATGAACCACCCCGACTCGTAAGATTGAGTTTGGAGCCTTTAGAGGCAGAGTCGTGGTTGGGGGTGACGGAGTGATCAATTGAGAGCCTCCCTGTGCTAGAGAATTATTGGCAGTTGTTAAACTGCGCGCTCCAGGTTCGAGGGACGAGGCGCATCGGATATGTGGCTGGGAGCGAATTGCGCCAGGATACCTTTTAGTTCATTTAGTCCCTCCGTTATAGGTTTTGACGCCTCGTTGGAGTAGGCATTGTGTATGGAGCGAGGCGCTGCAGTTCCCTTGGATAGGGATCTGCCGCCAGGGGTGAGTTCTGGATTTAGGCGCTTGACGCCGGGTGATGGAGGACAAATCGGCCGGCAAAGGCACTTCTGATTTCTTTTCCTGGATGACGGGTTCCTGAGATGCCAGAGATCGGGTCGACCCCGATGGCCGCATCAGCATCTATATCAGAGTGGCGCAGCGGTAGCGTGGATTTGTTATCTGTGGAGGACCTTATTCGTTGCCTCAGTTTGAGCAGAGACAGAGGTCGTGCTCCCTTTGTGTTTGGTCTAGATTTTTCCTTGCAGATTGGGCGACAACCGCCGGCATCGAACGGGTGGATTTGTGCCGCCCGGTTGGAGGGCGCCACGACAGTGGATGGAGTTGTTGCAGGTGTGATTTCATCACAGCAGCCGGAGTTAGAGCATGTTGCATTCCTGCATGGACTAGAGGCAGAATTATTACCACGTGCACTAGAGGTACAGGTGTCCGTTGTTGTTGTGCATGTGGAGAAGACTTTTGGATCATGTCCAGTGCAGCTGAGACTGCGAGTTACCGGCAGACTTAATGGTAATTGTGGCAGTTCGGTATCTTGACCATGTGCTTGAGAGTGATTGGCACAACGCCACAGGATGTTTTGGCTGAGGAGTGAGAGGACGTCGATTTTCTACGAGGCAGACGAGAGGAGGTTTGGTTGTTAAGACGGTTAGAGCACACAGGCTTTAGCAACAGTGTGAGAGGTGCTTTTTGGCGGCACCGGGATTCAAGGATATCTCTGTTGCCCACGAGATCCCGGGTGTGATTTCACCTGAGCTGTTGACGATGCCGCCGGTTAGGGAGATAGAGATTGCGTTTGACGTGGTTCGGGGAACCGCGCCACCCTTGATAGCACCTCATTGGATATCACCTGTAGGGCTGAGAGAGCTGATGGCGCAGTTGCAGGATCTGATGGATCGAGGGGTCTGTTTGACCTGATGCCACGCCGTTGGTACACGGTGGTGATGCCACGTCATTGATGCACGACTGTGAGGGTCCTTTTATGGTTCGAGTGTAGACAGGTCCGGGTGGTATCTAGGACCTTTTGATGGAGTTATACTCCGGCAGTTATTGTATGATGCGCGTACCTACTCAGAATCAGACAGCCGAGGAATTTGCCTAGATGGCGTTCAGGACACGGTAGGGGCATTATGAGCTCATAGTAAGGCCAAATGGAATAAGTAATGCCCTGTTGTCTTGAAGATTTGAGGAATTGTGCGTCCCAGTTGTACTTGGACGGATTGGGAGTGGTGTTCCCCCAAGGATATTATGATTTACTCCCAGAGCGACTTGGAGTACGTGGAGCACTTGTGGATGTGCTACCATGCCTGTGTGGATGAAGTTGTATGCCAAGTTATTGAGGTACAAGTTGTAGCTTCAGAAGCATACCTTCTTGGGTCACTTTGTTCGAGCCGTAGGAGCGGCGGTGGAAATCCGGCCAATATGGATATCACTTGGGATTTGGCCGAGATCGACAATTATTGTCGAGGTGAGGAGTTTCTGGGACTGGGCAGTGCCAGGAGAGCTTGGCAATCGGATGATGAGACTGATACCAGCGCCAATGTTAGTATTTTCAGTGTTGGGAGAGATATCTGCGAGTTTTAGTGATGCCTCCCGTAGCAACTGTGGAATTACCGTTGGGTTATTGTTGAGCATTCTGGATTACCCCGACAGGGCCACTGTGATGGCGGATACCTGGCGCAGGAAAGCTGTCTGGGGATGAGTTTGATAATTCCATGGCTGGCGCTGTGTGGACTATTGGGGCAAACATGGCTTGTGGTTGTGTCCCTGAGGGTTCCTTTGGATGATAGGCCGCGGCTGAGTAGTTCACTCGGATGGTCAAGATTCGGGAGTGACCGAGCGAGGACCCCTCCTTGTTAGGGCTCTTTTCCTTATTGGATAAGCGTGTGGGTGTGCTTTGGGTTGCCTTGGTTGAGTTGACACAGGTTGTGGTTTGGTGCGTGTTGCACTGACGGTTATCTGGTTTCCCCCAACTTTTGATGGAACCCCGGTTGTATTTCATGTCTCAGCTCCGGAAGTTTATGTTTTTGGATTCCTCGCCCGTGATTGACTCGCCCCATTTGAGATCTAGGAATGTTTGGAGTACGAGGGACGCCCGTTGCGAATTCTGGCTCGTGAGATTAGAGGTTGCGCAATCGGGCTATGCCGTACTGGATGTTGCTGTTGTTGTTGTTGGGGAGTAATCACGGGGAGTGAGTGATGACTTAGGAGCTGGAGATGATGATGTTGAGTACATACCCTTGGTGTTTGTGACTCCTGGTGGAATTGAACTAGTTTCGAGGACGAAACATTCCTTAGTGGGGGAGGATGTGAGGACCTGGTATTCCCCGATGTGATTACTGGTTGACCAGCCGCTTCTGGAGGCCTATGCGGCGTGTCGGTGGCGTTTGTACACCAATTGGACACTTTTGATGGACTCGGTGTGTTAAATGGATCACGAGAATAGTCAGATGGCCCCATTGAATGCTTAGAAGTGATTTCGCGCGCAATGGATATTAAATTGGACTCGGGGCAAAGTTTAGATAAAGGATCACCTCTCCGGATGCCTTCGGGAATTTTTTTAGAGCTGGAAATTGGCAAATAGGATTTTTGGAATGGACCCGGCGCGAAAATAGGATCAAGTGGGCTTTCCGGGGACTTTCGGCAAATTTTCGGATAAGAATTTGGGGAATCGGACATCGTATTTGGATTCAGCGCGCGAAATCGTTGAGAATGGACTATCTACTTGTTTTTTTCGGAGACCGGTTGACGCGCGCGTTTTTCGAGGCTCGTGCGCGGATCTCGAGGCGACATGGCATGTATCCCAGGGCGGCGCTGGCGCACAGTTGTTGACCGTGGTATAGGCAGGCAGAGCAGGCATGGCAGGCATAGGCAGGCAGAGCAGGCATGGCAGGCATAGGCAGGCATAGCAGGCATAGGCAGGCATGGCAGGCATAGCAGGCATAGGCAGGCATGGCAGGCATGGCAGGTATAGCAGGCATAGGCAGGCATGGCAGGCATGGCAGGCATAGCAGGCATGGCAGGCATAGGCAGGCATAGCAAGCATAGAGGCAGGATAGCTGTTGAGAGTCTCCAGCTTCCTTATTTCAGTCTTTACGGCTTGGGTTAGTTTTTGTCTCTTGAGGACTTAGTGGGCAGACCGTCAGGTCTGGCGGTGTTACCCACTGAGAACTCCCTTTTTGGTGTAGTTCTCACACCCTTTGGGGTTTTCCCTCTCTTTTTTTCCTTCCTCTCCTTTGTTTTGCAGAGTCCTAGCGGATGTTGCTGATTCTGCGGTTGTTGTTCGAGCCGAGGGCGTCACGAGCTAGATTCCTACCCGTCGTTGGAGAGTAGCGGTACCATCTTCAGAGGAGATCTTCAGTAGCTTAGTTGTTTTATTTTCCTCTTTTGAGTGACAGATGTGGTGAGGATATTTTATGTATCGAGAGACTGTACACTGATGTATATTGGAGATATCTCCCGGTTGAGTTCTGAGTTTTGTACCCAAGGATATTGTATGGTTATTATTTTTGGGAGACGGACATTACGGTATTATTTCCAGTTGTACAGTGATTGATTTTGTTATACAGCAGGTTTTTACTTATAGCTCTGATATTATGTTTAGCTGTAGTACTTTTCTTGCAGGTAGGACGCTTCGCCTATGCAGGTTGGCATAGGTGACGGATCTATTGGCGAGCCCGGGTCGCAGTTTCGACCCCGGGGCGTGACAGAAGCAGTTCTATGCAGCTGCCATAGAGATACACATGACGACACCATCATGCTGAGCCAAGTGCCTTCTTTATGATAATCCATTGTATTTTTCTTTTTTTTTTTCTTTTTTTTTTTTTTTTTTCTATTACTATCCGTGCTAAACTTTTTTCATCTATGATAGAGTCCAAATTTAAAATTGATTTTGACCTTTTCATGCTGATTCATTTGTACATAATCTAGTTGTGTTGTGCCATGCCTATGTTTTGATCAATTTACATTGCATTACAATTTCACATTATGTTAAATTTTTATATTCCGGTTTTATGCTTCAAATTATTAAAACATTCTAGTACAGTTGTAGTGGCCCAGATCCCCGTGCAGCTTTTCCCCGTGTTCCGTGGCGAGAAACATCTATTATTGGTGTCTTGGGCCCGCAACGCATTAAATGGACGTGTTAGACGGACTCGGTGAGGTTTCTGGATCAAGCCTGTCTTTCGGCTGCTCCCGCCGAAATTTGGAAGTGGTTTCAGGCTAATTGGAGGCCGGATTTGGATTCAGCGCGAAAAAACGCTGAAAAACGGCTATTTACTTATTTTTTTCTGAGTTCGGACGCCCAAAAACGGACAACTGGTAGTTTTCGGTGCATTTTGGTGCACGGGGGAGCCGTGGACCAGCGGGGGAGCCATGTGGCAGCCTCCGATAGGCGGGCTCACGTGGCGCGGTCCACGGAGACGCACGGGGGGGGTGCGGTGGACCAGGGTGGGGGACGTGGCGGCCCCGGAGTGGCCGGCTCATGTGCGCGCGGTCCATGCAACACGGGGGCAGGCAGGGCAGGTAGAGACGTGCGGGGGCAGAGCGGGCAGGTAGGCGCCCGTACGCGGGCGCCACGTGGCGCCCTGCGATTGGCGGGCGCCACCCGCTCCGCTGACTGCCATGGGACACGTGGCCGCGCCTGACTGGCTGGGCGCCCGCTGTCTCGTGTTCGGGACACGCGTCGCGCCCAGGCGATTTCGAGCGCTGGTCGCAGGGAGCCCGTGAGCGCGTTTTTGGCGCCCGAATCTCGGGCTCAAGCCCGAATTTGAGTGTTTCTTTGGGCTATGCCTATAAATAGGCTTCCCATTTCCCCCCCATTTTCGGTTTTTGGGCCTTTTTCCCATGAGCAACCTTTAGCAAAACTCTTCCTCACTTTGTCCTCCATCTATCGAAGGATTTTCGGGATTTTTGGAGACCGCGACATCGGCAATTTCTGCGATTCAGCGCACTGCTATCAGGAGCGACCGATGCAAATTCTTGCTCGTGAGGCTAAAGAATTGTGCAGTCGGGTAATGCCTTTGGTGAAGGTCTAGTGGAGCCATCATGATGAGAAAGAGGCCACTTGGGAGCCTGAGAATGAGTTGAGGAACTCCTATCCCCTTTGATTGAGACACCCTCCTGAGTTATGGATTTTTCTAGTTTCGAAGACTAAACTCTTTTATGGAGGGGAGGATGTAGAGTACCGGGGCTTTGTGTGCTGCACCGACTCCACAGTTTGACGTGGTGCGGTGGGACCGCCCGTAGCATGTTCAGAATCAGATTTCGCTTGAGTTCGGGTCGTTTCGGATCGACGTGGGAGTCTCCGGATCGAAAAGTGAGTTGGCGGCATCGAGATTGGGAGCCCCAGCTGATTACAGCATTTTGGGAAATTGCGTACTGGTACCCGAGGTTGGGTACCGGAACGAATTAAAAAGGAAACCGACAGAGAGTTTCGGTTGGGAAAAATAGTGGAAATTTTCTAAGTCCCTGGGTACCGATACTGGATCATGCGTACCGATACCCCATATCCCATTTGGCTTGAGTACCGGAATGCGGGGGTGGGTACCGGAACACTGGGTTGGACTGGGTGGATTTGGCCCTCGATTTGGGAAGTTTGAGCTTGGGTACCGGTACTGGGAGCCCGAGTACTGATACTCAGCCTCCAGAACTTGGGGGCAGTGAGGTAATTTCTAGTTTGTAGTAAGGGCAAAAGGGTAACTTCACAATCCCAACCACCCACTCCTGTTGCATTAACTCCTCTCTACTCCCCATTAAAGAGACCACCCACCCCTCCTCTTCTCAGATGAACCAGAAGGAGACAAGAGAGAAGAACTGGGAGAAGAGAAAGAGAAAGTTTGAGAGTGAGATAGAGAGTGAGCAGAGTGGGAGTGTGAAGGAGAGGAATTGGCTGTGAGCGTGGGATTTTCTTTGCGCCGAAGCTTCGGTTTTCGATCGTGAGCGCGTCGGAGAGCTTGTCCGGTTGAGGAGAGCTCAGTTGGAGCTCGCACGCGTGCGGACACAGCCACAGAGGTGAGTACTGTGCTTTTCCGAGTTTTTTTGGATTTTCTCGGACTTTCGAGTTTTGGGCTGAGGGCTGCGTGTGGTGGGGAGCCGGTTGTGGCCCAGTGCACTGTGCGGAGCCGCGGAGGTGCGCAGGTGACTTGGCGGAGTGATTGTGGAGTTGGCTGTGGTTTGGTTAGAGCACAGAGGAGGCCTTACTCGAGGCTGTGGAGCTTGCTGTGAGCCCCTGGAGGTTTTACTGGACGCTCGGCAGAGTTG
This sequence comes from Tillandsia leiboldiana, assembly GCA_029204045.2. Classification (NCBI taxonomy): domain Eukaryota; kingdom Viridiplantae; phylum Streptophyta; class Magnoliopsida; order Poales; family Bromeliaceae; genus Tillandsia; species Tillandsia leiboldiana. The sequence continues at coordinate 11,186,075 of CM055065.1, forward strand.
TGCGCGCCGAGGTGCAGAAGTGCTGTTTCGGCGGATTTTTGACAGTGAGTGGCTCGGCGCTTCACTGATTTCGGCTTAGCCTGTGGATAGCGATCCAGGTGGGTTGGAAATTCTTCAAGATGTATGGAATGCCCTCTAATGCTATTGTATGCATGTTTAGCATGTCTAGCTTATCTGTTATTATAGCTGGTAAATCTGATAGTTGCCTAGAAAATTACAGGAAGACAACTTTGAGCCCCAGATATTTTTAGCATGATCTAGAGATGATTTGACACTAGACTGCATATTTTCTTGCCATTCGGGATGCATCTGGACATTCATAAAATTTATGTAACTGGTTTTAAGTCAAACTCTGATTTTAAATTCGTTTTAAAATATTGAGAGCATTATGGATGGTCCGGCTAGTTCGGGATGCATGTATCCTCATGCCAGGGGGCCGAGTGGATTTTTAGAGCTCTGTGGGATGAGTTTCTAGTGTCATGAGAGATTGAGCATTTGTTTCTGTAGTGGTCTAGGTCCCCATGCAGTTTTTCCCGTGAATCCACAGTGTGAAACACCTATTGTTGGTGTGTCTGGCTCATAGTGCATCAAGGGATGCCACAGATGGACCCAGTGAGGTATCTAGTGCTGGATTGGCCTTCGGCTGCTTTTGTCGAATTTTAGAAAGGGTTTTGGGCCAAACAGATGTTGGATTTGGATTCAGCACGGGAAAACGCATGAAAACGACTATTTGCTTGTTTGTTTCTGAGTCCGGAAGCCCAAAAACGGACTCCCGGAAGTTTTCAGTAGATTCTGGTGCAGGGGGGACCGTAGACCGCCGACATGCCACGTGGCGGCCTATCATTGGCCGTCTTGCAGGGCTCTGTCACGCCCCGGGGGTTTCAATCAGCGGAAACAATCAACGAAAAAGGATTTGTTTTGCGTATCAATTTTTTTTGAAATTCCTTCTTCCCCGGTGCGTGTCCAGACCCGCCGCATACACAGAACCACCCTGCAAACGGACAGAGTCTCCTCTGTATATGCACGGCATCGCGGCTAATACAACATGCAACCATAGTAGTTTATTCAATCACAACAGTTCTCAACACTTACATAACAGAACTATTCTCAAGGCCGACCAATTTGAAAGGATAAACCCACAATTTTAAAAGCGGTGCCCACCCGGCACCCAGATTTCTAAAAAAGTTCGAAAACCATAAATCCACAGAGTTTTTAAAACAGTGCCCACACGACACTCAGGTTTTGAAATCCGTTTTCTAAAATCCATAAATCCACAGGGTTTTGAAAACGGTGCCCACACGACACCCAAGTTTTGAAAACGATTTTCGCAATTCCTTTTTCTTTTTCTTTCTTTCCTTTTGAAAAACGGCCGAACAGAGATAAGAATTCATCATCCACATAACCAAAGAGTAGAGTACCGACATCCACACCGACCCTACGAGGGTATCGAGAACCACACAATAGTCTACAAGTAGTAAATGAAATGCGACAGAAAAGGGAAAAATACAGTCTGGGATCTCATAGGACCCGAAAGCTCCTGACTCGGCCTCGCAGTCGCCTAGCTCTCACCCCTGAAGGAACTTGTCATGGTGTGGGAAGTCAGCGACACGATAATACTAATAATAGAGCAGGAAAAAGTAGTAAAGCCAACCGTCAGACGATCCGGAGCAACCACCCTCCCAAGAGAGGAAAAGAAACACGAACACCTGTAACACCTGACCACGTCGAGCATCTACGTCGACGGGTCGCACCGCTCACAAAGAGCCACGAACACCTGTAACACCTGACCACGTCGAGCATCTACGTCGACGGGTCGCACCGCTCACACCTTGGCGCCTCAAAACCCCACAACTACGGGGGCCCCACTACGTCACCTCATGGGTTTACACGGGTCATAGACCACTTTTCCGGAAAAGCGCACCCTTTGCGGTGGCCAAACCGCGGGTGCGCGTGCTGCAGCCTCGAGCATAGTAACCAAGTACACCAGATAAAACCGATAGTAATGAACCATAAAGATCACCAAATATACCAAGTATAACTCAATAGCGAGGACCATAGAGACTATCCACGTTAGCACAGTTAAACGTATAATCAAAGTAGTTGCAACCGTCGGAAGCCCGACACTAAGTCTCAAAATAAAAACCCACCTCGAAGTCAGTCGAACGAGCCCCCTGAATGTAGGCCGATCCCGAACTCCCGCTAGACTAGACTGGTGCTGAACCGCTGGGCCCTGAACAGAAACTGTGATCAGAACTAGACTCGCTCATACCCATCCCGACAACACTACAATAACATGTCGCTAATACGGGGAACTTAGCCGAAACTAGGCTTAAACCGAAATTCCCGAAAATCCACTGACCCTCCAGTCCTGGCCTGCCAGCGATCTAAAAAATATCCAAATATCGTCCAACTACACCTGCTGTCCCTAAACATCATAATTTTGATGTTCGGGCAGACAGGGACAAAATCATAATTTCCTTTATCGAAAAAATGCTATAAATACACCTTTATAACCGTTGTTCTCACTCGTTCTTCCAAACCAGGAAGCCAAAGACAGCGCCATAAGTTTCAGCGTGTCCGAAACGACGAGACGAAGCTCGTGCTCACGGGCTTGGGCTTACACGAAGTCCGAGGGCAAAGTTGGCCCATAAAAACCTAGGCTCACAATGCAACTTTTGCTACTTGATGCTAGAATGAATTATACACTAGGTCCAACTGAGATCTACTGTAAGCATGATGTTTATATTGGACAGAGGAGTGAGATGCTCACCTGGGATCGGCTGGAGGATGGCCGGAAAGATCGCCGGAACAACACCCTTAATGAAGCTAGGCTCGGGTTGCACCAAATCGTGGATCAAACCAAGTTTAACCCTGTAACAAAGTTGAGCATGAGTTAATGAAACCTCCCAGAGGAAGTCTGGTCCAGGTCCAACCCACTGCCGGCGGCCGGAACAAAACCCAACCAACCACAATAACGAGAAAGGTTGGATCAACTCAATACACAGAGACTTTTGGCCCAAACCAACTTGATGGAAATCTATATCATGAAGTTTAGAGCCTACCTGGGTGGATGGCCGGAGCCCGGAGACGTCGGCGGCGGCCGAAGCTCAAGCTCGGATGCAAGGATTGTGCAACTACAGTGGGCACAATCCTTGCGTTAGAATCCACATGCAACTTCACAAAAGGTCTCATTCATGTCTAAGGAACTTACCTGGGTGGCTTTCCCACCGCGCGGAGCCCCGACGATCGCCGGAGTACAAGTTCACCGGAGTTGCACCCTCTAATGGCGGAATCCGGCCGGCGGTGTTCGGGCCGGCGCAACCTGGACCAAGATGATCTCCTCGGTGCCAAGAAGCTTCCTGCAGTAGTGGCCGGCGTCGGGAGTGAGCGGCGGCTCCGGACGGCGAAGCTCGGCCGAAGTGCTTAAAAAAAAACCAGTTCTAGGGTTGGCTCGTGCGGCGCGGATCCTCAACCGATGGCGATCAAACTTGTTGGGCTTCTTGCAGTCACCGAGAGGATGAGATCCACCGGTTCTGATCTCGAGTTCAACGGCCGGATGGAGGCGGCGCCCAAGATCGGCCAAGAAATTATAATTTCGGCAACAGAAGCTCCCGCCGGCGACCGGGTCGACGGTGGCGGCTCGGGCTGCACCAGGATGGTCCCCTCGGTGTTAGTAACATGATGCTAGGGTCCTTGGGCCAATCTAAAACGAAAACTTCCATAACTTACCTCGCCGGAAAAGAGAGGAGGAAGGAGGTGTCTCCCGCGGCGGCGCACGGCGGAGCTAGGCGTCGGGTTCACCTCAGCTCGGCGTCCACCACGCAGAGGCACTCCCAGATGTCGTTTGGAACCACCCAAGGCCTCTGGGAGAATTCTTCTCTTTCCCAACCGAGATGAAGGAGGATATTCTTGGTTGTCACGCCTCGGGGGTTTAAACGCGCGAAAGGGTAGCCACCGATGCTCCCAAGAATTTGCATACATTTTTTTTTTGAAACCGATCTCCCCCGGCTCGTGCCCAGACCCGCCGCATATACAAATTCACTCTGCAAACGGGCAGAGTCAACTTTGTATATGCACGACGTCCAGACAACAATGTCCATACAATCATTCCTTTAACCACACTAGTTCAACAGTCGATTCCAAACAACTACCTTTCCATAGTTAATAAAGAGGCCGATTATTTTTGAAAGGATAAAGCCGCAGGGTTTTGAAAGCGGTGCCCACACGACACCCAAGTTTTATAAAGCCATTTCGAAATCCATAAATCCACAGGGTTTAAAACGGTGCCCACCCGACACCCAAGTTTTATAAAACTGTTTTCGCAATCACATAAATCCACAGGGTTTTGGAAACGGTGCCCACACGACACCCAGGTTTAATAAACTGTTTTCGCAATGTTTTTCTCTTTTCTATTTTGTTTGTAGTTTGAAAGCGGCCAATCCAGAGATGTAAAAATAAGCACTTATTGAGAAGGTATGAAAGATAGACCAACATCCACGTCGACTCCACGGGGGTATCGGAATCCACACTAGCTACTACAAGTAATAAAATGAAGAAAGGAAGTAAAGTAAACCGTATCTGTGGCCTCTAAGGGCCAGAAGATCGCTCACGCGGCCTCACCAACGCCCTAGCCCTCGCCCCTGGACGAACCTGTCACGGAGTGGGAAGTCAGTGACCAGAAACAATAATAAAAGTAATGAGGGATAAAGTAAGGTAAACCACTGTAAAACCAGAGCAACCGCCCTCCCCAACATGCAACCAATAGTGAAAAACCCTGTACAATCCAAACCCGGGCACCTGCCCCGGCAACCTCACCGAGCACCTACCTCGGCCACCGCACCGAGCACCTGCCCCGGCGCCACACCGAGCACCTGCCTCGGCACCACCGCTCACACCTCCCACCTATGAGGGCCCCCATTAAGTCACCAACACGTGGGGTACACGGGTCAACGTACCACTTTTCCGGAAAAGCACACCCTCGCGGTGGCCAAACCGCTGGTGTGCGTGTAGCAACCTCGAGCATCGACCGAGCACCAACCTCGGCCAACCAGACCGAGCACCTACCTCGGTAAACTAGACCGAGCACCTGCCTCAGCAATCATCCCGAACATGATGTATCATCAAGCCCACGACCCTCAGTCGCCATAAATATGACAATAATAAATACGTAAGCGTATACGGGGGTTAGAAATATTTTAACATGTCAAACCTTTTCTCTTGCCAATTGCCCTCGTTTCCCGACTCAAGAACTGTCGGGAGAGGAACCCACCTTTCGACCTCCGACTGGTCACACCGATCACCGTCCTCATCGCTAGCATGCTCCAAACAACCCTACTGTTGTTCGGAGAGGGCGAACTGCCCATCCAGTCTTCCACCGCGACGTTCATTAAAACGGAGGTCCATGTCACCCCCCACTACCCCTTACAAGATATAATTAACAATAACGGAAACACGCGCAAAGAGGTTCTAAGGGGTACCCACCTCGAAGCAAGTCGAATGAAACACCTGGGGCGTCCCGCGCCCACGAACGACAATCAGACCTGAAAGGAAGTCCCCCAGAGAGTACAAATCAATAGTAACCCAATTCTCTGCGAACAAAACGTGTTTAATCCGACACCGTCGATGAATCGACCATTTTGCCGATTCACGGGTCGTAAAGTGAAGGTCTATTCAAAGGGAGTCAACGGATTCCGAACGAAAGGTTCGGAGATCAAGTGAACGCTGTCCCAAATAGCCTACCAAGCTACAAATCCAATTAGACCCCCGGACTTTATTAAAAATTGCACTTTCATTCATATAAAACACATTAATCAACCCACAACTTTTAAACCGGGAAACATTAAACCATAATATTTTACCCGTAACTAGATCTTAACGTGCTGGACCCCGTGCTCACAGTCTCGGATCAATTTGAGCCAAGGAGTTATAGTTTAGTCCATGAACAAGGCGTCCCTAGGTTCAATGTTGCTTACATCAATATCCTATCGGGTCATTTCCTGTTTTAGCATGAGCATCATGCTCAGGGATGTCCAAAAGTACAGAGGTTCACCTCTGGACCTTCTCAAAACCCTCCAAGAACCATTCATGGCTCGCAACCGAACCCCACACACACACCAGGCTAGTTTAAACCCACATCCACCCACGGGCTCCCTAACATAAATAAACTTGAACACATGCTAGATAGTACTAAAAATAAGGGGAGGCTCACCTGTGCTATGTAGTAGCGCTGTTGGTATGATCCCTGGAGCAAGGTAGGCCCGCACCGAACCGAGAGGAGCACAAGTTGGCCGAGCACACTTGTCACTCGGTCATCCTTCAAGAAAAGGTGAGCATCACCTTCCTGGGTCCTCCATAAGTGGGACAAGCCTCAGCCCAAACCGATTGGCAGCTCCCTGTGCTCCTCAACCCGAGGAGGAAGAAGAAAGGCTTAACTTAGCCCATTAATGGCGGTTCGAGAACGGGGCTGCATGAGTCGCATGCAAGTGAACTAACGGCAAACCCAAGGTGTTAGAAAACTTACCAGACTTGGCCGGCGTCGGAGGAGCGACGGCGGCGGCCGGAGTCGAAGGTCGTCGAAGCATAGGCCTCTAATGGCGGATCTTCCACCGCGGGCTTCCGGACCCAAGAAAGCACAAAGGATGGATCCTCTAGGTGCTGTGGAGCTTGCCAAGGGTCGGACCGGCGGTCCGGGGCAGTGGCGGCGCCGGGCGGTGGAGCTCGGCCGTGAGGGAGACAACCCGAAACTATGGCTTGCTCCCCCGTGTTCCACAACGTACCAAATCCCACCAAACTTCGGGGAACATCATCTGGGGTCATGCAGGTTGTGTTGATCACAAAGGCCCAGTCGCCGGAGCTTGGAGGCGGCGCGCACCGATCACGGCCAAAACTAGGGTTCCGGCGGCCCCCCACTCACCCGACAGCAATCCGGGGAGTCCCGGGCTTCGGGGCTTCACCTGGAGCACCTCCTAGACGTCAGAACACGACTTCCGTGGCCCAAGGTGCAAGAAAGCCCACCGAAACCAAAGCCTCACCTCGCTGGATCCGATGAAGAAGGATGATGGCCGCGGCGGCGCACGGCGATGGTTGGCGTCGGGGAACCTTTGGCTTGGTCACAACCTCACAGGAGACTCGTCTGTTGATGATTAGACCAACCAAAACTCTCCCAGATGTCTCCCACCCCCTTCAACCCGAGAAGGAGACTTCTCTTCTTGTTTTTCTCCGGCGAGGGGACGTTGGCGGCCGGTGGTTGGCGGCGTAAAGGTCGTGAAGAGGTGCAGAAGGAGATGAGGGGTCGACTACCGCGGCTGGTTGCAAAAACTCTGGGTTTTAGGGTTTGCTAATTAAACCCTAATGCAACCTTTGAATAAATGCAAAAATTGCATTTTGGTCCCTCTACTGTTGATATTTGCCTCCAAGTCCCTCACAGAAATTTCATCTCGCCATTCCGTCCCTACCCAATGAGTTGCACGCTTTCCGGAGTACAATAAATTGGGTTTACGCACAAAATACTCATTTCTTTATCGTATTTCACGCATATCGAGGCCACCGGATCGTCAAACTGAGAAATGGACACCACCACGACTCCCGGCTCGACGAAATCTATAAAGTAGTGATTTTAGTTTGTCGCATTCGATCCCCCTAAATTTTAAAATCTATCAAATATGGTAAAATAAACCGTTCTGCACGCTTTACGATGCTTCCGGCTCGACAAACAGAAATTTGGTCAACGCCACTGCGCTCAAAACGACGATGCCATTCAAATCGACTACCTGGATCGTCAGATTCGGACTCCAGACAGTCGATCTGCCGACATTGGCTAGCGAGGGAATTAAATCAGGGAGTTACTATTCACTTCACTATTCACTTAAGTCGCGGGTCCCACTAGCTTCCTTGCTGAGTTCAGGACGATCCGACCGTCGGATAGACAAACAGTCTATATCATTTTCACTCGATTCAATGAGACGGTCGCACTGGAGACCTCAGATTTCCAAGATTAGACTCGGATCGAAAAGGCGGAATTTGTGCTTCGGCGATTGTGCCGTTCGCACACCGGTATACAGACCGCTAAAGTTAACTTTGTTTCCTCGCACACATTCACCCCCGAAAAACACTCTTTATACCAACTCAGATTTCCCGAGTATTACATCACTCACACCTTAAAAGAAGTTTCGTCCTCGAAACTTAAACACACCGGGAATCCAGTAAGTGGGGAAAGGGCCCAAGCATGCCCGACTTGCGCTCCCAAAAGGCTTCGCGCCCCCTCGTGATCCTCACATTTCCCTCTGGCACTAGGAGAGATTGCAGTTTCCCCAACGGGCGCTGATGTTTGGCCTTTATTCGACGACCAACCCAATGGCGAGTCACGAGTTGTGCTACATCCCTTGTCCAATTAAGCCACCAAGAGTCCGCTTAGGGTCTTAACTTTCCCCCGCTACCTCACCACACTTCCAAGTCCGTTCCGTGATGCATCACCATGAACCCCAAAATTCTCACCGGTGCCGATAGTGCATACACTGGTGCCCGTGCTAGCCGAACCTTGCGTTCTTCGAAGCTGTCACGCCCCGGGTGTAAACCAGAACCCGGGCTCGTCCACAGATCCGCCGTGCACACGGTATTTCCCGTGTACACGAAGCGCTAGTAACCTGCTCAGATATAAAAGACAATGATACAGGAGCATAACAACAGAGCTAACTAAAACTAGTACATCTCAGACAAATGCTGGAAATAAAAGTACAACATAACTCTCAAATATACATGTGTCTCTCCCAGCTCACGAAAAGAATACAACCAGCTGGCCGCAGCCAGACCCAAAATAAAAGAAAATACAACCGTCTGAGTGCACAGGGGATACATCAAAATCTACCGAACTCTGGATCCGGGAAGCAGCTAGCTAATCAACGATCCTCTTACCTCGGTCCTGGGAAGAGGGTCCCGCAACTCCCGCAGAGGACTCTGCAAAACAAAGGGGAAAAAGAAGAGGAAAAGGGGTGGGGGTGAGAACTACTATAAAGACAGTAGCCTCCCCTAGTGGGTAAACCTCAACTCGAACATGCCCACTAGGACTACCAGAGGCTAAAAGAATAAAGGTGGTAAACTATAAGTATGACTACTGATAAAAGCTACCACTAATATGCCTCTACATGCCCAGCTAAGGAATAGCTAAATGTATGCATCAGAACAACAAAGCCTATCTGATAAAATCCAATCTATACCCCCAGTAAACACTGGTACTGCCTGCGGTGCCTGCCAAATCGGGTATGCCAGCTTACGCATAACACCGATAGGGGATAGGAGTCTCGAGGACTCAAGATCTGTATAACGTGCACACTATACTTGCCAAATCGGGTATGCCGGCCAGTGCATAACACCGATAGGGGATAGGAGTCCCAAGGACTCAAGGTCGGTAACAAGTATCATAGTAGAATAAGTCAGCAGGACTGGATCATGACACTGATCTGAGTGGGAAATCATCCCCTAAAAGAAGCCCAAATCCTCTCCCCGATCTGATGCAATAACAACTGTCCGGTCAACCGCCCAAAATCCGCGGTTGCCGCAATTGCCCTGCCCTCAACCTGCCTGTCCCAAAATCCCAACGACTGACTACACTATCCCAGCCCCTGCTCTACCTGAGCATAATATCCCCTATGTCTAGGTAACTAGAGAAGGAATAAAACATGGTTTCTCCTAAGTCAATTCCAGCAAGATAGTGTAGCAGAAAAAGGTGGCCTGACTAGGTGACCATTCAAGCATGCAAAAGTCCTTTCTTAGCAGAATAATTTCAGTGCTCTAATTCTTACAAGATTCACAGTATGCCTTTATTTGAATATCTGAAGTACTAACCTGCCACAAGCCAATTTATACACATGCTTAAGTTTCACTTTTATACATAAGTCTGATATGAATTTAGCCGTTTATTACCGGAGGGTTTAAGCAATAATTCCATGGATTCTAAACACTTAACACTTGTAAGAATTACCATTTATTAGTATCGAGTCCTTTAAAGATGCAAGTATCAATCACAAGTCCTTTTCTTTTCATTAAGCATGCTATGTTCATTCTACTAGTATAACAGCAACATTGCACATGACTAGCTCCAATATGCCTGGTGGGTTATCCAAAGTAAGAGGTTAACAACGGTACCCACCTCGAGCGCTAAATCCTGGTCCCCAAAGGTGCAGTCCACGCTCGGCCAAAACCAACCCTACAACACAGCACAAAATTCCCCAGAAGGATATACATATTTTAATCACACCTTGCCTCACAAAATCTGTCCCAAAATATACAGTCCAAAGTTCCTCTGTTTTCACCTACGAAAAATACTCGGAAAAATCCACGAAAAATACTGTCGCGATCATCGCGACGAGCCCGTCGAAACGAGTACCTGCACGTTCAATTCCGAGTTTTCTGCGCTGAGATAAAAATCTGGCAAGGGAAACACCCCAAACAAACTGTCCAGAAAAACTGTAACACAGAACCACAGTAAAAGGAGACTTTCACCTTCGGGAAAATATTCCAAAAATTTAGGGAAAAATCCAGGAGATTCCTTGCGAAGTGAAGATGAAAAATGCCTTTTGAATCACCCCGTTCCGACGCCTGTACGAAAAGATACGGCTAGAACACCGCAGTGCTGTCCAAAAATCCGCGAAGAAAAAGGGGTCAAATGGGTGCTCAGAAAACTCCAAGGTAAGCACGGAGATCGAGGAAGCTCAAAATAGAGAAGTTGAAGTCCTACCTGTCGAGAGTCCGATGGCGCAAGAATCGTCGAAAAAGGAGGTCGGGGTGAGTCGGGAGAGCCCAAACACTGAGAAGGGACGAAGCGGGTCGCCGGAGAACGAGCGTCGCGCCGCGCCGCAAAATCGCAAGCCTCCGGATGTGTGCCTCCAAAAATCCTCAAAGTCCTCCAATGGATAGTGCACTGTGTGAGGGGAAACTCCTCTGAAGACTCCATAGTGAAACGGTGTGTAAAAAGCCCGAAGAAGACCCAAGGAAGCCTATTTATAGGCACAGCCCAAAGGCTGAAGTGGGCCGGATTCGGGCGCAGAATTCGGGCGCACTGCGCCCGAATCCGGTCGGACGCTCCCCCATCCGACGCGCCCAGAAGTCTCTGGTGAAGCCACGTGGCCCTGCAACAGGGAACAGCGGTGCAAAGGCACCGCTGTGCGCCACGCGTCCCCCCGCGGTCAGCGGGGGTAGGTACGGCCCGCCAATGGCGGGCCGACGCGTGGCCCGCACTCGAGTGCCCCGACAGCGCCGCCTACGCCACAGTGCGCTCCGTACCGAGGCACCTCCACCGTGGACCGCGACTTCCTGAGCCAGCCAGTACCATGCCGCCACGTGCCATGCGCCCGGTGCACCCATGCCGCGCAAAATCACTGAGCCGCGCCGCGTGTACCATCCACTACGCGCGCGCCACGTGGCCCGCCCGCACGGTTCATGCACCAACCCGCTTCCCCCGTGGACCGAGCTGCGTGAGCCGGCCAATGGCAGGCCGCCACGTGGCTCAAGCTGGTCCACGGTCACCTCCCATGCACCAAAAATTCCCGAAAACTTCCGGAAGCCCGTTTTTGGTCATCCGGACTCCAAATTTAACAAGCAAATAGCCGTTTTCAAGCGTTTTTCCGCGCTGAATCCAAATCCAACCTCTGATTGGCCCGAAACCTTTTCTAAAATTCGGCATATGCAGCCGAAGGCTAAATCATCTAACAAAGTCTCACAGGGTCCATCTGTGGCATCCTTTTGATGCACCATGGGCCAGACACACCACACAAGGTGTTCTACATAGTGGATTCATCGGAAAGGTTGCATGGAAAATCCAGAACACTACATCCTCCCCTACAAGAAAAAGTTTCGTCCTCGAAACAAAAGTCATACCTCAAGCAGGGGCCTCGAACAAGTGGGGGTAAGCATCCATCATCGCTGACTCCAACTCCCAAGTAGCCTCGCGCTCCTCATGACTGCTCCAGAGGATCTTCACATAAGGGATGGCTCGACTGCGCAACTCCCTAACCTCACGGTCCAAGATCCTCAACGGCCGCTCAACATAGCTCAGGTCCTCAGTAACCTCCAGTGGGGCGAAATCGATGATATGAGACGGGTCATGAACATACCTCCTCAGAGTCGATACATGAAAAACATCGTGAACACCTGAAAGCCTGGGAGGAAGTGCAAGCCTGTAGGCAACTGGCCCTATGCGCTCTAATACCTCGAAAGGTCCAATGTAGTGAGGGCTCAGTTTCCCCCGAATCCCGAATCTTCGGATCCCCTTTGAAGGCGAGACTTTCAAAAAGACATGATCCCCAACCGCGAACTCCAGGTCTCGCCTCCGCACATCTGCATAGCTCCTCTGTCTGCTCTGTGCTGTCTGAAGGTGCTGCCTGACTATCCTGACCTTAGCCTCCGCCTCTCGAAGCAACTCTGGCCCCAATGTCCGCCTTTCACCCACATCGCTCCAATAAAGAGGGGAACGACACTTGCGTCCATACAATGCTTCAAACGGAGCCATTTGGATGCTCGCTTGAAAGCTATTGTTGTACGCAAACTCTGCCAATGATAAGTGTCGCACCCAACCCCCTCCAAAGTCCAGCGTGCAAGCCCGGAGCATGTCCTCAAGAATCTGTATAGTACGCTCAGACTGTCCGTCTGTCTGTGGGTGAAATGCTGTGCTGAAACTGAGCTGTGTCCCTAAAGTGGCCTGTAGGCTCCTCCAAAAGCGCGAAACAAATCTCGGATCTCGGTCAGATACAATGGAGACGGGCACACCATGCAGCCTCACTACCTCGTCTAAGTACAGCTGTGCCAGCCGCTCGAGGGACCAAGTCACCTGCACCGGTAAAAAGTGTGCGGATTTGGTGAGTCTATCCACGACTACCCAGATAGCATCCGCTCCCGTCTGTGCTCTCGGCAAACCAGTGACAAAATCCATGGTAACATGTTCCCATTTCCATTCAGGGATTGGGAGACTCTGCAACTTGCCAGCAGGTACCCGATGCTCAGCTTTTACTTGCTGACAAGTTAAACAGTGTGCTACAAATCTCCCAATGTCTCTTTTCATCCCATTCCACCAAAACTGTGCCTTAAGGTCCCTATACATCTTAGTCCCACCAAGATGGATGGTATAAGGTGTATAGTGGGCCTCCCTCAAGATCTGCTCTCGAATCTCTGCATCCATAGGCACACAAGCTCGGTCCCTGTACCGCAGTACTCTCGAAGCATCGACTAAAAAGTCCCCTGTCAAACCAGTCTGTATTTGCTCTCGAATCCTCATCAGGTGGGGGTCCTCACTCTGTCTCTCTTGAATCCTGTCCAACAGAGTGGGCTGCACGACTAGAGACATAAGTCTAGCAGAGACCCCAGAGGACACAACCTCGAGCTCTAACCGCCTCATCTGCTCAAGTAATGGCGCCTGATCAGTGATCATCAAAGATAGACTCTGTACTGCTCTCCTGCTCAGGGCATCAGCAACCACATTGGCCTTGCCAGGATGGTATAAAATGTCTACATCGTAGTCCTTTAACAATTCCAACCATCTGCGCTGCCTCAAGTTGAGCTCCTTCTGTGTGAACAGGTATTTCAAGCTCTTGTGGTCGGTGTAGATCTCGCAGTGCTCCCCATACAGGTAATGGCGCCATAACTTCAATGCGAAAATCACCGCAGCCAGCTCCAAGTCATGGGTAGGGTAATTCTTTTCATAATCCTTTAGTTGCCGAGAGGCATAAGCGATTACCCTTCCCTCCTGCATCAGCACACAACCAAGTCCACTGTGCGATGCATCGCTGTAAATCACATATCCTTTCCCCATAACAGGGAGGGAAAGGATAGGAGCCGACATCAATCTGTTCTTTAATTCCTCAAAGCTCCTCTGGTAATCCTCACTCCATATGAACTTAATCCCTTTTCGCGTCAGACGAGTGAGGGGTGTGGAAAGTTTCGCAAAGCCTTCCACAAACCGACGGTAATATCCAGCTAAGCCCATAAAACTGCGGACCTCTGATACCGTCGTCGGTCGGGGCCAATCCCGGACTGCCTCGATCTTCGCCGGGTCTACTGCCACTCCAGCGGCTGAAATCACATGGCCCAAAAAGACAACCTCCCGAAGCCAGAATTCACACTTAGATAACTTGGCATACAACTTCCTTTCTCTCAGAAGTTGCAGCACAATCCTCAAGTGCTCCTCGTGCTCCCCATCGCTCCGGGAGTAAACCAGGATATCATCAATAAAAACAACGACGAACCGATCCAGGTATGGTCGAAAAATTCTGTTCATTAAATCCATAAAAGAAGCAGGGGCATTTGTCAATCCAAATGGCATGACGGTGAACTCATAATGCCCATACCGCGACCTGAATGCCGTCTTAGGGATGTCCTCGGCCTTCACCTTCAATTGGTGGTAACCAGACTGTAAGTCAATCTTGGAGAAGACACAAGACCCTTGCAGCTGATCAAATAAGTCATCAATGCGCGGCAAAGGGTACTTGTTCTTGATGGTCACTTTATTCAGCTCCCGGTAATCAACACACAGTCGAAGCGAACCATCTTTCTTCTTCACAAATAGCACCGGCGCTCCCCAAGGTGATACACTCGGTCTCACAAAACCTTTATCCATTAAATCATGGAGTTGCGCCTTTAACTCTCGCAGCTCAGCCGGTGCCATTCGGTAAGGAGCCTTAGAGATTGGCGCAGTTCCTGGGACTACGTCAATCAAAAACTCAACCTCCCTATCCGGCGGCATACTAATCAGCTCAGGAGGGAACACATCTGGGAACTCGTGGACAACAGGGATACCCGCGAGTCCCGGTGCCGCCGTAGGCTCCTTAACCACAGAAGCCAAAAAGGCCACGCATCCACTGCGCATCATCTGCCTCGCACGAGAGGTCGAGACCACTGAGGCAAAGAAAGCACTCTGGCACCCCCCGTAATCGAACACCTCCTGGCCTGGCTCGCTAAAAATAACAGTCCTCGCGGCGCAATCAATCGTCGCGAAATAGCGAGCCAGCCAATCCATCCCTAGTACAATGTCAAAATCTCGCAGCTGACTAAGGACCATCAGGTCCGCCGGCAAAATCCAAGACTCAAGCTGTACCGGGCAAGACCAACAACACTCCTCTACATGCAATGTATGATCAGGAATATGTACCTCTAATGCCTGTGGCAACCGACCTAACTCTAGTCCATGAGATGATGCAAATACTCTACTGATAAAAGAATGTGATGCACCGGTATCAAATAAAGTGCGAGCTCTAGCACCAAAAAGTAAAGTGATACCTGCCACCACGTGGTCGGCTGCCGCGGAGTCCCCTACCTAAGCGGCGTAAACTCGCCCGCTCTGTGCTGGTGGTCGGTAGTCTGCGGGATGGGAGGAAGGAGCCCTGCTCGCTGGAGCATAAGGCCGCTGCTGGGGCACCGAAGGGACTGATGCTGAAGAAGGAGTCTGCGGTGTCGTGAAAGGGCAAGTAGCTCGAATGTGGCCGGACTGTCCACACCGGTAACAGCGGCCATACCTCTGGTCACAAGTATCCGACGGGTGCTGTCCCCTACAAAAGATACACCTGACCGCAGACTGGGGCTGCCTCGACTGCTGCTGCTGCTGCCTCTGCCGCTGTGACCCCTGCTGTCGCGACTGCGACCTCTGCTGCTGCGAGTGCTGCTGCTGTCGCTGGGGCTGCTGCTGATGCTGCGGGGGCCTCTGGGATCCCCCAGGCCCTCGCCGCTCCGAACACCCACGGCCCGTAAACTGAGGCGGTGGCGGTCGGGGCGGCCTCCCGGAACTGGCCTGTTCCCCATCATCAGGCGCCGGTCGCTTCCTCTCAGAACTCTGAGCGACCGAGCCTCCACGTCTAGCGACAACGTGGTCTCCCCTCTCGACCCACTGTGCATGATCCACTGCCTCCGATAAGGTCTGAAGCCTCTGGGCGTGCACCAAGGTATAAATCTCAGGGCGCAGACCTGTCTCAAACAGCTCCACCTGGTGCAGCCCATCCCTGGCAACATAGGGTACGCAGTTGAGCAACTGCGTAAACTCCTGGAAATAATCCCACACTGGCCGATCCCCCCTGCTGAAGGTTCTTCAAGTCATCTTCGATCTTCTTCTTCACGCTCGTGGAGAAGTAAGTATCAAGGATCATCCTCCTGAACTCCGACCAGGGTAGCTGTCGGGTGACCTGAAACTCTAAGGGCTCAACCCGACGCCACCAAGCATCTGCATCCCCCTCTAGACAGTGTACTGCCAAATGCGCTCTGTATCTGTGGTCAATGAAGAAGTCCCGAAACAACTTCTCCATTGATGCTAGCCACGATCCAATCTCCCATGGGTGAGTGCTCCGCCCCGAGAACCTAGGGGGTCCTCGCTTACAGAACTGGGTGAGTTTGTCAGAAAACTCCCGCTCCTCCACTGGGGTCAATGGCCTGAACATCCCCTGGGCCCCACTGCTCGACGACGGTGCCGTAGGGACTAGTGGAATAACCGGCGGTACAACAGGTGGTACGGGGGCCTCTGCAGTAGTAGGGGGAGGTGCCGCAACCTGAGCAAGCAACTGCTCAAACCTCTGCTACTGTCGGCGGTGACTCTCCGCCAACTGGGCCACCATGGCCCTCAGCTCACTGATCTCAGAAGGCCCGGACTGCTCTGGCTCCTCCGGGGGTGTAGGAGTCCCCCGGGTTGGAATCTGCCGCCTAGGAGGCATCCTGCCACACAAGAAACCACGGGTCAGTAAACAAAACCACTCTCGACCCAATCCAGCGAAAGTCATAGACATCCCCTATTTCTGTAACCTTATGTTGTCTGCAGCCAACATAACAGTCCACCAGAAATAGGCTATGCCAGTCCCTCTCCACTCACAGGAAGAGTTTAATAGGAAATTGCCGACTTTCGCAACATATCGCGTCACTCACGCCCTGCCTTCCTAGGGTCTGCCAAAAAAAAGCCTAGGGTTTCCTAAGTCCCAACTGACCTATCCCTAAGCTCTGATACCACCTAATCTGTCACGCCCCGGGTGTAAACCAGAACCCGGGCTCGTCCACAGATCCGCCGTGCACACGGTATTTCCCGTGTACACGAAGCGCTGGTAACCTGCTCAGATATAAAAGACAATGATACAGGAGCATAACAACAGAGCTAACTAAAACTAGTACATCTCAGACAAATGCTGGAAATAAAAGTACAACATAACTCTCAAATATACATGTGTCTCTCCCAGCTCACGAAAAGAATACAACCAGCTGGCCGCAGCCAGACCCAAAATAAAAGAAAATACAACCGTCTGAGTGCACAGGGGATACATCAAAATCTACCGAACTCTGGATCTGGGAAGCAGCTAGCTAATCAACGATCCTCTTACCTCGGTCCTGGGAAGAGGGTCCCGCAACTCCCGTAGAGGACTCTGCAAAACAAAGGGGAAAAAGAAGAGGAAAAGGGGTGGGGGTGAGAACTACTATAAAGACAGTAGCCTCCCCTAGTGGGTAAACCTCAACTCGAACATGCCCACTAGGACTACCAGAGGCTAAAAGAATAAAGGTGGTAAACTATAAGTATGACTACTGATAAAAGCTACCACTAATATGCCTCTACATGCCCAGCTAAGGAATAGCTAAATGTATGCATCAGAACAACAAAGCCTATCTGATAAAATCCAATCTATACCCCCAGTAAACACTGGTACTGCCTGCGGTGCCTGCCAAATCGGGTATGCCAGCCTACGCATAACACCGATAGGGGATAGGAGTCTCGAGGACTCAAGATCTGTATAACGTGCACACTATACTTGCCAAATCGGGTATGCCGACCAGTGCATAACACCGATAGGGGATAGGAGTCCCAAGGACTCAAGGTCGGTAACAAGTATCATAGTAGAATAAGTCAGCAGGACTGGATCATGACACTGATCTGAGTGGGAAATCATCCCCTAAAAGAAGCCCAAATCCTCTCCCCGATCTGATGCAATAACAACTGTCCGGTCAACCGCCCAAAATCCGCGGTTGCCGCAATTGCCCTGCCCTCAACCTGCCTGTCCCAAAATCCCAACGACTGACTACACTATCCCAGCCCCTGCTCTACCTGAGCATAATATCCCCTATGTCTAGGTAACTAGAGAAGGAATAAAACATGGTTTCTCCTAAGTCAATTCCAGCAAGATAGTGTAGCAGAAAAAGGTGGCCTGACTAGGTGACCATTCAAGCATGCAAAAGTCCTTTCTTAACAGAATAATTTTAGTGCTCTAATTCTTACAAGATTCACAGTATGCCTTTATTTGAATATCTGAAGTACTAACCTGCCACAAGCCAATTTATACACATGCTTAAGTTTCACTTTTATACATAAGTCTGATATGAATTTAGCCGTTTATTACCGGAGGGTTTAAGCAATAATTCCATGGATTCTAAACACTTAACACTTGTAAGAATTACCATTTATTAGTATCGAGTCCTTTAAAGATGCAAGTATCAATCACAAGTCCTTTTCTTTTCATTAAGCATGCTATGTTCATTCTACTAGTATAACAGCAACATTGCACATGACTAGCTCCAATATGCCTGGTGGGTTATCCAAAGTAAGAGGTTAACAACGGTACCCACCTCGAGCGCTAAATCCTGGTCCCCAAAGGTGCAGTCCACGCTCGGCCAAAACCAACCCTACAACACAGCACAAAATTCCCCAGAATGATATACATATTTTAATCACACCTTGCCTCACAAAATCTGTCCCAAAATATACAGTCCAAAGTTCCTCTGTTTTCACCTGCGAAAAATACTCGGAAAAATCCACGAAAAATACTGTCGCGATCCTCGCGACGAGCCCGTCGAAACGAGTACCTGCACGTTCAATTCCGAGTTTTCTGCGCTGAGATAAAAATCCGGCAAGGGAAACACCCCAAACAAACTGTCCAGAAAAACTGTAACACAGAACCACAGTAAAAGGAGACTTTCACCTTCGGGAAAATATTCCAAAAATTCAGGGAAAAATCCGGGAAATTCCTTGCGAAGTGAAGATGAAAAATGCCTTTTGAATCGCCCCGTTCCGACGCCTGTGCGAAAAGATACGGCTAGAACACCGCAGTGCTATCCAAAAATCCGCGAAGAAAAAGGGGTCAAATGGGTGCTCAGAAAACTCCAAGGTCAGCACGGAGATCGAGGAAGCTCAAAATAGAGAAGTTGAAGTCCTACCTGTCGAGAGTCCGATGGCATAAGAATCGTTGAAAAAGGAGGTTGGGGTGAGTCGGGAGAGCCCAAACAATGAGAAGGGACGAAGCGGGTCGCCGGAGAACGAGCGTCGCGCCGCGCCGCAAAATCGCAATCCTCGGGATGCGTGCCTCCAAAAATCCTCAAAGTCCTCCAATGGATAGTGCACTGTGTGTGGGGAAACTCCTCTGAAGACTCCACAGTGAAACGGTGTGTAAAAAGCCCGAAGAAGACCCAAGGAAGCCTATTTTTAGGCACAGCCCAAAGGCTGAAGTGGGCCGGATTCGGGCGCAGAATTCGGGCGCACTGCGCCCGAATCCGGTCGGACGCTCCCCCATCCGACGCGCCCGGAAGTCTCTGGTGAAGCCACGTGGCCCTGCAACAGGGAACAGCGGTGCAAAGGCACCGCTGTGCGCCACGCGTCCCCCCGCGGTCAGCGGGGGTAGCGGGCCGACGCGTGGCCCGCACTCGAGTGCCCCGACAGCGCCGCCTGCGCCACAGTGCGCTCCGTACCGAGGCACCTCCACCGTGGACCGCGACTTCCTGAGCCAGCCAGTACCATGCCTCCACGTGCCATGCGCCCGGTGCACGCATGCCGCGCAAAATCACTGAGCCGCGCCGCGTGTACCATCCACTACGCGCGCGCCACGTGGCCCGCCCGCACGGTTCATGCACCAACCCGCTTCCCCCGTGGACCGAGCTGCGTGAGCCGGCCAATGGCAGGCCGCCACGTGGCTCAAGCCGGTCCACGGTCACCTCCCATGCACCAAAAATTCCCGAAAACTTCCGGAAGCCCGTTTTTGGTCATCCGAACTCCAAATTTAACAAGCAAATAGCCGTTTTCAAGCGTTTTTCCGCGCTGAATCCAAATCCAACCTCTGATTGGCCCGAAACCTTTTCTAAAATTCGGCATATGCAGCTGAAGGCTAAATCATCTAACAAAGTCTCACAGGGTCCATCTGTGGCATCCTTTTGATGCACCATGGGCCAGACACACCACACAAGGTGTTCTACATAGTGGATTCATCGGAAAGGTTGCATGGAAAATCCAGAACACTACAGAAGCTCTCCTGACTTTTAGCCGTCCCAAAAGCCCACCTCGCGATGCCCAAACTCACACCTTTGGAGTTTGGCCTTCACTCTCTTGTCCCTGAGAGTCTGCAAGGTCACTCGTAAACGCTCCTCGCCCGTACGCGAATTGATCCAACAAGAGTCTGAACATTCCGTTCAACATACCCATGAACACCGCTGGGGCGTTCAAATATCCACCCCCCCGAAGCAATGACTCACGAAGCGCCCTACATTTCTAGGCGAAACTCGGTGGTAACCCTGAACGGAGAGCCACCGGACTGACCTGCCCTAAGATTTCAGACTACTGACGGCTCAACTCGCTCGGCAACCCTACCGTCCCGTCCCTCTTGATCGAAACTAACCTGAGTAAGCCTGCTCCTCGGCTTGGAGTTCCCTGTTAAGACGCCACCGGTTCGCAGACCACCTCTGACGGTGCTGATCAGTCAGCAACCAAAGTCTCGCGATGCGTCGAGGTACTCTGGTCCTACCACCGAACCCGGACCGACGGGCCCTTAAATGCCCAAAATGACCCGACCACAAAGGGGGAAGCCATAGTAATACCCTCATGAGACAACAGGATATGCCAACCAAACCAGCCAGGTCACCGCCTACAAGCAATCCTCCTTCGGAACAACAAACCCACCCGTCACCAACACGGACCACCTCCACCCGTCACCAACACGGGTCACTTCCACCCGTCACCAACACGGGCCACTTCCACCCGTCACCAACACGGGCCACTAGCTCGGAGCATAACCACTATCCCGGCTTGTCCGCTCCGACTGTCCATCCTACCGAGGCGACGGTCAAAACTAAAGCTAGGTTTCATCTCTCAGACCTAGTACAAGGTCTACCCCACAGAAAATGCTGCATGCAGGGCATCCTAGCCGAAAGCGACCACTGCCAGAACGCCATGTAGTCAACAACCCTCGTTGACCTACACTGCTTCCAGAACAATAGACTCGCAACCCAAAGTCCTCAACACTATGCCTTGATCATGGGAAGCTGGCGACAAAACCCAAGAAATACGGTCCTACTTCCATCCTGGCACCGAAGGGGTGCGACACTCTGATTAATCACTGACGCTCGGTCCCAATCCGTCGCCCTTCCAAGCACCGGGCAACGAACCGAGCTGCAACCACTCGGACCAAACAGTCACACTCCCAACGAGAGGACTCTGAGCTCTAGGTCCGCTAAGACAATGGCCTCCGGGTACAGTAGACTACCCATCCAAAACCTATCGGGTCGGGAGAGGATAAGCAACAAAAAAAAATAGCGAGAATCACCTTGTCATCAAACTGCCTAGGTTTACTATGCGTACTTGAGGGATCACGCGTCAACCCATTAATAAGACGACCTAACCGACCCTCTTGTGCCGAACAAGAGAACTCACTCAGAGCTACCCCACCACAACCCCTTAAAAGGAGCTGACTAGCACCACCCAGCGTCAAAAGGCTGAACACCCAATAAAAAGCCGCCCCTTACGCACACTTGTGCGAAACGAGGCACGACCTCTCTAAACAAACTGAGCCCGAACGAACAAGGTTGACTAGTCCCGGTGGTCTCCTTCTTAACCTAAAGGAGCACCCCAAACCCCACCATGAAGATTTCTACAACCATCACAGTGTTCACAGCAACAGTTGAACGGTGGGTAACAGCCGTAGGGGAAGGATCCTCATTCCCACGCATACCTTGCCCATGATGCAAAAGATTCGGCCTACAATCCGTTGTAACCTAAACCAGAAGACCCAAAAGGTACAACCTTAGACAAGAGCCACCCGGTTACCCACGTCCGACATAACAGCCGACACACTAACATCCACCGGCGGATTACCCTGCCACCAGTCACCATTAGTAACGACGACCAGGCGTCGGCAGAGGAAGGGGTTTGGAAGACAAGAGCCAACACAACGATCTGCTATGTTAACAGCCGCACCGGGTGCATGAGCACCGTCGGCAGTCCCACCGTGTCCGGTGCCGGTTGCTTAATCCATCGCTTCCCAGCGACCTCCTCGAACCCGGTGGCAGCCGGCCTCGACCCCAACCTCCAAACCGACCCGACTACACTAGCACAACACCCGAGTTAGACCGAGAAACAAAACTTAACAATCTCGCACTCTCGCATCTCTACGCACCTATACCCTGATCAATTCATTAGTTAGTAGCTAGTGGTAATGTGCTTCTGTGGATGTTGGGCGGCGACTACTGTGGTTAAAGTTATTTTTCTCTGATACCATCTTAATCTGTCACACCCCGGGGGTTTAAACGCGCGGAAGGGTAGCCACCAATGCTCCCAAGAATTTGCATACATTTTGTTTTTGAAACCGATCTCCCCCGGCTCGTGCCCAGACCCGCCGCATATACAAATTCACTCTGCAAACGGGCAGAGTCTCCTTTGTATATGCACGGCGTCCTGCCTACAATGTCCATACAATCATTCCTTTAACCACACTAGTTCAACTGTCGATTCCAAACAACTACCTTTCCATAGTTAATAAAGAGGCCGACTATTTTTGAAAGGATAAAGCCGCAAGGTTTTGAAAGCGGTGCCCATACGACACCCAAGTTTTATAAAGCCATTTCGAAATCCATAAATCCACAGGGTTTAAAACGGTGCCCACCCGACACCCAAGTTTTATAAAACTGTTTTCGCAATCACATAAATCCACAGGGTTTTGGAAATGGTGCCCACACGACACCCAGGTTTAATAAACTGTTTTCGCAATGTTTTTCTCTTTTCTGTTTTGTTTGTAGTTTGAAAGCGGCCAATCCAGAGATGTAAAAATAAGCACTTATCCAGAAGGTATGAAAGATAGACCAACATCCACGTCGACCCCACGGGGGTATCGGAATCCACACTAGCTACTACAAGTAATAAAATGAAGAAAGGAAGTAAAGTAAACCGTATCTGTGGCCTCTAAGGGCCAGAAGATCGCTCACGCGGCCTCACCAACGCCCTAGCCCTCGCCCCTGGACGAACCTGTCACGGAGTGGGAAGTCAGTGACCAGAAACAATAATAAAAGTAATGAGGGCTAAAGTAAGGCAAACCACTGTAAAACCAGAGCAACCGCCCTCCCCAACATGCAACCAATAGTGAAAAACCCTGTACAATCCAAACCCGGGCACCTGCCCCGGCAACCTCACCGAGCACCTACCTCGGCCACCGCACCGAGCACCTGCCCCGGCGCCACACCGAGCACCTGCCTCGGCACCACCGCTCACACCCCCCACCTATGAGGGCCCCTATTACGTCACCAACACGTGGGGTACACGGGTCAACGTACCACTTTTCCGGAAAAGCACACCCTCGCGGTGGCCAAACCGCTGGTGTGCGTGTAGCAACCTCGAGCATCGACTGAGCACCAACCTCGGCCAACCAGACCGAGCACCTACCTCGGTAAACTAGACCGAGCACCTGCCTCGACAATCATCCCGAACATGATGTATCATCGAGCCCACGACCCTCAGTCGCCATAAATATGACGATAATAAATACGTAAGCGTATACGGGGGTTAGCAATATGTTAACATGTCAAACCTTTGCTCTTGCCAATTGCCCTCGTTTCCCGACTCAAGAACTGTCGGGAGAGGAACCCACCTTTCGACGTCCGACTGGTCACACCGATCACCGTCCTTATCGCTAGCATGCTCCAAACAACCCTACTGTTGTTCGGAGAGGGCGAACTGCCCATCCAGTCTTCCACCGCGACGTTCATTAAAACGGAGGTCCATGTCACCCCCCACTACCCCTTACAAGATATAATTAACAATAACGGAAACACGCACAAAGAGGTTCTAAGGGGTACCCACCTCGAAGCAAGTCGAATGAAACACCTGGGGCGTCCCGCGCCCTCGAACGACAATCGGACCTGAAAGGAAGTCCCCCAGAGAGTACAAATCAATAGTAACCCAATTCTCTGCGAACAAAACGTGTTTAATCCGACACCGCCGATGAATCGACCATTTTGCCGATTCACGGGTCGTAAAGCGAAGGTCTATTCAAAGGGAGTCAACGGATTCCGAACGAAAGGTTCGGAGATCAAGTGAACGCTGTCCCCAACAGCCTACCAAGCTACAAATCCAATTAGACCCCAGGACTTTATTAAAAATTGCACTTTCATTCATATAAAACACATTAATCAACCCACAACTTTTAAACCGGGAAACATTAAGCCAAAATATTTTACCCGTAACTAGATCTTAACGTGCTGGACCCCGTGCTCACAGTCTCGGATTAATTTGAGCCAAGGAGTTACAGTTTAGTCCATGAACAAGGCGTCCCTAGGTTCAATGTTGCTTACATCAATATCCTATCGAGTCATTTCCTGTTTTAGCGTGAGCATCATGCTGAGGGATGTCCAAAAGTACAGAGGTTCACCTCTGGACCTTCTCAAAACCCTCCAAGAACCATTCATGGCTCGCAACCGAACCCCACACACACACCAGGCTAGTTTAAACCCACATCCACCCACGGGCTCCCTAACATAAATAAACTTGAACACATGCTAGATAGTACTAAAAATAAGGGGAGGCTCACCTGTGCTATGTAGTAGCGCTGTTGGTATGATCCCTGGTGCAAGGTAGGCCCGCACCGAACCGAGAGGAGCACAAGTTGGCCGAGCACACTTGTCACTCGGTCATCCTTCAAGAAAAGGTGAGCATCACCTTCCTGGCTCCTCCATAAGTGGGACAAGCCTCAGCCCAAGCCGATTGGCAGCTCCCTGTGCTCCTCAACCCGAGGAGGAAGAAGAAAGGCTTTACTTAGCCCATTAATGGCGGTTCGAGAATGGGGCTGCATGGGTCGCATGCAAGTGAACTAACGGCAAACCCAAGGTGTTAGAAGACTTACCAGACTTGGCCGGCGTCGGAGGAGCGACGGCGGCGGCCGGAGTCGAAGGTCGTCGAAGCATAGGCCTCTAATGGCGGATCTTCCACCGCGGGCTTCCGGACCCAAGAAAGCACAAAGGATGGATCCTCTAGGTGCTGTGGAGCTTGCCAAGGGTCGGACCGGCGGTCCGGGGCAGTGGCGGCGCCGGGCGGTGGAGCTCGGTCGTGAGGGAGACAACCCGAAACTAGGGCTTGCTCCCCCGCGTTCCACAACGTACCAAATCCCACCAAACTTCGGGGAACATCATCTGGGGTCATGCAGGTTGTGTTGATCACAAAGGCCCAGTCGCCGGAGCTTCGGAGGCGGCGCGCACCGATCACGGCCAAAACTAGGGTTCCGGCGGCCCCCCACTCACCCGACAGCAATCCGGGGAGTCCCGGGCTTCGGGGCTTCACCTGGAGAACCTCCTAGACGTCAGAACACGACTTTCGTGGCCCAAGGTGCAAGAAAGCCCACCGAAACCAAAGCCTCACCTCGCCGGATCCGATGAAGAAGGATGATGGCCGCGGCGGCGCACGGCGACGGTTGGCGTCGGGGAACCTTTGGCTTGGTCACAACCTCACAGGAGACTCGTCTGTTGATGATTAGACCAACCAAAACTCTCCCAGATGTCTCCCACCCCCTTCAACCCGAGAAGGAGACTTCTTTTCTTGTTTTTCTCCGGTGAGGGGACGTCGGCGGCCGGTGGTTGGCGGCGTAAAGGTCGTGAAGAGGTGCAGAAGGAGATGAGGGGTCGACTACCGCGGCTGGTTGCAAAAACTCTGGGTTTTAGGGTTTGCTAATTAAACCCTAATCCAACCTTTGAATAAATGCAAAAATTGCATTTTGGTCCCTCTACAGTTGATATTTGCCTCCAAGTCTCTCACAGAAATTTCATCTCGCCATTCCGTCCCTACCCAATGAGTTGGACGCTTTCCGGAGTACAATAAATTGGGTTTACGCGCAAAATACTCATTTCTTTATCGTATTTCATGCATATCGAGGCCACCGGGTCGTCAAACTGAGAAATGGACACCACCACGACGTCCGGCTCGACGAAATCTATAAAGTAGTGATTTTAGTTTGTCGCATTTGATCCCCCTAAATTTTAAAATCCATCAAATATGGTAAAATAAACCATTCTGCACGCTTTACGATGCTTCCGGCTCGACAAACGGAAATTTGGTCAACGCCACTGCGCTCAAAACGATGATGCCATTCAAATCGACTACCTGGATCGTCAGATTCGGACTCCAGGCAGTCGATCTGCCGACGTTGGCTAGCGAGGGAATTAAATCAGGGAGTTACTATTCACTTCACTATTCACTTAAGTCGCGGGTCCCACTAGCTTCCTTGCTGAGTTCAGGACGATCCGACCGTCGGATCGACAAATCGTCTATATCATTTTCACTCGATTCGATGAGACGGTCGCACTAGAGACCTCAGATTTCCAAGATTAGACTCGGATCGAAAAGGCAGAATTTGTGCTTCGGCGATTGTGCCGTTCACACACCGGTATACAAACCGCTAAAGTTAACTTTGTTTCCTCGCACACATTCACCCCTGAAAAACACTCTTTATACCAACTCAGATTTCCCGAGTATTACATTGGTTCTCCTTCTTCTCCGGTGACGAGGAGCGGCGGCCGGTGCGCTACCTCCGTGGAGTACGGCAGGGGGTGTTAAGGAATTTGTTTTGGCGTATTTCGTGAAAGTTTTAAGTCTTGAAGATTGAAGATGAAGATGTTTGGATCATATACCTCAATCTCAAGAAAGAAGAATTCAAAAGGATCAGGTACGTTTAACTAATTATTTTTGATGATCCGAATACTTCGTATAGTGTAGAAACACTTGGATGAATTTTTAATTGCATAAAAATCAAAAACTGGACATGGGACATGTTCAGGATCCGGATCAGGCACGGCAGTCCGGATCCCGAACGGTGTTTGTCATACGCAAATCCAGTCCGGATCCAAGCCATTTCTGATCCGGACCCCGAACATGGGTTTTTGCTGAATGTATGAACAGTCCGGATCAGGCACTTCAGTCCGGACCCCGAACATTTGTTTTTCTGGAAATAGCCTGTCTCGTTACGACAGTCCGGACCGCCATAATTCCAGTCCGGACCGTCGTCCTGTAAAATTCCAGAAAAGGTTAGTTTTTGATTCTTA
Source organism: Tillandsia leiboldiana (assembly GCA_029204045.2). Taxonomy (NCBI): domain Eukaryota; kingdom Viridiplantae; phylum Streptophyta; class Magnoliopsida; order Poales; family Bromeliaceae; genus Tillandsia; species Tillandsia leiboldiana. Next base: position 11,213,354 of record CM055065.1, read on the forward strand.
TCCTCTTCCAACGGTTTCTAACCTATAAATAAACCCTATGATTCATTTTCTAGGGTGAGCCGAATAAATCCAAATACGGTCATAAAAAGAAAAATCCACCTATAGAGAAGAAAGGAAATCAACAGATTTAATTTTATGTTTCTTCATCTATATTGATTAATTTGATTCTAGGTTTTCATACTCAGATTTTGAGTAGAATCAAATTAATGAATACTTAGATGGTATTTCCGATCTATTTCTAATCTAAGTATTCGGCGGATCATCACCACCCAAAAACAACGATTTCCCCAAAATCGGCGCGTGGACTCGCGTGGCCTTGTGGATTCAAGGTGCTACCGCTCTCGTGGATTCGGAGCGAGGTACGTTCGTGGATTCGAGACATGCTACTGGGTGAAGACCGTGGATTCGGTCAGACGTCGTGGATTCGGCGTTGGACGCTAATCGTGGATTCGAGGAGCGTTGCGGAGCGAGCGGAGAAGATCAACTCGGAGCGTATGGAAAAAGGTTGAGTCGTCTGTGAGTGCGTTATATCACCTTTGTACGTGTTATAATCTTAGTTGATTTCACCGTGTTATCGGTCCCGTGGTTTTTTACTCCTGGTTTTGGAGTTTTCCACGTAAAAATCTTGCGTGTTATTTTTTATTTCCGCATTGGGTTTTATTGCGCATAGATTTTTGAGTGTTTATTGTTTACACCTATTCACCCCCTCTCTAGGTGTTTTTTCCCCTATTTAGATCATTATTTATATAACCCGACAAGTGGTATCAGAGCGGGAATAGGGTTGTAAACAATGGCTGAAGGTGGAACCCCCGTTTTTCGATGGAACAAATTATGCCTACTGGAAAGTACGGATGAAAGCATTTCTTATTTCCATCGACGAACGGGTGTGGCAATCTATCGAGTTAGGATGGTCAAATCCAACTGAAGTTATTGTTGATGTTCACACCATCAAACCTAGGTCGAAATGGACCAAGGAAGAGATAGACTTATCTTCTTACAATGGCAAAGGAATTAATGCTTTATTTAATGCCTTGTCTCAAACTGAATTCTCTCGCGTCTCAGCATGTGAGACTGCGAAATAAATTTGGGATGTTCTTCAAGTTACACATGAGGGAACTAACCTTGTGAAGATTCAATAGCTGTAAATGCTTACGAGCAGATTTGACTCTATTTTCATGGCAGAAAATGAATCATTAACAGACTACTATACACGATTGCAAGACATCGTAAACACATGTGCTAACTTGGGAGAGAAGATTCCAGAATTTAAAATTGTAAGAAAGATCTTAAGAACTCTTCCTGAAAGATTTCGTTCCAAGGTTACGGCCATTGAAACTATTAAACACCCGGACGAAATCCGTGTAGAAGAATTAGTTGGTTCATTACAAACATATGAAATGACATTTCCTACTAACTATTCTTCTGGAAAAGCATCTACTTCTAAGTCTTCAGGTTTTGCGTTGAAAACTACAAAAGAAGAGGACGCGGATTCATCCTCCTCAGGCGATGACGAGAACCTATCTATGGAGGACTTTGAGAAGCAGCTTGCTCTCTTGACAAGAAATTTTCGCCGAAACTTTCGAAGGGGTAATTCTAGTAAAACTCCATCCTCCGGAAAGTGGAAGACAGGCAAAGATTTTTCAAGCCAAAAGTCAAGAAAGCAAGAAAGTTTTTCAAAGGATAAGAAAAGCTCAGAAGGACAAGTCCAATGCTTCAAGTGCCGAGGATACGACCATATCTCAACGGAGTGTCCAAATAAGAATCCGTCCAAAAAGAAAGCGATGCAAGCCGTCACTTGGGATGACACCTCAACGTCAAATGAGTCATCTTCAAGTGATGAAGAGAACAACGCAACGGCATTCCACGCGTCCACATCTTCACCCTTCATATGCTTAATGGCAAGTACATCCGATTCATTGTCCAACTCCTCCTAGGTTGAAAATGTAAGGAAAGCGGATGCGCGTGCATGCGCATTTAATGCAGCGGAAATAAATTTTATAATCATAAATATGATCTAATCATATATACCTTAACATCATAACATTTATGATATTACTGTATATATATAAATATGTTACAAGATCATCTCGTGAGACACACAAAAATTATTATTCTAATCTAATTAGAAGAAGGGTTAGAATTTCAACCTTTGTTGATTACCGAAATTGTCTGTCGGTTGATATTGGATCTGAACTTCCGGTCCTTTGAGCCGCACAACTGTCCGGCCTCTATGTGTATCCACACAAGGCTGCTCCGGGATCTGTGCTTCACACAATATAATCTCGAAACTCCTTTCGTGATTTCTTGTGTCAATATAGAGAATAATTAATCCTCAAATTGTGCTAGCAATGGTAAGAGGATTAACTATAATATAGAGACCAATGATTATAGGAAGACTTCTCTCTAATGATTAAAGAGAACTCTAAATGATTAAGAGAACTCTAATAATTACTTCATATACTCTATATGATTACTTCATATGATTTCTCATATGATTCTATATTACATTAGAGGAGATTACTCTCTTCCTTTTATAAGCCTAAGACTCATAAATAGGAGGAGAGTAAACTCCTCTCGTTGTTGTTAAAAGTAGAGAGAAACCTCCACCATAAATGAGAGGAAATGAACTTCTCTCATTTATTAAGTGGAGAGGAGAGAAACGAGAAGAGAAGGAAACGAAGAAAGAGAGAAAAATTTGTCGTTAATAAATGAAAACCTTTTTCATAACTTAATATCAATTAATTAAGAGTTTTCTTTCATTAAGTTACTTGGTTTCCTCGTATACATATACATATATATATGTATGTATATACATATACATATGTATATATACATATACATATGTATATATATATATATATATGTATACATATGTATATATATATATATATATATATATATATATATATATGTATACATATATATATGTATACATATATATATGTATATATATATATATATATATATATATATATATATATATATATATATATATATATATATATGTATACATATATATATATATATATATATATATATATATATATATATATATATATATATATATATATACATATATATATATGTATATATATATATATATATATATATATATACATATATATATATATATATATATATATATATGTATATATATATATATATATATATATATGTATATATATATATATATGTATATATATATATATATATATATATATATATATATATATATATATATATATATATATATATATATATATATATATATATATATATATACATATATATATATTGCTAACTAGCTTAGCAAATAACAAATACTTTGTTATTTTAGCAAAATGGTCTCTATAAATTCTCTAAGCACAAATCACACGCAACCTTTATTGTGTGTGACCACATAGGTTCAATTCTACCTGGTTGTGAGATGTGACGCTAAACTCTTTTAGTGTCACCATCGGAACTCCTTTCGATGGACCAAAATATTTTTGACTCTCCCAATTGATTGTGATTAACTATCTTTAATCACTCATGTGGGTCCCACAATCCACGAGTGACACCTAGCAGTATGTCGCGGCAATCCAAGTAGAATCAATAATAGACTAAACCTCTAGGTGTAGTTACCGTGTGATTAAATCCTTCTATCACTTGTCCTAATTGAGCCGAGGTTATGGATAACTCGTCAAACCCCATTACTCAATTATATATCTTATCTGATCATTAACCGATATATGAAAACTCCTTTTCATAAAATCACACTGCCTTGGCCAAGGGCTTTTATATCTTAAAGAACAGATAGTATAGGATAGTTACCTTTCTACCGAGGGTGATAGATTCCATCTTGACACACACCTATCTTTACGCATGACCCACTGTAGCCAACATATGTTGACTTTAACTCATGATTAGGGTATAAAGTATTTACACAGTCAAACTACAGTAACCCATACGTAAGATAACTGTGGTGCCTCAGGTCAAAGGATCACTCACACCACTACAGCATGGAACAATTTACTGACGAGCGAGTAGGCATCCATGTGATTGTTCATAATTGGTCACGCTCAGTGAAAATGTTCTCCAACATTCACCTGTATACTTGCTCTAGTGTCACCACACTAATGACTTAAGACTCATCATTCCATAAGGAAAGCACAGTATACACTGAGCTAACCGGATTTATCATCGCCCTCGTGATAATCCTATGATCAGGAGCATTTAAAATTAATTACAAAAGAATACATGTCTCAAATTCCTAACATCTTAGAAATATGATTCTTTTACCATTAATTCTAAGGACGATTCATATATATATTTATTTAACAATAATATAAATGAATAAATGCCAATTTATTAATTTAATGAAAGATACAAAGATACAAACCCTATAGTTGTGTCACCGATTGGCTTATAGGGTATATAACTAACAATCTCCCACTTGCACTAAAGCCAATCACCCATATAGCGTAGACCCATTTTCTCAAGATGGCCTTCCAGCTTTTGTTGAGTGAGTGCTTTGGTTAGTGGGTCTGCTACATTGTCAGCAGAAGCAACCTTTTGTATGAGTATTTCATTCCTTTCAATATAATCTCTGATTATATGATATCGCCGTTCAATATGCTTGGATTTCTGATGAGATCTTGGCTCCTTAGCTAATGCTATGGCGCTATTATTGTCACAGAAAAGCGGCGTTGGTTCCTTAATAGCTGGAATCACACCGAGTTCTGCAACAAACTTTCTGATCCAAACACATTCCTTTGAGGCTTCTGATGCAGCAATATATTCTGCCTCCATGGTGGAATCGGCAGTCGTTGCTTGTTTGGAACTTTTCCAAATAATGGATCCTCCATTACATATGAATAAATACCCTGATGTAGATTTTCTATCATCAACATCTGACATAAAATCAGAATCTGTGAAGCCTTCTAGCTTCAACTCACCACCTCCAAAGACTAGGCACATATCCTTAGTTCTTCTTAAATACTTAAGAATATTTTTAACTGCAACCCAGTGTTCCATACCCGGGTTAGATTGATATCTACTTGTGACACTCACAGCTTGTGCGATATCAGGTCTCGTACATAGCATTGCATACATTAGACTCCCAATAGCTGAAGCATATGAAATTCTATTCATACATTCTCTTTCCTCAGGTGTTTTAGGACACATCTTCTTGGAAAGATAGATTCCATGTCTGAGAGGTAATAGACCTCTTTTGGAATTTTCCATACCGAATCTCTTCAGTACTTCCTCTATGTACATTCTTTGAGATAGGCCAAGCAACCGTCTAGACCTGTCTCTATAGACCTTTATACCTAAAATATAGGATGCATCGCCTAAGTCTTTCATGGAGAAATTCTGAGATAGCCACAATTTGACCGATGACATCATCCCAATGTCATTCCCAATTAAAAGTATATCATCCACATATAATATGAGAAATGTGACAGCACTCCCACTAGTCTTTTTGTACACACATGGTTCTTCCTCGTTTCTGGTGAAATCAAACGATTTGATTGCATCATTAAAACGAGTGTTCCAACTCCGAGATGCTTGCTTTAATCCATATATGGATCTCTGAAGCTTGCACACTTTATGATTATCATTGCTAGAGGTGAAACCTTGAGGCTGTTCCATATATATGTCTTCCTCAAGATATCCATTAAGGAAGGCAGTTTTCACATCCATCTGCCATATTTCATAATCATAATGTGCAGCTATAGCTAGTAAGGTTCTAATGGATTTTAACATGGCCACTGGCGAGAAGGTCTCCTGATAATCAATACCTTCTCGTTGACTATAACCTTTCGTCACAAGCCTTGCTTTATAGGTCTCTACCTTTCCATCTGAACCAATTTTTCTCTTGAAGATCCATTTACATCCAATAGGCACTATACCCACTGGTAAATCCTCTAGAGTCCAAACCTTGTTGGAATACATGGAGTCTATTTCAGACTTCATAGCTTCCTTCCATCTCTCAGAGTCGATGTCTAACATCGCCTCTTTATAGCTAGTAGGATCATGTCTATGATCTTTATCTCCCATTAAGAACATTTCTTTTACCTTCTCAACGACAAATCCTAAATATCTGTCTGGAGGTTGGGAAACTCTACTAGATCTTCGAAGTGGTTGTATGTACAATGGTTCTGATTGAGTAGAGATTTTTGGTTGATTATTATAGATTTGTTGCTCATCAGAGACATTCTCATTGAGCTCTATTTTCCTCCCACTACCTCCTTCTTGAATGAATAGTTTCTCAAGAAAAGAGGCATGCCGGCTCACAATAATATTTTGATCCTGGGGAAAATAGAAATAGTATCCCAATGATTCTTTGGGATAACCAATGAATCTACCTTTATCCGACCTTGCTTCCAATTTGTCTGTCTTCAGCTTCTTAACAAAAGCCGGACATCCCCAAATCTTGAGATGACCAAGAGTTGGCTTTCTACTATACCAAATCTCATATGGAGTGGTAGAAACAGATTTGGAATGTACTCTATTTAAAATATATGCAGCAGTGAGAAGAGCATACTCCCAAAGTGACATAGGCAAATCAGTAAAACTCATCATGGATCGCACCATATCTAATAAAGTGCGATTCCTCCGTTCAGATACTCCATTAAGTTCCGGAGTGCCGGGAGGAGTCCATTGAGAGATAATGCCATTTTCCTTGAGGTAGTTTAGAAAGTCTGTACTTAAGTATTCTCCTCCTCGATCTGATCGAAGAATTTTTATAAACTTTCCAGTTTGTTTTTCAACTTCATGTCTAAACTCTTTGAACTTTTCAAAGGCTTCAGATTTTTGTCTCATCAAGTAGACATACCCATACCGTGAATAATCATCAGTAAAGGTGATGAAGTAAACATAACCACCCCTGGCTTGCACATCAAATGGTTCGCATACATCAGTATGCACCAGGGCAAGTATATTAGTGGCTCTTTCTCCTTGTCCAATAAAAGGTAATTTGGTCATCTTTCCTTGAAGACATGATTCACAAGTCGGATATGGCTCGCAAGCCAATGAGCTCAAGAGCCCATCTTTCACCAATTTGTTAATCCTATCTTCACTGATATGACCTAATCTAAGATGCCACATATACTTGTGATCTACCTCTTCTCTAGGTCTTTTAGACCCTACGACATTCATTTCCTGCTCAATTGTATTTACACTTGCATCCATATGTAAGTGATATAACTTGTCAATCATTGTTTCATAGCCTATTAATTTATTTCTCAAATAAATTAAGCAAGTATTTATTTTAAAAACAAATTTGCAACCAATCATTGATAATGAAGAAACAGAAATTAAGTTTCTACTAGCATTAGGAACGTAAAGACAATCTTTTAATTCTAAAACTATGCCTGACGGTAATAGTATAGGATAGGTCCCTACGGCTAATGCAGCAACTTTTGCTCCATTACCCACTCGTAGGGTGATTTCTCCTTCCTTCAGCCTTCTACATTGTTTTAAACCCTGCATCGAGGTGCACAAGTGAGAAGTGCATGCAGAATCAATTATCCAAGTGGTAGTAGAACATACCGACAGACTAGTTTCAATAATGAGCAGGTAGGATTTACCTTCAGAAGGATTGTCCTTTGCCTTGTTCTTTAGGCTAGCAAGGTATTCGGGGCAGTTCCTTTTCCAATGGCCATCTCTATTACAGTGGAAACATTTTCCTGTAATGACCTTCTTAGAAACTTGTCTTTTGATATTACCCTTTGGCTTCTTGCTAGGTTTCTTATTTCTCCATTTAGACTTTCTCTTGGAGGAAGAAGCCCGTTCCATAGCCAAGACTATCCCCTTGTTACCTTTTATTGTTCCCTCTGCTGTCACCAGCATATTCAAGAGCTCAGAGAGAGTGCACTGAATCTTATTCATTTGAAAGTTCATGACGAACTGCGAAAGTGAGTCAGGTAAAGACTGCAGAATTAAATCTGTCTGCAAGTCTGCATCCATCCGTAAGCCGAGCTTCTCAAGCTCCTCAATATCTTCAATCATTTTCAAACAATGATGATTAACTGATTGGCCTTCAGACATTCTTGCTCGAAATAACCGCTTTGATATCTCATATCGAGTAGAGCGGCTTTGTTCACTATACAGTTCCTGTAGGTGAAGTAGAATGGCTGATGCACTGTCCATGTGCTCATGTTGGCGTTGCAACTCGTTGCTCATCGATGCCAACATGTAGCACCTGACTCTATTATCGTCATCTATCCATTTTTCATATGCAGCTCTCTGCTGCTCATTATCATCAGTTGGAAGTTCAGGAGCAGGAGTGGTCAAAATATAGGCAATTTTCTCGGAGTTGAGAACAATTCTCAAGTTCCGTAGCCAATCAGAAAAATTAGGACCGGTCAAGCGGTTGGCATCAAGAATTTTAGTGAGAGGGTTAGAGGCAGCCATATTCTGCAAAAGGTAAAGATATTCAATTAGTTATATATCTTTCATTATTCCATTTGATTATGGACTTTTAATCAAATGGTATCTCCCACTAAATTTTATGAATTTTCACACTCCTTTAGTGAAGAAACAGAAACCTCTTAAATTGGTTTCTAGTGGGAATTGCGCTCTCACCGATTTTTGTAAATTACCTCACCTAACAGTTATTGGTAATTAGTAATTCGATGAGTGGACAACTCTTGCCCAATGTTTCAAAAAACATATTGCAATCATTCTTTAGCCTCTAGGACATAAAAGCCTCACCTAACAGTTATTGGCCTCACATCCTAGTTAAGTTTGACCTACCGTTCAATATATGAATAAAATTAATATTAAACCCTCACCTAACAGTTATCGGGTACAATAATAATTTTACCATATAACATCAAATGTTGTTAAGGTGGTTACGCTTTCTTCGTGCAAGTAGCCCATGTAACCATGCGTACTACTCAACCCTAAGAAAAACGCCCACACCTTACAACGGTAGAAGGCTACGATAGAGTGTTCACAACACTCTTCTTTACAACTTAATATTATTTGTTATTATTCCAATCTCATCAGATCTTATTTTCAAATTGCATCCAAAGCAATTATATTTTTCATCTAATATAAATTTATATTAAAAGCTGATGATAAAATTAGTCCAAATCACATGATGAAATCTGATCATAGCATCTCATGCCCCATCATATGTAATTTCAATTAATATGTTAATATAAACTCAATATGTTAATTGATTAAGTTAAATGCAATTAAAACCTTTCTATTAATTACATATTAACTTAATTAATTAACCAACATAAAATTAAATAATAATAATAATAACAGTATATCAATTATATACATGTGTGGTCCCAATTATTATCATCACAAATTATTTTCATACATCATATGTATGAAATATAAATTTTTCAAAAAACATGCATAGGCATTCGCATTAAGGTTAACTCATATAACCCTAAATCAAAATCAACAATAGGAATAATTTTTGTGGCTGCACGAGGGTGGCTCTGATACCACTGTAAGGAAAGCGGATGCGCGTGCATGCGCATTTAATGCAGCGGAAATAAATTTTATAATCATAAATATGATCTAATCATATATACCTTAACATCATAACATTTATGATATTACTATATATATATAAATATGTTACAAGATCATCTCGTGAGACACACAAAAATTATTATTCTAATCTAATTAGAAGAAGGGTTAGAATTTCAACCTTTGTTGATTACCGAAATTGTCTGTCGGTTGATATTGGATCTGAACTTCCGGTCCTTTGAGCCGCACAACTGTCCGGCCTCTATGTGTATCCACACAAGGCTGCTCCGGGATCTGTGCTTCACACAATATAATCTCGAAACTCCTTTCGTGATTTCTTGTGTCAATATAGAGAATAATTAATCCTCAAATTGTGCTAGCAATGGTAAGAGGATTAACTATAATATAGAGACCAATGATTATAGGAAGACTTCTGTCTAATGATTAAAGAGAACTCTAAATGATTAAGAGAACTCTAATAATTACTTCATATACTCTATATGATTACTTCATATGATTTCTCATATGATTCTATATTACATTAGAGGAGATTACTCTCTTCCTTTTATAAGCCTAAGACTCATAAATAGGAGGAGAGTAAACTCCTCTCGTTGTTGTTAAAAGTAGAGAGAAACCTCCACCATAAATGAGAGGAAATGAACTTCTCTCATTTATTAAGTGGAGAGGAGAGAAACGAGAAGAGAAGGAAACGAAGAAAGAGAGAAAAATTTGTCGTTAATAAATGAAAACCTTTTTCATAACTTAATATCAATTAATTAAGAGTTTTCTTTCATTAAGTTACTTGGTTTCCTCGTATACATATACATATATATATGTATGTATATACATATACATATGTATATATATACATATACATATGTATATATATATATATATGTATACATATATATATATATATATATATATAAAAATATATATATATATGTATATATATATATATATATATATATATATATATATATATATATATATATATATATATATATATATATATATATATACATATATATATATATATATATATATATATATATATATATATATATATATATGTATACATATATATATATATATATATATAAATATATATATGTATATATATATATATATATACATATATATATATATATATATATATATATATATATATTTATATATATATATATATATATGTATATATATATATATGTATATATATATATATATATATATATATATACATATATATATACATATATATATATACATATATATACATATATATATATATATATATATATATATATATATATATATATATATATATATATATATATATATGTATACATACATACATATATATATATTGCTAACTAGCTTAGCAAATAACAAATACTTTGTTATTTTAGCAAAATGGTCTCTATAAATTCTCTAAGCACAAATCACACGCAACCTTTATTGTGTGTGACCACATAGGTTCAATTCTACCTGGTTGTGAGATGTGACGCTAAACTCTTTTAGTGTCACCATCGGAACTCCTTTCGATGGACCAAAATATTTTTCGCTCTCCCAATTGATTGTGATTAACTATCTTTAATCACTCATGTGGGTCCCACAATCCACGAGTGACACCTAGCAGTATGTCGCGGCAATCCAAGTAGAATCAATAATAGACTAAACCTCTAGGTGTAGTTACCGTGTGATTAAATCCTTCTATCACTTGTCCTAATTGAGCCGAGGTTATGGATAACTCGTCAAACCCCATTACTCAATTATATATCTTATCTGATCATTAACCGATATATGAAAACTCCTTTTCATAAAATCACACTGCCTTGGCCAAGGGCTTTTATATCTTAAAGAACAGATAGTATAGGATAGTTACCTTTCTACCGAGGGTGATAGATTCCATCTTGACACACACCTATCTTTACGCATGACCCACTGTAGCCAACATATGTTGACTTTAACTCATGATTAGGGTATAAAGTATTTACACAGTCAAACTACAGTAACCCATACGTAAGATAACTGTGGTGCCTCAGGTCAAAGGATCACTCACACCACTACAGCATGGAACAATTTACTGACGAGCGAGTAGGCATCCATGTGATTGTTCATAATTGGTCACGCTCAGTGAAAATGTTCTCCAACATTCACCTGTATACTTGCTCTAGTGTCACCACACTAATGACTTAAGACTCATCATTCCATAAGGAAAGCACAGTATACACTGACCTAACCGGATTTATCATCGCCCTCGTGATAATCCTATGATCAGGAGCATTTAAAATTAATTACAAAAGAATACATGTCTCAAATTCCTAACATCTTAGAAATATGATTCTTTTACCATTAATTCTAAGGACGATTCATATATATATTTATTTAACAATAATATAAATGAATAAATGCCAATTTATTAATTTAATGAAAGATACAAAGATACAAACCCTATAGTTGTGTCACCGATTGGCTTATAGGGCATATAACTAACAGAAAAAACTGCAACGGACGACGAATCGAGTAATTCTGAAGGTGAAGATTTTGCTCTAGCCTACCACAGACTTTTGAGGGATTCAAAGAAACTGGCTAAGCAAAACAAGGGGTTGAGAGGGAGATTGCAGGATCTCGAAGAAGAAGTAAAAAGGGTAACTTCTCTCTCGACCGGTCTTGAAGTGGAAAGGGATAACCCGATAAAAGCAAATGCTTCACTTCAAGAGAAAAATGAGCATTTCGAGAAGATACATGTAACAATGATTGACAAAGCTGGTTACTTCTTGAAGCTCTACACCGAGGCCCGACAAGAAAAAATGGAGATGACAAAGACCATTTTCCAACTCATGGATGATTTAAAGAGATTCTCTTCTGGAAGGAGCAAGTTGGATAAATTACTTGGTCTTGGTCAAACAAACCGATTCGGCCTCGGATACACTCAAACTGGAGACATTCCTAGTTCGAGTGGAACAGTTTTTGTGCCCCAGTCGGTATCTCCTCCTCCGACGACGGAATTCTCAGCATACAACGACAACAACCCTACCTCACCCTCTTCGGGATCGTCAAGAACAAAGGTATGTTTTCGTTGTGGTTATGCAGGGCACATAAGAAGAAATTGCAAGAATGGAGCGCAAAGATCAAATCAAGCACATCTTGCAACTACTACCAATGAGTTCACTCCCCGCAAATCAAAGAAGGATCTTTCAAAAGGAAAGAGCATTGGTAGTACATCAAACAAGACGACGACGTCAAAGAAAAGCGATGGATCAATCAAGACGCTTTCACCAAAGGTATCAACTTCACAATCATTTCCGACGTACTCCAAAACTCAAAAGGTTTGGGTACGCAAAGGTGAAATCTTCCCTTGTCTTGTTGTTCATACTTCTTTACACGCTTATGATAATTCGTCTTGGTATTTGGATAGTGGTTGTTCCCGTCACATGACCGGTGACAAAAACAGTTTTCAAACTTTAGAGAAAATCTCCGGAGGACATGTTGTTTTCGGAGACGGTCGTTCTTCCAAAATTGTTGGAAAGGGAACAATCGCTATTCCAGAAGGCCCGGTTTTGAACAATGTTTTATTTGTTGAAGGCCTAAAGACTAACCTCATTAGTACAAGTCAACTTTGTGACAATGGGTTCTCAGTTAATTTTTCTTCTGTAGAATGTGTTGTAACTGATAAGGACCAGGTATTCTTTTTAAAAGGGGTTAGATCGGAAAATAATTGCTATGTTGTTTCGAACAAAGTTTCTGAAAAATGTAACATAGTTTCATTGGATAATGAAACTGTTTGGCATGAAAGACTAGGTCACATGAATTTTAAAGAACTAGCAAGGATTTCAAATAAAAACGTGGTTAAGGGGGTTCCTAAACTTTTATTTAAAGAAAACATTGTGTGTGGTGGTTGTCAAAAGGGAAAACAATCAAGAGTTGCACACAAGAACTTGAACCACGTCGGTACCAAACGGCCCTTGGAATTACTGCATATGGATTTAATGGGGCCGATTCGTCAACCATCTTTGGGAGGTAAATGGTATATTTTTCTTTTGGTTGATGATTTCTCTAGGTATACATGGGTAACTTTTTTAAAAGAGAAAGCGGATACTTTCGACTCTTTTCATGAGGTTTGTCATCGTATTATGAATGAAAGAAATGAAAAGATCGTTCGTGTTCGAAGTGATAGAGGTGGAGAATTCATTAATTCTAAATTCATTGATTTTTGCACTTCCAATGGGATAAAACATGAATTCTCAGCACCCTATACACCTCAGCAGAATGGTGTAGTTGAGCGCAAAAACAGGGTTGTTCAAGAGATGGCGCGTGTGATGCTTCATAGCCGGAATTTACCATTATATTTTTGGGCTGAAGCTGTGAACACCGCCGTCTATGTAATTAATCGAGTGTATTTGCGCCCTGAAACTTTAAATACACCATATGAGCTGTGGTTTAGTAGAAAACCGAATATCAAATATTTTCGTATCTTTGGGAGTCGATGTTTTATTCTGCGTGATCGCGAAAACCTTGGTAAGTTCGACTCTCGAAGCGACGAAGGGATTTTCATGGGTTATTCTACTAACAGTAGAGCATATCAGGTATTTAACTTGGAATCTAAAACGATGATAGAATCTATAAATGTTAAAGTAGATGAAGCTTTCCACTTTGCATCTGATAAATCTACCATTGATATGTCTCTAGATGATGATACTCCTGTAAATGCATCTTCTTGTAATAACTCTTTCAATAAAGTTGATGCATCTAATGGTTCTTCAAGTTTATCTAATGTGCAGGAATTATCACATGTACCTCCGACTACTCCGTTACCGCAAACGTTATGCATCTCCAAGGATCATCCGGAATCTAACATTATTGGAGACCCACAAGAAGGAGTTAGAACTCGGAGACAGTTGGTTTGTGGAGTCGCATGCTACGTCTCCATGATTGAACCAAAGAACATCGATGAAGCTCTTCAGGATGATTACTGGATTGAAGCTATGCAGGAAGAGCTCCATCAGTTCAAACGAAACAAAGTCTGGGAACTAACAAAGCCTCCGAAGCAACACAACGTGATTGGTACTAAATGGATTTTCAAGAATAAGAAAAACGAGGATGGTACCATCATCAGGAATAAAGCACGCTTAGTTGCTCAAGGCTACTCTCAAATAGAAGGAATAGACTTTGATGAGACATTCGCCCCGGTAGCTCGACTCGAGTCGATAAGAATTTTGTTCGCAATTGCTTGTCATTTTAAAATAAAATTATTTCAAATGGACGTTAAGAGCGCGTTTTTAAATGGGTTTTTAAATGAGGAAGTTTATGTGGCTCAACCGAAAGGTTTTGTAGACTGTAAACAATCTAACCATGTTTTTCGTTTGAAAAAGGCTCTTTACGGTTTAAAACAAGCACCGCGAGCGTGGTACGAAAGGTTGACAAAGCACCTATTAGAAAAGGGCTATACTCGAGGGGGAGCTGACCGGACTCTCTTTGTGAAGCATTATCAGGATAATTTCATTGTGGCACAAATCTATGTCGATGACATTGTATTTGGTGCAACTAGAGACAATGATGCTTCTAAATTCGCTGAAACCATGGAAAGCGAATTTGAGATGTCAATGATGGGCGAACTGACATACTTTCTTGGATTGCAAGTGAAACAAAATGATGATGGCATTCATTTGTGTCAATCCAAGTATGCAAGGGAGTTGGTGAAGAAATTCGATTTAGAAAACTCTAAAGATTTTCCGACTCCTATGGGAACTAGCAATAAGGGATTAGGAAGTGAATCTCTTAGTGAGAGTGTAGACGAGAAGCTTTATCGCAGCATGATAGGAAGTCTACTCTATCTTACAGCTAGTCGCCCGGATATATCCTTTAGTGTTGGGATTTGTGCGAGATATCAATCAGCACCAAAGGAGGTTCACCTGAAAGCGGTGAAAAGGATCATCCGCTACGTCAAAGGAACTTTGAATTTCGGAATTTGGTATCCTATGGGAACAACGCTTGACATTATAGGATATTCAGATGCCGATTGGGCAGGATCTGTGGATGATCGGAAGAGCACGAGTGGTGCATATTTTTATCTTGGCCATTGCCTTGTTGCATGGCATAGTAAAAAGCAAAACTGCATTGCACTCTCGACTGCCGAAGCGGAATATATTTCAGCAGGTAGTTGTTCAACCCAACTCATTTGGATGAAAAGTGTGTTGAGCGACTTCCGAATTTCAGCAACTTCGGTAACGATTCTTTGTGACAACACAAGTGCTATAAACATTTCTAAAAACCCTGTGTTGCACTCGAGAACAAAACACATTGAACTTAGATATCATTTTCTAAGAGATCTAGTTGAATCAAATATTCTTCAAATTTCCTACATTTCAACTAAGGATCAATTAGTTGACATTTTAACAAAACCTTTGGATCAAAAACGATTTATTCATTTGCGTAAGGCAATTGGAATGCTTTCCTTGAAATAATTCCTTTTGAAATCATTGCTTAGGTTAGGTTTTGTTTTTGTGTTTTTGTTCATTATCTATGCTTAGACATAGAACATTAATTGAGCATGTGTATTATTGACTTTAATAGCATCCTTTCGTTTATTTAGAAATTTATTATGCTTTGGATATCATAATAATTCATTTGATGCAATGATCATTTATGTCAATTAAATCATCTTTGTTTTGATCAAAGTCAATTTCTCTCTCAAATGATCTCTTGGTTTAGTTTTTATCTTATTTGATAATTGAGTCGAGTATGAAATTGAGATCAATTTTTGGTTGAATACTTTATATTTTAAATAATTGATAGCCATTTGAGGCGGAGTTAATGAAAATTGTTATGCTCAAAAGATGTGGAAAGAGTTACATCCCAATGAGGAGTGTGAAAACTACCACCACATGGAGGAAAGAGCTACCACCTCGGTCGTCCGAGTACTGTGTGCAGCTACCACATGTATACCAAGCATGGTTGTTCGAGTTGATTAAATAAAATACTTTTTGGAATACTTGACTCTGTCAAATTCCAAGGTTGGTATAAGGTGGGGATTTTATTGAAAGATGCTCAAAGAGCCACTCCTTACAATAATTTGACTAGATATATTATCTAACTTATCTGGGATTTCAAACATCTATTGATCTTGGTATTTCATTTTCTTTACCAAATTGATGATTTGATAAAGACATTACTCATAAGATCGTGATAGATGTAATTGAACTTGTTCAACTTTAAGGGATTTAATTTTTATAAATTTCTGTTTCATTATTTGGATATTAATGATAGATTTAACACAATCTATTTCTCATGACATGAAACGATGATTTTTATTTAAAGTTGACATGCATAAGTGCTTACAATCTTTTTCTGAAATTTCTAGAATTTTTCAGAATTTTTCTGAAGAAAAAGTTTGGAGCCGATCCGGACTGGACAAGCCGATCCGGATCCTGAACGCAGGAATTTCCTGCGGGTAGCCGATCCGGACTGGATTCACGATCCGATCCGGACCGCGACTAGGGTTTTATATAGAACAAAAGGGTTTTGATTTATTCTTCCTTCAATCTTTTGTTTCTAAGTCTCCAGACCTTCTCTCTCTAGAAAACAATCGATTTGGAGCCTTCCCAACCCATCTTCTTCAATTCAAAGTGAGTTCTTGTGATCAAAATCTCGGTTTTTCACAGTTTTTCATGTTTTTCCTCAAAACGTGTTGGAAATTTTGTATCTTTTTCGTTTTGGATTGGTTTTTGGTCAAATTTCTTTTGAAATAAGAACTCTGGGTAGATTAGTTTTGATTATATGCTAGGTATTCTCCTGATTAACGGATTTTTAGGCTTCGATTTCTAAAATTTCGGTTTTAGGGCATATAATAGGAATTTTTGAAAATCATGGGATTGATCTATTTTTAAAATTCTTTTGGTAAAACTAATTTGATATCTAGTCTCTCTACATAATAATGATTGTTTAGGTACAATTTTTCAAATTTTTGAAAATAAACAATTTTTGTCGTGTTCTTGAGTTGTTGCTCACAGGATTCTCTTCTTCACGAACAATAGCAGAATGGTGATCACTTGGGTAATCCTCCTTCTCTCTGCTATGGTGCACACGAGAGCAACGAATAAATTAAAAAGAGCAAAGAAAACTCTTCGAAAAGGGGAGTGTATTTTTCTTACTGATTCAGAGACTGAACCGGAAAAAGATGAGGTGAATTGGGATGAATTAATGGATGAGGAAACGACACCTGTTAAGTCGACACGGAAGACTCCTGTTTCTTCAAAAGGAAAAACTGCTATGGATAAAGGAAAAGCACCAATGACTTCATCATCCATCTCAATGAAACGAAAAAGACTTGCTCGACGGGTTGGACGAGCACGAGGTGTTGAAATTAATGAACCAGTGGCTCCTGATTCTCCACCTCGCTTGGAAGAAGTATTATTTGTTAATACTGACCGCTTTAGAGCTTTTGAAAATCGGGAATGCATTGGCGAAAGGCATGTCAATGTTGGTGCTCTTCGAGACCACTCACAAGAATTTGGCAAACTAATTGAGCAAGGCAATCTTATTCAGATCTGTAGATTTCCAGAGATGCTTGGCTATTGTTTGCATCGCGTGAGGACCTTTTACACAAATGCCCGACATCTTCAGGAAGATGGAGACGGTTCTATGCAGTTTTACACAAACATCCAAGGGACTAGACTCAAAATAACTCCACAGTTAATTGGGGAAGTCTTAGGAATGCAAGCGAGCAGATCAGGAATTAACTACTTGACAGGAAGGAGCTTGACAAACACAATG
Source organism: Tillandsia leiboldiana (assembly GCA_029204045.2). Taxonomy (NCBI): domain Eukaryota; kingdom Viridiplantae; phylum Streptophyta; class Magnoliopsida; order Poales; family Bromeliaceae; genus Tillandsia; species Tillandsia leiboldiana. Next base: position 11,231,609 of record CM055065.1, read on the forward strand.
TGGGAAACAGTTATAAAGGGAATATGTCTGGAAGGCACTCAATCAATGGAGAAATCTGTCAAGTCCAAACAACTCCGTCTTGAGTACCGATTTCTAAATTTCATTACATGTTACAATATGCTTCCAAACATGCAGACAAAGGTTGTGAGATGGGATCGAATGCTGTTTTTGTATCTTCTAGGACATCCATCTGAGACAGTGGGATTGAACATGAATATCCCATACATTATTTGGAATAGGATGACTAGATATGTTGAGCATCCCCATCCTACCGAAAGACTCCCTTTTTCATTGATCATTATGAGGATCTTGAAAAAGTTTCAAATTGATATCAGTTCAACATCATATCAACATTGCTTAGGCATGATCAATGAATCCACCATTGTTAAGTCCCTTCATAAGCTACCTCATGTCACTCCGACTCCTTCATGCGGTACGAAACCATGCGTCGGCACTTCCGCATCTCCGTCACGACAAGCACCAGCACCAGATGATGAAGCGTCCGTGACATCGATTTATAGGGAACAACAACGTTTGTCTTTTGAACAAGAACAGATTACGAAAGAACAAAAGAGAATTTTCGAGGAACTTGAAATCATTACGGCATCCCAGATCACTTTAACTAAAACAGTCTCTTCCATGAAAAAGCTGATGAAGAAGATGTTTTCAAAACTGGGATGTAGCACCTCAGATGATTCAGGCTCCGATGATTAATTTTCAGTTTTTTTGTGCAGGTTTTCGGTTTTTGCGTTCTTACATCTAATTTTACTTTTGAACTCTTAACTCTCCAATTTTTGCGATTTTGGCTTATTTTGTGACAAAAAGGGGGAGAGAAAGATGAACAATGGTTTGTGAGAAGAACGTTAAACTTTGAACAGCTTTGAACTTTGAAAGGTAAGTATCACAACTTTTGGTTTTGTATTGTGATTGCATGCATGTCTCGACTAACTATTCGACTAACTATTTGGGCATGTAATATTACTAACAAGTTGTTTGATTACTAACAAAGTTATGACATTTGGAATTTTGTTGCTTAGAAGATATGTCGATGTTTGATTGTGATCTTATTACATATCTGAATTCGTGAATGTCATGGTGAGTATAAACTCTATCTCTGTTAGGTTTTGAATGCTAAATATTCTTGAGGTATCTAACGATCTTTTTTTGTCAAGAATGATTTATTTTTGCAGAGAGTACAGATGTCTAAGTCTAGAGTTTGTTTTAGGAGTTTATCTCATGTATTTAATTTTGGATCTCCATTGTAAATTTTTGTTGTATGGTGATAGCAACAAAAATATTTTTTGAATTTTCTTGAGTGGATTTGTGTTTTGTCACGAAACCGCCAAAGGGGGAGATTGTTAAGGAATTTGTTTTGGCGTATTTCGTGAAAGTTTTAAGTCTTGAAGATTGAAGATGAAGAAGTTTGGATCATATACCTCAATCTCAAGAAAGAAGAATTCAAAAGGATCAGGTACGTTTAACTAATTATTTTTGATGATCCGAATACTTCGTATAGTGTAGAAACACTTGGATGAATTTTTAATTGCATAAAAGTAAAAAACTGGACATGGGACATGTTCAGGATCCGGATCAGGCACGGCAGTCCGGATCCCGAACGGTGTTTGTTCATACGCAAATCCAGTCCGGATCCAAGCCATTTTTGATCCGGACCCCGAACATGAGTTTTTGCTGAATGTATGAACAGTCCGGATCAGGCACTTCAGTCCGGACCCTGAACGTTTGTTTTTCTGGAAATAGTCTGTCTCGTTTCGACAGTCCGGACCGCCATAATTCCAGTCCGGACCGTCGTCCTGTAAAATTCCAGAAAAGGGTAGTTTTTGATTCTTATCCTCTTCCAACGGTTTCTAACCTATAAATAAACCCTATGATTCATTTTCTAGGGTGAGCCGAATAAATCCAAATACGGTCATAAAAAGAAAAATCCACCTATAGAGAAGAAAGGAAATCAACAGATTTAATTTTATGTTTCTTCATCTATATTGATTAATTTGATTCTAGGTTTTCATACTCAGATTTTGAGTAGAATCAAATTAATGAATACTTAGATGGTATTTCCGATCTATTTCTAATCTAAGTATTCGGCGGATCATCACCACCCAAAAACAACGATTTCCCCAAAATCGGCGCGTGGACTCGCGTGGCCTTGTGGATTCAAGGTGCTACCGCTCTCGTGGATTCGGAGCGAGGTACGTTCGTGGATTCGAGACATGCTACTGGGTGAAGACCGTGGATTCGGTCAGACGTCGTGGATTCGGCGTTGGACGCTAATCGTGGATTCGAGGAGCGTTGCGGAGCGAGCGGAGAAGATCAACTCGGAGCGTATGGAAAAAGGTTGAGTCGTCTGTGAGTGCGTTATATCACCTTTGTACGTGTTATAATCTTAGTTGATTTCACCGTGTTATCGGTCCCGTGGTTTTTTACTCCTGGTTTTGGAGTTTTCCACATAAAAATCTTGCGTGTTATTTTTCATTTCCGCATTGGGTTTTATTGCGCAAATATTTGAGTGTTTATTGTTTACACCTATTCACCCCCCTCTAGGTATTTTTTTCCCTATTTAGATCATTATTTATATAACCCGACAGGGGGGTGGATGCAGTTGGAGCTGGCGGCTGGGGCTGAGGCTACGTGGTTTAGGGTTTAAAGGAAACCCTAACCCAAAGTGTTTCTATATAGTGTATGTTGCCACATTTGCATTTTAACCCCTTAAACTTTGCTATTTTGAGCCCAGTCCCTCACAGTAGTTAACTTTCACACTTAGGTCCCTCACCACACAGCCGCACGCAGTTCGGAGCATAAAATATAGGGGTCTGTGTGCAAAATACGGCATTTTTTACTGTTTTTCATATTTTTCGAGGCACTCTTGTCGTCGAATCAAAAAATGGACTTCGCCACGACGTCCGGTTCGACGAAACCTATCAGGTAGCGATTTTTGTTTTTCGAGAAAATGCCCGGATAAATTCTCGGTCCATAAATACTGTATAAAAATATAGTTTATCGCACTTTTCGAGACTCTAGGGTCGTCAAACGGAAATTCCGTCAGCGCCATTGCGTTCAGAACGACGAAACCAATCGAATCGACTACCTGGATTGCTGTGATCGGAGTCCAGACCTCGAATTAACTAACGTTGGCCAACGCGGGAGACCAAATCAAGGTGTTACTATTCAAAACACTATTCACTTAAGTCGCGGCCCCACTAGTTTTCTTGCTGATTTCTGGACGATCCGACCGTCGGATCAGCAAACGGTCTATGCCATTTCCACTCGATTCAATGAGACGGTCGCACGGGCGACCTCAGATTTCCGAGATCAGACTCGGATCGAAAAGGCAGAATTTGTGCATCGAAAACTGTGCAATTCGCGCACCGGTATGCAAATCACTGAGGTTTAGATCTGCTTCCTTGCCCGCAAACACACTTGAATTTCTCGAGTGCTACATCACTCACACCTTAAAAGAAGTTTCATCCCCGAAACTTAAATACGCCAGGAATCCAATAAATGGGGAAGGTGGCCAAACATGTCCGACTTGCGCTTTACATTCGCCTTGCGCCCCTCGTGATCTTCTCATTTCTCGCTGGCACTAGGAGAGATTTCGGTTTTGCCGCCGGGCGCTGATGTTCGGCCCTTATTCGATGACCAACCCAATAGCGAGCCACGCGTTGTGCTACCTCCCTTGTCAATTTAAACCACCGAAAGTCTGCTCAGGGTCTTAACTCCCCCCCCTGCTACCTTACTACACTTCCAAGTCCGTTCCGTGATGCATGATCATAAACCTCAAAATTCTCACCGGTGCCGCTAGCGCACACACTGGTGCCCGTGTTAGCCTAACCTTGCGTTCTTCGAAGCTCTCTTGACTTTTGACCGTCCCAAAACAAGCCCACCTCGTGATGCCCAAACTCACACCTTTTGAGTTTGGCCTACACTCTCTGGTCCCTGAGAGTCTGCCAGGTCACTCGTAAACGCTCCACGCCCACACTCGAGTTGATCCAAGAAGGGTCTGAACAATCCGTTCACCATACCTATGAACACCGCTGGGGCGTTCAAATACCCACCCCCGAAGCAATTACACGCGAAACGCCCTATAACTCTTGGCGAAACTCGATGGTACCCTGAACGGAAAACTACCGGACTGAAAACCCTAAGATTTCAGACAAACGACGGCTCAACCCGCCTGGCAACCCTACCGACTCGTCTTTCTCTTGATCGAACTTGTTAGTTGTATGCCCCAAAAGCCTATCAGGCTGACGCATTTTTTATATGGGACATATTTGTACTTGATCTTTATTATTATTTGGGCATTTTATGCCATTCATGTTTAATGTGTCCATGAATCGTCCTTTGAATTAATGAGATGATAATGTATATTCTTAACAGTTAAGAATTTGAGATACATATTATTGGTGATTAAGTCATAAATGCTCTCAATCGGAGGATCATCATGGGGACGATGATTGATCCGGTAAGATTGATGTATGTGCCGCTCTCTTTTAGGATGACGAGTCTCAAGTCATTAGTGTGGGGACACTAGAGCGAACGTGCAGGTGGTTGTTAAAGAACAAGGGCACTGAGCGTGACCAATTACGAATAGTTACTTGGATGTCTACTCTTTCGTCAGTAACTGATTCGATGTTGCAGTGGTACAACTGATCCTTAGACCTGCGACACCACAGCCATTCAATATGAGGCTACTGTAGTTTGACTATGCAAACTCTGATCCTAGTCACGGGTCTTAGTAGTATATGTTGGCTGCAGTCGGTTCATATTAGGAATGGGTGTTTGTTTACAGAGGATCTATCGCTCTCGGTAGAGAGATAATTAGTCCTATGCTATTTGTAAGGCAAAGCTCAGAAATCCTCGGCCGGGGTAATATGGTTCATGGAAAGGTGTTTCCAAGAGTAACCATATGAGCTTCTGTCCTATCAAATTTGTCATATAACGGGTGATGGGGTTTGACGAGTATTCCATGACCTCCACTCAGTTGGGACTATGCGATAGAAGGATTGTATTGTACGGTAACTGCACCTTGAGGTTCAGTCCAATATTCACTTCTGACTGGATTGCCACTATATGCTGCTAGGCGTCACTGGTGGATTGTGGGAACCAATAAGAATAATTATAGGCGAATAATTATTATACAATGGAAGAATCAAAAGTGTTTGATCCATCAAAAGGAGTTTCGATGATGATGTCGATGGGGATCGCATCATATCTCACTACCAGACAGAATTGAACCTATTAGGTCACACACATAAGGAATTGCGCATGATCGATATCAAGGAGATGATAAAGAAGTTTATAGAATGGATTAATTATAATCACAATACTAAAGTTTACTAATTTATTAGTAAAAGGACTAATTTGCAATTATTGTAAATAAGAGGTATTTAAGTGCAAAAGTTGCATGGTGTATTTACTAATCGTTAGTAAATATTTTGAGGACTTATGTGTAAATGTTACACACGAATCTAATTATGGATAATGGATAATCCAATCGGATTAGGATTCGATTAAAGATAATGGATAATCCAATCGGATTAGGATTCAATTAAGGATAATGGATGATCCAATCGGATTAGGATTCGATTAAGGATAATGGATAATCCAATTGGATTAGGATTTGATTAAGGATAATGGATAATCCAATCGGATTAGGATTCGATTAGGATTAGGGTTAGGGTTTTCTCATTATAAATATATGTTATATGTGACATATTAAAAAAGGAGAAAAAGGAATAAGAAAACCCTAGCCGCCTATCCTCTTCCTCAAGTCCTCCACAATTAATCGTTCTCGATCTTCGGAAGATTGCTAGCATAATTAGAAGATTGATTCATCCTCCTTACATCGACGCAAGAATTAATTCGTGATCGGATCGCGAATCAAGGCGATCGATTTTTCGATCAAGGGCGTGATTCCGTGTGGACACAAGTAGAGGCCGGGTGCGTGCGCGGCTATCAAGGACGAACAATTTTTACCAACGATCATCGGCTTCGCGGTGATCTCGACCCGCGCAAGGTAAAAATTAAATCCTAATTGATAAGATCAATTAGATTACCTTTTTACGATCTAAAACAATACATGAGGTGATCTTGGTTTAAGAAAATTTTAATTGCGTTTTTTCTTCCGCTGCGCATATCTGATCACTTTCTTACAGTGGTATCAGAGCCACCCTCATCGTTTGTTTTAGATCTAATCTCTTTTTCGATGTTGATTGGGTTTTCTGGAACGATCGAAATCAAAACAATGAAGATTGTTTTTGAATATACTGTTTTGATTGTTTTGTAACACTAATTAATTAACTTGCGGTCAAGGTGCTCTAATTAATTAGCATGCGACTACGGCCATGCATGCGGTCAAGGTGCTCTAATTAATTAGCATGCGACTACGGCAATGCATGCGGTCAAGGTGCTCTAATTAATTAGCATGCGACTACGGCCATGCATGCGGTCAAGGTCAACGTGCTCTAATTAATTGGCATATGACGTACGGTCATATTGATGACATGCAAGCTCTAATTAATTAGCATTGTTAGTGTATAGCAACACTAATTGATTAGTTCATGGCTTTCATTGCACGTGCTTGCCGCAATGTGTTTTGAACGCATTTACATGATGTGATCATGCGCGCCTTGTGGTTGCTTTGTGCAAAATCGCAATTTAAAATTAATTCGAAACCCAATTAATTAGAAATCGAATTAGAGAATTTTATATTATATGCCTGTGATGTGTATGAGGTGATGATCATGGATAGCAACCTTGTGATGATGTGAATGGGTGTAATTTAATAAGGACCCAGTGTTAGATTTATTTTGAGTGCCTGCGTGCACCAATTAAATTATGTAATTTGGAGACCTGCGTGTCTCATTATTATTATGGGTTGTATTTGTTACGGATTTTGTTTTGGCGCATTTCGTGAAAGTGTTAAGTCTTGAAGATTGAAGATGAATGAAGTTTGGATCATATACCTCAATTTCAAGAAAGAAGAATTCAAAAGGATCAGGTAAGTTTAACTAAAGATTTTTGGTGATCCGAATACTTCTTGTAGTGTAGAAACACTTGGAAGAATTTTTTATTGCATAAAAATCAAGAACTGGACATGGGACATGTTCAGGATCCGAATCAGACAGTCCAATCCGGATCCCGAAGGGTGCTTGTTCATTGGCAAATCCGATCCGGATCAAAGGTCATTTCGATCCGGATCCCGAACATGGGTTTTTGCTGGAATACATGAACGATCCGGATCGGGCATTTCAATCCGGATCCCGAACCCTGTTTTTCTGGAATTGCCTGACTCGTTACGACGATCCGGATCACAGTAAATCCGATCCGGATCGCCGTCGTGAAAATTTTCAGAAACGGACAGTTTTTTATCCTTATCTTCTTCCAATAGTTTCTAACCTATAAATAGACCCTATATTTCATCTTTTAGGGCAATCCAAAAAGAAGCCGTCAATTCCAAAAGGACGGTCAATCCACATATAGAGAAGAAAGGAAATAACTAGATTAATTCTATGTTTCTTCATCTATATTGATTAGTTTGATTCTAGGTTTTCATACTCACATTTTGAGTTGAATCAAACTAATGAATACTTAGATGGTATTTCCTATCTATCTTTGATCTAAGTATTCGGCGGATCATCACCACCCAAAAACAACGATTTTCCCAAAATCGGCGCGTGGACTCGCGTGGCCTTGTGGATTCAAGGTGGAACCGCTCTCGTGGATTCGGAGCGAGGTACATTCGTGGATTCGAAGCGTGCTACTGGGTGAAGACCGTGGATTCGGTCGGACGTCGTGGATTCGGCGTTGGACGCAGATCGTGGATTCGAGACGCGTTGTGGAGCGAGCGGAGAAGATCAACTAGGAGCATATGGAAAAGGTTGAGTCGTCTGTGAGTACGGTATATCACCTTGTACGTGTTTAATTCTAGTGGATTTCACCGTGTTATCGGTCCCGTGGTTTTTTACTCCGGTTTGGAGTTTTCCACGTAAAAATATTGCGTGTTCATTTATATTTCCGCATTGGGTTTTATTGCGCAATGATTTTTTGAGTGTTTATTGTTTACACCTATTCACCCCCCTCTAGGTGTTTTTTCCCCTATTTAGATCCATTATTACATATAACCCATCAAGTGGTATCAGAGAGGGAATAGGGTTGTAAATAATGATTGAAGGTGGAAACATCAACATACCCCCATTCTTTGATGGAACAAATTATGCGTACTGGAGAGTACGGATGAAAGCCTTTTTAATTTCCATCGACGAACGGGTGTGGCAATCAATTGAATTAGGATGGTCTAATCCAACTGAAATTATTGCTGATGTTCGCACCATCAAACCTAGGTCGAAATGGACTAAGGAAGAGTTAGATTCATCTTCTCACAATGGCAAGGGAATTAATGCTATTTTTAATGCCTTATCTCAAACTGAATTCTCTCGCGTCTCGGCATGTGAGACTGCGAAAGAAATCTGGGATGTTCTTCAGGTTACACATGAGGGAACTAACCTCGTGAAGATTCAAAAGCTGCAAATGCTTACGAGCAGATTTGACTCTATTTTCATGGCAGAAAATGAATCTTTCACGGACTACTATACACGATTGCAAGACATCGTAAACTCATGTGCTAACCTGGGAGAGAAGATTTCAGAATTTAAGGTTGTAAGAAAGATCTTAAGAACTCTTCCTGAACGATTTCGCCCAAAGGTTACAGCCATTGAAACTATTAAACACCCGGACGAAATGCGTGTAGAAGAACTAGTTGGTTCATTACAAACTTATGAAATGACATTTTCTACTAACTATTCTTCGGGAAAGGCATCCTCTTCTTAGTCTTCAGGTTATGCTTTGAAAACAACAAAGGAAGAAGACGCGGATTCATCCTCCTCAGACGATGACGAGAACCTATCTATGGAGGAATTTGAGAAGCAGCTCGCTCTCTTGACAAGGAAGTTTCGCCGCAACTTTCGAAGGGGTAATTCAAGTAAAACTCCATCCTTCGGAAAGTCGAAGAAAGGCAAGGGTACTTCAAATTACAAGTCAAGAAAGCAAGAGAACTTTTCAAAGGATAAGAAAAGTTCAGAAGGACAAGTCCAATGCTTCAAGTGCCGAGGATACGACCATATCTCAACGGAGTGTCCAACTAAGAATCCGTCGAAGAAGAAAGCGATGCAGGTCGTCACCTGGGATGACAACTCAACGTCAAATGAGTCATCCTCAGGTGATGAAGAAGAGAGCGCAACGGCATTCCACGCGTCCACATCTTCACCCTTCATGTGCTTAATGGCAAGTACTTCAGATTCATTGTCCAACTCCTCCCGGGTTGAAAAAACTGCAACGGATGATGAATCGAGTAACTCTGAAGGTGAAGATTTTGTTTTAGCCTACCACAGACTTTTGAGGGATTCAAAGAGACTGGCTAAACAAAACAAGGGGTTGAGAGGGAGATTGCAGGATCTCGAAGAAGAAGTAAAAAGGGTAACTTCTCTCTCGACCGATCTTGAAGTGGAAAGGGATAATCTGATAAAAGCAAATGTTTCCCTTCAAGAGTCCAATGAGCAACTCGAGAAGAATTATGTAGATATGGTAAACAAAGCAAATTACTTCTTGAAGCTCAATGGCGATGTGGTGACCCAGACCTTTGCTGGGCTTCTTCAGTGTGACCAGCAGCTTCTGGAAGCCTACGTGGCTTGTCGGCGGTGTTCGCGCGCCTATTTGGACACAAGAGATGGACCCTGTGAGCTTTGGTTGGCTGTATTGGCCTTCGGTTGCTTTTGCCGAATTTTAGGAAAGGATTTTGGCCAAACAGAGGGTGGATTTGGGTTCAGTGCGGAAAAACGCTTGGAAATGGCTTTTTGTTTGCTTAATTCTGAGTCCGGATGCCCAAAAGCGGGCTCCCGGAAGTTTTGGCAGTTTTTGGGGTTTGCGGGAGCCTCCGTCAAATTATAGGTTTGGAATTTGGCAAAATGGACGTCGTTTTTGGAATCAGCGCGCGAAAACGGTCAAGATGGGCTGTTTGCTCGATGTTTTTGGGTTGGCGGTTACTGTTCATGCCGGAACAGTACTTCCGGCAATCACCGGCGGCGGCTGGCGGCGGCGGGCAGCGGCGGAGGGCGGCGGAAGGCGCTCGGGCAGGCGGCGCGCGGCCGCGGGCAGGCGCACAGGGGCGCGGGCAGGCGCGCGGTCCACCGCGGAGGTCATGCACCGGGGGCGGGCCACGTGGCGCTCTCCGGTTGGCCGGTTCAGCGGGAGCGGTCCACTGAAATTGGGCCCGGGTGCACGGTATACCGGGTGGACACGTGGCGTGAGGTGACTGGTTCGGTGCATTGAAATTACGTGCACCGGGCGCAGCAGGCCAAGGGTGTGACACGTGGCGCCTCCCCATTGGACGGGGTACTGTGCGTGGCAGGTGGGGCGACGTGCGCTGGCAGGCGGGCAGGTGGCCGTACAGGCGGGCAGGTGGCCGTACGCGCGGGTCAGCCGGGGCGACGTGCGCGGGGCAGGCACGGTCAACGCCACGTGGCGGAGCGAGGGACGCCGGTTTGGCTGTTGCCTGTTCGGGCGACACGTGGCGAGCACTGGGGCGGGTCGGACGAAGCCTGGATCCTGTCCGACCGCGTATTTTGGGCTGGGCCGCACTGTGCGCGCCCGAAAGTTGTGGGCCGGGCCGCACTGTGCGCGCCCGGAAATTTCCGGGCGCCCGAAATCCCGGACAGAATGGGAATTTTCCCATTTGTTTCTCCAGCACTATTTATACCAACCCGAGCCCCCCTTCTTTGCTTCCTTTCTCTCAACCCTTTCACTTTCTGCCCGAGCCCCCTCAAGCAAAGTTGTTCACCTCTTCACCCTTGATCTTCCTGCCAAGTTCTAGGATTTTTGGGGGCACGAATCCCGAGGTTCCCCATTTTACGGTGCGGCGCGACGTTGCTTTCTAGTGTTCTTCTTCGGCGCAGCAGCAGTGTTTTAGCTCCCCTGGGCTACCCCGAGCTCCTTTTTCTGTGATTCTTGTGCCGACAGACTCCTAAGAGGTAGGGCTTCATCTTTCTTATTGATCGCGCTTTCCCGTTGCGAGTTTTTGGCACGGATCCCGAGGCAACACTGTGACCCTTTTTCTGTTTGGCTTTGTGGGACAGCATCGAGGTGTTTTGGCCATATCTTTGCGCCCAAGCGTCAGCCGGAAACGAGCTTATACAACTTTTTCATCTACAGATCGCAAGGAACGCGCTAGTATTTTTATTGGATTTTTCTGAGATTTCTTCAGAGGTGAGAATCACTGTTTCTCTGTGTACAGTGCTACAGTCTTTTGTGCTGAAATCTTTTGAGTGTACCACCTTGTCGAATTTTTATCTTGACTTACCGAACTCCGATTTGGGCGTGCAAGGTACCGTTGCGAAGCTATCGACGCGAGGATCGCTGTGGTATTTTTCTTGGAATTTTCTGGGCACCTTCTGCAGGTGATAATTTAACAGTTTCGGGACTGTTGTTGTATGGGATTATAAGAGTTATATTTGGGAGCCTTAGTGTAATTAGTGAGCTTTGTATTGTGCCAGGAGAGTTACGGGTGTGCTGAACTTATTGGAGCAAGGGATTAGAGTTATCTGGTGTTTTCAGCTGTTGGGCTTTGGACAGTCAGCTTTTCAGGTGGGTGCCTTATTCCCGGAACCGGTGGACGGTTCTCTATATTGTTATATGTTAGCATTGCATGCAGGTGTACGGTACAATAACTGAAATTGGTCGGTAAGTTTAACAGTGAGGATTCTATGGAAATTGCAAGTGAATTTCTCATAGTATGACAATGGTATAATCAAATATTCATGTTGGTGATTAGTGGAAGCCCACCTAAGGCAAGGTTACCATATCAGGATTAATTATCATGCCATATTAGCACATAACCTTTTATGAGGCTGGTTTATGCATTGGGATAGGATTATGTAGTTATGTGCAGGTTCTACTCCAAGGAGTGATTATGGATCGAAAATCATGGACAGGTATGGTCATTGCTAATTCTGGCATGAGGTTTATTTTCTTTATCCTTCTTAAGGACAAATGCATGCTTGTATGGACATATGTGTATGAACATATAGTTAGGCCATCTTTTACTGCTGCACTACATATTGGAATTTGACTTAGGAGAAACCATGATTGCTTTCTTTCTCCTTTTTATTTAGACTTTTGAGTCATGTTGCTCGGGTTCGAGCAGAGGTTTGGGATAGTGTAGCTGGGACCTTAGGGTCAGAGACAGGGTGTGCTTGATGTTGGATTGTGGGTTATTGCGGCAACCGCGGACAGTAGGCGGTTGACCGGATCTTGATTAATTTACCCAATTGTGGGTTGTGGGTTATTGCGGTGACCGCGGACTTTGGGCGGTTGACCGGATGTTGACTATTGCATCAGATTGGGTATCAGATTTGTTCTAGTGGATGGTGTTTCCCACTTTTTGAGTATTATTGCATCAGATCGGGGTTGTGTTAGTGGACGGAGTTTCCCACTTTGATCATAGTCTTGATCCAGTCCTGCTATTATGAGACAGAGGTTACAGAGATACTCGATACAGTGATGCTTGATACAGTGATACTTTACTCGTGTGGGTCGCTCCCCTCGAGTGCCACTCCGGAGTAGGCTTTCCACGGTGCAGAGCGCTGGGCACCATGCTGGGTTTTGAGTCCTTGGGACTCCTTTGCTTCGGTGTTATGCGTAGGCTGGCATACCCGTCGCGGCAGAGCAGGCAGTACCAGTGATTACTGGTCTATCGATTGGGTTTATTCAGTCAGATACTTTTTGTTACACTCGTGCCTGGGGGACCGAGTGGAGTCTAGTAGCTGTGTTTAGACCAGTGCTAGTATTGTTGGGAACCGTTCGGGGTTTGACGGTGGTCCCGTGGTCGTTGTGAGTTCTTTGACCATTGTGTGAGAGGTTGAGCATCTTGAGTCTTTCCGTTCTGAGAGAGAGAGGGCATGGATTTGACTATAGCCTGCATGAGCCACTACTCGATAGCGAGTCGGTCCGTTTGGACGCCCTACGTAATTCCTGCCCGTCAGCGGGAGGTGGTTGTAGGTAGGCGCAGGTTTGACTGGACCCGATGCGGCAGTCAGCTCGATTGGGTCGATTGAGCATCTCGTGTGCGAGTGTTGCATATCTTCATCAGAGTTGCCCCATTTGAGCTTTTGGTTAGAGGCATGGTAGCTGTAGAGTGTTTCCAGCTTCTTCTTTCAGTTTTACTGCATCGGTTATCTTTTGCCTCTAGTAGTCTTGGTGGGCAGATCGTCGGGCCTTGTGGCGATACCCACTGAGAACTCCCTTATTGCGAAGTTCTCACGCCCGTTGGGGGTTTTCCCCCTTTTGTCCTTTCTCCTCTTTGTTTTGCAGAGTCTTGGCGGGTGTTGCCGTTCTGTGGTTGCTGTGCGTGGTGAGGGAGTAGCGAGCTAGATCCAGACCCATCTTTGGAGAGTAGCAGTACCCCCTTTGGAGGAGATCTTCCGTATAGTCGGTAGAGTGGTATTTATTTCCTCTTTTGAGAGACTGATGTAGTGAGGATATGATGTATTGAGAGCTTGTACACTGATGTTGTTTTTGAGATATCTCCCTGTGGAGCTATGAGTTTTGTACTCGAGGTTATTGTATGATTATCTTTTAGGGAGATGGACCTTATTGTTTTATCTTCAGTTGTACAGTGGTTGATTTTATTTCTATAGCAGTTTTTTTCTTTTAGCTCTGATATCTGTTAGCTGTAGTTCTTTTTGGCAGGTAGGACGCTTCGCCTATGCGGGTTTGGCATAGGTGGCGGATCTGTTGGCGAGCCCGGGTCGCAGTTTCGACCGCGGGGCGTGACAGGCGAGGCTCAACAAGATAAATTGGAAATGACAAAGACCATTCTCCAACTAAAGGATGACTTAAAGAGATTTTCTTCTGGAAGGAATAAGTTGGATAAGCTTCTTGGTCTTGGTCAAACAAATCGGTTCGGCCTCGGGTACACTCAAACTGGAAACAGTCCAAGTTCGAGTGGGACAGTTTTTGTGCCTCAGTCGGTATCTCCTCCTCCGACACCGGAATTCACGACAAACAACGACAACAAGCCTACTTCATCCTCTTCGGGATCGTCAAGCACTAAGGTATGTTTTCGTTGTGGTATTTCAGGGCACATAAGGAGATATTGCAAGACAGGAGCCAAACGCTCAACTCAGACATTTCTTGCAACGACTACCAAAAAGGTGATTCCTCAGAAATCAAATGCAAATCATTCAAAGGAAAAGAGAATTGGTAGTTCACCGCGCAAGACGACATCATCAAGGAGCAGCAATCGATCTAACAAGACGCCTTCACCTAGGAGAATAACCTCACGACCATTACCGACGCATTCCAAAAGGGTTTGGGTGCGCAAAGGTGAAATTTTTCCTTGTCTTGTTACTAATGTTTCCTTGCATGCATATGATAATTCGTCTTGGTATCTGGATAGCGGTTGTTCCCGTCACATGACCGGTGATAAAAATAGTTTTCAAAACTTTGAGAAAATCTCCGGAGGACTCGTTGTTTTCGGAGACGGTCGATCTTTCAAAATTGTTGGGAAAGGAACAGTAGCTATTCCAGATGGCCCGATTTTGAAAAATGTGTTATTTGTTGATGGCCTTAAGACTAACCTCATTAGCATAAGTCAACTTTGCGACAATGGTTTTTCAGTTAACTTTTCATCTGTTGAATGTGTTGTAACTGATAAGGACCATGTCTTCTTTTTAAAAGGGGTTAGATCTGAAAACAATTGTTATGTTGTTCCTAATAAAATTTCTGAAAAATGTAACCTAGTTTCTTTGGATAATGAAACACTTTGGCATGAAAGACTAGGTCACATAAATTTTAAAGAACTAGCGAAGATTTCAAATAAAGACGTGGTTAAGGGGGTTCCTAAACTTTTATTTAAAAACAACATTGTGTGCGGAGGTTGTCTTAAGGGAAAACAATCAAGGGCTGCACACAAGAACCTGAACCACGTTGGTTCCAAACGGCCCTTGGAATTACTGCACATGGATTTAATGGGGCCGACCCGTCAACCATCTTTGGGAGGTAAATAGTATATTTTCTTATTGGTTGATGATTTCTCTAGGTTTTCATGGGTAGCATTTTTAAAAGAGAAAGCTGATACGTTTGATTCTTTTCATGAGATTTGCCATCGTATTATGATTGAAAAGAATGAAAAGATCATTCCTGTTAGAAGTGATAGAGGTGGAGAATTCATTAATTCTAAATTCATTGATTTTTGCACTTCCAACAGCATAAAACATGAATTCTCAGCACCCTATACACCTCAGCAGAATGGTGTTGTTGAGCGCAAAAACAGGGTTGTTCAAGAGATGGCGCGTGTGATACTTCATAGCCGAAATTTACCGTTATATTTTTGGGCTGAAGCTGTGAACACCGCTGTCTATGTAATTAATCGAGTGTATTTGCGCCTAGGAACTTTAAATACACCATATGAGCTGTGGTTTAGTAGAAAACCGGATATCAAATATTTTCGTATCTTTGGGAGTCGATGTTATATTTTGCGTGATCGCGAAAATTTTGGTAAGTTCGATTCTCGAAGTGACGAAGGGATCTTTTTGGGTTATTCTACAAATAGCAGAGCATATCGGGTATTTAACATGGAATCTAAAACGATTGTAGAATCTATAAATGTTAAAGTAGATGAAGCTTTTCACTTTGCATCTGAAAAATCTACCCTCGATATCTCTCTTGATGATGATACACCTGCCAATGCATCTTCTCATAACAATTCTTTCGATAATAATGATGCATCTAATGGCTCTTCAAGTTTATCTGATGTGCAGGAATCATCGCATGTACCTCTGAGTACTCCGTTACCTCAAACGTTACGCATCTCCAAGGATCATCCGGAAACGAATATTATTGGAGACCCACAAGAAGGAGTTAGGACTCGGAGGCAATTGGTTTGTGGATTCGCTTGTTACGTTTCCATGATAGAACCAAAGAATCTGGATGAAGCTCTTCAGGATGACTACTGGATTAAAGCAATGCAGGAAGAGCTCCATCAGTTTCAGCGAAACAAAGTCTGGGAATTAACAAAGCCTCCAAAGCAACACAATGTGATAGGTACCAAATGGATTTTCAAGAATAAGAAGAATGAAGATGGTACCATCATCAGGAACAAAGCACGTTTAGTTGCTCAAGGCTACTCTCAAATAGAAGGTATAGACTTTGATGAAACTTTCGCCCCTGTAGCTAGACTCGAGTCCATTCGTATCTTATTCGCGATAGCTTGTCATTTTAAAATAAAATTATTTCAAATGGACGTTAAGAGCGCGTTTTTAAATGGGTTTTTAAACGAGGAAGTTTATGTGGCTCAACCGAAAGGTTTTGTAGACTGTAAGCAACCTAACCATGTTTTTCGTTTGAAAAAGACTCTTTACGGTTTAAAACAAGCACCGCGAGCATGGTACGAAAGGCTAACAAAGCACCTATTGGATAAGGGCTATACTCGAAGGGGAGCTGACAGGACTCTCTTTGTGAAGCATTATCAAAATAACTTCATTGTAGCACAAATCTATGTCGATGACATTGTATTTGGTGCGACAAGAGATAATGATGCTTCTAAATTCGCTGAAACCATGGAAAGCGAATTTGAGATGTCAATGATGGGCGAATTGACTTATTTCCTTGGATTGCAAGTGAAACAGAGTGACGAAGGCATCCATTTGTGTCAATCCAAGTATGCTATGGAGTTGGTCAAAAAGTTTGATCTAGAAAATTGTAAAGATTTTCCGCCTCCAATGGGAACTAGCAATAAAGGATTAGGAAGTGAATCTTTTAGTGAGAATGTAGACGAGAAACTTTATCGGAGTATGATTGGAAGTCTGCTTTACCTCACGGCTAGTCGCCCGGATATATCTTTTGGTGTTGGGATCTGCGCGAGATATCAATCTGCACCAAAGGAGATTCACCTGAAAGCGGTGAAACGGATCATCCGATACATTAAAGGAACCATAAATTTCGGAATTTGGTATCCTATGGGAACAAGTTTAGATATTATTGGATACTCAGATGCCGATTGGGCAGGATCTGTGGATGATCGGAAAAGCACGAGTGGTGCATGCTTTTATCTAGGCCATTGCCTTGTTGCATGGCACAGTAAAACGCAAAACTGCATAGCACTCTCGACTGCCGAAGCAGAATATATTTCAGCGGGTAGTTGTTCAACCCAACTCATTTGGATGAAAAGTGTGTTGAGCGACTTCCGGATTTCAGCAACTTCGGTAATAATTCTTTGTGACAACACTAGTGCTATAAACATTTCCAAAAACCCTGTGTTGCACTCTAGAACAAAACACATTGAACTTAGATATCATTTTCTTAGAGAGCTAGTTGAATCAAATACTCTTCAACTTTCATATATTTCAACTGAAGATCAATTAGCTGACATTTTAACAAAACCTTTGGATCAAAAACGTTTTATTCATTTGCGTAAAGCAATTGGAATGGTTTCCTTGAAATAAACTTCTTTTTGAAACTTTTGCTTAGGTTAGGTTTTGTTTTTGTGTTTTTGTTCATTATCTATGTTTATACATAGTACATTAATTGAGCATGTGTATTATTGACTTTACTTGCATCCTTTCATATAATTAGAAATTTATTATGCTTTGGATATCATAATAATTCAGTTGATGCATTGATCATTTATTTAAATTAAACCATTTTTAATTGATCAAAGTCAATTTCTCTCTCAATGATCTCTTGGTATTGTTTTTATCTTATTTGACTATTTAGTTGAGTATGAATTCGAGATCAATCCTTGGTTGAATACTTTATATCTTAAATTAATTGATAGCCAATTGAGGGGGAGTCAAAGAAAAGTAAAATGCTCAAAAGATGTGAAAAGAGTTACATCCCAATGAGGAGTGTGAAAACTACCACCACATGGAGGAAATAGCTACCACCTCGGTCGTCCGAGTACTGTGTGCAGCTACCACATGTATACCAAGCATGGTTTTGTAATTTTTGAATAAATAAAATGCATGATTGAAATACTTGACTCCGTCAAATTTCAAGGTTGGTATAAGGTGGGATTTTTAATGAAAGATGCTCAAAGAGCCACTCTCTTCAACAGATTGACTAAATACATTATATAATTTATTTGGGATTTCAAACATCTATTGATCTTGGTACTTCATTTTCTTTACCATTTTAATGATTTGATAAACGCCTTACTCATAAGATCATGATGGATGTGTTTGAACTTGATCAACTTTAAAGGTTTTAATTTCTGTAAATTTTCATGTCATTATTTGAATGTTATTGATAGATTTAACATAATTTATTTCTCTTGACATGAAACGATGATTTTTGTTTAAGGTTGATGTGCTAAAATGCTTACATACTTTTTCTGGATTTTATGGAATTTTTCTAAATTATTCTGAAGAAAAAGTTGGAGCCGATCCGGATCGGACAAGTTGATCCGGATCCCGAACGCAGGTAATTCCTGCGGGTAGCCGATCCGGATTGAAATCTCGATCCGATCCGGATCACGGCTAGGGTTTTATTAGAACAAGAGGGCTTTTGATTTCTTTTATTGCAATCTTTTGTTCTTAAGACTCCAGAGCTTCTCTCTCTAGAATTCATCCTTCTTGGAGCCTTCCAAACTCGAGTTCTTCGATTCCAAGTAAGTTTTATTGATCAAAATCTCAGTTTTTCACTGTTTTTCCTTGTTTGCTCAAAACGTGAGTAGAAATCATGGAACTTTTTCATTTGTGAATGGTTTTTGGTCAAATTTCTTTTGAAATAAGAACTTTGGGTAGATTAGTTTTGATTATATGCTAGGTATTCTCTTGATTAACGAATTTTTGGGCTTCGATTTCTGAAAATTCGGTTTTAGAGCATATAATAGGAATTTTTGAAAATCATGCAATTGATCTATTTTTAAAATTCTTTTTGCAAAACTAATTTGATTCTTAGTCTCTCTACATGATTATGATTGTTTGGGTACAATTTTTCAAATTTTTCAAAATTAACAATTTTTCATGTGTTCTTGAGTTGGTATTCACAGGATTTCAAACTTCTTAAAGCACGCACAGCAATGGGATTCTCATGGATCATCTTGCTGTTAGTCACAATGGTGCATACTCGAGCAACCAACAAACTGAAAAGAGCTAAGAAACCTCAACGAAAAGGTGAATTTCATCTTATCAGCGATTCAGAGACTAAAGCAGATACTGATGAGGTGGATTGGGACAAGTTGACGGATGATGATGAATCAATGCTCGTTAAACCTGAACAAAAGGCTTCCGATCGATCAAAAGGAAAGGCACCCATGGACACAGGGAAAGCACCTATATCTGCACCAACTATCTCTGTGAAAAGAAAACGTCTGGCTCGACGCTTTGGACTACAACGAGACGTTAACATCAACAAGTCGATAGTTCCTGACTCCCCGCCTCACGTGGAAGAAGTGCTCGTTAACACTGATCGCCTTAGAACTTTTGAACATCATGAATGCATCGGTGAACGACATGTCAACATTGAAGCTCTCCGAAATCACTCACCAGAATTTGGGAATTTAATTGAGCAAGCTAATCTCATCCAAGTCTGCCGATTCCCCGAATTACTTGGGTACTGTCTGTATCGTGTAAGAACTTTTTACACAAATGCAAGACATCTTCAAGAAGATGAACGTGCTTCAATGCATTTCTATACAAATATCCAAGGAATGACACTTAAAATGTGATGACCTGGATCTCCGCATAGCTGTTGCTGTGCGTTGGGTGGTTTCTGAGGCCTACGGGGTGCGTTGGAGGTGTTTGTGCACCAATTGGACACAAGTGGCGGACTTCGGGCTTAATGGATCACGTGGGTGATCGGTGGACTCCGTCGGATCTTTAGAAGTGGTTTCGCGTGAAGCGGATATTAAAAATGGACTCAGCGCGAAGTTTGGACCAAGGAACACCTTTCCGGATGCCTTCGGCAAATTTTGGGGTTGGAATTTGGCAAAATGGACATCAAATTCGAATTCAGCGCGCGAAAACGGTCAAAATGGACTACCTACTTGTTATTTTTGCGCATGGGTTACTGTTCACGCCGGAACAGTAACTCCGGCCGCCGGCGGGCAGCGGCGGCGGCGGCGGGCAGCGGCGGAGCACGGCGGACGGGCTCGGGCAGGCGGCGGAGCGGCCGCGGGCAGCGCGCGGGCAGGCGCGCGGGCGCGCGGGCAGGCGCGCGGTCCACGGGCCGTCGTGCACCAGGGGTTGGACACGTGGCTTGTTGGGGTTGGTCGGTGCAGTGGACTTGGACCACGGAGCAGGCGGGCGTGGTGCATGGACCGGCGGGACACGTGGCGTCTTGCAGTTGGTGGGCTCATGGAGGCTGGGTCCACGGAGGTGCACCGGGGTGCCTCGGGTTCCGTGCCTGGCAGGGGCGCCAGGCGGCGCGTCAGGCGGGCGCTGACCGGGTGCGCGCCACGTGTCGACGTCCGCTGGTGGCCACGCGGCGCAGCGGGAGTGGTGGCTCCCGCTGTTGCCTGTTTTGTGGGCGACGTGGAGGCCCGAGGGGCTTTCGGGCGCGCACAGTGTTGGGCCGGGCCCAACACTGTAGCCACCCGAAATCCGGAGCGCCCGGAAAATAGGACAGAATGGGTATTTTTGGATTTGTTTCTTCCAGCATATAAATAGGCCGAGTTCAACTGAAGAGAGCTTCTTCCCTGTTCATCCTTTCACTGTGCAACCTTCACAAGAAATCTTCATCTCCCAGAGCCGGATCCATCTGCAGATTCTAGGATTTTTTGGCGGCACGCATCCCAAGGTTTCTATTTTTACGGAGCGGCGCGACGCTCGTTCGTTTGTGGTCTTCTTCGTCGCGTTTTGGTGCGAGGACTTCCCCGGCTTACCCCGAGCACCTTTTTCTGTGATTCTTGCGCCATCGTCTTCATGACAGGTAGGGCTACGTTCCCCATGTTTACTGGTTTTTCCCATTTCGAGCTTTTCATGGGTTTTTTGGATCATCTTGTGACCTCATTTTCTGGGGCGGAGTTTTGGGACAGCGGTGCGGTATTTTGGCGATATCTTCGCGCACAGGCATTGGATTGGGGCGATTCAGAAGGCGTTTTGCATCTAGACATCACGAGGAATATCCCCAAATTTTCTTGGAATTTTTTAAATATTTTTCGAAGGTAAAAAATATCTGTGTACAGAAGTTATTGCTACAGTTTTTTTGAGCAGTTTATTTCGAGGTGATTCCCTTGTCGGATTTGTTTCTCAGCGTAGGAGACTCGGTTTTGAGCGTGCAGGTACTCGTTTCGACGGGTTCATCGCGAGGATCGTGACAGTATTTTTCTTGGAATTTTTCAGGCATTTATCGCAGGTAAAAACAGGGAAACTGTGGACTGTTGTGTTTGGGGCAGATTTTGTGTGAGCATTGTATGTTAATTATGTATGTTCTTTTGGGAATTTTGTACAGCGATCGCGGCGGTTTATCGGTTTGGGCGAGAGCACTATTTGGACTTGGAATTAGCGATCGAGGTGGGTGGTTGTTGTTTACCTCTATTTTGACATGCTCACTAGGAATATTAGAGTGATCCCTTTATTTGGACATGCATGCTTAAGTAATATAAAATTGTGAGCCTTTCATATGGAAATTACTATTGTGGATATCTGATAGTGGTTGGGACTTATACATGTTGGTATGGATGGAATGTTAGCTTTTAACCTTGCATGTGGATTGGATTATTTATTTTGGACTATATGATTATCATGTTAGTGGTTGGTACTATTTGAGGATTTTATGACATGCATAGGTGGATAGTGATGCTTTATCATGGAACATGGATTATAGACATGTGTGGTTGGATAATGTTTTAGCATGATGGTTATATCTATGCGGAGTTATTAATTGTTACACATGTGGAACCACTATTGGACACCTTTTCCTTTATTTCCTTGAGAACACTTGCATGCTTGTTTGGACATCTAGATAGGCCATCTTTTATCGCTACACTTTCATGCTGGAACTTGACTTAGGAGAAACCTTGTTTGTTTCTTTTCTCCTTTCGTTAGTCAGGTGGTTCTTGTTGCTCGGGTTTGAGCAGGGGTTTGGGATAGTGTAGCCGGGGCCTAGATTGTGGATCATGGGTTTTGGCGGCGACCGCGGATATTGGGCGGTTGACCGGATGTCGGTTATAGGACATCGGTGATAGGGCATGATTATGGACTAGAGGGCTTTGTGGCAACCGCGGATAGTAGGCGGTTGACCAGATGTCGGATGTGGGACATGATTGTGATTGTGGGTTATTCCGGCGACCGCGGATATTGGGCGGTTGACCGGAGGTCGGTTGTTAGACCTGGTCGTGGATTGTGGGGTATTGCGGCAATCGCGGATATTGGGCGATTGACCGGATGGTTACTCTTGCATCTGATTGGGAATCAGTTTTCTTTTAGTGGAGGGTTGTGTTCCACTGGGGCTTTATAGTTGTGATCCAATCCTGCTTTTATCACACCGGCGCGGTTATTGCCCGGTGATGCTTTTATCACACCGATGCGGTTATTGCCCGGTGATGCTTTACTCGTGTGGGTCGCTCCCCTCGAGATCCCCTCCGGAGGCCGGGGCCAGACAGTTATGGACAGTTTTGCTATCACATCGGCGCGGCTTATTTGCCCGATGATGAGGGCGGCAGCAGGAATTTTGCTATCACATCGGCGCGGCTTATTTGCCCGATGATGAGGGCGGAACAGATTGGGTTCATCTGGGACGGTTGGTTATTGTTGCATACGGTTAGTCCAGTCTAGGACTGCATTTTAGAGGCATTGTAGTGGTAGATCTCCCTTTTGCAGCGGTTTCATTTCTTACCACTCTTCTTTCCTTTTTGCCTCTGGTAGACCTAGTGGGTGTGTCAGAGTTTGAGGTTTTACCCACTAGGGGAGGCTACTGGTTTACTAGTAGTTCTCACCCCCATTCTTCTTTTCTCTTTTTCTTCTTCCTTGTTTTGCAGTGTCTACTGCGGGTGCTGCTGGGCTTTCAGCGGCGGGTCGAGGAGAGAGGACGGCTGAGTAGGTAGATCTCGAGGCAGGATGAGCGAGTTAGCTGGACTGTTGGTATACCCAGGATTCCTCAGACGGTTGTACTTTTACATTTGGGACTGGCTTTTGCCAGTAGGTTGTATTTATTTGGTGAGCTGGGAGAGACTGATGTATCATTTATACAGATGTATTGTATTTTATTTCCAGCTTCAGTCTGAGATGTATTAGTTTTTAGTTCAGCTCTGTTTTTATTGCTCTTTTTTTGTTATCTCTTATATCTGAGCAGGTTTGGCGCTTCGTGTACACGGGAAATACCGTGTGCACGGCGGATCTGTAGACGGGCCCGGGTTCTGGTTTACACCCGGGGCGTGACAGATTAGGTGGTATCAGAGCTTAGGGATAGGTCATTTGGGACTTAGGAAACCCTAGGCTTTTCGGCGGACCCTAGGATGTTAGTGCGTGAGAGACGCGATATTTTGCGAAAGTCCGTGATTTATTTGTTTGACTCTTCCTGTGAGTGAAGAGGGATCGACATATCCTATTTTTGTGGGACAGTTATGTTGGCTGCAGACAACATAAAGTTACAAAAATAGAGGGATGTCTTTGACTTTCGCTAGATTGGGTCGAGTGTTTGGGGTGTGCTGATTTGCGGTTTTGTCGTGGTGAGCGGTGTCTCCCCGACGTTGGGCCCTGACCCGGGTGCACCTTGGTGCGGCAGTTGGGTCTGAGCTGGTTGTTTCGGGCCGGATACCCAGATTGGAGTCTGAGAGCTCCGGACCCGAAGGGTAGGTGTGTTGGAGGCAGATCAGCGGAGCGGTAACACAGTTGTCGGATCAGCGCAGTGGCACAGTGGTCGAAGTAGCGAGTAGCCCCCTCCGTGCCGACGTTTAGTGTTGGGGCACCGAGGCAGGGTGGATAGTTGACAGCGGGTAAGCTGTGGGATTGCGACGATCGAGTGAGCCAGTTTTGGCGGATGAGCCATTCCGATTCGTGGATTGAGTATGGAGCCCTTGGAGGCAGGGTCTTGTTCGATGGGGGGATAGAGAGTACTTGGAGGCCTTTTATGGCAAGAGTTAACGCAGTGGCTGAACTGCACGCTCCATGTATAGAGGGACGGGGCGCATAGGATATGAGTGTCTGAGAGTGGATTGTGCCAGGATACCTTTTAATTCGTTGGGTCCCTCCATTACGGATTTGGGACGCCTCATTGGAGTAGGCGCCGGGTATGGAGCGTGGCATTGTAGTTCCTTTGGATTGGGATCTGCCGCCTGAGGCGAGTTCTGATTGAGGCGCTTGTCGCCGGGTGATGGAGGACAGATCAGACGGATGAGGTATTCTCGATTTCTTTTTCCTGGATAGTGGATTTCTGAGACTGTCAGAGCATATAGGTTACAACGGTCGGTGTGGTGGTAGGTTTGAGTTGTTCCGGGCTCTTGGGTTCGTATCTTTTGATACGGGAGTATTCCCTTCTTGGTGGGCAGTGCTCTTGCTTCATTGCTTGGGTTAAGGGGGGCAGGATGGTCACCTCGCGCACGGGAGGCTTATTTTCCCGGTCGCGCTTAGCATGTGGAGGAGAGTTGTTGGTTCTGCCCGGTGCAGCTTGAGTCCTGGATTTTACCGGTAGACCTGATGGTCTTGGCTCAGCTGAGGGATGTTGTTTTGGTACTTGTTGGGCTGGCTGGTTCGGTTTCCTTTCAAGGCGGATGATTATGCCACGAGGACAGTTTTCTTGGGGAGCCAGGCCCGGAGGTGTTGGTGCACTTGGGTTGCTTGAAGGTTATCTTCGCCTCTATGGTTTTGACTTCGTGAGCGAGGCGGATGTTTCGCAGTGGATGAGTAGACTTTTGGCTGGGTGTTGATGCCGGAGAGTCGGGGAATTGCTTCTACATCCCGACGGTTTAGAGATTAGAGAGCAGAGTCTACGTGATCAGTTGGGAGGGGGGGGGCTTATACTGGATACCTTGGGAGTACAGAGGTATTGGGATCAAGCTTTTGTGCCGATGGACTTGTGGTTGGATTATCGGGGCCCTGGGAGGAGCGGATGCTTGTACCGATGCAGACTACTTGGTAGCTCGAGCGGTTAGCCCAACTGTACTTGGATGAGGTGGTGCGGTTTTTCTGGAATGCCCGCCTCTATTTTGTTCTAGTTAGAGACCCGAGGGTTGTATCGCGTCTCTGGAGGAGGTATTAGACAGCTTTGGGAGCTTGAGTGGTGGATGATTGGATATTTACCCCCTCTACTTGGTTGAGGTTCCGGATTGAGGGATGACTTTAGTTTCGAGGATGAAACTTTCTTTTAGTGGGGGAGGATGTGATGACCTAGATCTCCGCATAGCTGTTGCTGTGCGTTGGGTGGCTTCTGGAGGCCTACGGGGTGCGTTGGAGGTGTTTGTGCACCAATTGGACACAAGTGGCGGACTTCGGGCTTAATGGATCACGTGGGTGATCGGTGGACTCCGTCGGGTCTTTAGAAGTGGTTTCGCGCGAAGCGGATATTAAAAATGGACTCAGCGCGAAGTTTGGACCAAGGAACACCTTTCCGGATGCCTTCGGCAAATTTTGGGGTTGGAATTTGGCAAAATGGACATCAAATTCGGATTCAGCGCGCGAAAACGGTCAAAATGGACTACCTACTTGTTATTTTTGCACATGGGTTACTGTTCACGCCGGAACAGTAACTCCGGCCGCCGGCGGGCAGCGGCGGCGGCGGCGGGCAGCGGCGGAGCACGGCGGACGGGCTCGGGCAGGCGGCGGAGCGGCCGCGGGCAGCGCGCGGGCGCGGGCAGCGCGCGGGCAGGCGCGCGGTCCACGGGCCGTCGTGCACCAGGGGTTGGACACGTGGCTTGTTGGGGTTGGTCGGTGCAGTGGACTTGGACCACGGAGCAGGCGGGCGTGGTGCATGGACCGGCGGGACATGTGGCGTCTTGCGGTTGGTGGGCTCATGGAGGCTGGGTCCACGAAGGTGCACCGGGGTGCCTCGGGTTCCGTGCCTGGCAGGGGCGCTAGGCGGCGCGTCAGGCGAGTACGTGGGCGCGGCAGGCGGGCGCTGACCGGGTGCGCGCCACGTGTCAACGTCCGCTGGTGGCCACGCGGCGCAGCGGGAGTGGTGGCTCCCGCTGTTGCCTGTTTTGTGGGCAACGTGGAGGCCCAAGGGGCTTTCGGGCGCGCACAGTGTTGGGTCGGGCCCAACACTGTAGCCGCCCGAAATCCGGAGCGCCCGGAAAATAGGACAGAATGGGTATTTTTGGATTTGTTTCTTCCAGCATATAAATAGGCCGAGTTCAACTGAAGATAGCTTCTTCCCTGTTCATCCTTTCACTGTGCAACCTTCACAAGAAATCTTCATCTCCCAGAGCCGGATCCATCTGCATATTCTAGGATTTTTCGGCAGCACGCATCCCAAGGTTTCTATTTTTACGGCGCGGCGCGACGCTCGTTCGTTTGTGGTCTTCTTCGTCGCGTTTTGGTGCGAGGACTTCCCCGGCTTACCCCGAGCACTTTTTTCTGTGATTCTTGCGCCATCGTCTTCACGACAGGTAGGGCTACGTTCCCCATGTTTACTGGTTTTTCCCATTCCGAGCTTTTCATGGGTTTTTCGGATCATCTTGTGACCTCATTTTCTGGGGCGGAGTTTTGGGACAGCGGTGCGGTATTTTTGGCGATATCTTCGCGCACAGGCATCGGATTCGGGCGATTCAAAGGAGTTTTGCATCTAGACATCACGAGAAATATCCCCAAATTTTCTTAGAATTTTCTGAATATTTTTCGAAGGTGAAAAATATCTGTGTACAGAAGTTATTGCTACAGTTTTTTTGAGCAGTTTATTTCGAGGTGATTCCCTTGTCGGATTTGTTTCTCAGCGTAGGAGACTCGGTTTTGAGCGTGCAGGTACTCGTTTCGACGGGTTCGTCGCGAGGATCGTGACAGTATTTTTCTTGGAATTTTTCGGGCATTTCTCGCAGGTAAAAATAGGGAAACTGTGGACTATTGTGTTTGGGGCAGATTTTGTGTGAGCATTGTATGTTAATTATGTACGTTCTTTTGGGAATTTTGTACAGCGATCGCGACGGCTTATCGGTTTGGGCGAGAGCACTATTTGGACTTGGAATTAGCGATCGAGGTGGGTGGTTGTTGTTTACCTCTATTTTGACATGCTCACTAGGAATATTAGAGTGATCCCTTTATTTGGACATGCATGCTTAAGTAATATAAAATTGTGAGCCTTTCATATGGAAATTACTATTGTGGATATCTGATAGTGGTTGGGACTTATACATGTTGGTATGGATGGAATGTTAGCGTTTAACCTTGCATGTGGATTGGATTATTTATTTTGGACTATATGATTATCCTGTTAGTGGTTGGTACTATTTGAGGATTTTATGACATGCATAGGTGGATAGTGATGCTTTATCATGGAACATGGATTATAGACATGTGTGGTTGGATAATGTTTTAGCATGATGGTTATATCTATGCGGAGTTATTAATTGTTACACATGTGGAACCACTATTGGACACCTTTTCCTTTATTTCCTTGAGAACACTTGCATGCTTGTTTGGACATCTAGATAGGCCATCTTTTATCGCTACACTTTCATGCTGGAACTTGACTTAGGAGAAACCTTGTTTGTTTCTTTTCTCCTTTCGTTAGTCAGGTGGTTCTTGTTGCTCGGGTTTGAGCAGGGGTTTGGGATAGTGTAGCCGGGGCCTGGATTGTGGATCATGGGTTTTGGCGGCGACCACGGATATTGGGCGGTTGACCGGATGTCGGTTATAGGACATCGGTGATAGGGCATGATTATGGACTAGAGGGCTTTGTGGCAACCGCGGATAGTAGGCGGTTGACCAGATGTCGGATGTGGGACATGATTGTGATTGTGGGTTATTCCGGCGACCGCGGATATTGGGTGGTTGACCGGAGGTCGGTTGTTAGACCTGGTCGTGGATTGTGGGGTATTGCGACAATCGCGGATATTGGGCGATTGACCGGATGGTTACTCTTGCATCTGATTGGGAATCAGTTTTCTTTTAGTGGAGGGTTGTGTTCCACTGGGGCTTTATAGTTGTGATCCAATCCTGCTTTTATCACACCGGCGCGGTTATTGCCCGGTGATGCTTTTATCACACCGGCGCGGTTATTGCCCGGTGATGCTTTACTCGTGTGGGTCGCTCCCCTCGAGATCCCCTCCGGAGGCCGGGGCCAGACAGTTATGGACAGTTTTGCTATCACATCGGCGCGGCTTATTTGCCCGATGATGAGGGCGGCAGCAGGAATTTTGCTATCACATCGGCGCGGCTTATTTGCCCGATGACGAGGGCGGTACAGATTGGGTTCATCTGGGATGGTTGGTTATTGTTGCATACGGTTAGTCCAGTCTAGGACTGCATTTTAGAGGCATTGTAGTGGCAGATCTCCCTTTTGCAGCGGTTTCATTTCTTACCACTCTTCTTTCCTTTTTGCCTCTGGTAGACCTAGTGGGTGTGTCAGAGTTTGAGGTTTTACCCACTAGGGGAGGCTACTGGTTTACTAGTAGTTCTCACCCCCATTCTTCTTTCCTCTTTTTCTTCTTCCTTGTTTTGTAGTGTCTACTGCGGGTGCTGCTGGGCTTTCAGCAGCGGGTCGAGGAGAGAGGACGGCTGAGTAGGTAGATCTCGAGGCAGGATGAGCGAGTTAGCTGGACTGTTGGTGTACCCAGGATTCCTCAGACGGTTGTACTTTTACATTTGGGACTGGTTTTTGCCAGCAGGTTGTATTTATTTGGTGAGCTGGGAGAGACTGATGTATCATTTATACAGATGTATTGTATTTTATTTCCAGCTTCAGTCTGAGATGTATTAGTTTTTAGTTCAGCTCTGTTTTTATTGCTCTTTTTTTGTTATCTCTTATATCTGAGCAGGTTTGGCGCTTCGTGTACACGGGAAATACCGTGTGCACGGCGGATCTGTAGACGGGCCCGGGTTCTGGTTTACACCCGGGGCGTGACATAAAATCACTCCACAGTTAATCGGCGATGTCCTAGGAATGGACTCCAACAGATCGGGGATCAACTTTTTGACGGGAAGAAGTTTGACAAATGCCTTGTGGCAAACCGTGATAGAAGGAATTTGTTTGGAAGGAACTGAATCAGCAGATGGTAAATCTGTAAAATCCAAACATCTTCGGCTTGAGTACTGCTTTCTTAACTTCATCACGTGTTACAACATTCTCCCTAACATGCAGACAAAGGTAGTGAGATGGGATAGAATGTTGTTCTTATATCTCATAGGTCATCCTTCTGAGGCTGTAGGATTGAACATGAACATTCCCTACATAATTTGGAATAGAATGTCAAGATATGTTGAGCATCCTCATCCTTCTGAGCGACTTCCATTTCCATTGATCATCATGAGGATCTTGAAAAAGTTTGAAATTGACATCAGCTCGACATCATATCAACACTGTTGGGGGATGATAGACGAGTCAACAATTGTGAAGTCCCTTCACAAATTGCCACATGTTGCTCCGACGCCTTCGACTGAGAAGAAACCGTGTGTGGGCACCTCTGCCTCTCCATCTCAACAAACACCCGGCACACATGATGAAGCATCGGTAACTTCAATGTTCAAGCAACAACAAAGCCTATTTTTTGAACAGGAACAAATCACCAAGGAACAGCGGCGTATTTCAGAGGAGCTTGAGATCATTACGGCCTCCCAGATCACGTTGACTAAGTCAGTCACTTCGATGAAGAAATTCATGAAGAAAATGTTCTCGAAGATGAGATACAGTGTTTCGGATGAGACCGACTCGGATGATTGATTAATTTGTGCCTCACATTTTTTTTTATCTTTTTGTGCAGGATTTTAATCTTTTGTGCAGGATTTCAGTTTTTAGGTTTTTAATGTTCTGTTTTTACTTTGCTTTAGTTTTAGTTCTCAGGTTTTTCTTGATTTTGAACTTCTTAACTCTCCTTAAATTTTGTATTTTTGGCTTAGTTCGTGACAAAAAGGGGGAGAGAGTTTAGAGTGAACTTTGTGAGAACTTTGAACAAACCTTGACTTTGGTGAAAGGTAAGTATCACAACTTCTGGTTTTATCTTGTGATTTGTTGCATGTCCCTACTAACTATTCGACTAACTATTTGGACATGTATTATTACTAACAAGTTGTTTGATTACTAACAAAGCAAAGTTATGACATTTGGAATCTTATTGCTTAGAAGATATGTCAATGTTTGATTGTGACCTTATTACATATCTGAATTACTGAATGTCATGGTAAGCATAAACTCTATCTCTGTTAGGTTTTGAATGCTAAATATTCTTGAGGTATCTAACGATCTCTTTTTGTCAAGAATGATTTCTTTTTGCAGAGAGTGCAGATGTCTAAGTCTAGAGTCTGTTTTAGGAGTTTATCTCATGTATTGGATCTCCATTGTAAATTTTTGTTGTATGGTGATAGCAACAAAAATATCTTTTGAATTTTCTTTAGTGGATTTGTGTTTTGTCACGACACCGCCAAAAGGGGAGATTGTTACGGATTTTGTTTTGGCGCATTTCGTGAAAGTGTTAAGTCTTGAAGATTGAAGATGAATGAAGTTTGGATCATATACCTCAATTTCAAGAAAGAAGAATTCAAAAGGATCAGGTAAGTTTAACTAAAGATTTTTGGTGATCCAAATACTTCTTGTAGTGTAGAAACACTTGAAAGAATTTTTTATTGCATAAAAATCAAGAACTGGACATGGGACATGTTCAGGATCCGGATCAGACAGTCCAATCCGGATCCCGAAGGGTGCTTGTTCATTGGCAAATCCGATCCGGATCAAAGGTCATTTTGATCCGGATCCCGAACATGGGTTTTTGCTGGAATACATGAACGATCCGGATCGGGCATTTCAATCCGGATCCCGAACCCTGTTTTTCTGGAATTGCCTGACTCGTTACGACGATCCGGATCACAGTAAATCCGATCCGGATCGTCGTCGTGAAAATTTCCAGAAACGGACAGTTTTTGATCCTTATCTTCTTCCAATAGTTTCTAACCTATAAATAGACCCTATATTTCATCTTTTAGGGCAATCCAAAAAGAAGCCGTCAATTCCAAAAGGACGGTCAATCCACATATAGAGAAGAAAGGAAATAACTAGATTAATTCTATGTTTCTTCATCTATATTGATTAGTTTGATTCTAGGTTTTCATACTCACATTTTGAGTTGAATCAAACTAATGAATACTTAGATGGTATTTCCTATCTATCTTTGATCTAAGTATTCGGCGGATCATCACCACCCAAAAACAACGATTTCCCCAAAATCGGCGTGTGGACTCGCGTGGCCTTGTGGATTCAAGGTGGAACCGCTCTCGTGGATTCGGAGCGAGGTACGTTCGTGGATTCGAAGCGTGCTACTGGGTGAAGACCGTGGATTCGGTCGGACGTCGTGGATTCGGCGTTGGACGCAGATCGTGGATTCGAGACGCGTTGTGGAGCGAGCGGAGAAGATCAACTAGGAGCGTATGGAAAAGGTTGAGTCGTCTGTGAGTACGGTATATCACCTTGTACGTGTTTAATTCTAGTGGATTTCACCGTGTTATCGGTCCCGTGGTTTTTTACTCCGGTTTGGAGTTTTCCACGTAAAAATCTTGCGTGTTCATTTATATTTCCGCATTGGGTTTTATTGCGCAATAATTTTTTGAGTGTTTATTGTTTACACCTATTCACCCCCCTCTAGGTGTTTTTTCCCCTATTTAGATCCATTATTACATATAACCCAACAGTATTGTAATTGTTGCAAAATTAAAGGGTAAAGGGGTAGTTCAGGTTCCATGACGATTTGTTCCGTTCAAAAGTTGATGCGGTGTAGATCAAGTTTGGACCAAATATTGATCGAGGGAGCCGACAAGAGTTGATCTACTCCAATCTGATCAAGATGCAGAGCAAGTTTTTGTGTGTAATACCCTCTGACCCGATTCCGGCCTGGTGGCTCAGGCCCGAATCAAATTAAAATCTATGATCATCACCGGTAGTTATTTTTTATATATATGCGATATATGTGTGTATATGATGCGATGGTTTGCATGAGATGTAAATTTATAATGAATTAAAACTGATGAGATAACAAATCTCCCTAAATAAAATATTAAGTTAGTGGTGTTATGAACCCATTAGTGGCCTTCCATCGTTGTAGGGTGTGGGCGTCTCTTTAGTGTTGATTGATGCACCCGGATACGGGGGTCAGTTGCATTAGGGAGCCGCAACCATTCTATTGGCATGAGATGCTATGTGGTAAGAAAGGGGTTGAATCCAAGAATCTCTCAGGATAAGGATTCAATGACTTTTTTATTTGCATGATGAACGGTGGGTCTAACTTAACCAAAAGATAAGGCCAAGAATCTGTTAGGATGAGGCCTATATTTTTGGAGGCCAAAGATAAAATTGCGATTTGCTTGAGAAGCATTGAACAAGAGTTGTTCACTCATTTCTTTACTCATTGCCAAGAATCTGTCAGGATGAGGTAGTGTGCAAATAGATGGGACCGCAATTCCCACTAGAAACTTTTAGTAAAGTTTCCGTTTTCTCCACTCGGGGAGTGTGGAGATTCGCTAAAATTAGTGGGAGGCACCATTTAGATTTAATGACCCTAATCAAAATGGATTATGATTAAGTACACAACTAATTAGAATCTTAACCATCTGCACAAAATGTCCGCCTCTAACCCACTTGTCAGAATACTTGATACTAATCGCTTAACTGGACAGAATTTCACCGATTGGCTGAGGAACTTGAGAATTGTTCTCAATTCTGAGAAATTAGCCTATGTGTTGGACACGGAGGCTCCAGCAGTGCCCGCAAATCCAACAGCTCAACAGAAAGATGCTAGAAATAAATGGACTGATGATGATATGAAGGTAAAATGCTACATGCTTGCGTCTATGAGTAATGAGTTGCAACGCCAGCATGAGCACATGGAGAGTTCTGCTGACATCTTGCTTCATCTTAAAGAGTTGTATGATGAGCAAAGTCGAACAGCTCATTACGAAGTGTCAAGGCGACTGTTCAGGACTAAGATGTCTGATGGTCACTCAGTCAATAATCATTGCTTGGCGATGATTAAGGACATTGAGGAGCTTGAGAAGCTCGGAATGACTATGGACGCAGAACTTCAAATTGATTTGATCTTACAATCATTACCTGATTCATTTTCTCAGTTTATTTTAAATTTTCAAATGAATAAAATTACTTGCACTCTCGCCGAGCTGTTGAATATGTTGGTCACGGCTGCAGGAATGCTAAAAGTCAATAAGGGCTCATTTTTGGCTGTTGAACGGGCTTCCTCCAAAAGAAAGTCTAAATGGAGAAAGAAGAAGCCTGCGAAGAAGCCAAAGACTGACACTGTCAAGGTAAATCCCAAAAAGAAGGCCGCCAAAGGAACTTGCTTCCACTGTCAAAAGGATGGCCACTGGAAGAGGAATTGCCCGGACTATTTGGCTAGCCTGAAGGACAAGGTGAAGAATAAAACTTTGGAAGGTATGTCCGAGATTCATATCATTGAAACTACTTGCTTATCGGTTTGTTCTACTTTTACATGGGTCATTGACTCGGGATGCACCTCGCATTTGTGTATTTCAATGCAGGCGCTAAAGAAAAGTAGACGACTTAGGGATAGAGAGATTACCCTACGCGTTGGAAACGGAGCAAGAGTTGCTGCTGTTGCTGTAGGGACTTATCCTTTATGTCTACCGACAGGAGTAGTTTTAGAACTTAGAGATTGTCTTTATGTTCCTAGTGCGACTAGAAACCTTATTTCTGTTTCACGTTTGGTATTGGACGGTTATAAGTTTATTTTTGAATCAAACATTTGTTCAATTTATTTAAGAAATAATTTGATAGGTTGTGGTTCTTTAATAGACAATCTCTATTACTTACATATGGATGTTAGTATGAATACAGTTGTCAATGGTATGAATGAGAATACTATTGGTTTTAAAAGACCTAGAGAGGAGGTAAACAAAACATACTTGTGGCATCTGAGGCTTGGTCACATTGGAGAAGATAGGGTTAACAAGCTGGCTAAGGATGGTATCTTAGGATCCTTACTCCCTGAACCATACCCAGCTTGTGAATCATGTCTTCAAGGAAAAATGACTAAGTCTCCCTTTGTTGGACAAGGACAGAGAGCTACCGAAGTACTCGCCCTGATACATACTGATATATGTGGCCCATTCGATGTGTCTGCTTGGGGCGGCTATCTCTACTTTATTACCTTTATTGATGATTATTCACGGTATGGGTACGTGTATTTAATTAAACACAAGTCTGAAGTTTTTGAAAAGTTTAAAGAGTTCAGACAAGAAGTAGAAAAGCAAATGGAAAAATCGAGTAAGGCTCTTCGATCCGATCGAGGAGGGGAATACCTTAGCACGGATTTATTAACCTACCTCAAGAACAATGGTATTGTCTCTCAATGGACTCCTCTTGGAACACCAGAATTGAATGGAGTGTCTGAACGGAGGAATCGAACTTTATTAGATATGGTTCGATCTATGATGAGTTTTACAGATTTACCTACGTCACTTTGGGGTTATGCACTTCTTACGGCTATTTATATTTTGAACAGAGTACCTTCCAAATCTGTTCCCACCACACCATATGAGATGTGGCATAGTAGGAAGCCAAGTTTTACTCACATTAAGACTTGGGGGTTTCCGGCTTATATTAAGAAATTAAAGACGGACAAATTGGAAAGCAGATCAGTCAAGGGAAGATTCATTGGTTATCCCAAGGAATCACTTGGATACAATTTTTATCTCCCAGAAAGTCACAATGTGGTTGTGAGCCGTCATGCCTTCTTTCTTGAAAATAAATTTATTTTAGCAGGAGGCAGTGGGAGAAAAATAGAACTAGAGGAGAAAGTCTCTTTAGAATCGAGCATTCCAAGAGCCCTTCCTGATAACTCTGTGATACCAGAGATTACATTGCCACCTCGCAAGTCTAGTAGAATCTCTCATCCTCCTGGTAGATACATGGGATTATTTATTGAGGACATGGAGGAAATGTTCCTAGTGGGAGACAAGGATCATAGAGATGATCCTAAGACTTATAGCGAGGCGATGTCAGACATCGACTCCGAAAAATGGTTGGAAGCTATGAAGTCTGAAATAGACTCAATGTACTCCAATCAAGTTTGGACTTTGGTTGATCCACCGGAGGGTATTGTACCCGTTGGATGCAAATGGATCTTCAAGAGAAAGATTGGTTCTGATGGAAAGGTAGAGACCTATAAAGCTAGGCTGGTAGCAAAAGGTTATAGTCAACGCGAAGGCATTGACTATCAGGATACCTTTTCACCTGTAGCCATGCTTAAATCTATCAGAACTCTGCTTGCTATTGCTGCACATTATGACTACGAGATCTGGCAAATGGATGTAAAAACTGCTTTCCTGAATGGATATCTTGAAGAAGAAATCTATATGGAGCAGCCTTTGGGTTTCACTACCAAAGATAGAAGTCATAAAGTGTGCAAGCTTCAACGATCCATTTATGGGTTAAAGCAAGCTTCTCGGAGTTGGAACACTCGTTTCAATGATGCAGTCGAATCGTTCGATTTCATCAGAAATGAGGAAGAGCCGTGTGTGTATAAAAAGGTTAGTGGGAGTGCTGTTACCTTCCTCGTATTGTACGTGGATGACATACTCCTAATAGGGAATGACATTCCTATGCTAACATCGGTGAAGTTATGGTTATCCAAAGAGTTTTCTATGAAAGACCTTGGAGAAGCATCTTATATCCTAGGGATAAAGGTCTATAGGGATAGACCTAAGAAGTTGCTTGGTTTATCGCAAGCTATGTACATAGATGAAGTGTTGAAAAGGTTCAGCATGGAGAATTCCAAAAGGGGTATGGTACTTCTAAGACATGGAATTCACCTCTCTAAGACTATGTCTCCTAAGACACCTGAAGAGAGAAGTCGCATGAGCAGGATCCCTTATGCTTCTGCAATAGGGAGTTTAAATGTATGCGATGCTATGTACTCGACCTGATATAGCACAGGCTGTGAGTGTCACTAGTCGATATCAGTCGAACCCAGGCGAAGAGCATTGGGTAGCGGTAAAGAATATCCTTAAGTACTTGAGAAGAACAAAGGATATGTTCTTGGTTCTTGGAGGTGGAGAACTCAAAGTTAATGGCTATACAGATTCAGACTTTATGTCTGATATAGACGATAGAAAGTCTTCGTCTGGGTATCTATTTATTTGCAATGGTGGGTCAATAGTTTGGAAGAGTTCTAAACAAGAGACGATTGCTGATTCTACTATGGAGGCGGAGTACATCGCTGCATCTGAAGCTGCCAAGGAAGCTGTTTGGATTAAGAAATTTATCACTGAGCTTGGCGTGGTTCCCTCTAGTAGGGATCCCCTGCCACTATATTGTGATAATAATGGCGCCATAGCATTAGCTAAGGAGCCGAGATCTCATCAGAAATCCAAACATATCGAGCGGCGGTATCACAAGATCAGAGAGTACATCAAAGATAAACATATTGAAGTGCAGAAGGTTACCTCCGCAGATAACGTGGCGGACCCGCTAACTAAGGCTTTGACTCAGCAGAAACTAGAGACTCATCTTGAGAAGATGGGCATTAGATACATGACTGATTGGCTTTAGTGCAAGTGGGAGATTGTTAGTTGTATGCCCCAAAAGCCTATCAGGCTGACGCATTTTTTATATGGGACATATTTGTACTTGATCTTTATTATTATTTGGGCATTTTATGCCATTCATGTTTAATGTGTCCATGAATCGTCCTTTGAATTAATGAGATGATAATGTATATTCTTAACAGTTAAGAATTTGAGATACATATTATTGGTGATTAAGTCATAAATGCTCTCAATCGGAGGATCATCATGGGGACGATGATTGATCCGGTAAGATTGATGTATGTGCCGCTCTCTTTTAGGATGACGAGTCTCAAGTCATTAGTGTGGGGACACTGGAGCGAACGTGCAGGTGGTTGTTAAAGAACAAGGGCACTGAGCGTGACCAATTACGAATAGTTACTTGGATGTCTACTCTTTCGTCAGTAACTGATTCGATGTTGCAGTGGTACAACTGATCCTTAGACCTGCGACACCATAGCCATTCAATATGAGGCTACTGTAGTTTGACTATGCAAACTCTGATCCTAGTCACGGGTCTTAGTAGTATATGTTGGCTACAGTCGGTTCATATTAGGAATGGGTGTTTGTTTACAGAGGATCTATCGCTCTCGGTAGAGAGATAATTAGTCCTATGCTATTTGTAAGGCAAAGCTCAGAAATCCTCGGCCGGGGTAATATGGTTCATGGAAAGGTGTTTCCAAGAGTAACCATATGAGCTTCTGTCCTATCAAATTTGTCATATAACGGGTGATGGGGTTTGACGAGTATTCCATGACCTCCACTCAGTTGGGACTATGCGATAGAAGGATTGTATTGTACGGTAACTGCACCTTGAGGTTCAGTCCAATATTCACTTCTGACTGGATTGCCACTATATGCTGCTAGGCGTCACTGGTGGATTGTGGGAACCAATAAGAATAATTATAGGCGAATAATTATTATACGATGGAAGAATCAAAAGTGTTTGATCCATCAAAAGGAGTTTCGATGATGATGTCGATGGGGATCGCATCATATCTCACTACCAGACAGAATTGAACCTATTAGGTCACACACATAAGGAATTGCGCATGATCGATATCAAGGAGATGATAAGAAGTTTATAGAATGGATTAATTATAATCACAATACTAAAGTTTACTAATTTATTAGTAAAAGGACTAATTTGCAATTATTGTAAATAAGAGGTATTTAAGTGCAAAAGTTGCATGGTGTATTTACTAATCGTTAGTAAATATTTTGAGGACTTATGTGTAAATGTTACACACGAATCTAATTATGGATAATGGATAATCCAATCGGATTAGGATTCGATTAAAGATAATGGATAATCCAATCGGATTAGGATTCGATTAAGGATAATGGATGATCCAATCGGATTAGGATTCGATTAAGGATAATGGATAATCCAATCGGATTAGGATTCGATTAAGGATAATGGATAATCCAATCGGATTAGGATTCGATTAGGATTAGGGTTAGGGTTTTCTCATTATAAATATATGTTATATGTGACATATTAAAAAAGGAGAAAAAGGAATAAGAAAATCCTAGCCGCCTATCCTCTTCCTCAAGTCCTCCACAATTAATCGTTCTCGATCTTCGGAGGATTGCTAGCACAATTAGAAGATTGATTCATCCTCCTTACATCGACGCAAGAATTAATTCGTGATCGGATCGCGAATCAAGGCGATCGATTTTTCGATCAAGGGCGTGATTCCGTGTGGACACAAGTAGAGGCCGGGTGCGTGCGCGGCTATCAAGGACGAACAATTTTTACCAACGATCATCGGCTTCGCGGTGATCTCGACCCGCGCAAGGTAAAAATTAAATCCTAATTGATAAGATCAATTAGATTACCTTTCTACGATCTAAAACAATACATGAGGTGATCTTGGTTTAAGAAAATTTTAATTGCGTTTTTTCTTCCGCTACGCATATCTGATCACTTTCTTACAGAACTAACCCGAGTAAGCCTGCTCCTCGACTTGGAGTTCCCCGTTATGACGCCACCAGTTCGCAGACCACCCCTTACAGTGTTGAGCAGTCACCAACCAAAGTCTCGGGGTGCGTCACGGTACCCCAGTCCTACCGCCCAACCCGAACCGACGGTCCCTTAAATGCCCAAAGAGGAACCCGACAACAAAGGGGGAAAGCACACTAATACCCTCACACGACTCCAGGACGTGCCAATCACACCAGCAGGGTCACCGCTTACAAGTAATCCTCCTTTGAAAACAACGAACCCGCCCCGTCACCAACACAGTCCACATCCACCCGTCACGGGCACTAGCGCGGAGCATAAACACCATCCCGGGTTGTCCGTTCCGACTGTCCGTTCTACCGAGACGACGGTCAAAACTAAAGCTAGATTTCAGCTCTAAGTCCTGCCACAAGGCCTACCCCATAGAGAAAGTTGCATGCAGGGCATCCTAGCCGAGAGTGACCAATGCCAGAGCGCCGTGCGGTCAACAACCCCCCGTTGACCCGTACTGCTTCACAATCACTAACCTCGCAACCCAAATCCTCAAGACTATACTGTTACGGCTTTTTGTGTTGGCATATTTCGTAAAGGTGAGTCGGAGTCTTAAAGGGATCAAATTGTCAATCAGCTTTCGAAGACTCTTTGAAGATTCAACATGAGCTCAAGATAACACTCAGGTATGGTTAAGTAAACCATGGTGATTTAAGTTCATTTATAATCATTGGAATCTGGAAATGATTGAAACCCGGTTTAGACTTGGTTTTAGGAACTTGGTTTTAATTTACAACCTATTTTAAGTTTGGATTCCGGTACTAGGTTTGTTTTGGATAAAGTTTATCTTGGAAAAATCAGTTTTTACATTGAGTACCGGAACCACACTTTGAGTTCCTCAAACCCGACACAGAATTTTCTGTAATTTGCATTGCGTACCGGAACACAGACTCGCGTACCGGAACACAATAGAAAATCCGTGTTTTGCACCATTGCGTACCGGAACACGTTATTTGGTACCGGTACACAATGCCTTATCGGGATAAGTTTACTAAACCGACTTTTATCTTTTTCCAAGGGTTATAAATAGATACTTAGGGTTTCTCGATACTTACCGATCAAGTGAGAAACACTCGAGAGCAACCCTAGAGGCTGGTTTTTGTCGTTCTTCTCTTTCGCCTCTTTTAGGTCAATTCGACGGTTCTTCCAAGATCTATCTTTTGTCGAATTGATCTAGTCTTTGCTTAGAGATTCCATCTATGGTTCTTCAATGTTAATCTAAGCAAAGGATCACCATCGAAGCCTATATTCTGTATCGGCTGAGTTTGCGTCGTGGATTCGACGTGGCATCGTGGATTCGATGTGTTGAAGACATTTCGTGGATTCGAAACGTGTGCTCGTGGATTCGAGTGGCGTTCGTGGATTCGAACGTGTGCAGTGGACGTGCAATCGGTGGAGCGCAAGGTCCGAAGAAGCTGAAGGAGGGGTTGAGTCCGTGGAGTCGGTAATCACCTTGTTATTCTTCTATTCTTAGTGGATTGTTATTGCGTGTTGGTCCCGTGGTTTTTCTCCTGGATTGGAGTTTCCACGTATATCTCGGTGTGCTATTTTTTATTTCCGCATTGGTTTTTATTTTGCACTGAGATTTGTTTTATAAGTATTACACCTATTCACCCCCCCTCTAGTTGTTTGATAGTACCTATTTAGATCCTTGTGGATCCTTAATATATAAAAACCTACAAGTGGTATCAGAGCGGGTTTTAGGTTTATCTATCATGTTGGGTGGAAGTGGTAATATTTATAGACCTCCTCTTTTTGATGGGACCAATTATGCTTATTGGAAAGTGCGAATGAGAGCTTTTCTCATCGCAATTGATGAGCGGGTATGGCAATCCATGGAATACGGTTGGGTGCATCCTGTTGAGGAAGTAAGAAATTCTACTACCCCAAAACCTCGCTCTAGTTGGTCCAAAGAGGAATTCAAAAGTTCTTCTTACAATGGGAAAGGTATGAACGCTTTATTTAATTCTCTTTCCTCGACTGAGTTCACACGAATTTTCGCGTGTGAAACCGCAAAGTAAATTTGGGATATTCTCAAAATTACACATGAGGGTACTAATCTAGTAAAAATTCAAAAGCTCCACATGCTTACAAGTCAATTTGACTCTATTCATATGGATGAGCATGAATTGTTTACAGATTATTACACTAGACTTCAAGATGTGATCAATACTTGTGCTAATTTAGGAGAAAAGATCCCGGAGTCGAGAATTGTAAGAAAGATACTTCGGACTCTTCCGGAACGGTTCAGGGCAAAGGTTACCGCCATTGAAACCGTTAGTCATCCGGATGAGATGAGAGTAGAGGAATTAGTAGGTGCTTTACAAACTTATGAGATGACTTTTCCTACTAATCAAATTTCTTCCAAGTCTTCTTCTAAGCTTACAGGTGTTGCATTCAAATCAACAAAGGAAGAAGATAGCGAATCAAGTTCCGACGATGAAATCTCTTTTGCCGATTTTGAAGAACAATTGGCGCAGATCATAAAGAAAATTCGTCAGAAATTTTGAAAGAATCGAACCGATGGATCTTCATCCACGAAACCATCTAAAGGATCATCGGGTTCTAAATCCTCTAACCTCAAAAGTTCTGCAAAACCTTCTAAAGAAAAAGATGAATTCGAAGGGAAAATCCGATGTTATAGATGCAAAGGCTATGGCCATATTTCAACGGATTGTCCTTCTCCGAAATCACATAAACAGAAGGCTTTGCAAGCAAAAACTTGGGACGATTCTACTTCTAATGAATCGACCTCAAGTAAAGAGGAAAAAGCCGTTGCCTTTCATGCCTCTCAAATTCCCTCTTCTAATGTTTGCTTATCATCTTTAATCACTGACTCTAGTCCTTTGATTTTGCATGAAACATCAACATCCGGCGGAGAGTCATCAAGTGATGGGGAGTCGGACGA
The DNA here is from genome assembly GCA_029204045.2 of Tillandsia leiboldiana. Lineage (NCBI taxonomy): Eukaryota > Viridiplantae > Streptophyta > Magnoliopsida > Poales > Bromeliaceae > Tillandsia > Tillandsia leiboldiana. Next base: position 11,273,211 of record CM055065.1, read on the forward strand.
AGAAGAACTCGTTGAGGCATATCAACAACTTCTTACAGAATCAAAGAAGATGGCCAAGCATATTAAGAAGTTGAGGAAGCAACGACTTGAGACTCAAGATGAGAATCATGTTTTAAAGATCAAACTTCATGATCTCGAGGAGGAACGAGAGCTTTTATTGGATAATAATAAAATCCTCCAAGAAAAGATAAATCAATCGGAAACTATCGTTAATTCCCACATTAACAAGATTGATTTTCTAGAAAAACAGTTTGGAAAAATTCATGTTACCAACCAAGCCTTGACCAAGCAAGTTCATCAACTTAAATCCGACATACAAAGGCTGCCAACCGGTTCCAAGAAATTTGATTGTATATCCGGATTAGGTCAAACAAACAAGGTTGGTTTGGGATTTAAAAAGAACCAAACTGTGAAGGCTTCAAGTTCCACAACTAAATTGAAAGGAAGAACTTGTCACCAATGTGGACTTGAAAGTCACTTGATGAAGATGTGCCCGAAAAAGAGAAAGAGGAATTCTTCGGCAACTTCATCTACGGAGCGAACTCAACGGAATCAAAAGACTCATCAAGTCAATGAAGTTCACTCAACCCACCAAAGGTTCGAGCCACAACATCAATCATTCAAGTGGATCACTGCGAGGCAAAGACCTAAGGTGGATCAACAGTCAAAGCTATCATCTCCCGACCACAATGAATCAAGACAACCCAAAATTCGACGATTTTGGATTCGGAAAGGTGATATCTTTCCTTGTCTTAAGTTCTAAATAGCTTATGACTGTATGTAATGCTTTGATTGGTTTTCCTTTTATATTTTTCTTAATCTTTGCATTACATGATTTCAATGCTCTTCGTTTTTATGTTTTGTTTTGAACAAAAGGGTTTTTACGAACAAGCGCATTGAATAAAAAGGGTTTCACTTTCAATCACTCCAATTTAATTTTATATGAATTATCAACTTTACTCTATAATCATAATTCTTGAAGATACTTCATTATAAGAGTTTTTGATAATTATATTCATCAAATTTTAGTAATCATGTGTGATCTTTAGATGATTAATCTATCTCGGTTGTGTGAGTTCTTTGTGATAAACATGAGACAACCGATAGACTAAAATTTGGGATTTAATTCTTTCACATAAGAGATTGTATTTTCTTACAAGGGTAATAAAATGAATTGCAAAAGATGTGGAAAGAGTTACATCCGATTGGAGTGTGAAAACTACCACCACATGTTTGGAAAGAGCTGCCACCCCGGTCGTCCGGTTAGTGTGTGAAGCTACCACATGTTTTGGATGCTAGAAAAATATCTTTGAAATTTTTTAGTTGAAGCATTCGGAGATTTATATTCAAAGTTCTTATTTTGAACAATCTCCTGGTTGGTATAAGGTGGGATAGTTGAAAGATGCTCAAAGAGCCACCCTTAGGTATTTTAGTGCTTATCTCAATCTGAAAGGGTAGAATTCAAAATTGATGTCATTTGGAAATCTCTGTAAGTCATTTTTGTAAATCCGTTACATCTTGATAGATTTTGGATCTCAAGATTATTTTTGATGACTTATGTTTGACGAATATAACATGAAAAACAGTTTATAATGTTTTATCTTTATTTTTCATGATTTTTGAGTAAATCATTTTAATTTTTATAATTAATTGGATTGAATGACATCTATGTGAATTTATTGTTTTTCAAAGCACTTAAATGGATTTCTTGATGGTATACAAATCGGTATTTGAAAAGATTTTAAAATTTGGATTTGTTTCAAGAAATTTTTGCTTTTTGGCTCTGTTGTACCGGTACCTTCTTCTTAGTACCGGAAAATCCAATCCGGATTAGAAAATCCAGTCCGGAACCCGAATGTGAATTTTTCTGGTTTTTTCACTTGTGTACCGGTACTCCATTTTTAGTACCGGAACTAAATTGCGGATCCGGATCACCCCCTGTTTTTCAATCCGGAACCCGAACGTAGGATTTTCAGTTTTTGCACTGCGTATGTGAAGACCCGAAATTCCTATTGATGGAGCACTGTTGCACCTACAGCTTCTGGAGGCCTATGCGGCGCGTCGGCGGGGTTTGTGCACAATTTGGACACCAGTGGGGGACTTCGGGCTTAAATGGATCACGTGGGTGATCAAATGGCCCCGTCGAATGCTTAGAAGTGGTTTTGCGCGCAATGGATATTAAAATTGGGCTCAGCGCGAAGTTTGGACAAAGAACACCTTCCCGGATGCCTTCGGCAATTTTTAGAGTTGGAATTTGGCAAATCGGACTTCGGATTTGGATTCAGCGCGCGAAAATGATGAAAATGGACTATTCACTTGTATTTTTCGGAGCCCGGATGACGCGCGCAATTTTCAAGGCATCTTGGTACTGTTCCGGCGCCGGCGGGCAGCGGCGGCGGCGGCGGGCAGGGGCGGCAACGGCGGAGCGTGGCGCGGGCAGGCGCGGGCAGGTGCGCGGTCCACCGCGGAGGCGTGCACCGATCGCGGGCCACGTGGCGGATCCCGGTTGGCCGGCGCAGGGGGCGCGGTCCACGGGAAAAGGCGCGGTGTACGGTGGACCGGAGGGTGACACGTGGCGGTGTGTGGTTGGTGCGGTGCAGCACGCTCGGTCCACGGATCTGGCTGGGGAGCACCTCGGGAAGCGTGCGTGGAGAGGCGCAGGCGGCGGGCGCAGAGCGCACGTGGGCGCGTTGACGGGCTGTTCCCGCGCGTGGGCGGCCACGTGTCGGCGTCTGGGGGGCGCCACGTGTTGCGTTGTGAGCGGCGGGCATTGCTGTCGCCTGTTCGGCAGGCGACGTGGAGGCCCAGGGAACTTCCGGGCTGCTACAGTGCGCGCCCAGGGAACTTTCGGGCTGCTACAGTGCGCGCCCGAAAACTCCCTGCGCCCGGAAATTGGGACACATTCGGTATTTTGTGATTTGTTTCCTGGAGCCTATAAAAGCGACCCGAGCTTCTTTCTTCCCCCTTTTTCCGGCATTTCCGAGCCTCCTCTCGCCATGGCACCTTCAGCAAGGTTGATCCCCGAGCTATGCTGCATCCATCTGCAAAGTTTTGAGATTTTTGGTGGCACGCTTATCGAGGTTTCCATTTTTACGGCGCGGCGCGACGCTCGTCCATTTGGGTTCCCCTTCGTCGCGTTTCGGTACGCGAGCTCCCCCGGCCTACTCCGACCACCTTTTCGAGCGATTTCTTCGCCGCTAGATCCGCGACGGACAGATCTACGATCTTGGTATTTTCAGCTTTCCCCCATTTCGCGGTTTTCGAGGAGTTCCTCCATGTTTACTGTGACACGGTTTTCTAATGGATTTTCTGGACAGCGACACCTTGCCGGATTTTTATCTCCGCAACCGGGCATCGGATGGCGATGTGCTTATACACTTTTTTCATCTACTCGACGCGAGGATTGTCACAGTATTTTTATTGGATTTTTCTGAGTTTTGCCCGAAGGTATATTTCTCGCCCTTTATCTGTGCATGGAAATACAGATGTGTGGTTATGTGTTTGTGAGCGCCCTATGTTGTGGAATTTGTAACTCGGCCTACGGGGCTCGGAATTGGACGTGCAGGTACTCGTTTCGAAGGTATCGGCGCGAGGATTGCTGTGATATTTTTATTGGATTTTTCTGGGCGCTTTCGGCAGGTGAAATAAGCACGGCTTTGGGACTGATTTTCAGACTGTGTATACTTGGTTAAATTTTGGAGTAAAAGTGTAATGTTGGGCCTTATTGTTGTACCCAGGGGTGTTTGCAAGTGTTGCTGGACCTGTTGGAACTGGAGAATATTGGACTTAGTGGATTCCGGGTGTTTTCAGTTGTTTGGAGCCACGGCTTGCGCGACATGTTCCGAGGGTGCAATTTTGGCAGATTTTGGACTGTGAGCGTCTACACTCTTCACCGACTTCAGGTTTGCCTTGGTTTAAGCGCTTTAGGTGGGTAAGCTTAATATCAGTAACTGTATAAGGCAATGATTATGTTATGGCGAATATAAGTGCACTTGTGGGGATGTCACCCCTCTATGACTGATGCATGCATGTTTAGGGTACAGGGTTTATGTTTGTAAGGAAGGTAAGCTTGATAATGATATTTGTATAAATGATTGCAAGAATAGTATTTATGAGGTATACTGAGGACTTGCATGACTTGGACATCTATGTGATGATTAGTGTAAGCTTACCTAGGATAATGTTACCCTATGAGATTATGTAACATGCCATGTTAGCACATAGCCTTTCATGTGGTTGGTTTATGCTTTGGGACAGGATTTCGTAGCTATGTGTGAATTTGTACTCCGAGGAGTTATTATGATCGAGGATTATGGTCAGGTGTAGGCATGTGGATTACTTTGTTGTATCTTTCTTGAGGACAAATTCATGCTTGTATGGACATATAGTTAGGCCTCCTTTTTATTGCTACACTACTTATTGGAACTTGACTTAGGATAAACCATGCTTTTCCTTTCTCCTTCTTGTTAGTCAGGTGGTCAGTGTTGCTCGGGTTCGAGCAGGGGTCTGGATAGTGTAGTCGAGACTTCGTGTCTGGGACAGGTTGGATTAGTTGTGGGGCTTTGCGGCAACCGCGGATATTGGGCGGTTGACCGGATGTTTCTCTATGCACCTGATTGGGTATCAGTTTTCTTTAGTGGATGGAGTTTCCCACTTATCGTTCAGTTGCATCCGATTGAGGTCGGGTCTTTCCTTGGTGGTTGAGCTTTCCCACTTTGATCAGATTGATGATCAAAGTCCTGCTATATAGAGATACTTGTGATACTGATGACAGAGATACTTTACTCGTGTGGGTCGCTCCCCTCGAGTGCCGCTCCGGAGTAGGCTTTAGACCGTGTTGGGTTCCGGTCATTTGGACAGTGGAGATACTGAGTTCGGGAGATTGGTGACAGAGCAGGCAGTACCGGGTTTTATACCGGTTCATTCGATTGGGTTTATTTCGGTCAAATACTTTTATTGTTACACTCGTGCCTGGGGGCCGAGTGCAGACTGGTAGTTGAGTTTAGATCAGTGCTAGTATTATTGAGAGCCGTTTGGTTGACGGTGGTCCCGTGTCGTTGAGAGTACTTTGACCGCTGTGTGAGAGGTTGAGCATCATGATTCTATCCGTTCTGAGAGAGAGCGTGGATTTTGACCATAGCCTGCATGAGCCACTACTCGATAGCGAGTTAGTCCGTTTGGATGCCCTACGTAATTCCTGCCCGTCAGCGGGAGGTGGTTGTAGGTGGGCGCAGGTTTGACTGGACCAGATGTGGCAGTCAGCTCGATTGGGTCGATTGTGCACTTCATGTGCTAGTGGTTTGCATACCACTGTTTGGTTCTCCCCTTTTAGCCTTTAGATAGGGGCATGGTAGCTGTTGAGAGTCTCCAGCTTACTCATTTCAGTCTTATGACTTGGGTTAGTTTATGTCTCTTGAGGACTTAGTGGGCAGACCGTCAGGTCTGGCGGTGGTACCCACTGAGAACTCCCTTTTTGGTGTAGTTCTCACACCCTTTGGGGGTCCCCCCCCCCCCCTTTTCTTTCCTCTCCTTTGTGTTGCAGAGTCTTAGCGGGTGTTGCTGACTCTGCGGTTGTTGATCGAGGCGAGGGAGTCGCGAGCTAGATCCCTACCCGTCGTTGGAGAGTAGCGGTACCCCTTCAGAGGAGATCATCAGTAGATTAGTTGTTTCTTTTTCCTCTTTTGAGAGACTGTTGTAGTGAGGATTTTATGTATTGAGAGACTGTACACTGTTGTATTTATTGGAGTTACCTCCCGGTTGGGTTCAGAGCTTGTATTTGAGGATATTGTTTTATTATTATTTTGGGAGGCGGACAGTGTTGTTTAATTTCCAGTTGTACAGTGATTGATTTTGGTTACACAGCAGATTTTTTATTTATAGCTCTGATATCTGTTTAGCTATAGTACTTTTCTTGCAGGTTGGACGCTTCGCCTATGCGGTTTTGGCATAGGTGGCGGATCTGTTGGCGGGCCCGGGTCGCAGTTTCGACCCCGGGGCGTGACAGCGTACCGGTACGCGACTTCTTGTACCGGTACGCGATCTGGATTTCTTTATATTCCGGAATTCCAAGGTTTTATTTCATCTCTCCCACTTCAAAACCCTCCCTCTCTCTCTCTAAAACATCTCTAAGGGTTTTTCTTTTCAAGATCAAGAGATTTGGTGCTTTGATTTGTAAGTTTCTTCATTAATCTTGCTTTCTTTTGCTTCAAAACCCTAGTTTTTAGGTTTTGATTTTATTTTTAGGGATTTTTGAGTAGATCTTTTTCTAAATGAAATCTCTTGCATTAATCACCCCTATTTCATGTTTAGAACATAAATGGTTGTTTTCTATGTAATTAGATTCATGTTTTCATTTTCCTTTCACTTTGTGATGAACAAGAACTCTTATGGGCATGTAATTAAGAACTTATCCTTCTAGTATATTTCTTTTTGTCTATTTTAACTGTTTGACAATTTGTGACAAAAAGGGGGAGAACAGAGATGATGAGATGATGATGATGCACGTATCATATAAGGGGAGAACAGAGATGCTCAAGATAGGGGGAGATAAAGAAAAGATTGAGAACAAGAGCTAGAAAAACAAAAGAACCAAAAGGAAGACGAATCAAATGTAGGATTTTAATTTCTTATAACTAACGTTTGATTTTGTTTGGAGTTTTGTTTTGCAGGAATTATATCACTTTAAGACTCCAAGTCCTAAGTCATAGAGTATGTTCTAGGACTGTTTGGTTCAAATGTAATTTATATTTACTGGATCTTTCACGCAAAGAAAATCAATGTTTTGGTGATAACAATGAGTTTCGATTTTTTGGTTTAAGATGAGTAACTTGAGCGGCTTTATTTATTTTTGGGTTTTGTCACGAAATTGCCAAAGGGGGAGATTGTTACGGCTTTTTGTGTTGGCATATTTCGTAAAGCTGAGTCGGAGTCTTAAAGGGATCAAATTGTCAATCAGCTTTCGAAGACTCTTTGAAGATTCAACATGAGCTCAAGATAACACTCAGGTATGGTTAAGTAAACCATGGTGATTTAAGTTCATTTATAATCATTGGAATCTGGAAATGATTGAAACCCGGTTTAGACTTGGTTTTAGGAACTTGGTTTTAACTTACAACCTATTTTAAGTTTGGATTCCGGTACTAGGTTTGTTTTGGATAAAGTTTATCTTGGAAAAATCAGTTTTTACATTGAGTACCGGAACCACACTTTGAGTTCCTCAAACCCGACACAGAATTTTCTGTAATTTGCATTACGTACCGGAACACAGACTCGCGTACCGGAACACAATAGAAAATCCGTGTTTTGCACCATTGCGTACCGGAACACGTTATTTGGTACCGGTACACAATGCCTTATCGGGATAAGTTTACTAAACCGACTTTTATCTTTTTCCAAGGGTTATAAATAGATACTTAGGGTTTCTCGATACTTACCGATCAATTGAGAAACACTCGAGAGCAACCCTAGAGGCTGGTTTTTGTCGTTCTTCTCTTTCGCCTCTTTTAGGTCAATTCGACGGTTCTTCCAAGATCTATCTTTGCTTAGAGATTCCATCTATGGTTCTTCAATGTTAATCTAAGCAAAGGATCACCATCGAAGCCTATATTCTGTATCGGCTGAGTTTGCGTCATGGATTCGACGTGGCATCGTGGATTCGATGTGTTGAAGGCGTTTCGTGGATTCGAAATGTGTGCTCGTGGATTCGAGTGGCGTTCGTGGATTCGAACGTGTGCAGTGGACGTGAAATCGGTGGAGCGCAAGGTCCGAAGAAGCTGAAGGAGGGGTTGAGTCCGTGGAGTCGGTAATCACCTTGTTATTCTTCTATTCTTAGTGGATTGTTATTGCGTGTTGGTCCCGTGGTTTTTCTCCTGGATTGGAGTTTCCACGTATATCTCGGTGTGCTGTTTTTTATTTCCGCATTGGTTTTTATTTTGCACTGAGATTTGTTTTATAAGTATTACACCTACTCACCCCCCCTCTAGTTGTTTGATAGTACCTATTTAGATCCTTGTGGATCCTTAATATATAAAAACCTACATATACCTTGGTCATGGGAAGCTGGCGACAAAAACCAAGAAGCACGGTCCTACTTCCGTCTTGGCACCGAAGGGGGTGCGACACTCTGATTAACCCCTACCGCTCGGCCCCAAACCATTGCCCTTCCGAGCACCGTGCACTGAACCGAGCTGCATAACCCCAGACCAAACGGTCACATCCCCAACTAGGAGTATTCTAAGCTCTAGGTCCGCTCACCCAAAATCGAGCCCATACGAACAAGATTTGCTAGCCCCGGGGGTCTCCTTTCTCAACTCAAAGGAGAACCCCAAGACCCCATCTCGACGATTTCTACCACCATCGCAGTGTCTCCAGCAAAAAGCCGAACTATGGGTAACAACCGTAGGGGAAGAATCCTCATTCCCACCCATACATTGTCCAAGATGCAAAAAGAATCGGTCGGCTATCTGCTGTAACCTAAAACCAGTAGACCTAGAAGGTAAAATTTAGACAAGAGGCTACCCGGTTGCCCACGACCGACAACCCAGCAGGCACTCTAACAACCGACAAAACGGCCGACACCCTAACAAACATCGACGGATTACACTACCACCAGTCACCGTTACTACTGACGACCAGAACGTTGGCAGAGGAAGGGGTTCGGAAAACAAAAGCAGGCGCACGATCTGCTGTGTTAACAGCCGCACCAAGTGCATGAGCACCGTCAGCAGGCCCACCGTGTCCCGTGCTGGTTGCTTAATCCATTGATTCCCAGCAACCATCAAGACCCCGGTGGCAGCCGGCCTCGACCCCAGCCTCCAAAACCACACGACTACACAAGCACGACAATCGAGCTAAACCGGGGAACAATACTTAACCCGTACACACACACACCACACAAGTCAGCTCTAGACTCCGCTAGCATAGCACTCAACCAACTATCGAGAAAAGGGACCCATACCTTCCCCCCACCGATCACTCGCGTTCTACGCTTCTATGCCATTCATTTCATTCATTAGTAGCTAAGTGAGGTATCTTTGTGGATGTCGGGCACAAACTGTTGTGATTAAAGAAAGTCTCTGATACCATCTTAATCTGTCACGCCCTGGGGGTTTCAATCAGCGGAAACAATCACCGAAAAAGGATTTGTTTTGCGTATCAATTTTTTTTGAAATTCCTTCCCCAGTGCGTGCCCAGACCCGCCGCATACATAGAACCACCCTGCAAACGGACAGAGTCTCCTCTGTATATGCACGGCGTCGCGGCTAATACAACATGCAACCATAGTAGTTTATTCAATCACAACAGTTCTCAACACTTACATAACAGAACTATTCTCAAGGCCGACCAATTTGAAAGGATAAACCCACAATTTTAAAAGCGGTGCCCACCCGGCACCCAGATTTCTAAAACAGTTCGAAAACTATAAATCCACAGAGTTTTTAAAACAGTGCCCACACGACACTCAGGTTTTTAAATCCGTTTTCTAAAATCCATAAATCCACAGGGTTTTGAAAACGGTGCCCACACGACACCCAAGTTTTGAAAATGATTTTTTGCAATTCCTTTTTCTTTTTCTTTCTTTCCTTTTGAAAAACGGCCGAACAGAGATAAGAATTCATCATCCACATAACCAAAGAGTAGAGTACCGACATCCACACCGACCCCACGAGGGTATCGAGAACCACACAATAGTCTACAAGTAGTAAATGAAATGCGACAGAAAAGAGAAAAATACAGTCTGGGATCTCATAGGACCCGAAAGCTCCTGACTCGGCCTCGCAGTCGCCTAGCTCTCACCCCTGAAGGAACCTGTCACGGAGTGGGAAGTCAGCGACACGATAATACTAATAATAGAGCAGGAAAAAGTAGTAAAGCCAACCGTCAGACGATCCGGAGCAACCACCCTCCCAAGAGGGGAAAAGAAACACGAACACCTGTAACACCTGACCACGTCGAGCATCTACGTCGACGGGTCGCACCGCTCACAAAGAGCCACGAACACCTGTAACACCTGACCACGTCGAGCATCTACGTCGACGGGTCGCACCGCTCGCACCTTGGCGCCTCAAAACCCCACAACTACGGGGGCCCCACTACGTCACCTCGTGGGTTTACACGGGTCATAGACCACTTTTTCGGAAAAGCGCACCCTTTGCGGTGGCCAAACCGCGGGTGCGCGTGCTGCAGCCTTGAGCATAGTAACCAAGTACACCAGATAAAACCGATAGTAATGAACCCTAAAGATCACCAAATATACCAAGTATAACTCAATAGCGAGGACCATAGAGACTATCCACGTTAGCACAGTTAAACGTATAATCAAAGTAGTTGCAACCGTCGGAAGCCCGACACTAAGTCTCAAAATAAAAACCCACCTCGAAGTCAGTCGAACGAGCCCCCTGAATGTAGGCCGATCCCGAACTCCCGCTAGACTAGACTGGTGCTGAACCGCTGGGCCCTGAACAGAAACTGTGATCAGAACTAGACTCGCTCATACCCATCCCGACAACACTACAATAACATGTCGCTAATACGGGGAACTTAGCCGAAACTAGGCTTAAACCGAAATTCCCGAAAATCCACTGACCCTCCAGTCCTGGCCTGCCAGCGATCTAAAAAATATCCAAATATCGTCCAACTACACCTGCTGTCCCTAAACATCATAATTTTGATGTTCGGGCAGACAGGGACCAAATCATAATTTCCTTTATCGAAAAAATGCTATAAATACACCTTTATAACCGTTGTTCTCACTCGTTCTTCCAAACCAAGAAGCCAAAGACAGCGCCATAAGTTTCAGCGTGTCCGAAACGACGAGACGAAGCTCGTGCTCACGGGCTTGGGCTTACACGAAGTCCGAGGGCAAAGTTGGCCCATAAAAACCTAGGCTCACAATGCAACTTTTGCTACTTGATGCTAGAATGAATTATACACTAGGTCCAACTGAGATTTACTGTGAGCATGGTGTTTATATTGGACAGAGGAGTGAGATGCTCACTTGGGATCGGCTGGAGGATGGCCGGAAAGATCGCCGGAACAACACCCTCAATGAAGCCAGGCTCGGGTTGGACCAAATCGTGGATCAAACCAAGTTTAACCCTGTAACAAAGTTGAGCATGAGTTAATGAAACCTCCCAGAGGAAGTCTGGTCCAGGTCCAACCCACTGCCGGCGGCCGGAACAAAACCCAACCAACCACAATAATGAGAAAGGTTGGATCAACTCAATACACAGAGACTTTTGGCCCAAACCAACTTGATGGAAATCTATATCATGAAGTTTAGAGCCTACCTGGGTGGATGGCCGGAGCCCGGAGACGTCGGTGGCGGCCGAAGCTCAAGCTCGGATGCAAGGATTGTGCAACTACAGTGGGCACAATCCTTGCGTTAGAATCCACATGCAACTTCACAAAAGGTCGCATTCATGTCTAAGGAACTTACCTGGGTGGCTTTCCCACCGCGCGGAGCCCCGACGATCGCCGGAGTACAAGTTCACCGGAGTTGCACCCTTTAATGGCGGAATCCGGCCGGCGGTGTTCGGGCCGGCGCAACCTGGACCAAGATGATCTCCTCTGTAGTGTTCTGGTTTTTCCCATGCAACTTTTCGATGAATCCACTGTGTAGAACACCTAGTATTGGTGTGTCTGGCCCATGGTGCATCAAAGGGATGCCACAGTTGGACCTTGTGAGACATTGATAGCTGATTTGGCCTTCGGCTGCATTTGCCAAATTTTAAAAAAGGTTTTGGGCCAATCTGAGGTTGGATTTGGATTCAGCGCGGAAAAACGCTTGAAAACGGCTATTTGCTTGTTAAATTTGGAGTCCGGATGACCAAAAAGGGCTTCCGGAAGTTTACGGGGATTTTCGGTGCATGGGAGAGGACCGTGGACCGGCCTGAGCCACGTGGCGGCCCATTATTGGCCGGCTCACGCAGCTCGGTCCACGGGGGGGGGGGGGGGGGGGGGGGGGGGGGGGCGCGGCGGGTGTATGGACCGCCGTGCGGGCCACGTGGCGCGTCCGGAGTGGCGGGTGCGCGCGGCGCGGTCCAAGGAAAACTGCGCAGCTACGGTGGACCAGGTGCACGACACGTGGCGGCCTGGCATTGGCTGGCCCACGAAGTCTCGGTCCACGGCGCGCGCAGTGGAGGCGCCTCAGTACGGAGCGCGCAGGGATGGCAGACGCGTGGTCGGCCGCACTCGAGTGCCGCCACGCGTCGGCCCGCCGTTGGCGGGCCGTACCTACCCCCGCTGGCGGGCCGTACCTACCCCCGCTGACCGCGGGGGGACACGCGGCGCGCAGCGGAGGCACTTGCATTGCTGTCCCCTGTTCGTGCACACGTGGCAGCACCGGAGCATTCCGGGAGCGTCGGATGGAAACCGTCCGACCGGGTTTCCGGGCGCAGTGCGCCCGAAACCTGCGACCGAAAACCCGTCCCAACAGCACTTATGGGCTGGGCTATAAATAGGGTCCTTATGTTTTGTTTAGCTCTTCTGGATCTTTTTCCACAGAGAGTTCTTCAGAGAAATTTTCCCCCACACAGTGCACTATCCTTTGGAGGACTTTGAGGATTTTTCGGAGGCACGCATCCCGAGGTTCGCGATTTTACGGTGCTGCGCGACGCTCGTTCTCCGGCGACCCGCTTCGCCCCTTCTCAGTGTTTGGGCTCCCCCGACTCACCCCGACTTCCGATTTCACCGATTTTCACACCGTTCGACTCACGACTGGTAGGACTTCAACTCCTGTGTTTTGAGGTTCCTCGTTTTCCATGCTGACCTTGGAGTTTTCTGAGCACCCATTTGACCCATTTTTCTTCGCGGATCTTTGGACAGCACCGCGGTGTTCTTGCCGTATCTTTTCGCTCAGACGTCGGATCGAGGCGATTCAAAAGGCAATTTTCATCTACACTTCGCAAGGAATCTCCTGGATTTTTCCCTGAATTTTTGGAATATTTTCCGAAGGTGAAAGTCTCCTTCCACTGTAGTGCTTTGACACAGATTTTCTGGACATTTGGATTTGGGGTGTTTCCCTTGCAGAATTTGTAACTCAGCGTAGAAAAATCGGATTTGAACGTGCAGGTACTCGTTTCGACGGGTTCGTCGCGAGGATCGCGACAGTATTTATCTTGGATTTTTCCGGGCATTTTTCACAGGTGAAAACAGACAAATAGTGGACTGTTGTAAAATTGGACCGATTTGGTTGGAATATTATATTAATTTATGTATGTTCCTTTGGGGTATTTTGTACAGAGTTGTGGCGACTATTTTGGACTGAGCGTGGGATACGCTTTTGGGTCAGGGATTAGCGCTCGAGGTGGGTGATGTTGTAAACCTCCTACTTATGATTTGTTACTAGGCCTATTAGAATGCTCTTGATCATGTTGTTAGTAGAACTGTGAAATGGACCTAGCATGCTTGTATGAGATCATGGTTTCTTGGTTAATAATTGCATTGTCAGAAAACTACAAGTTAGTAGGTTGTGTTTCCATGCTTTAGATATGTAGTACAATTACTTGGAAATCATGCTAAATCCATATCATGTTGAATGTTTAATGAAAGGTTGGGACATGTGGTTAGAGTACTTAAAATGGTTTCATTACGAAAAGGACTTTTGCATGCTTGAATGGTCACCTAGATAGGCCACCTTTTTCTGCTACACTATCATGCTGGAATTGACTTAGGAGAAACCATGTTTCATTCTTTCTCCAGTCACTTAGACATAGGGGATAGTATGCTCTGATTAGAGCAGGGACTGGTATAGTGTAGTCAGCTTTGGGATTTGGGGACAGGCAGGTTTGAGGACAGGGTACTCGCGGCAACCGCGGATTTCGGGCGGTTGACCGGACTGTTATTAGTGCATCAGATTTGGGGATAGGGGATCGGGACTTCTTTAGTGGATGGGTTGTTCCCACTTAAGTAGAGTCTTGGTCCAGTCCTACTATATCGGGTTACTTGTGACCGTGCCGGTCAGGAGCCGGTCTGTTACAGTACTTGAGACCGTGCCGGTCAGGATCCGGTCTGTTGCAGTACTTATGACCGTGCCGGTCAGGAGCCAGTCTGTTGCCTCTAGGATGGGACCGTGTCGGTCAGGAACCGGTCTGCATCCCGCAGCTGAGATGTGAGTTAGTGGGCATAGTAGGCAGTACCGGTGTTCACCGGTGTCTAGATTGGGTTACCCAGGCAGGCATATGTATACTCTGATGTATGCATTTAGCTACCCTTTTAGCTTATTACTTTAGAGGCATCTTAGTGGTAGCTTTTTATCAGTTATTATACGTATAGCTCACCACCTTGTTTTATTTCTCCGCCTCTTGTAGTCCTAGTGGGCAGGTCTGTGATAGAGGTTTACCCACTAGGGGAGGCTACTGTTTTTATAGTAGTTCTGACCCCCCCCACTGTTTTCCCTTTTCTTGTCCCCTTTGTTTTGCAGAGTCATCTGCCGGAGTTGCGGGACCCTCTTCCCAGGATCGAGGTAAGAGGATCGCTGACTAGATAGCTACTACCCCGAGCTCGAGTTTGGTAGTTTTGTTGTATCCCCTGTACACTCAGACGGTTGTATTTTCTTTTATTTTGGGTCTGGCTGCGGCCAGCTGGCTGTATTTATTTCGTGAGCTGGGAGAGACATGTATATATTTGAGAGATTACTGTACTTTTATTTCCAGTATTTGTCTGAGATGTACTAGTTTTAGTTTAGCTCTGTTTTTGTGCTCCTGTATTATTTCTTTTATATCTGAGCAGGTTACCAGCGCTTCGTGTACACGGGAAATACCGTGTGCATAGCGGATCTGTGGACAAGCCCGGGTTCTGGTTTACACCCGGGGCGTGACAGATTAGGTTGGTATCAGAGCTTAGGGATAGGTCAGTTGGGACTTAGGAAACCCTAGGCTTTTTGGCAGACCCTAGGAAGGCAGGGCGTGAGTGACGCGATATTTTGCGAAAGTCGGCAATTTATTATTAAACTCTTCCTGTGAGTGGAGAGGGACTGGCATATCCTATTTCCGAGGGACCATTATGTTGGCTGCAGACGACATAAGGTTACAGAAATAGGAGGATGACCATGACTTTCGCTGGATTGGGTCGAGAGTGGTTTGTTTACTGACCCGTGGATTCTTGTGTGGCAGGATGCCTCCTAGGCGGCAGATCCCTACCCGGGGTACTCCTACACCCCCGGAGGAGCCGGAGCAGTCCGGGCCTTCTGAGATCAGTGAGCTGAGGGCCATGGTGGCCCAGTTGGCGGAGAGTCACCGCCGACAGGAGCAGAGGTTTGAGCAGTTGCTGGCTCAGGTTGCGGCACCTTCCCCTACTACTGTAGAGGCCCCTGTACCACCGGTTGTACCGCCGGCTATTCCTCTAGTCCCTACGGCACCGTCGTCTAGCAGTGGGGCTCAGGGGGTGATCAGGCCATTGACCCCAGCGGAGGAGCAGGAGTTTGCTGACAAACTCGCCCAGTTCTGTAAGCGAGGACCACCTAGGTTCTCGGGGCGGAGCACTCACCCATGGGAGATAGGATCGTGGTTATCATCAATGGAGAAGTTGTTCAGAGATTTCTTCATTGATCCGAGATTCAGAGTACACATGGCCGTACATTGTCTAGAGGGGGATGCAGATGCTTGGTGGCGTCGGGTCGAGCCCTTAGAGTTTCAGATCACCCGACAGCTACCCTGGTCGGAGTTCAGGAGGATGATCCTTGATACCTATTTCTCCACGAGCGTGAAGAAAAAGCTAGAAGATGATCTGAAGAATCTTCAACAGGGTGATCGGACAGTGTGGGACTACTTTCAGGAGTTCACGCAGTTGCTCAACTGCGTACCCTATGTTGCCAGGGATGGGCCGCACCAGGTGGAGCTTTTTGAGACGGGCATGCGCCCAGAGATCTATACCTTGGTTCATGCCCAGAGGCTCCAGACTTTGTCAGAGGCTGTGGATAACGCGCAGTGGGTTGAGAGGGGAGATCATGTGGTCGCTAGGCGCGGAGGCTTGGTCGCTCATAGTTCTGAGAGGAAGCGGCCAGCGCCAAACAAAGGGGGACAGGCCAGTTCATGGAGGCCGCCCCGACCGCCACCGCCTCAGTTTACGGGCCGTGGGCGTTCGGAGCGGCGAGGGCCTGGGGGATCCCAGAGGCCCCCATAGCAGCAGCAGCATCAGCAGCCCCAGCGGCAGCAGCAGCACTCGCAGCAGCAGAGGTCGCAGTCGCGACAGCAGGGGTCACAGCGGCAGAGGCAGCAGCAGCAGCAGTCGACGCAGCCCCGGTCTACAGTTGGGTGTGTTTTCTGCAGGGGTCAGCACCCCTCTGATACTTGTGATTTGAGGCACGGTCGCTGTTTCAGATGCGGGCAGTCAGGTCATCGGCGAGCTACTTGCCCTTTTTCGACATCGCCGGCTCCTTCCTCAGCATCAGTCCCTTCGGTGCCCCAGCAGCGGCCTTATGCTCCAGCGAGCAGGGCTCCTTCTTCCCACCCTGTAGATTACCGACCACCAGCTCAGAGCAGACGGGTTTATGCCGCCCAGGTGGAGGACTCCTCGGCAGCCGACCACGTGGTGGCAGGTATCATTTTACTTTTCGGTATTCGGGCTCGCACTTTATTTGATACCGGTGCATCACATTCTTTTATCAGTAGAGCATTTGCATCATCTCATGGACTAGAGTTAGGTCGGTTGCCGCATGCATTAGAGGTACAGATTCCCGATCATATTTTGCATGTAGAGGAGTGTTGTTGGTCTTGCCCTGTACAGCTTGAGTCTTGGATTTTGCCAGCGGACCTGATGGTCCTTAGTCAGCTGCGAGATTTTGACATTGTACTGGGGATGGATTGGCTGGGTCGCTATTTCGCGACGATTGATTGCGCCGCGAGGACTGTTACTTTTAGCGAGCCAGGCCAGGAGGTGTTCGTTTACCGGGGGTGCCAGAGTGCTTTCTTTGCCTCAGTGGTTTCGACTTCTCGAGCGAGGCATATGATGCGCAGTGTATGCGTGGTCTTTTTGGCATCTGTGGTTAAGGAGCCTACGGCGGCCCCGGGACTCGCGGATATCCCGATTGCCCACGAGTTCCCTGATGTGTTTCCTCCAGAGCTGATTAGTATGCCGCCGGATAGGGAGGTTGAGTTTTTGATTGACGTAGTCCCAGGAACTGCGCCAATCTCTAAGGCTCCTTACCGAATGGCACCGGCTGAGCTGCGAGAGTTAAAGGCGCAACTCCAGGATTTAATGGACAAAGGTTTTGTCAGACCAAGTGTATCGCCTTGGGGAGCGCCGGTGCTATTTGTGAAGAAGAATGATGGATCACTTCGACTATGTGTTGATTATCGGGAGTTAAATAAAGTGACCATCAAGAACAAGTACCCTTTGCCGCGTATTGATGACTTATTTGATCAGCTGCAAGGGTCTTGTGTCTTCTCCAAGATTGACTTACAGTCTGGTTACCACCAATTGAAGGTGAAGGCCGAGGACATCCCAAAGACGGCATTCAGGTCGCGGTACGGGCATTATGAGTTCACCGTCATGCCTTTTGGATTGACAAATGCCCCTGCTGCTTTTATAGATTTAATGAACAGGATCTTTCGACCATACCTGGATCGGTTCGTCGTTGTTTTTATTGATGACATCCTGGTTTACTCCCGGAGCGATGTGGAGCACGAGGAGCACTTGAGGATTGTGCTGCAACTTCTGAGAGAAAGGAAGTTGTATGCCAAGTTATCTAAGTGTGATTTCTGGCTTCGGGTGGTCGTCTTTTTGGGCCACGTGATTTCAGCCGCAGGAGTGGCAGTAGACCCGGCGAAGATTGAGGCAGTCCGGGATTGGCCCCGACCGACGACAGTATCAGAGGTCCGCAGTTTTATGGGCTTAGCTGGATATTACCGTCGGTTTGTGGAAGGTTTTGCGAAACTTTCCACACCCCTCACTCGTTTGACGCGAAAAGGGATTAAGTTTATCTGGAGTGAGGATTGCCAGAGGAGCTTTGAGGAATTAAAGAACAGATTGATGTCGGCTCCTATCCTTTCCCTCCCTGTTATGGGGAAAGGATATGTGATTTACAGCGATGCATCGCACAGTGGACTTGGTTGCGTGCTGATGCAGGAGGGAAGGGTAATTGCTTATGCCTCTCGGCAACTGAAGGATTATGAAAAGAATTACCCTACCCATGATTTGGAGCTAGCTGCAGTGATCTTTGCACTAAAGTTGTGGCGCCACTACCTGTATGGGGAGCACTGCGAGATTTACACCGACCACAAGAGCTTGAAATACCTGTTCACACAGAAGGAGCTCAACTTGAGGCAGCGCAGATGGTTGGAATTGTTGAAGGACTATGATGTAGACATATTATACCATCCTGGCAAGGCCAACGTGGTTGCTGATGCCCTGAGCAGGAGGGCAGTACAGAGTTTATCTTCGATGATCACCGATCAGGCGCCGTTACTTGAGCAGATGAGGCGGTTAGAGCTCGAGGTTGTGTCCCCTGGGGTCTCTGCTAGACTTATGTCTCTAGTCGTGCAGCCCACTCTGTTGGACAGGATTCAAGAGAGACAGAGTGAGGACCCCCACCTGATGAGGATTCGAGAGCAGATACAGACTGGTATGACAGGGGACTTTTCAGTTGATGCTTCGGGAGTACTGCGGTACAGGGACCGAGCATGTGTGCCTATGGATGCAGAGATCCGAGAGCAGATCTTGAGGGAGGCCCACTATACACCTTATACCATCCATCCTGGTGGGACTAAGATGTATAGGGACCTTAAGGCACAGTTTTGGTGGAATGGGATGAAAAGAGACATTGGGAGATTTGTAGCACACTGTCTAACTTGTCAGCAAGTAAAGGCTGAGCATCGTGTACCTGCTGGCAAGTTGCAGAGTCTCCCAATCCCTGAATGGAAATGGGAACATGTTACGATGGATTTTGTCACTGGTTTGCCGAGAGCACAGACGGGAGCGGATGGTATCTGGGTAGTCATGGACAGACTTACCAAGTCCGCTCACTTTTTACCGGTTCAGATGACTTGGCCGATGGAGCGTCTAGCACAGGTGTACTTGGCTGAGGTGGTTAGATTGCACGGGGTACCCGTTTCCATCGTATCAGATAGAGACCCGAGGTTTGTCTCGCATTTTTGGAGGAGTTTACAGACAGCCTTGGGGACGCAGCTCCGATTTAGTACAACATTCCACCCACAGACCGATGGGCAGTCAGAGCGCACTATTCAGACCCTCGAGGATATGTTGAGAGCATGCGTTCTGGACTTTGGAGGAGGGTGGTACCGGCACTTGGGATTAGTTGAGTTTGCGTACAACAACAGCTATCAAGCGAGCATTCAGATGGCTCCGTTTGAAGCGTTGTATGGACGCAAGTGTCGGTCACCCCTATATTGGAGTGACGTGGGTGAGAAGAAGACTTTGGGTCCTGATCTACTATTAGAGGCAGAGGAAAAGATCAGATTGGTACGACGACATCTTGAGACCGCCCAGAGTCGACAAAAGAGTTATGCTGATACTCGGCGGCGAGACTTAGAGTTTCAGGTGGGAGACCATGTTTTTCTGAAAGTCTCGCCTTCGAAGGGGATTCGAAGATTTGGTATTCGTGGGAAACTGAGCCCTCGTTATATTGGACCTTTCGAGGTGTTGGAGCGCTTAGGGCCAGTTGCCTACAGGCTTGCACTTCCTCCCAGGCTTTCAGGTGTTCACGATGTTTTTCATGTATCGACTATGAGGAGGTATGTTCATGACCCGTCCCACATCATCGATTTCACCCCATTGGAGGTTGCTGAGAACCTGAGCTATGTTGAGCGGCCGTTGAGGATCTTGGACCGTGAGGTTAGGGAGTTGCGCAGTCGGGCCATCCCTTATGTGAAGATCCTCTGGAGCAGTCACGATGAGCGCGAGGCTACCTGGGAGATGGAGTCAGCGATGATGGATGCTTACCCCCACTTGTTCAAGGCCCCTGTTTGAGGTATGACTTTTGTTTCGAGGACGAAACTTTTTCTTGTGGGGGAGGATGTAGTGTTCTGGTTTTTCCCATGCAACTTTCCGATGAATCCACTGTGTAGAACACCTAGTGTTGGTGTGTCTGGCCCATGGTGCATCAAAGGGATGCCACAGTTGGACCTTGTGAGACATTGATAGCTGATTTGGCCTTCGGCAGCATTTGCTGAATTTTAAAAAAGGTTTTGGGCCAATCTGAGGTTGGATTTGGATTCAGCGTGGAAAAACGCTTGAAAACGGCTATTTGCTTGTTAAATTTGGAGTCCGGATGACCAAAAAGGGCTTCCGGAAGTTTACGGGGATTTTCGGTGCATGGGGGAGGACCGTGGACCGGCCTGAGCCACGTGGCGGCCCATTATTGGCCAGCTCACGCAGCTCGGTCCACGGGGGGGGGGGGGGGGGGGGGGGCGCGGTGGGTGTATGGACCGCCGTGCGGGCCACGTGGCGCGTCCGGAGTGGCGGGTGCGCGCGGCGCGGTCCAAGGAAAACTGCGCAGCTACGGTGGACCGGGTGCACGACACGTGGCGGCCTGGCATTGGCTGGCCCACGAAGTCTCGGTCCACGGCGCGCGCAGTGGAGGCGCCTCAGTACGGAGCGCGCAGGGATGGCAGACGCGTGGTCGGCCGCACTCGAGTGTCGCCACGCGTCGGCCCGCCGTTGGCGGGCCGTACCTACCCCCGCTGACCGCGGGGGGACACGCGGCGCGTAGCGGAGGCACTTGCATTGCTGTCCCATGTTCGTGCACACATGGCAGCACCGGAGCATTCCGGGCGCGTCAGATGGAAAGCGTCCGACCGGGTTTCCGGGCGTAGTGCGCCCGAAACCTGCGCCCGAAAACCCGGCCCAACAGCACTTATGGGCTGGGCTATAAATAGGGTCCTTGTGTTTTTTTTAGCTCTTCTGGATCTTTTTCCACAGAGAGTTCTTCAGAGAAATTTTCCCCCACACAGTGCACTATCCTTTGGAGGACTTTGAGGATTTTTCGGAGGCACGCATCCCGAGGTTCGCGATTTTACGGCGCGGCGCGACGCTCGTTCTCCGGCGACCCGCTTCGTCCCTTCTCAGTGTTTGGGCTCCCCCGACTCACCCCGACTTCCGATTTCGCCGATTTTTGCGCCGTTGGACTCACGACTGGTAGGACTTCAACTCCTATGTTTTGAGGTTCCTCGTTTTCTGTGCTGACCTTGGAGTTTTCTGAGCACCCATTTGACCCATTTTTCTTCGCGGATCTTTGGACAGCACCGCGGTGTTCTTGCCGTATCTTTTCGTTCAGACATCGGATCGAGGAGATTCAAAAGGCAATTTTCATCTACACTTCGCAAGGAATCTCCTGGATTTTTCCCTGAATTTTTGGAATATTTTCCGAAGGTGAAAGTCTCCTTCCACTGTAGTGCTTTGACACAGATTTTCTGGACATTTGGATTCGGGGTGTTTCCCTTGCAGAATTTGTAACTCAGCGTAGAAAAATCGGATTTGAACGTACAGGTACTCGTTTCGATGGGTTCGTCGCGAGGATCGCGACAGTATTTATCTTGGATTTTTCCGGGCATTTTTCACAGGTGAAAACAGACAAATAGTGGACTATTGTAAAATTGGACAGATTTGGTTGGAATATTATATTAATTTATGTATGTTCCTTTGGGGTATTTTGTACAGAGTTGTGGCGACTATTTTGGACTGAGCGTGGGATACGCTTTTGGGTCAGGGATTAGCGCTCGAGGTGGGTGATGTTGTAAACCTCCTACTTATGATTTGTCACTAGGCCTATTGGAATGCTCTTGATCATGTTGTTAGTAGAACTGTGAAATGGACCTAGCATGCTTGTATGAGATCATGGTTTCTTGGTTAATAATTGCATTGTCAGAAAACTACAAGTTAGTAGGTTGTGTTTCCATGCTTTAGATATGTAGTATAATTACTTGGAAATCATGCTAAATCCATATCATGTTGAATGTTTAATGAAAGGTTGGGACATGTGGTTAGAGTACTTAAAATGGTTTCATTAAGAAAAGGACTTTTGCATGCTTGAATGGTCACCTAGATAGGCCACCTTTTTCTGCTACACTATCATGCTGGAATTGACTTAGGAGAAACCATGTTTCATTCTTTCTCCAGTCACTTAGACATAGGGGATAGTATGCTCTGATTAGAGCAGGGACTGGGATAGTGTAGTCAGCTTTGGGATTTGGGGACAGGCAGGTTTGAGGACAGGGTACTCGCGGCAACCGCGGATTTCGGGCGGTTGACCGGACTGTTATTAGTGCATCAGATTTGGGGATAAGGGATTGGGACTTCTTTAGTGGATGGGTTGTTCCCACTTAAGTAGAGTCTTGGTCCAGTCCTACTATATCGGGTAACTTGTGACCGTGCCGGTCAGGAGCCGGTCTATTGCAGTACTTGAGACCGTGCCGGTCAGGATCCGGTCTGTTGCAGTACTTATGACCGTGCCGGTCAGGAGCCGGTCTGTTGCCTCTAGGATGGGACCGTGTCGGTCAGGAACCGGTCTGCATCCCGCAGCTGAGATGTGAGTTAGTGGGCATAGTAGGCAGTACCGGTGTTCACCCGTGTCTAGATTGGGTTACCCAGGCAGGCATATGTATACTCTGATGTATGCATTTAGCTACTCTTTTAGCTTATTACTTTAGAGGCATCTTAGTGGTAGCTTTTATCAGTTGTTATACGTATAGCTCACCACCTTGTTTTATTTCTCCACCTCTTGTAGTCCTAGTGGGCAGGTCTGTGATAGAGGTTTACCCACTAGGGGAGGCTACTGTTTTTATAGTAGTTCTGACCCCCCCCCCCCCACTGTTTTCCCTTTTCTTCTCCCCTTTGTTTTGCAGAGTCATCTGCCGGAGTTGTGGGACCCTCTTCCCAGGATCGAGGTAAGAGGATCGCGGACTAGATAGCTACTACCCCGAGCTCGAGTTTGGTTGTTTTGTTGTATCCCCTGTACACTCAGACGGTTGTATTTTCTTTTATTTTGGGTTTGGCTGCGGCCAGCTGGTTGTATTTATTTCGTGAGCTGGGAGAGACACATGTATATATTTGAGAGATTACTGTACTTTTATTTCCAGCATTTGTCTGAGATGTACTAGTTTTAGTTTAGCTCTATTTTTGTGCTCCTGTATTATTTTTTTTATATCTGAGCAGGTTACCAGCGCTTTGTGTACACGGGAAATACCGTGTGCACGGCGGATCTGTGGACGAGCCCGGGTTCTGGTTTACACCCGGGGCGTGACATCCTCGGTGCCAGGAAGCTTCCTGCAGTAGTGGACGGCGTCGGGAGTGAGCGGCGGCTCCGGACGGCGAAGCTCGGCCGAAGTGCTTAAAAAAAACCCGGTTCTAGGGTTGGCTCGTGCGGCGCGGATCCTCAACTGATTGCGACCAAACTTGTTGGGCTTCTTGCAGTCACCGAGAGGATGAGATCCACTGGTTCTGATCTCGAGTTCAACGGCCGGATGGAGACGGCGCCCAAGATCGGCCAAGAAATAATACTTCCGGCAACAGAAGCTCCCGCCGGCGACCGGGTCGACGGCGGCGGCTCGGGCTGCACCAGGATGGTCCCCTCGGTGTTAGTAACATGATGCTAGGGTCCTTGGGACAATCTAAAACGAAAACTTCCATAACTTACCTCGCCGGAAAAGAGAGGAGGAAGGAGGTGTCTCCCGCGGCGGCGCACGGTGAAGCTAGGCGTCGGGTTCACCTCAGCTCGGCGTCCACCACGCAGAGGCACTCCCAGATGTCATTTGGAACCACCCAAGGCCTCTGGGAGAATTCTTCTCTTTCTCAACCGAGATGAAGGAAGATATTCTTGGTTCTCCTTCTTCTCCGGCGACGAGGAGCGGCGGCCGGTGCGCTACCTCCGTGGAGTACGGCAGGGGGGTGGATGCAGTTGGAGCTGGCGGCTGGGGCTGAGGCTACGTGGTTTAGGGTTTAAAGGAAACCCTAACCCAAAGTGTTTCTATATAGTGTATGTTGCCACATTTGCATTTTAACCCCTTAAACTTTGCTATTTTGAGCCCAGTCCCTCACAGTAGTTAACTTTCACACTTAGGTCCCTCACCACACAGCCGCACGCAGTTCGAAGCATAAAATATAGGGGTCTGTTTGCAAAATACAGCATTTTTCGCTGTTTTTCATGTTTTTCGAGGCACTCTTGTCGTCGAATCGAAAAATGGACTTCGCCGCGACGTCCGGTTCGACGAAACCTATCAGGTAGCGATTTTTGTTTTTCGAGAAAATGCCCGGATAAATTCTCGGTCCGTAAATACTGTATAAAAATACAGTTTATCGCGCTTTTCGAGACTCTAGGGTCATCAAACGGAAATTCTGTCAGCGCCATTTCGTTCAGAACGACGAAACCAATTGAATTGACTACCTGGATTGCTGTGATCGGAGTCCAGACAGCGAATTAACTAACGTTGGCCAACGCGGGAGACCAAATCAAGGTGTTACTATTCAAAACACTATTCACTTAAGTCGCGGCCCCACTAGTTTTCTTGCTGATTTCCGGACGATCCGACCGTCGGATCAGCAAACGGTCTATGCCATTTCCACTCGATTCGATGAGACGGTCACACGGGCGACCTCAGATTTCTGAGATCAGACTCGGATCGGAAAGGCAGAATTTGTGCACCGAAAATTGTGCAATTCGCGCACCGGTATGCAAATCACTGAGGTTTAGATCTGCTTCCTCGCCCGCAAACACACTTGAATTTCTCGAGTGCTACATGCTCGGTCCACAGAGCGGCGCGGCATGGTGCATAGACCTGGCGCGGGACACGTGGCGCCACCGGATAGGCTGGTTCTTAGTGCGCGGTCTACTGAGAGGGGCGCGGCGGTGCATGGACCAGGGCAAGGGACACGTGTCCGTCCCCGGTTGGTCGACGCACGCGGCGCGGTCCACGGAACCCGAAAGTGGGTGCGTGGACCGGGCGCAGGGGACATGTGGCGGCTTCTGGTTGGCGGGCTTACCGGCTGCGGTGCACTGAGGCACGGGGGACCGCCTCGGGGCGCGTGCGTGGCAGGGCGGTCAGACAGTGGCTGCCCACACGTGCGGCCCGTGACGCCGGTCGGGGGGGGGGGCACGTGGCGCCCCGCTATTCGCGGGCGTCACCTACCCCCGTTGACCGCCGCGACGCGTGGCAGCGCCCGGCTGGGCT
This sequence comes from Tillandsia leiboldiana, assembly GCA_029204045.2. Classification (NCBI taxonomy): domain Eukaryota; kingdom Viridiplantae; phylum Streptophyta; class Magnoliopsida; order Poales; family Bromeliaceae; genus Tillandsia; species Tillandsia leiboldiana. Next base: position 11,298,332 of record CM055065.1, read on the forward strand.
TGCACGGCTGTCCCGTGTTCGGGACACGTGTCAAGCGCGGATGATCCGGGCGCTCCCTGCGGGGGGAATATTCTCGCGGATTCGGGCGCCCGAATCCGGTCCGAGCGCCCGAATCCGGGGACCCATCCGGCATTTTTGGAAATGTTTTCTTTGGCCAATAAATAGGCCCGAGCCACTTCATTTGTCCTTTTTTCTCCTCTTCTATCCGGTTTCTCTTGAGGGTGTCTTCAGAGAACTTCATCCCCCACCTGTGCTGCATCACCTGGAGGATTCCTAGGATTTTAGGAGGCAAGTACTTCGAGTTCTACATTTTTTCGGTGCATCGCGACGTTCCTTCACTGGTGATATTCTCCGTCGCGTTTCGGTGTGTGGGCTCCCCCGGCCTACTCCAACCACCTTTTTGAACGATTCTTGTGCCGTTGGCTTCATGACAGGTAGGGCTAAGATTTTTGTATTTTTGGCTCCCCCTCATTTCGAGTTTTTCTTGGAGTTTCCGAGCCTTCTTTGACCTCTTTTCTGCGGCGGAGTTTTTGGACAGCACCAGAGTGTTTCGAGGATTTCTGCACGCTCGAGCATCGGATTGAAGTGTTCCAATACTCGTTTCGCATCTACGCATCACAAGGAACATCATCGTATTTTTCTTGGAATTTTCTGACATTTTTCCGAAGGTATAAATTCCATCTTTTCTGGGCGGAGTGCTACAATTTTTGTCCTTGTGGAGTTTCGCGCTCACCGCGTTGTGTATTTTGTAACTTGGCCTACAGGACTCGGTTTGGGACGTGCAGGTACTCGTTTCGAACGGCTCGACGCGACGATCGGAGCGGTATTTTTGTCGGAATTTTCGGAGTCCATCCTATAGGTGAATACCGAGCATCTTCAAGACTGTATTTTTGGACAACGGTTAAATGTGGAATTGTATGTTTAATTGGGCACCGTTTGGTACTTTTGCAGTTATCGCGGCGGGCGACGTTTTTCTTGGGCGAGAGTGCTTCCTGGATTTGGAATTAGCGATCGAGGTGGGTGTCGTTGTGAACCTCTTACTTTTGACCCCCCACTAGACATATTGGAGTAATTCCTATGTTAAAAGGCTAATTGCACCCTACGGATAATAATTGCATGCTTGTTGAGATGAAATGGACATTATGTTAGAACTTGCTTTTAGGAGGGTTTTGGTTATTAGAAGGGGTATTATCATGTTAAAATGAGAAGGCCAATTTATATCTTGTGAGCATGGTGCATGTGGTATAGGCAGGCATAGGTTATTTTGTACTTAATGTTCTTATGCAATTATCAATATCTTGGAATAGCATGCTCTAGTAAATGTAAGAACATCGATATTTGCTTTCCTTTTGGATCATCTTGGGACATTTGCATGCTTGTATGGTCATCTAGATAGGCCACCTTTTTCTGCTACACTATCATGCTGGAACTTGACTTAGGAGAAACCATATTTCCTGCTTTTCTCCTTTCATGCTAGACTCTGGGTATTGGTAGCTCGTGCGCGAGCAGGGGGTTCTGGGATAGTGTAGTCAGATTCTTGGGTTCTGGGACAGGCTGGCTTGAGGGCAGGGTATTGCGGCGACCGCGGACGTTGGGCGGTCGACCGGGTAGTTTCGGCTGCATCAGATCGGGGGGATCGGGCTTTCTTTAGTGGATGGGTTTTCCCACTTTGATCAGGGTCGTGATCTAGTCATGCTAGTTTATGATACTTGTTACTGAGATACTTTACTCGTGTGGGTCGCTCCCCTTGAGTGCCACTCCGGAGTGTGCGACAGGCAGGCTTTGAGTCCTTGAGACTCCTTCTTTGCATCGATGTTATGCGTGGGCTGGCATACCCGATGAGGCAGGCAGAGCAGGCAGTACCAGTGTTTACTAGTGGTTGGATTGGGTTATTCAGGCAGGCATTTAGATACTGATGCATACTTTTAGCTATTCTTATTGGCTTGGCATTTAGAGGCATATTAGTGATAGCTTTCTCATCAACAGTTATATTCATAACATACCACCTCTCTTTCCTTTTCGCCTCTGGTTGTCCTAGTGGGCTTGTTAGAGTTTGAGGCTTAACCCACTAGGGGAGGCTACTGTTTTTATAGTAGTTCTCACCCCCATTGTCCTTCTTCTTTTTGTTCTCCCCTGTTTTGCAGAGTCTTCTGCGGGAGTAGCTGGGCCATCTTCGGCGGATCGAGGTAAGAGGATAGCAGACTAGATAGTCGTCTACCCCGTCTGCGAGCATAGCTGTATTTTGGTTGTATCTCCTATACACTCAGACAGTTGTATTTTCTTTTATTTTGGGTATGGCTTCAGCCAGCTGGTTGTATTTATTTGGTGAGCTGGGAAAGACATATGTACTTATTTGAGAGTTTTATTGTACTTTTACTTTCCAGCTGTGGTCTGAGATGTAATAGTTTTAGTTCAGCTCAGTTTGTATGCTCCTTTACTATATCTTTTATATCTGAGCAGGTTACCAGCGCTTCGTGTACACGGAAAATTCCGTGTGCACGGCGGATCTGTGGACGAGCCCGGGTTCTGGTTTACACCCGGGGCGTGACAGTTTCACTTCAAGGGCGGAAGCTACTGGCGACTGTGCCTGCAGCCTGTTCTTGTTTGATTTGGGTTGTAGGCGTCAGTCTTTCGAATTTTCCGGGCCTTTTATGTGAGAGATTGAGGACTAATTCCATTGTTGGGTCGAAAGCTACGGGCGGCTGTGCCTGCAGCCTGTTCTTGTTTGATTTGGGTTGTAGATGTCAGTCCTTCGGAATATTCGGGCCCTTCATGGAAGTCGATCAGTTTATTCTAGATCACGGGTTGGGCATTAGCGGATTGAGTCGTGAAGGGTTCTCCGACTTAGCTATGGTTATTTGGGCATTTCCTGATTGAGTCGTGGAGGGTTCTCTGACTGAGTTATGATTATTTGGGTATTCGAGTTTGCTGTCTGTTTGATCGTGGATTATAGCCTGCAGATGCCGCTTATTGAGACAGATGAGACATGCTTTTTCCTCGGTGGGGTCGCTCCCCTCGAGAGCCGCTCCGGATGTGATGATGATGATGCGCCTGATGAGGCTGCTTTGCGTGATATTCCGACTGGACCGGGTTGGTGTACCGGGCGACCAGATCGAGTTATGGACCGGTTTGGAGTACCGGTAGAACCCTACGTTGATACACTAGGGAGGCGCAAGTTTGACTGGACCAGTTTTGGCAGTCAGTGAGATTTGGGTTGATGTTAGCACCTCGTGAGCAAGTTGATGCATTACATGTTCTTAGTTGAGTTTTTCCTTTGAGCATGATACTTGAGGAATATTAGCTGTAGTTCCATTTCAGCTTTCATATTATCTATCTACATACCTATTGTTTTGCCTCCAGTAGACTTAGTGGGCATACCGTGGATATTGGTGACGGTACTGTCACGCCCCGGGGGTTTAAAATAAGCGGAAAATGTATATATATATATATATATATATATTTTAAAGTACACCCGCCAGGCACGTGCGCAGATCCGCCACACACACAAATTCACCCCGCAAGCGGACGGAGTCTCCTTTGTATATGCATGGCGTCGCAAGCATAAATCGTACTTTAACCACACTAGCCAAGAAGTTACGATGAGGGAAAAATATCAACATGCACAAAAACCAAGCCGGTCATCTACATTTTTAAAGGATAAATCCACGGGTTGTAAAACGGTGCCCACACGACACCTAAGTTTTATTAAAATATTTTCCCAATCTTTATACTCGATTTGAAAAGAGTGGCCGAAACAACAACTAGTAAGGGAGACGTTCATCCACGATAAAACACAGTTCGAACCCAACATCCACAACAAAGTATGACACGCACATAATGTGATGACCCGGATCTCCGCGAAGGTCTTTTAGTGTGATTTGTGGCTTCTGGAGGCCTATGAGGTGTGTTGGAGATGGTTGCGCGCAAATCGGACCTCAGATTTGAACCCAGCGCGAAATTTGGATTAAGAATACCTGTCCGGATGCCTTCGACAAATTTTATAAGTGGATTTTGGCAAAACGGACATTTGATTTTGATTCAACGCGCGCGAAAACGATGAAAATGGACTAGTATTTTTCGGAGCCCGGATGCCAAAACATGGATTTCGAGGCATGGTTTACTGTTCCGGCAGGCCAGGGCAGCGCCGGCGGCGACGGGCAGCGGCGGAGCGCTGCGGCGGGGGCGCGGGCAGGCGTGTGCGTGGCGGCTGCCAGCGCGGTCCACGAGTTTTGGCGTGCACCGGGACCAGCCAACGGCGGGCGTGCCACGTGTCGCGGGCTGGTTGGGTGGTCAACGCACGCCCGACAACGCGCCGGGTGCGGCGCACCGTGGACCCCGCCAGGCCACGTGTCGTCCGCCCATTGGCGGGCGCAGCGACCCGGCTGGGCCGCCGTGAACCGCGGCCCACGGTTCCCGCCGTGGACCGCGTCGCCACGCGGCGAGCCGCGAGTGGCGGGCGCGCGTGCGCCGGGCGCGCGGGGCGCGGAGAGGGTGACGTGGCGCGCCGAGAAGGATTCGGGCGCGCACAGTAACGGGCCGGCCCTATTTCGGGCGCCCGAATCTGGATCTTTTCCTCCTTGGTGGGATAGGCTATAAATAGCCCCTTTGGGCTTCTTTTTGAAGGCTTTCCCGAGCTCTTCTGCGACTGGGCCCTCTAGCAATGTTGTTCCTCTTCTTGTGCTGCATCTTGCGGAGGAGTTTAGGAATTTTTGGAAGGCGCGACATCGACGACTTCGGCATCTTGGCGCAGTGTGACGTTTCTTCATCGGTGGCCCATTTCCGTCGCGTTTCGGTCCACGAGGTTCCCAGAGCTACCTCGAAGGAATTAATGGACGATTTTTGCAGCATCGGTTCCATGAGAGGTAGTGTAGGGCCCCTAAACTCCTTACAGCTTTTTCCCATGAATCCTCTGTGCAAACACCTGTTGATGGTGTATCTGGCCCATGGTGCATCAAAGGGATGCCACAGATGGACCCTGTGAGCTTTGGTTGGCTGTTTTGGCCTTCGGCTGCTTTTGCCGAATTTTAGAAGAGGAATTTGGCCAAATGGAGGGTGGATTTGGATTCAGTGCGGAAAAACGCTTGAAAACGACTTTTTGTTTGCTAAATTCTGAGTCCGGATGCCCAAAAACGGACTCCCGGAAGTTTTACTGGATTTTTGGTGCATGGGGGAGCCGTGGACCGGCGGGGATGCCACGTGGCAGGCTCGGATTGGCCGGCGCACGCGGCTGGGTCCACGGAAGGTCTGGGCTGTGACCGGGGTGCACCGCGGGGCGCGTGGACCGGCGGGTGTCCACGTGGCAGCGCCGGATTGGGCGGCCCACGCGCGCTTGGTCCACGGGCGAGCGCGGGGAGGCGTGGACCGGGGGCGCGCCACGTGGCAGCACCCGGTTGGCGGGCGCATGTGCGCGCGGTCCACGCAGCGCGCGGGGCAGGTCGCGGGCAGGTGGCCGTACGCGGGGCAGGTACGGCGACGTGGGCAGCGCCACGTGGCGCCCGCTGATTCGCGGGCGCCACCTACCGCGTTGACGCGGGCGGGGGACACGTGGCGCACTCCGCGGCAGCTTGCATGGCTGCCGCCTGTTCGGGCGACACATGGCGGGCGCCGGGGCGGGTCGGACGAAGCCAGGATCCCGTCCGACGGAGCATTTTGGGCTGGGCCGCACTGTGCGCGCCCGAAAGTTCTGGGCCGGGCCGCACTGTGTGCGCCCGAAAACTTTCGGGCGCCCGAAAGTTGGGACCTGATGGGTATTTTCCCAAAAGATTTCTTCAGCCTATAAATAGCCAGCCCGAGCCCTCTTTGCTGCCTTTTTTCTCTCTGTCTGTGCAAGATCTCCCCGAGCTTCCTCTTGGTGAAATTTTCCCCTCTTAATCCTTGATCTTCCTGCCAAGTTCTAGGATTTTAGGAGGCACGAATCCCGAGGTTCCCCATTTTACGGCGCGGCGCGACGTTGCTTTCTAGTGTTCTTCTTCGGCGCAGCGACAGTGTTTTGGCTCCCCTGGACTACCCCGAGCTCACTTTTCTGTGATTCTTGCGCCGGCAGACTCCTAAGAGGTAGGACTTCATCTTTTGTTTTGGTCGCGCTTTCTCGTTCCGAGGTTTTGGCACGGATCCCGAGGCAAACAGTGACCCCTTTTTCTGTGTGGACTTCCTTGACAGCAGCGGGGTATTTTGACCATATCTTCGCGCACGAGCATCAGACGGAAACGAGCTTATACAACTTTTTCATCTACGGATCGCAAGGAACACGCTCGTATTTTTATTGGATTTTTGTGAGATTTATTTCGAGGTGAAATTACTGTTTTCTCAGTGAACAGTGCACAGTTTTTAGCACAGATTTTTGTATGAGTGTACCCCCCTTGCCGAATTTTTATCTTGACTTACCGAACTCGGATTTGGGCGTGCAAGGTACCGTTGCGAAGCTATCGACGCGAGGATCGCTGTGGTATTTTTCTTGGAATTTTCTGGGCACTTTCTGCAGGTGATAATTTAACAGTTGTGAATCCAAGGTTGTAGATGGTTATAAGAGCAATAATTGGGAGCCTAAGTGTAATTAGTGAGCTTTGTATTGTACCAGGAATATTACGGGTGTGCTAAAATTGTGGGAGCAAGGATTTGGAGTTTTGGTATTTTCTTGCTGTACGGATCCGGACAGTTAGCACTTCAGGTGGGTGGTTGTTGTACTCCTCTCCTTTGGTATGCCCACTAGGAACATCAGAGTGTTCCCTCATTTTTGAGGCCCAAAGTATTATTAGTAACCTTGCATGCTCTAGGGAATTAATTATTGGTTGATTGATCTTTGTTAAATTGTTATTTGATCCATGTGGAAATTGTTGGACTGCATGTTTAGGGTTAAAATAATAGTTGAGGATATTAAAATTGCTAAATATTCTATGAGACTGTCACTTTAGCTTATGTCACTCTGAACTGATTACTCTTGGAAAATGGACAACATATTGAGACAATGCATGATTAAACGGGTCACTTAAATATTGACATCTTTTATTGCTACACTATCTTTTGGGACTTGACTTAGGAGAAACCATGCATTTATTCTTTTCTTCTCCTATTATCGATAGACTTGCGGCATAGTCGCTCAGGTTCGAGCGTGTGTTGGACAGTGTAGCCAGGTATTGGGGATTTGGGACAGGTTGGGCTTTTGGCAGGGTGTTGCGGCGACCACGGATCTTGGGTGGTTGACCGGGTTGTTACTGTTGCATCAGATTGGGGGTTTTGGGGATCGGGCTTTCTTTAGTGGATGGAGTTTTCCACTTTGATCATAGTCATGATCCAGTCCTGCTATTATGAGACAGTGGTTACAGAGATGCTTGTTACAGTGATTTCCTTACTCGTGTGGGTCGCTCCCCTCGAGTGCCACTCCGGAGTGTGCGACCGGACGGATCGAGGCCGGTCTGTTATTACTTTAGAGCTTGATCGGACGGGCCGAGGCCGATCTGTTACTTACGTTGGGGACATGACCGTATCAGGCAGTAGTCGGTCAGTATCCCCACAGATGAGATTAGCAGGCAGTGCCAGTGTCCACTGGCGTTAGATTGGGTCATTTTGACAGGCTTCTTGATACTGATGCATACTTTTCCATACTTATTGGTTTACCATGAAGAGGCATATTAGGGGTAGCACTTCATCAGTTGTCATTCATAGCTTCACCCCCCCCCCCCCCCCTTTCTCTTCTTCCCCTTTTGCCTCTGATTACCTGGTGGGCATATTTGAGCTGAGGCTTTACCCACTAGGGGAGGCTACTGTTTATAGTAGTACTTACCCCCCCCATTGTCTTTTCTTGTTTCTTTCTTCCCCTTTGTTTTGCAGAGTCCTCTGTGGGAGTTGCTGGGCCGTCAGCAACTGATCGGGGCAAGCGCATCGCGGACTAGATAGAGAGCCTCCCGAGGGTTGTAGCTGGAGCTTTTGGGTACCTGGTCTTCTCAGACAGCTTTTGTTTATTTCTTTTTGGGTCTGGCTTTTGCCAGCTGTTTGTATTTAGTGGTGAGCTGGGAGAGACATCTGTATTTTATTCCACTGTTGTACTCTTTTACTTCCAGCTTCTGTCTGAGATACAGTAGTTTTAGTTTAGCTCTGATTATCATGCTCTTTTTTTATTATTTCTTATCTGAGCAGGTTACCGACGCTTCGTGTATGTGGGAAATACCGCATGCACGGCGGATCTGTAGACGGGCCCGGGTTCTGGTTTACACCCGGGGCGTGACAGATTAAGTTGGTATCAGAGCTTAGGGATAGGTCAGTTGGGACTTAGGAAACCCTAGGCTTTTGGACAGACCCTAGGATGATAGGGCGTGAGTGGCGTAACATTTTTGCGAAAGTCGGTGATTTTATAGTTGACTCTTCCTGTGAGTGAAGAGAGATCGACATAGCCTATCTCTGTTGGACCATTATGTTGGCTGCAGACAACATAAGGTGACAGAAATAGGAGGATGTCTTTTGACTTTCGCCAGATTGGGTCGTGAGGGGTTTTGTTGCTGATGATTGGTTTCTTGTGGCAGGATGCCTCCTCGACGTCGGATTCCCACTCGGGGTGTCCCTTCACCCCCTGTTGAGCCAGAGCAGCCTACCCCCCCCGAGCTTACTGAGTTGCGGGCCTTGGTGGCCCAGTTGGCGGAGGGTCAGCGCCGCCTGGAGCAGAGGATTGAGCAGCTGCTTGCTCAGAGGGAGGCACCACCCCCAGCTGTTCCTGAGGCCCCTGTGCCTCTTGTTGTACCTTTTGTGCCGACGGCACCATCTTCTAGTAGCGGGGCTCCTGGAGCTATTCAACCTTTGACTGCGGAGGAGGAGCGGGATTTTGCTGACAAACTCGCTGCGTTTGTTAAGCGGGGACCACCTAGATTCTCGGGGCGGGATGCTCAGCCCCGGGCTGTTGGGAGATGGCTTTCTGCGATGGAGAAGCTTTTTCGGGACTTCTTCATCGACCCGAGGTATCGAGTGCACATGGCGGTGCACTGTTTGGATGGAGATGCTGATTTTTGGTGGCAGCGAGTTGAGCCACTGGAGTTCCGGATCACTCGGCAGTTGCCTTGGGAGGAGTTCAAACGGATGGTATTGGACACCTATTTTTCTACCAGTGTGAAGAAGAAGTTGGAGGACGACTTGAAGAATCTGCAGCAGGGCGATCGACCGGCCCATGTCTATTTCCAGGAGTTCATGGAGTTGCTGAACTGTGTGCCCTTCGTCGCTCGTGACGGTCCACACCAGGTTGAGTTGTTCGAGGGAGGCCTCCGTCCAGAGATTTTCACGCTTGTGCATGCACAGAGATTTCAGACTCTAGAGGCAGCCGCAGAGCACGCACAGTGGGTGGAGAGAGGCGATCAGCAGGTGGCCAGACGGAGGGCCGCGGTCGCGCAGGGTTCCGACAGGAAGCGACCAGCCCCAGAGGACGGGGGACAGGCCAGCTCTTGGAGACCGCCACGGCCGCCGCAGTCCCAGTCTTACGGCCGTGGGCGATCTGATAGGAGAGGTCCTGGTGGACCCCAGAGACCGCAGCAGCATCAGCAGCAGCACCAGCAGCAGAAATCGCAGCAGAGGCAGCAGAGATCTCAGCAGCAGTCCTCGAGGCAGCAGCAGTCGAGGCATATCCGGCCATCTGATAGGTGTGTTTTCTGCAGGGGGCAGCACCCGTCAGATACATGTGATCAGAGATGGGGTCGATGCTTTCGTTGTGGACAGCCGGGGCATGTGCGAGCTACTTGCCCCCTTGCTACTTCTTCGGCACCTTCTTCGGCGTCGGCTCCATATCCCCCTCAGCAGCAGCAGCCATCAGCTCAGCGGCCTTATGCTCCAGCGAGCAGGCCGTCCACCTCCCATCTTTCAGATTCTCGACCTCCAGCACCGAGCGGGCGGGTGTATGCCGCCCAATTAGCAGATTCCGCAGCGGCAGACCAGGTGGTGGCAGGTATTACTCTACTTTTTGGTATTCGGGCTCGCTCTTTATTCGACACTGGAGCATCTCATTCTTTCATTAGTCGAGCATTTGCATCCCTGCATGGTCTAGAGGTAGAGTCATTGTCTTTTGCATTAGAGGTGCGGGTTCCTGATCACGTTTTGCATGTCGAGGAGCGTTGTTTGGCATGCCCGGTGCAGTTGGGGCCTTGGATTTTGCCTGCAAACTTACTTGTCTTGCAGCAGCTCCATGATTTTGACTTGGTGTTGGGGATGGATTGGCTATCTCGGTACTCCGCCACTATCGACTGCAGAGAGAGGACGGTGACTCTTCGCGAGCCAGGACAGGAGGAGTTCATCTTCAGAGGCTGCCAGAGCACGCTGTTCGCAGCGACCATTTCCTCGGCGAGAGCTAGGAGGATGATGAGTAGAGGTTGCACTGCCTTTTTGGCCACCGTGGTGGAGGTGCCTACGGCGGCACTGGGACTCGAGGATATCCCTATCGTCCGAGAGTTCCCCGATGTGTTTCCACCTGAGTTGACGACGATGCCGCCGGAGAGGGAGATTGAGTTTGTGATTGATGTAGTCCCTGGGACTGCACCAATCTCAAAGGCACCCTATAGGATGGCGCCAGCTGAGTTGAGGGAGTTGAAAGCCCAGCTTCAGGATCTTTTGGATAGGGGCTTCATTAGACCCAGTGTTTCTCCGTGGGGAGCGCCTGTGTTGTTTGTTAAGAAGAAGGATGGATCACTGCGATTGTGCGTGGATTATAGGGAATTGAACAAAGTGACCATCCGGAACAAGTATCCCCTCCCCCGGATAGATGATTTGTTTGATCAGTTACAGGGAGCATCCGTGTTCTCGAAGATTGATCTACAGTCCGGTTACCACCAGCTTAGGGTGAGGGCCGAGGACATCTCCAAGACGGCTTTCAGATCGCGGTACGGGCATTATGAGTTTACTGTGATGCCTTTTGGGTTGACTAATGCCCCTGCCGCATTCATGGACTTGATGAACAGGATTTTTCAGCCGTTTTTGGATCGGTTTGTGGTGGTGTTCATAGATGATATTCTGATCTACTCCCGGAGTGATCTGGAGCACGAGGAGCACTTGAGGACCGTGCTACAGCTTCTGCGAGAGAAAAAGTTGTATGCTAAGTTCAAAAAGTGCGAGTTTTGGCTCCGGGAGGTTGCCTTTCTGGGTCATGTGGTTTCAGCTGCTGGAGTGGCGGTGGATCCGACCAAGGTGGATGCTATTAGAGATTGGCCGAGGCCGACAACTATCACCGAGGTGCGGAGCTTTCTTGGATTGGCGGGCTACTATCGGCGCTTTGTGGAAGGCTTTGCGAAGCTTTCCTCTCCCCTCACTCGTCTGACCAGAAAAGGGGTTAAGTTTGTTTGGAGCGAGATTTGCCAGAGCTGTTTTGAGGAGCTGAAGCAGAGGTTGATGACCGCTCCAATCCTTGCCCTCCCGGTTATGGGGGAAGGATTTGTGATCTACAGTGATGCCTCACATAGTGGTCTGGGGTGTGTGTTGATGCAGCATGGTAGGGTAATTGCCTATGCTTCGCGGCAATTGAAGGACTATGAGAAAAATTACCCTACTCATGATCTGGAGTTGGCAGCGGTGGTGTTTGCTCTGAAGCTGTGGCGGCATTATTTGTATGGAGAGCATTGCGAGATATATACTGATCACAAGAGCTTGAAGTATCTGTTCACCCAAAAGGAGCTGAATTTGAGGCAACGCCGGTGGTTGGAGTTGTTAAAGGATTACGATCTGAGTATCCTTTACCATCCCGGCAAGGCCAATGTCGTGGCAGATGCTTTGAGTAGGAGGACGAGTCTGAGCTTATTGATCTCGCAGCAGGCGCCGTTGGTCGAGCAGATGAGGCAGTTACAGTTGGAGGTAGTATCCCCTGGGGTCTCTGCTAGACTCATGTCTATGGTCTTGCAGCCCACTCTGTTGGAGAGGATCAGGGACGCTCAGAGTGAGGACCCCCACTTGATGAGGATCAGGACGCAGCTTCAGGCGGATCAGACAGGGGATTTTTCTGTGGATAGCTCGGGAGTACTGCGGTACAGGGACCGAGTGTGTGTGCCTATGGATCAGGAGATTAGAGATCAGATTTTGAGAGAGGCCCATTTTACACCTTATACCATCCATCCTGGAGGTACTAAGATGTATAAGGACCTCAAGGCACAGTTTTGGTGGCCCGGGATGAAGCGGGACATTGGGAGATTCGTAGCTCATTGTTTAACTTGCCAGCAAGTGAAAGCAGAGCATCGCGTTCCTGCTGGTAAGTTGCAGAGTCTTCCAATTCCCGAGTGGAAATGGGACCACGTCACTATGGATTTCGTCACTGGATTGCCGAGGGCGCAGAGCGGGGCTGATGCGATCTGGGTTATTGTGGACAGACTCACCAAGTCGGCGCACTTCTTACCGGTTCAGATGACTTGGTCACTGGAGCGTTTGGCACAGTTATATCTGGATGAGATAGTGAGGCTTCACGGTATCCCTGCTTCGATTGTGTCAGATCGTGACCCGAGGTTCGTATCACGCTTTTGGGGGAGTTTGCATTCAGCATTGGGGACTCAGCTCAGGTTTAGCACCGCTTTCCACCCACAGACCGATGGACAGTCAGAACGCACCATACAGACCCTCGAGGATATGTTGAGAGCGTGCGTTATGGATTTTGGAGGAGGGTGGTACCGGCACTTGTCGTTGGTTGAGTTCGCGTACAACAACAGCTATCAGGCGAGCATCCAGATGGCTCCGTTTTGAAGCGTTGTATGGACGCAAGTGTCGGTCTCCCTTATATTGGAGTGACGTGGGTGAGAGAAGGACTTTGGGACCGGATTTACTTCTGGAGGCAGAGGAAAAAGTCAGGATTATTCGCCGGCATCTTGAAACAGCCCAGAGTCGTCAGAAGAGCTACGCCGATACTCGACGGCGAGACCTGGAGTTTCAGGTTGGTGATCATGTCTTCTTGAAGGTCTCGCCCTCGAAAGGGGTCCGGAGATTTGGAGTACGGGGAAAGCTCAGTCCCCGCTTTATTGGACCCTTTGAGGTACTAGACAGAGTTGGTCCTGTGGCATACAGAGTTGCCTTACCCCCGCGCCTGGCCGGAGTTCATGATGTCTTTCATGTCTCAGCTCTGAGGAGATATGTTTTTGACCCGTCGCACGTGATTGACTTCACTTCGTTGGAGATCGGCGAGGACTTGGTCTACGAGGAGCGCCCGTTGCGGATTCTTGCTCGTGAGGTGAGGGAATTGCGCAACCGGGCCATTCCTTATGTGAAGATCTTGTGGAGCAATCATGAGGAGCGAGAGGCTACTTGGGAGCTGGAGACAGTGATGAGGGATGCCTACCCTTTCTTATTCGAGGCTTCTATTTGAGGTACGTCTGTTCTGTTTTCTTTGTTTCGGGGACGAAACTTTTTTAGTGGGGGAGGATGTAGGGCCCCTAAACTCCTTACAGCTTTTTCCCATGAATCCTCTGTGCAAACACCTGTTGATGGTGTATCTGGCCCATGGTGCATCAAAGGGATGCCACAGATGGACCCTGTGAGCTTTGGTTGGCTGTTTTGGCCTTCGGCTGCTTTTGCCGAATTTTAGAAGAGGAATTTGGCCAAATGGAGGGTGGATTTGGATTCAGTGCGGAAAAACGCTTGAAAACGACTTTTTGTTTGCTAAATTCTGAGTCCGGATGCCCAAAAACGGACTCCCGGAAGTTTTACTGGATTTTTGGTGCATGGGGGAGCCGTGGACCGGCGGGGATGCCACGTGGCAGGCTCGGATTGGCCGGCGCACGCGGCTGGGTCCACGGAAGGTCTGGGCTGTGACCGGGGTGCACCGCGGGGCGCGTGGACCGGCGGGTGTCCACGTGGCAGCGCCGGATTGGGCGGCCCACGCGCGCTTGGTCCACGGGCGAGCGCGGGGAGGCGTGGACCGGGGGCGCGCCACGTGGCAGCACCCGGTTGGCGGGCGCATGTGCGCGCGGTCCACGCAGCGCGCGGGGCAGGTCGCGGGCAGGTGGCCGTACGCGGGGCAGGTACGGCGACGTGGGCAGCGCCACGTGGCGCCCGCTGATTCGCGGGCGCCACCTACCGCGTTGACGCGGGCGGGGGACACGTGGCGCACTCCGCGGCAGCTTGCATGGCTGCCGCCTGTTCGGGCGACACGTGGCGGGCGCCGGGGCGGGTCGGACGAAGCCAGGATCCCGTCCGACGGAGCATTTTGGGCTGGGCCGCACTGTGCGCGCCCGAAAGTTCTGGGCCGGGCCGCACTGTGTGCGCCCGAAAACTTTCGGGCGCCCGAAAGTTGGGACCTGATGGGTATTTTCCCAAAAGATTTCTTCAGCCTATAAATAGCCAGCCCGAGCCCTCTTTGCTGCCTTTTTCTCTCTGTCTGTGCAAGATCTCCCCGAGCTTCCTCTTGGTGAAATTTTCCCCTCTTAATCCTTGATCTTCCTGCCAAGTTCTAGGATTTTAGGAGGCACGAATCCCGAGGTTCCCCATTTTACGGCGCGGCGCGACGTTGCTTTCTAGTGTTCTTCTTCGGCGCAGCGACAGTGTTTTGGCTCCCCTGGACTACCCCGAGCTCACTTTTCTGTGATTCTTGCGCCGGCAGACTCCTAAGAGGTAGGACTTCATCTTTTGTTTTGGTCGCGCTTTCTCGTTCCGAGGTTTTGGCACGGATCCCGAGGCAAACAGTGACCCCTTTTTCTGTGTGGACTTCCTTGACAGCAGCGGGGTATTTTGACCATATCTTCGCGCACGAGCATCAGACGGAAACGAGCTTATACAACTTTTTCATCTACGGATCGCAAGGAACACGCTCGTATTTTTATTGGATTTTTGTGAGATTTATTTCGAGGTGAAATTACTGTTTTCTCAGTGAACAGTGCACAGTTTTTAGCACAGATTTTTGTATGAGTGTACCCCCCTTGCCGAATTTTTATCTTGACTTACCGAACTCGGATTTGGGCGTGCAAGGTACCGTTGCGAAGCTATCGACGCGAGGATCGCTGTGGTATTTTTCTTGGAATTTTCTGGGCACTTTCTGCAGGTGATAATTTAACAGTTGTGAATCCAAGGTTGTAGATGGTTATAAGAGCAATAATTGGGAGCCTAAGTGTAATTAGTGAGCTTTGTATTGTACCAGGAATATTACGGGTGTGCTAAAATTGTGGGAGCAAGGATTTGGAGTTTTGGTATTTTCTTGCTGTACGGATCCGGACAGTTAGCACTTCAGGTGGGTGGTTGTTGTACTCCTCTCCTTTGGTATGCCCACTAGGAACATCAGAGTGTTCCCTCATTTTTGAGGCCCAAAGTATTATTAGTAACCTTGCATGCTCTAGGGAATTAATTATTGGTTGATTGATCTTTGTTAAATTGTTATTTGATCCATGTGGAAATTGTTGGACTGCATGTTTAGGGTTAAAATAATAGTTGAGGATATTAAAATTGCTAAATATTCTATGAGACTGTCACTTTAGCTTATGTCACTCTGAACTGATTACTCTTGGAAAATGGACAACATATTGAGACAATGCATGATTAAACGGGTCACTTAAATATTGACATCTTTTATTGCTACACTATCTTTTGGGACTTGACTTAGGAGAAACCATGCATTTATTCTTTTCTTCTCCTATTATCGATAGACTTGCGGCATAGTCGCTCAGGTTCGAGCGTGTGTTGGACAGTGTAGCCAGGTATTGGGGATTTGGGACAGGTTGGGCTTTTGGCAGGGTGTTGCGGCGACCACGGATCTTGGGTGGTTGACCGGGTTGTTACTGTTGCATCAGATTGGGGGTTTTGGGGATCGGGCTTTCTTTAGTGGATGGAGTTTTCCACTTTGATCATAGTCATGATCCAGTCCTGCTATTATGAGACAGTGGTTACAGAGATGCTTGTTACAGTGATTTCCTTACTCGTGTGGGTCGCTCCCCTCGAGTGCCACTCCGGAGTGTGCGACCGGACGGATCGAGGCCGGTCTGTTATTACTTTAGAGCTTGATCGGACGGGCCGAGGCCGATCTGTTACTTACGTTGGGGACATGACCGTATCAGGCAGTAGTCGGTCAGTATCCCCACAGATGAGATTAGCAGGCAGTGCCAGTGTCCACTGGCGTTAGATTGGGTCATTTTGACAGGCTTCTTGATACTGATGCATACTTTTCCATACTTATTGGTTTACCATGAAGAGGCATATTAGGGGTAGCACTTCATCAGTTGTCATTCATAGCTTCACCCCCCCCCCCCCCCCCCCCTTTCTCTTCTTCCCCTTTTGCCTCTGATTACCTGGTGGGCATATTTGAGCTGAGGCTTTACCCACTAGGGGAGGCTACTGTTTATAGTAGTACTTACCCCCCCCATTGTCTTTTCTTGTTTCTTTCTTCCCCTTTGTTTTGCAGAGTCCTCTGTGGGAGTTGCTGGGCCGTCAGCAACTGATCGGGGCAAGCGCATCGCGGACTAGATAGAGAGCCTCCCGAGGGTTGTAGCTGGAGCTTTTGGGTACCTGGTCTTCTCAGACAGCTTTTGTTTATTTCTTTTTGGGTCTGGCTTTTGCCAGCTGTTTGTATTTAGTGGTGAGCTGGGAGAGACATCTGTATTTTATTCCACTGTTGTACTCTTTTACTTCCAGCTTCTGTCTGAGATACAGTAGTTTTAGTTTAGCTCTGATTATCATGCTCTTTTTTTATTATTTCTTATCTGAGCAGGTTACCGACGCTTCGTGTATGTGGGAAATACCGCATGCACGGCGGATCTGTAGACGGGCCCGGGTTCTGGTTTACACCCGGGGCGTGACAGGTAGGCCTTCGATTTCCGTGCTGATCACCTTGCTTCATTTTGAGGTCTTGGCATGGTTTACGAGGCATCTTTGTACCCCTTTTCTGTTGGTGGTTTTTCTGGACAGCGGAGGCTTGTTGGATTTTTATCTCTACACTCAGGTATCGTATTTCGACATGTGAGGACTCGATCGACATCTACTCTTCGCGTCAATCGCTATCTTATTTTTATTAGGATTTTTGAAGATTATCTCATAGGTGGTATTTGCGCATCTTCAGGACTGATTTTTCAGCAGTTTGTAAACTTGGAATTTTGTGTTGATTGCAATGTTTGGACCATATCTTTGTACCCAGGGGGTGTTTTTGGGTGATTTTGGACCCGTTGGAATCGTGGAAATCCGAGGATTTGTCCTCGTTCAGTTTCAGCCTTTCTGGATCTTGGATTGACGCGCGCTTCAGGTGTGTTGCTTCGCCTCCAAAATTGATGGACTATTCATTAATTCTATCGTGTAGTAAATCATACATGATTGTTAGATGTATTAGTGTGGTGACCCGGATCTCTGTAGGGCTTTTACTGTGTGACCAGCAGCTTTTGGAGGCCTATGTGGCATGTCGGTGGTGTTTGTGCACCAATTGGACATAAGTGATGGACTCCGGGTTTAAAATGGATCACGTGGGTAATCGGAGGACCCCGTCGAATGTTTAGAAGTGGTTTCGCGCAAAACATATATCAAAATTAGACTCAGCGCGAAATTTGGGTTAAAAACACCCTTCCGGATGCTTTCGACAAATTTTGGAAATGGAATTTGGCAAAACAGACAGCGGATTTGGATTCAGCGCGCGAAAACGATCAAAATGGACTATTTACTTGTATTTTTCGGAGCCCGGATGCCAAAATGCGAATTTTGAGGCATGTGGGGCACTGTTCCGGCCGGCGGGCAGCGGCGCGGCCGCGGGCAGCGCGGCGGGCAGAGGCGCGGGCCGCCCGGTCCACGGGGCGGGCGTGCACCGGGGGCTGGACGTGTGGCAGCTTAGGATTGGGCCGGTTCGCTGGGCGCGGTCCATAGGGCGCGCGTGGTGTACGGTAGACCGGAGCGGGACAGGTGGCAGCTTGTGGTTGGCCGGTCCATATGCACTCGGTCCACGCACGGAGCAGGGCAGGCGGGCAGGTGGCCGTACGCGCGGGGCAGGCGGGCAGCAGGTGGGCACGGTTCCCGAGGCGTTGACGCGGGGGGCCTGTGCGTGGGCGCGCCACGCGTCAGCGCCCGAGCGGGCCGCGTGGCGCTGTGCTGTTGGGCCATTCCGCTGTTTGCTGTTCGGGACGACGTGGCGGATTCTGGCGGATTCGGGCGCAGCGAAGCGGGCGGACTGTGCGCGCTCGTAATCATTCAGGCGCCCAAATGTGGGGATATGGATGGCATTATCTGAATTGTTTTGTTTGGCGATAAATAGGACTTCTTTGCAGCGCATTTTGGTCTTCTTCCCGAGCTCATCTCCCTGTGAGGCCTGAAGCAAATTTGTTCTTCATTTTGTGGTGCATCTCGTGATGGATTCCCAGATTTTTTGGAGGCCTCGACATCTGTGTTTTCTGCGACGCGGCGCACTGCGACGTTTCTTGGATTTTGGCTTCCACCGTCACTTTTCGGTCCGCGAGGCACCCTGGGTCACCCCGATGGTATTTTGAGCCAATTTTTGTGGCAGCGCGTTCACGAGAGATACGGCTTCGTTTTTCGTGCTGATTGCTTCGCCTCATTTTGGGTTTTGGGCATGGTTCCTGAGGTGTTTTGTGACCCCTTTTCCTGCCGTGAGATTTTGGACAGCGGAGGCTTGTCGATTTTCTATCTTGACCTGTGAGCATTGGAATGAGGTGTTTATGGACTCGATTGATATTTACTCTTCGAGAGGAACATACTTGTATTTTTACTGGATTTTTCTGAGGTCGTTTCGAAGGTGAGAATTAAGCTTCTTTGCTACTATTTTTCCAGCAGGATTGTGTTCTTGAGGAAGTGGATTCCAATGTTGTTCTAATTGTTTCTTGGCCTACAGGTGTCGGAATGAGGTGTATAAATACTCGTTTTGGGCTACTCGTCGTGAGGATCGCAACCGTGATTTTTCTGGGATTTTTGGAGGACTGTATGCAGGTGAAAATCCCCCTCTTCTCTGCTAGTTTGTAAAAACAGCATGTGCTGTTTTTGGGGAGTGTTGTGGTGTTGGTTATTGATTGTTGGTGATGTGGTTGGTTGGAACAGAGGCTTGTGCGACTGAATACCGAGGGTGCGGTTTTGGCAGATTTTGGATAGCGTGTGATTACGTACTTCACCGACTTCGGCTTTGCCTGCGGAAAGCGTTTCAGGTGGGTTGCTTCATCTCCAGAACCGGTGGACGGTTCTCTAACTCTATATGTTAGAATGCATGCATGTTTAGGGTATATGGTATGTTATTGAGAGGTAAGCTAGTAAGGATGATGGTATAAGGAAATTGCAAGATTAATTTTCATGTTAAACATTATTGAGGACTTACAATATTTGGTTATCCATGATAATGATTAGTAAAAGCTTACCTAAGTAAATTTACCCTATGTGATTGTTAGTATGCATGTTTAATTATGTAATATCTGGCATCGAGATGGAAGCTTGAGGAATGGCCTAGATCATGGATTATGGACAGGTATAGTTCATTGGGGATTTTGGCATGTTGTTTATACCCTTGTGGAGCTATTTGCTGATTTACTCCCTTTCATTTTCTTGAGGACAGATGCATGCTTGTATGGACATCTAGATAGGCCATCTTTTACTGCTACACTATCATGTTGGAATCTGACTTAGGAGAAACCATGTTTGTTCTTTCTCCTTTCTTTCTAGATTCAGGTTGCTCGGGTTCGAGCAGGGGTTTGGGATAGTGTAGTCGAGACTTCGAGTCTGGGACATGTTGTATTTGAGCATGGGTATTGCTGTTACGGCATTTTGGTCTTGGCATATTTCGTGAGTCATGTCAGTGAGTTGAGTCGGAGTCTTAAAGGGATCAAATTGTCAATCAGCAATCAAAGACTTAGAGAAGATTCAACAAGAGCTCAAGTTGACACTCAATGTCTTGAGTCTTGAAGATTGAAGATGAAGAATTGTGGATCAGTTACATCAATCTCAAGAAGAAAGTATTCAAAAGGATCAGGTATGTTTAACTAAATAATTTTGGTGATCCGAATACCTTCTTATAGTGTAGAAACACTTGGATGAACTTTTATTGTCATAATAATCAAAAACTGGTGTTCGGACATGTTCAGGATCCGGATCAGAGCCAACGATCCGGATCCCGAAGGTTGTTGCTTCATACAAGACTTCGATCCGGATCCATGCAATTTCCGATCCGGATCCCGAATGTTAAGTTTTCTTATTTGTATGAACGATCCGGATCGGGCAATGCGATCCGGATCCCGAACCATGGTATTTCTGGAATCGTCATTCTCGTTACGACGATCCGGATCGCAGTAAATCCGATCCGGATCGCCGTCCTGAAAATTTCCAGATAAGGTATGTTTTTGATTCTTATCTCTTTCCAAAGGTTTCTAAACTATAAATAGACATTTAGGGTTTCTCAAAAACGTGGGAGCTACGGCCGATCTTTTTATAAAACTCTTGAGAGCAACCCTAGAGGCTAGGTTTTTATCGATCTTCTTTATAGCCTCTTTTAGGTCAATTCGATGGTTCTTTCAAGAACATATCTTTTGTCGAATTGATCTAATCTTTGCTTAGAGATTTCTTCTACGGTTCCTCATTGATAATCTAAGCAAAGGATCACCATCGAAGTCAATATTCTTATCGACTGAGTTTGCGTCGTGGATTCGACGTGGCATCGTGGATTCGGTGTGCTAAAGGCGTTTCGTGGATTCGAAACGTGTGCTCGTGGATTCGAGTGGCGTTCGTGGATTCGAACGTGTGCAGTGGACGTGCAAAACGGTGGAGCGCGAGGTCCAAGAAATTGAAGGAGGGGTTAAATCCGTGGAGACGGTAATCACCTTGTTATTCTTCTTTTCTTAGGGATTGTTATTGCGTGGATATCCAACCGGTCAGCGCAAGGTCCGAAGAAGCTGAAGGAGGGGTTGAGTCCGTGGAGTCGGTAATCACCTTGTTATTCTTCTATTCTTAGTGGATTGTTATTACGTGTTGGTCCCGTGGTTTTTCTCCTGGATTGGAGTTTCCACGTATATCTCGGTGTGCTGTTTTTATTTTCCGCATTGGTTTTTATTTTGCACTGAGATTGGTTTTATAAGTATTACACCTATTCACCCCCCCTCTAGTTGTTTGATAGTACCTATTTAGATCCTTGTGGATCCTATAATAACTCTACAATTGGTATCAGAGCGGGTTTTAGGTTTATCTATCATGTTGGGTGAAAGTGGTAATATTTATAGACCTCCTCTTTTTGATGGGACTAATTATGCTTATTGGAAAGTGCGGATGAGAGCTTTTCTCATCTCAATTGATGAGCGTGTTTGGCAAACCGTGGAACACGGTTGGGTGCATCCTGTTGAGGAAGTAGGAAATTCTACTACCCCAAAATCTCGCTCTAGATGGTCCAAAGAGGAATTTGAAAGATCTTCTTACAATGGGAAAGGTATGAACGCTTTATTTAATTCTCTTTCCTCGACTGAGTTCACACGAATTTCCGCGTGTGAATCCGCGAAGGAAATTTGGGATATTCTCAAAATTACACATGAGGGTACTAATCTTGTAAAAATTCAAAAGCTCGAGATGCTTACAAGTCAATTTGACTCTATTCATATGGAAGAGCATGAATTGTTTACAGATTATTACACTAGACTTCAAGATGTAATAAATACATGTGCTAATTTAGGAGAAAAGATCCCGGAGTCGAAAATTGTAAGAAAGATACTTCAGACTCTTCCGGAACGGTTTAGGGCAAAGGTTACCGCCATTGAAACCGTTAGTCATCCGGATGAGATGAGTATAGAGGAATTAGTAGGTGCTTTGCAAACTTATGAAATGACTTTTCCTACTAATCAAGTTTCTTCCAAGTCTTCTTCTAAGCTTACAGGTATTGCATTCAAATCAACAAAGGAAGAAGATAGCGAATCAAGTTCCGACGATGAAATCTCTTTTGCCGATTTTGAAGAACAATTGGCGCGGATCGTAAAGAAATTTCGTCGGAAGTTTTGGAAGAATCGAACCGATGGATCTTCATCCACGAAATCTTCTAAAGGATCATCGGGTTCTAAATCCTCTAAACTCAAAAGCTTTGCAAAACCTTCTAAAGAAAAAGAAAAAGATGATTTCGAAGGGGAAATCCAATGCTATCGATGCAAAGGCTACGGCCATTTTTCAATGGATTGTCCTTCTAAGAAATCATATAAAAAGAAGGCTTTGCAAGCGAAAACTTGGGACGATTCTACTTCTAATGAATCAACCTCAAGTAAAGAGGAAAAAGAAAAAATCGTTGCTTCTCATGCCTCTCATTTTCCCTCTTCTAATAATTGTTTATCATCATTAGTCACTAACTCTACTCCTTTGATTTTGTATGAAACATCAACAACCGGCGGAGAGTCATCAAGTGAGGGGGAGTCGGACGAGGAAGAACTCGTTGAGGCATATCAACAACTTCTTGCGGAATCTAAGAAGATGGCCAAACATATCAAGAAGTTGAGAAAGCAACGACTTGAAGATCAAGACGAGAATCATGCTTTAAAGATCAAACTTCATGATCTCGAGGAGGAACGAGAGCTTTTATTGGATAATAATAAAATCCTCCAGGAAAAGATAAATCAATCGGAAACGATCGTTAATTCCCATATTAACAAGATTGATTTTCTAGAAAAACAGTTTGAGGAGATTCATGTCACCAACCAAGCTTTGACCAAGCAAGTTCATGAACTTAAATCCGACATACAAAGGCTTTCAACTGGTTCCAAGAAACTTGATTGTATGTCCGGATTAGGTCAATCAAGCAAGGTTGGTTTGGGATTTAAAAAGAACCAAACTGTGAAGGCTTCAAGTTCCACAACTAAATTGAAAGGAAGAACTTGTCACCTATGTGGACTTGAAGGACATTTGGTGAAGGATTGCCCGAAAAAGAGAAAGAAGAATTCTTCGGCAACTTCATCTACGGAGCGAACTCAACGGAATCAAAAGACACATCAAGTCAAAGGAGTTCACTCAACCCACCAAAGGTCCGAGCCACAACATCAATCATACAAGTGGATCATTGTGAGGCAAAGACCTAAGGTGGACCAACAGTCAAAGCGGACAACCCCCGGCCACAACGAATCAAGACAACCCAAAATCCAGCGATTTTGGATTCGGAAAGGTGATATCTTTCCTTGTCTTAAGTTCTAAATAGCTTATGACTGTATGTAATGCTTTGATTGGTTTTCCTTTCATATTTTTCTGAATCTCTGCATTACATGTTTTTCAATGCTCTTCGTTTTTATACTTTGTTTTTGAACAAAAGGGTTTTTACTGAACAAGTGCATTGAATAAAAAGGGCTTCACTTTTATTCACTCCAAATTAATTTTATTTGGATTATCAACTTTACTCCATAATCATAATCTTGAAGATACTTCATTATAGGAGTTTTTGATATTATAAGCATCAAATTTTAGAAATCATGTGTGATCTTTAGATGCTTAATCTATCTCGGTTGTGTGAATTCATTGTGATAAACGTGAGACAACCGATAGACTAAAATTTGGGATTTAATTCTTTCACGTAAGAGATTGCATTCTTACAAGGGTATTGAAATGATTTGCAAAAGATGTGGAAAGAGTTACATCCGAAAGGAGTGTGAAAACTACCACCACATGTTGGAAAGAGCTGCCACCCCGGTCGTCCGGTTTGTGTGTGAAGCTACCACATGTTATGGATGCTTGATAGTATTTTATGAGAAAATCTTTAGTTGAAGCATTTGGAGATTTATATGCAAAACTCTTATATTTTGAACAATCTCCTGGTTGGTATAAGGTGGGATAGTTGAAAGATGCTCAAAGAGCCACCCTTAGGTATTTTAGTGCTTATCTCAAATTTGAAAGGGTAAGAAATCAAATTGATGTCATTTGGAAATCTCTGTAAGTCATCTTTGTACATCCGTTACATCTTGATAGACTTTGGATCTCAAGATTATTTTTGATGACTTGTGTTTGATGAATATAACATGAAAAACGGTTTATAATGTTTTACGTTTATTTTTCATGATTTTGGAGTAAATCTTTTTAATTTTGTGAAATTAATTGGATTGAATGACATCTGTGTGAATTCCCTGTTTAAAGCACTTAAATTGATTTCTTGATGGAATACAAATCGGTATTTGAAAAGATTCTAAAATCTGGATTTGTTTCAAGAAATTAATTGATTTTTGCTTTCTGGTACAGGTACGCAATCTGCATTTTTGTTATATACCAGAACTGAGCTTTTATCTCTCTTTCTCTATGAACTAATGTTGTTAGTGATTTCCTTTTGTCTAGTATGTTCACTGTTTGACAATTTGTGACAAAAAGGGGGAGAAGAGAAATGACGGAGATGAGATCATCAAGAGAAACGAAACGAAAATGGAAAAATGGGGGAGAACGGTAAATGATGATCGTACCACAAAGGGGGAGAACATAGATGCTCAAGAACATGGAGAACATGTTAGAGATGCTCAAGATAGGGGGAGACAAAGAAAAAATTGAAAGAGCCGAAAAACAAAAGAACCAAAAGGAAGACGGATCAAATGCAGGATTCTAATTTCTAACGACTAACGTTTGATTTCATTTGGAGTTTTGTTTTGCAGGAATTACATCACTTTAAGACTCCAAGTCCTAAGTCATAGAGTATGTTCTAGGACTGTTTGGTTCAAATGTAATTTTGTATTTATTGGATCTTTCACGCAAAGAAAATCAATGTTTTGGTGATGACATTGATTTTCGATTTTTTGGTTTAAGATGAGGCGCTTTTATGTATTTTTGGGTTTTGTCACGAAATTGCCAAAGGGGGAGATTGTTACGGCATTTTGGTCTTGGCATATTTCGTGAGTCATGTCAGTGAGTTGAGTCGGAGTCTTAAAGGGATCAAATTGTCAATCAGCAATCAAAGACTTAGAGAAGATTCAACAAGAGCTCAAGTTGACACTCAATGTCTTGAGTCTTGAAGATTGAAGATGAAGAATTGTGGATCAGTTACATCAATCTCAAGAAGAAAGTATTCAAAAGGATCAGGTATGTTTAACTAAATAATTTTGGTGATCCGAATACCTTCTTATAGTGTAGAAACACTTGGATGAACTTTTATTGTCATAATAATCAAAAACTGGTGTTCGGACATGTTCAGGATCCGGATCAGAGCCAACGATCCGGATCCCGAAGGTTGTTGCTTCATACAAGACTTCGATCCGGATCCATGCAATTTCCGATCCGGATCCCGAATGTTAAGTTTTCTTATTTGTATGAACGATCCGGATCGGGCAATGCGATCCGGATCCCGAACCATGGTATTTCTGGAATCGTCATTCTCGTTACGACGATCCGGATCGCAGTAAATCCGATCCGGATCGCCGTCCTGAAAATTTCCAGATAAGGTATGTTTTTGATTCTTATCTCTTTCCAAAGGTTTCTAAACTATAAATAGACATTTAGGGTTTCTCAAAAACGTGGGAGCTACGGCCGATCTTTTTATAAAACTCTTGAGAGCAACCCTAGAGGCTAGGTTTTTATCGATCTTCTTTATAGCCTCTTTTAGGTCAATTCGATGGTTCTTTCAAGAACATATCTTTTGTCGAATTGATCTAATCTTTGCTTAGAGATTTCTTCTACGGTTCCTCATTGATAATCTAAGCAAAGGATCACCATCGAAGTCAATATTCTTATCGACTGAGTTTGCGTCGTGGATTCGACGTGGCATCGTGGATTCGGTGTGCTAAAGGCGTTTCGTGGATTCGAAACGTGTGCTCGTGGATTCGAGTGGCGTTCGTGGATTCGAACGTGTGCAGTGGACGTGCAAAACGGTGGAGCGCGAGGTCCAAGAAATTGAAGGAGGGGTTAAATCCGTGGAGACGGTAATCACCTTGTTATTCTTCTTTTCTTAGGGATTGTTATTGCGTGGATATCCAACCGGTCAGCGCAAGGTCCGAAGAAGCTGAAGGAGGGGTTGAGTCCGTGGAGTCGGTAATCACCTTGTTATTCTTCTATTCTTAGTGGATTGTTATTGCGTGTTGGTCCCGTGGTTTTTCTCCTGGATTGGAGTTTCCACGTATATCTCGGTGTGCTGTTTTTATTTTCCGCATTGGTTTTTATTTTGCACTGAGATTTGGTTTTATAAGTATTACACCTATTCACCCCCCCTCTAGTTGTTTGATAGTACCTATTTAGATCCTTGTGGATCCTATAATAACTCTACAATTGCGGCAACCGCGGACATTGGGCGGTTGACCGGAGGTCGGTTATGGGTTTATGGATTGTGGGGCATTGCGGCAACCGCGGATACTGGGCGGTTGACCGGATATTTACTTATGAATCAGATTGGGTATCAGTTTTCTCTAGTGGACGGAGTTTCCCACTTATTGAGTATTATTGCATCCGTTTGAGGACCGGGGTTTTCTTTTGTGGATGGATTTTCCCACTTTGATCAGAGTCGTGATCCAGTCCTGCTGATTTATGATACTTATGATACTTGTTACTGAGATACTTTACTCGTGTGGGTCGCTCCCCTCGAGTGCCACTCCGGAGTGTGCTAGATACAGGCTTTGAGTGTCACGCCCCGGAGGTCTAAGGATAAGCGGAAAAGTATATATTTTTTTTTTTTGTAAACGACCTCGCCTACCGGTGCGCGCCAGACCCGCCACATATGCAAATTCACTCTGAAAACGGCCAGAGTTTTCTTTGTATATGCACGGCGTCCCATTCACAACATCTTCTTTAACCACACAGTGACAGTGAATACAACGAGAGAGAGTAATACTATTTATTTACATCAAGAGATAAAACTACGGGTTGCAAACGGTGTCCACACGACACCTAGTTTTTCCAAAGTGTTTACACAAGTCACAAAAGGGCGGCTACTTCTTTTGAAAGGATAAATCCAGAGGTTTACAAAGTAGTGCCCACATGACACTTGGTTTTGGAAAGCATTTTCGAAACCCTTTTATTTAGTGTAAAACATGCCGCATATAAATCCATAACAGTATCTTAAATCCACAATACCAAAATAACTATCAATCAACATCCATAAGGGTCCACAATCACGCAATTGAACTGAACAGTTAAATAAGAAAGGAAATGAGATAACCCAAAGTCAGAAACGACGAAGTAAGCCTCATACGGCTAATGTCCACTAGACGCTGCCTCACCATCGTCCCGGCTACTACACCTAGTCTGACCTGTCACAGTGTGGGAAAGTCAGTGATAAATAAAGTAGATGATCAAAGCAATTAAAAGTATTTTTAAAACAAACCGAATACACCGGAACCTTTCGCTTTTCCCCTCATGAGTCCACATCCCTTGATTTAATTACATGATACCTGTCGGAAGGTCTAATGACCCCCCCTCGTGAACGATCACTTTGCTTGCGTAATGCTTTTAACCCCTCCACGGTGCTAGTGCTACACCTATAGCTGGCGCGAGGGGTCCCCACTCGACACCTTTACTTTCGTGGGGTACACGGGTCAACGTACCACGATTCCGGAAAAGTACACCCAATCGGTGGCCAAACCGCCGGTGTGCGTGTAAGCATATAAGTACATGAATTGCCGAAACCGGCGTGTAACAATCACCGCGACACTCAGTCGCCATAGTTAATAATGGAAGAAACGGGAAATACTCATGCGATGGGTTTAAACAGTTGATACATCTCATCTACTTTATTAGACTTGTTATTATACTTGTTATGATGACATACATCACTTATTGCGAGGGTACCCACCTGGTTGCGGGGAGATCGGAACACCTGGATCTTTGACACACTCCCGCTGCGCACTTGGACCTAAAGAAGTCCCCAAAAACGATAAATCAATATGACGCACTAATGCCGCAAAGACGGAAACCAAAACTTATCATCGCGACGAATACCCCGTAACGGCGTGCGTACGACGACGGCTCCTCGCGCGGTACCCACCCGCGCGGACGCCGTCGCCTGCGGCGTTTGCCTGCGCGAACGCCGCCGCCCGCGGGCACCCCGCGCGGCACGAGGTCGCACGGCGCGCGCCCGCGGGTGGTACCCGCACGGTGCTTGCCCGCCCGCGGGCGCCCCACGCGTCACGAGGCCTCGCAGCTCGCGCCCGCGCGGACGCCGCCACCCGCGGGCGCCCCGCGTGGCGCAAGGTCGCACGGCTTGCGCTCGCGGGTGGCACCCGCGTGGCGCCCGCCCGCGCGGACGCCGCCACCCGCGGGCGCCCCGGGCGGAACAAGGCCGCGCGGCTTGCGCTCGTGGGTGGCGCCCGCGTGGCGCTCGCCCGCACGGACGCCACCACCCGCGGGCGCCCCGCGCGCGCGCCGCCCGCGGGTGGCGCCCCGCGCGGCGCACGCCACCGGCGGCGTCGCCTTGGGTGGCCCTAGATCGCGTGGCGGCGGCGGGGGCGGCGATGACGTCGATGACGGAGGTGGAGACGATGACGACGGAAAAAGACACGAAAACCCCAACGATATAATAAAACGAAATTCACTTACCGCAAAATCTCGACGGGGATGACGATCTGATCGCACTCCTATTTTCGGCACGTTGATCGGACTCCTCCGCCTTCTTCCTCTCTCTTCTCTTCTTTCTCCGGTTAGGGTTTCGTTCTTTTCTTTTCTTTTCTTTTCTTTCTCTTCCTCTCCGGCTAGGGTTTCTCTTTTTGCGAAAAGTGGGATTTTCTTTCGTACGTACAAATAATTCCCATATTTAAATATTTATAACTAATTAAGTGATTAATTAATTATACGGGATAAACCCATAATTTCCTTGAAAAGCGTGCGGTATATTTTGCACGGATTCCGATGCGCACTAAGTCACCGCAAACCTAAAAACCCTGTTCCGGGAGATCCCGAGGTCGGATTTCAGATCCGAAAGGCACTGTCGGTCATCATTTTTTGAGCCCTTTCACCGAAAAATATCCGTGTAGCACGACGGTTAACTTAAGAAAACTCGATCATTTAGCTTCCCTAAAAGAATACATTAATAACCGGAGGGTAAAGTATTACACGAAAAGTCATGTCATTACACCACTCACACTTTATAAGAAGTTTCGTCCTCGAAACTTAATCTCGAGCCTCGCTAAACAAATCTGGAAAACACTCTCTCATCTTTGTTTCCAGTTCCCAAGTTGCTTCGCGTTCTTCGTGATTGATCCACTGGACCTTTACATAGGGGATAGTCCGATTGCGCAATTTTTTGTCTTCTCGCGCTAAGATCCGCACCGGCGTCTCTTCGACGCTTAAGTCTTCTTGTAACTCGATAGTGGAAGCATCTAGGGAGTGAGAGGGGTCGGGGAGGTACTTCCGGAGCATAGAGACGTGAAACACGTTGTGGACTCGATCGAGATTCGGCGGCAAGGCCAACCGGTACGCCACCGGGCCCACGCGTTCTAGGATCTCGAACGGTCCCACGTACCTCGGACTTAATTTCCACCTCAGGCCGAAACGTCGGGTCCCCTTCGAAGGTGAAACTCGGAGCAGCACATGCTCGCCCACCATGAATTCCAACTCCCGTCGTCTATGGTCCGCGTAACTTTTTTGTCGGCTCTGGGCGGTCAGCAGCCGTTGCTTGATAAGGCGTACTTTCGCTTCAGTCTCTTCCACTAAATCCGGTCCCAAAGACTTGCGCTCTCCCAAGTCGTCCCAGCATAATGGAGATCGACAGCGGCGCCCATACAAGGCCTCGTACGGCGCCATTTGGATGCTCGCTTGGTAGCTGTTGTTGTAGGCGAATTCTACAAGGGGTAGGTATCGCGACCACCCTTCGCCCAAGTCCAGTACGCATGTTCGGAGCATATCCTCCAAAATCTGGATCACCCGTTCCGATTGTCCGTCAGTTTGCGGGTGAAAAGTCGTGCTGAAATGTAGTTTGGTTCCCATTGCTCGTTGTAGGCTCTGCCAAAAGTTCGACACAAATCGCGTGTCTCTGTCCGACGTAATGGACGCCGGTATTCCATGCAACCTCACTATCTCATTAATGTAGGTTTGCGCCAGTCGATCCCGAGTCCACGTCGTATGTATGGGCAGGAAGTGGGCCGATTTCGTCAAACGATCCACTATGACCCATATCGCATCATGTCCTTGTGGCGATCTCGGAAAGCCGGTCATAAAATCCATCGTAATCATCTCCCACTTCCATTCCGGCACATGTAATGGTTATAACTTCCCTGCTGGGCGTTGATGTTCGGCCTTTACTTGTTGGCACACCAGGCAATGCGCCACGAATCGGGTCACGTCCCCCTTTAATTTAGGCCACCAGAAGGTTTGTTTAACATCCTTGTACATCTTCGTTCCCCCAGGGTGCGCTGAGTAGGGAGCAGTATGCGCTTCCCTCAAGATTTCCTCTTTGAGCTCCGGTAGGTCAGGCACGCAAATTCGCCCTCGGAATCGTATTGTGCCATCGGAACCTATTGTGAAATCGCCCCCTTGGTCTGAGGGTATTCTGTCTCGCACAAGCTGTAACTGGGTATCTGTCGATTGTCCCTCCAAGATTTTGTCGAGTAGGGTAGGCCTAACCACCAGGGTCAGGAGTTGTGTGACCGTCCCTGCCGGTACTACCTCCAGTCTTAATTGCGAGAACTCTGCAATCAGACGATCCTGTTGGGTAACGGCATTTGTCATTGATTCTACTGTCTGCCCTTTGCGGCTCAGGGCGTCGGCCACCACGTTGGCCTTCCCAGGGTGGTAGTGGATCGTCAGGTCGTAGTCCTTTAATAGCTCGAGCCAGCGCCTTTGCCGTAAATTTAACTCCTTTTGAGTAAAAAGGTACTTGAGGCTCTGGTGATCGGAATACACATTCCAGTGTGTCCCGTTAGGTAGTGTCTCCATAGCTTGAGGGCAAACACGACTGATGCAAGCTCCAAGTCGTGTATGGGGTAATTCCGTTCATACTCCTTAAGTTGTCTTGATGCGTAGGCTATGACCTTACCCCGTTGCATAAGCACACCTCCAAGGCCGCTCCGCGACGCGTCACAGTAAATTTCATAGTCCTCCCCGGGCTCCGGTAAAGCGAGCACCGGGGCCCGCGTCAATTTGTCCTTGAGTTCCTCAAAACTCTTCTGGCATTGGTCCGTCCAGATAAATTTCTCCCCTTTGCGGGTTAGACGATTTAAGGGGGTGGCTATTTTGGAGAAGCCTTCCACGAAGCGCCTGTAATACCCTGCCAAACCCAGGAAGCTTCGAATCTCTGTTACTGTTGTCGGTCGGGGCCAGTCGGTCACAGAGTCTATCTTCCTCGGGTCTACTGCAATTCCAGACGCCGAAACGATATGCCCCAAAAAGTCCACCTCGCGGAGCCAGAACTCACACTTTTGAGTTCGGCATATAGTTTCTGGTCCCGGAGGGTCTGAAGGACTATACGTAGATGTTCCTCATGTTCCTCATCTGTGCGGGAGTAGATGAGGATGTCATCAATGAAGACCACTACGAATAGATCTAAGAAGGGTTTGAACACCCTATTCATCATGTCCATGAACACCGCTGGGGCGTTGGTGAGCCCGAACGGCATTACCGTGAATTCGTAGTGGCCGTAGCGAGTCCGGAAAGCCGTTTTGGGGATATCCTCACCCCTAACTCTGAGCTGATGGTAGCCGGACTGCAGATCGATCTTTGAGAACACCGTTGCTCCTTGTAGCTGGTCGAACAGATCGTCGATCTGCGGCAGGGGGTATTTGTTCTTGATGGTGACCTTGTTTATTTCCCGATAGTCTATGCACAAGCGAAGGCTTCCGTCCTTCTTCCTTACGAACAGAACGGGCGCGCCCCATGGCGACACGCTCGGTCTGATGAAGCCTTTATCCAAAAGGTCTTCCAGCTGTGCCTTGAGTTCCTTCAACTCGGCGAAGGCCATCCTGTACGGTGCTTTGGTAATGGGTTTAGTGCCTGGGAGTAGTTCAATAGGGGAGTCGACCTCTCGTTCGGGTGGCATCCCAGGGAGTTCCGTCGGAAACACATCTGGAAATTCCCTTACGACTGGGATGTTGGAAAGTGAGGGAGTGGGTCGAGCTATTAGGTCCACCGAGGCCAAATAAGCCACGCACCCGCCATCTATTAGTTTCCTGGCTCGAGACGCGAGGGTCACATAACCAGTTCACTGAAAGCGTACAGACATAGTTCCCACGATTTCGACCGAACTCAACCCACCTTGACGCTGGGTCTACAGTGGGCCGTAGCCCCACTCAATTTATCGGTCTGCTGGCCCTATTGCCACGAGGCAGGGTGTTGGGCATATTTAATAGCCAACACCAAGGACAACTGAGTCTCCCCCGCCTTATTGCACTAGAAACTTACTCGCCCGTGCAGGCTGGGGAGGGCTCAACTAAACGCTAAGAGGGCTTCTCCTCCTTGCTAGCGTGCATCTACCCCTAAAACGGGATTCGGGAAAGGGACAAGTGCAGGTGGGAAGAAAGGATTTCCCTCCTAATGACGCCGGGCAAGATAAGAAATAGGGGAGGAGAAAAGAGTCGGACAAGGGTAGTATGCTTAGGTGTTTGAGGTCAGCCTCCATCTGTCGCTTAACGTTGTTGGAGAAGAACGCTCCGGACAAATTCCTCTCTGAACGTGGACCACGACGGAAGTGTAGTGGCCTTCGACGGGTCCGGGCGTACCGTCTTCCACCAAATACGAGCGTTTCCTTCAAGACAGTGGACAGCCAAGGGAACTCGCTCATGCTCCTCCATCATTAGGTCTTCAAAGAGCTTCTCCATAGTGCCCACCCATTTCTCTATGACCCAAGGGTCGGTCGTTTCTCCTTCAAAGGTGGGCGGGTCGTGCTCCTTGAACTCCGCCAGGTTTGTTCTTACTCCTTCTCGTTCAGTCCGCTGGTTTGTTGCTTCTCCAGCAGCTGCGGACACCCCGGGAGTAGGGGTCGTCACCGCTTCCCTTGCTGAGTCCCCCGCAGTCGTTCCCAGCACGGGTGTCACGCCCCGGGGTCGAAACTGCGCCCCGGGCTCGCCAACAGATCCGCCGCCCCTACGGGAAGCCCCGTAGAGACGTAGCGACTAACCTGCAAGGAAACATCTACACTAGCAGATATCAGAGCTGAAATAGTAAAAGCTGAAATAAAAGACATAAAATACAACTACATCTCTCACATATACAAACCAACCTCACCAAATACAAGAGTCTCTCTGAACAGCAGAAAAAGAAAGGTACAACTCGATACCTCACTACAAAAATCACTCGACATAACACACTCAAAAGTAACAAAGGGGTACATCTACTCTCACTCTGAGGATGACAGGAAGGGATCTATCTCGCGACTCCCTTACCTCGGTATGAAGGAGCTGGATCAGCAACTGGAGCAGCAGGAACCGGAGCAGAAGTCCCTGGGAAAAAGACACCACGACGGGTGTGAGAACTACATCCCACAGTAGTTCTCAGTGGGTGCCGCCAACAAGCCCGACGGTCAGCCCACTAAGTCTACTAGAGACATAAAGTAACATATGCAGTGCTATAAGGAAAAACTGGAAAGGTAAAGTCTACAGCTACTATGCCTCTATCTAGATGCTCAAAGGGTGGAACGGAAAGAACATGATGCCACAACTCACCCTCAACTCAGATCACCCAATCTAAACTGACTGCCACATCGGGTCCAGTCAAACCTGCGCCTACCTACTGTCGTTACTTCCCGGAGGACCGGACTTACGTAGGGCGTCCATGACTGCCAAAACTGGCTCAGCCAGAGGGACGGTATCCGTGACTGCCAAAACTGGCTCAGCCAGAGGGACAATGCGTCGACAAGTCGCGATAGAAGTATCAGGCCCAACTCCGGAGTGGCACTCGAGGGGCGCGACCCCACCGAGCAAAGTATCCGCGCATCTCTGTCGAGCTCAAATGTGGCTCATGCAGGCTATAATCCAAATCCTCGATCAACAAGATCGGCTATAACCAACAAATCACTGTCTCACTCATATGCTGGAATCTACACAGCTGAGACTCTCTGTCACTCTGACAGCTCCCAAGAACCTAGATCTACAATCACTATCACTCTCCCAAAGAAACCTGATCTACAGACTGCTGTCAACTCCACTCGGTCCCCAGACACGAGTGTAAATGCATCCCACAACCACCCGACCTCCCAGCCCACAACTCGGGCGAGAAAAGCTAAGTCCAGAATAACAAGTATAAAAGTGATGTGGGAATGTCTAGAGCAATAAAAGAAACCTAGCCCAAGTTGAATTTTTCTACAGTCTGGCTGAACATGATACATATGACGGGGGTGCTAGGTCAAGTTCCAAGATTTCAATAATTAATATGTTGTAGGAAGCAATAAGATCACAAGATTCATCAACTGATACCAAGAGTAATAACATTCCGTTTCAACATGCTATTAAGTCCAATTTCTAACATGCATGATCCTACATACATAAAATTAGCACGCAGTCCATAGATCCTGAAAGCAAAGTCACCCACCTGAAAGTGCTAACTGTCCAGAATCGTACAGCTGAGAATACCCAGAAACAGATATAACAGTACATCCACCAAGCCAACAGTACAGTAGCAGTGCTCAATACATCCTGGGTACAAAATACATCCCAAAGTTGCACTTAATTCTACAAAATTCCAAGTTTACAAATTCTGCGGTGAACAGTCATCTTAATTCGAAATTTTCACCTTTAAAACAACCTCCAAAAATTCCAATAAAAATATGATGGCGATCCTCGCGAAGAGTAGATGTCGATAGAGCCCTGAAACTTCGAATTCCGATGTCCGGATGCAGAGATAAAAATCTGACAAATAGGTGCTGTACAAACAGTCCATCAGCCGCAAAGGGGGTTAAAAACGTACCCAAAACCCCAATAAAAGCTCAAATCCAGAAAAAGTGACCAACACGGAATTTGTAGATATACCTCTCGTGAAATCTCCTCCGCCGAAATCGTCCAAAACTATCGTCAGGGTAGCTCTGTAGACCTCCCAGACTAAAATGTGACGAAAATGGGCCTCCAACAGTAAATCGTCGCTCCGCACCACGATGCAGAAATCGTCATCGTCGCGGTCTCCAAAAATTCCGAGCTTCCACCGAAAGATGCACAAGAGGAAGAGGAAGAACTTTGGTGAAGGGCACTTAGGTAGAAACACTCGGGAAAAGCCTCAAAAATGAGGCCCAAGGGGCCTATTTATAGGCCTCACCCGGAAAAAGCCAAAAAAAAACAAGTATTGGGCTTTCGCGCCCAACTTTCGGGCGCCCGGCACTTTCGGGCGGCTACAGTGTTGGGCCGGCCCAAAACTGTTCACGCCCGAAATCACGAGGTGCTGCCACGTGGCCCGCCGAACAGCAAACAGCTATCCGGGCCACTCACCGGCTGCCACGTGGCCTCCCATCGCATAGTAAGGCGGTTGGCGCCCGCCAATGAGCGGGCGCACGTGTCCAAGCCGGTTGACCCGCCGACCGGTCGCCGCACGCGTGGGTCGCGCGGTGTGGCCCCCTCGTGCACACGCGCCCCGAGGCGCTGGCCAAGGCCCCCGTGCACCGCGCACGGTGCACCCGCAAATCAGAAGGTGACACGTGTCCCCTACACCCGGTCCACGCATCCCGCTTTGGAATTCCGTGGACCGCGCCGCGTGCACCGACCAACCGGAGGCTGCCACGTGTCCCCGGCCTTGGTCCATGCACCGCCGCGCTTACCCGATAGACCGCGCGCCTTGAGCCCGCCAATCAGGCGGTGCCACGTGTCCCTGTGCCGGGTCTGTGCACCCAGCCACGCTACTCTATGGACAGCGCGCTATAAACCGGCCAATGACAGGCCGCCACGTGGCATGCCGGCGGTCTACGACCCCTCCCATGCACCAAAACCCAATAAAAACTTTCCGGAGTCCGTTTTTGGGCATCCAGACTCAGAATCAAACAAGCAAATAGCCGTTTTCAAGCGTTTTTCCGTGCTGAATCCATTTCCAACCTTTGTTTGGCCTAATTCCTTTCAGAAATTTCGGCAAACCTAGCCGAAGGCCAACACAGCTAATGATAACTCACAGGGTCCATCTGTGGCATCCCATTGATGCACCATGGGCCAGATACACCAACACTAGGTGTTCTAACAGTGGATTCATCGGAAGAACGTTGCATAGGAACTAGGGCCACTACAATGGGCCCTGAAGCCGTCGGGGTGGGTAAATCCAACGGTGTTGTGGGTTGCTCTGCCGACACGCCTGTCATCGAGGTCTGAAGGGGTGCGGCTGCAGTTGCACCACCTACCTCTGGCGATCCCGTAGTGGGGACGGTCGATTCGGGCGGAGGAATCGGGGCGTCCTCCACTAGTGCGGCTGCCTGCCGCTGCGTTAACTGACGGACTTGTTTTGTCAGCGTTGCCAGTTGCCCGGCCATTTCTCGCAGTTGCTGTCGAAGGAGTTGGCTCTCCGCGGCGGTCGGGGTCGTACTTTCTGCACCAGCGTTATCAGCCGATGACCTAGTCCGGGCCATTGTCTGCTGTATACAAAGAAACCGCGTTAACCCTAAGGTTACTGGCCTAACACTTTGACCTATGGACGCACCTAAATTAAATCCCCCTTTTTCCCTCGTACATTCACGTTCTACCGCACCTACACCTGGGTTATCTCTTGTTCAATTGCTTGTGGCGTTATGCACTGTGGATGTTGGTCACTAACTACTGTGGTTAAAGTTGTTTTTCTCTGTTACCATATAATCTGTCACGCCCCGGAGGTCTAAGGATAAGCGGAAAATCATATATATATATTTTTTGTAAACGACCTCGCCTACCGGTGCGCGCCAGACCCGCCACATATGCAAATTCACTCTGAAAATGGCCAGAGTTTCCTTTGTATATGCACGGCGTCCCATTCACAACATCTTCTTTAACCACACAGTCACAGTGAATACAACGAGAGAGAGTAATACTATTTATTTACATCAAGAGATAAAACTACGGGTTGCAAACGGTGTCCACACGACACCTAGTTTTTCCAAAGTGTTTACACAAGTCACAAAAGGGCGGCTACTTCTTTTGAAAGGATAAATCCAGAGGTTTACAAAGTAGTGCCCACACGACACTTGGTTTTGAAAAGCATTTTTGAAACCCTTTTATTTAGTGTAAAACATGCCGCATATAAATCCATAACAGTATCTTAAATCCACAATACCAAAATAACTATCAACCAACATCCATAAGGGTCCACAATCACGCAATTGAACTGAACAGTTAAACAAGAAAGGAAATGAGATAACCCAAAGTCAGAAACGACGAAGTAAGCCTCATACGACTAATGTCCTCTAGACGCTGCCTCACCATCGTCCCGGCTACTACACCTAGTCTGACGTGTCACAGTGTGGGAAAGTCAGTGACAAATAAAGTAGATGATCAAAGCAATTAAAAGTATTTTTAAAGCAAACCGAATACACCGGAACCTTTCGCTTTTCCCCTCATGAGTCCACATCCCTTGATTTAATTACATGATACCTGTCGGAAGGTCTAATGACCTGTCACGCCCCGGGGTCGTAACTGCGACCCGGGCTCATCAACAGATCCGCCGCCCATACGGGAAGCCCCGTATAGACGTACCGACTAACCTGCAAAAGAATCATCTATACTAGCATATATTAGAGCTGAAAAAGTAAAAGCTAAAATAAAAGACATAAAATACAACTACATCTCAGAATAATACAGACCAACCTCACCAAATACAAGAGTCTCTCTGAACAGCAGTAAAAGAAAGGTACAACTCAATACCTCACTACAAAAGTCACTCAACATAACACACTCAAAAGTAGTAAGGGGGTACATCTACTCTCACTCTGAGGATGATAGGAAGGGATCTATCTCGCGACTCCCTTACCTCGGTCTGAAGGAGCTGGATCAGCAACTGGAGCTGCAGGAACCGGAGCAGAAGTCCCTGGGGAGAAGACACCACGACGGGTGTGAGAACTACATCCCACAGTAGTTCTCAGTTGGTGCCGCCAACAAGCCCGACGGTCTGCCCAATAAGTCTACTAGAGGCATAAAGTAACATATGCAGTGCTGTAAGGAAAAACTGGAAAAGTAAAGTCTACAGCTACTATGCCTCTATCTAGATGCTCAAGGAGTGGAACAGAAAGAACAGTATGCCACAACTAGCCCTCAACTCAGATCACCCAATCTAAACTGACTGCCACATCGGGTCCAGTCAAACCTGCGCCTACCTACTGCCGTTACATCCCGGAGGACCGGACTTACGTGGTCCATGACTGCCAAAACTGGCTCAGCCAGAGGGACGGTGTCCGTGACTGCCAAAACTGGCTCAACCAGATGGACAAATGCATCGACAAATCGCGATAGAAGTATCAGGCCCAACTCCGGAGTGGCACTCGAGGGGCGCGACTCCACCGAGCAAAGTATCCGCGCATCTCTGTCGAGCTCGAATGTGGCTCATGCAGGCTATGATACAAATCCTCGATCAACAAGATCGGCTAAAACCAACAAAACACTGTCTCACTCACAGGCTGAAATCTACACAGTTGAGACTCACTGTCACTCTGACAGCTCCCAAGAACCCAGATTTATAACTACTATCACTCTCCCAAAGAGATCTGATCTACAGACTGCTATCAAATCCACTCGGTCCCCAGACACGAGTGTAAATGCATCCCACAACCACCCGACCTCCCAGCCCACAACCCGGGCGAGAAAAGCTAAGTCCAGAATGACAAGTATAAAAGTGATGTGGGAAAAGTCTAGAGCAATAAAAGAAACCTAGCCCAAGTTGAAGTTTTCTACAGTCTGGCTGAACATGCTGCATATGGCGATGGTGCTAGCTCAAGTTCCATAATAATAATTAACAAGATGTAGGAATCACAAGATCATCAACTGATATACATAGTGTTAACATTCAAATTTGAACATGCTACTAAGTCCAATAACTATCATGCATGTTTCTATATAAATAGAGTTAGTACGCAGTCCATAGATTTTGAAAGCAAAGCCACCCACCTGAAGGTGCTAACTGTCCGGAGTCGTACAGATAAGAATGCCCAGAAACAGATATCTCAATACATCCAGCAAGCCAACAGTACAGTAGCACTGATCAATACATCCTGGGTACAAAATAACCCAAAGTTACACTTAATTTCCACAAAGTTCCAAGTTTCACAAATCTGCGGTGAACAGTCCTCTTAATTCGAAATTTTCACCTGTAAAGAAATTTCCAAAAATTTCAGTAAAAATATGACGGCGATCCACGCGAAGAGTAGATGTCGATAGAGTCCTGAATCGTCGAATTTCGATGTCCGTATGTGGAGATAAAAATCCGACAAGTAGGAGTCGTCCAAACAGTCCATCAGCCGCAAAGGGCGTTAAAAACGTACCCAAAACCCCAATAAAAGCTCAAATCCAGAAAGAGTGACTAACACGAAATTTGTAGATATATGTCTCCTGAAACAGCCGCCGCAGAAATTGTCCAAAAATATCGTCGGCGTAGCTCTGTAGACCTCCCAGACTGAAGTGCGACGAAAATGGGCCTCCAACAGTAAATCGTCGCTCCGCACCACGATGAAGAAATCGTCGTCGCCGTGGTCTCCAAAAATTCTGAGCTTCCACCGAAAGATGCACAAGAGGATGAGGAAGAACTTTGATGAAGGGCACTAAGGCAAGAATGTTGGGTTATCTCTAATATGGATCTAAATAGGGAAAAAAATACCTAGAGGGGGGTGAATAGGTGTAAACGATAAACACTCAAAAATCTTTGCGTAATAAAACCCAATGCGGAAATGAAAAATAACACGCAAGTTTTTTACGTGGAAAACTCCATCACAGGAGTAAAAAACCACGGGACCGATAACACGGTGAAATCTACTAAGATTATAACACGTACAAAGGTGATATAACGCACTCACAGACGACTCATCCTTTTTCCATACGCTCCGAGTTGATCTTCTCCGCTCGCTCCGCAACGCGCCTCGAATCCACGATTTGCGTCCAACGCCAAATCCGCGGCGTCCAACGTCGAGTCCACGACGTCTGGCCGAATCCACGGTCTTCACCCAGTAGCACGTCTCGAATCCACGAACGTACCTCGCTCCGAATCCACGAGAGTGGTAGCACCTTGAATCCACAAGGCCACGCGAGTCCACGGCCGATTTTGGGAAAATCGTTGTTTTGTTGGTGGTGATGATCCGCCGAATACTTAGATCAAAGATAGATCGGAAATGCCATCTAAGTATTCATTAATTTGATTCTACTCAAAATCTAAGTA
Organism: Tillandsia leiboldiana; assembly: GCA_029204045.2. Lineage (NCBI taxonomy): Eukaryota > Viridiplantae > Streptophyta > Magnoliopsida > Poales > Bromeliaceae > Tillandsia > Tillandsia leiboldiana. The sequence goes on from CM055065.1 coordinate 11,338,361, forward strand.
TGAAAACCTAGAATCAAATTAATTAATATAGATGAAGAAACATAGAATTAAATCTAGTTATTTCCTTTCTTCTCTATATGTGGATCTTATAAGTTTTTCTCCGTTAATATTTTTCCGTCATTTCTCGGAGTTTAAAACTTATTGTGGATTACCCTAAAAGATAGAATTAGGGTTTACTTATAGGTTAGGAACCATTGGAAGTGGATAAGAATCAAAAACTGATTGTAACAGAATTTTTCCCGCACGACGGTCCGGACCGGATAAGCTCGTTCAGGACTGTCGTTGTTTTTCAGAGAATTCCTGAAAAAACAAGGTTCGGGGTCCGGAACGAAATCCACGGTCCGGACTGTTCATACATTTTCAACAAATTCCACGTTCGGGGTCCGGAACAGAATCAGGTTTGTTCCGGACTGGATTTGCGCATGAACTACCAACGTTCGGGGTCCGGACTGTAGTCCCCTGTTCCGGATCCTGAACATATACCAAGTCCAGTTTTTGATTTTTATGCGATTAAAAATCCATCCAAGTGTTTCTACATTATAAAAAGTATTCGGATCACCAAGAATGTTTAGTTAAACTTACCTGATCCTTTTGAATTCTTCTTTCTTGAGATTGAGGTATATGATCAAACCATTTTCATCTTCAATCTTCAAGACTTAAACACTTTCACGAAATACGCCAAAACAAATTCCTTAACAAAGAAAGCTCGGAAAAAGCCTCAAAAACGAGGCCCAAGGGGCCTATTTATAGGCCTCAACCCGGAAAAAGCCAAAAAGTCAAGCATTGGGCTTTTGGGCCCAACTTTCGGGCGCCCGGAACTTTCGGGCGGCTACAGTGTTGGGCCCGGCCCAACACTGTTCACGCCCGACTTCACCAGATGATGCCACGTGGCCCGCCGAACAGCAAACAGCTGTGCGGGCCACTCACAGGCTGCCACGTGGCCTCCCCCCGCACAGAAAGGCGGTTGGCGCCCGCCAATGAGCGGGCGCCACGTGTCCAGCCGGTTGACCCGCCGACCGGTCGGCGCCCGCGCCGGTCGCGCGGCGTGGCCCTCTCGTGCGCACGCGCCCCGAGGCGCCAGCCCAGGCCCCCGTGCACCGCGCCCGGCGCGCCCGCAAATCAGAGGGTGACATGTGTCCCCTACACCCGATCCACGCATCCCGCTTTGGAATTCCGTGGACCGCACCGCGTGCACCGACCAACCGGAGGCTGCCACGTGTACCCGCCTCGATTGTATCAGATAGGGACCCGAGGTTTGTATCACACTTTTGGGGGAGTCTACAGTCAGCCTTGGGGACCCAGCTCAGGTTTAGCACTGCTTTCCACCCACAGACTGATGGCCAGTCTGAGCGCACCATACAGACCCTCAAGGATATGTTGAGAGCGTGCGTGATGGATTTTGGAGGGGGGTGGTACCGACACTTACCATCGGTTGAGGTTGCGTACAACAACAGCTATCAGGCGAGCATTCAGATGGCTCCGTTTGAGGCATTGTATGGACGCAAGTGTCGGTCGCCCTTGTATTGGAGTGACGTGGGTGAGAGGAGGACTTTGGGACCGGATTTACTCTTGGAGGCTGAGGAGAAAGTCAGATTAGTTCGCCGACATCTTGAGATAGCCCAAAGTCGTCAGAGGAGCTACGCTGATACTCGACGGTGAGACCTAGAGTTTCAGATTGGTGATCATGTCTTCTTGAAGGTCTCGCCTTCGAAAGGGGTCCGGAGATTTGGAGTTCGTGGGAAGCTCAGTCCCCGCTTTATTGGACCCTTTGAGGTACTTGAGAGAGTTGGCCCCGTGGCTTACAGAGTTGCTCTTCCTACACGCCTGGCCGGAGTTCACGATGTTTTCCACGTCTCGGCTCTGAGGAGATATGTTTTTGACCCGTCGCACGTGATTGACTTCACTTCCTTGGAGATCGGCGAGGATTTGGTATATGAGGAGCACTCGTTGCGAATTCTTGCTCGTGAGGTGAGGGAATTGCGCAATCGGGCCATTCCGTATGTGAAGATCTTGTGGAGCAATCACGAGGAGCGAGAGGCTACTTGGGAGCTAGAGACAGTGATGAGAGATACCTATCCCTTTCTGTTCGAGGCTTCCGGCTGAGGTACGTCTGTCTTGTTTTCTTAGTTTCGGGGATGAAACTTTCTGTTAGTGGGGGAGGATGTAGTGACCCCGATCCCCATGTAGCTTCTCCTATGACCCGTGATGTAGAACACTTATTGTTGGTGTGTGGGACCCGCAACGCGTCAAATGGATGTGTTGGACGGACTCTGTGAGGCTTCGGGATTGAGCCTGCCTTCCAGCTATTTTTGTTAGAATTTAGAAAGGGCTTTAGGCTAATCCGAGGTCATATTTAGATTCAGCGCAAAAAAACGTTGAAAATCGACTATTTACTTGCCTTTTTCGGAGTCTGGATGCCGAAAAACGGACCCCCGGAAGTTTTTCGCGCATTTTGGTGCATAGGGGAGGCCGTGGACCGGCCTGGTGCCACGTGGCAGCACCGGATTGGCCGGCGCACACGGCGCGGTCCACGGAAACTTGGCGCTGGTGCATGGGCCGGCGCGAGGGACACGTGGCGGCTCGTGATTAGCGGGCTCTGTGTGCGCGGTCCACGGGGGCTTACGGCCTGGCGCATGGACCAGGGTGCGCCACGTGGCGGCCTGCGAGTGGCTGGCTCACGCGCGCGCGGTCCACGCGCCAGGGAAGGAGGTCGGGGCAGGTAGGCAGGTAGCCCGCGAAGTGGGGGCGCCACGTGGCGCCCCGCGGTTGGCCGGGCGCAGCCGCCCCACGCCCCGCTGTCGGGACACGCGGCTCTCCGCGATTCGCGGGCGCGCGTGGCCGGGCGCGGGGAGGAGCCGCGCGGCCACGTGGCGGCTCCAGGGCAATCCGTGCGCGCACAGTGTGTTGGGTTAACTCTAATATTGATCTAAATAGGGGAAAAAACACCTAGAGGGGGGTGAATAGGTGTAAACGATAAACACTCAAAAATCTTTGCGTATTAAAACCCAATGCGGAAATGAAAAATAACACGCAAGATTTTTACGTGGAAAACTCCATCACAGGAGTAAAACACCACGGGACCGATAACACGGTGAAATCAACTAAGATTATAACACGTACAAAGGTGATATAACGCACTCACAGACGACTCATCCTTTTTCCATACGCTCCGAGTTGATCTTCTCCGCTCGCTCCGCAACGCGCCTCGAATCCACGATTTGCGTCCAACGCCGAATCCACGGCGTCCAACGTCGAGCCCACGACGTCTGACCGAATCCACGGTCTCCACCAGGTAGTACGTCTCGATCACACGAACGTACCTCGCTCCGAATCCACGAGAGCGGTAGCACCTTGAATCCACAAGGCCACGCGAATCCACGCGCCGATTTTGGGGAAAATCGTTGTTTTGTTGGTGGTGATGATCCGCCGAATACTTAGATCAAAGATAGATCGGAAATGCCATCTAAGTATTCATTAATTTGATTCTACTCAAAATCTGAGTTTGAAAACCTAGATTCAAATTAATCTATATAGATGAAGAAACATAGAATTAAATCTAGTTATTTCCTTTCTTCTCTATATGTGGATTTCTAAGTTTTTCTCCGTTACTTTTTATCTGTCATTTCCCAGAGATAAAACTTAGTGTGGATTACCCTAAAAGATAGAATTCCACGTTCGGGTTCCGGAACAGAATCAGGTTTGTTCCGGACTGGATTTGCGCATGAACTACCAACGTTCGGGGTCCGGACTGTAGTCCCCTGTTCCGGATCCTAACATATACCAAGTCCAGTTTTTTATTTTTATGTGATTAAAAATCCATCCAAGTGTTTCTACATTATAAGAAGTATTCGGATCACCAAGAATGTTTAGTTAAACTTACCTGATCCTTTTGAATTCTTCTTTCTTGAGATTGATGTATATGATCAAACCATCTTCATCTTCAATCTTCAAGACTTAAACACTTTCACGAAATACGCCAAAACAAATTCCTTAACAATCTCCCCCTTTGGCGGTTTCGTGACAAAATAGAGATCCACTTAAGAAAATTCAAAAAGATATTTTTGTTGATATCACCATACAACAAAAATTTACATTTGAGATCCAAATAAACTAAATACATGAGATAAACTCCTAAAACAAACTCTAGACGTAGACGTTTGTACTCTCTGCAAAAAGAAGTAATTCTTGACAAGAAAAATCGTCAGATACCTCAAGAATATTAAGCATTCAAAAACCAAACACAGAGATAGAGTTTATACTCACCATGACATTCATGAACTCAGATATGTAATAAGATCACAATCAAAAATAGACATATCTTCTAAGCATTAAAAGCCAAATGTCATAAGTTTGTTAGTTATATTACATGCCAAATAGTTAGTCGAGGCATGCATGCATTCACAATAAAACCAAAGTTGTTGTGAACTTACCTCCAATACTTACCTCCATAGTTCAAAGTTCACAGTTCTCACAAACCATTGTAACCATTGTTCATTGTTCTCTCTCCCCCTTTTTGTCACTAAATTAAGCCAAAATTACAAAATGAAGGGAGTGTTAAAAGTTCAAAAAGAAAATGTAAGAACTAAAACTAAAAAACCTGCAAAACGGATTAAAAATTAGAACAACAAAATAAAGATTATTCGGAATCCTCAGAACTGGTACAGCCGAGTTTTTGAAAGATTTTCTTTATTAGCTTGTTCATAGAAACCTGTTCCTTTTTTACTTCTCGTATTTCTTCCTTCATTTCAATGAATTCATTCGATATTCGTTCATGTTCAGAGGAAAGTCGTTGTTGCTCTCTATAAATAGAGGTAACTGAGGCATCGCCCTCTGAAGTTGAAGGAGGTGCAGGTTGTGCTGCTGGTGCTGGTGGTACTGAAGCTGTAGATGCTGTTTTTGCTGTTGCTGTTGATGTTGAGGGTCGGTGTCTGCGAGGAGGTGAAGGAGGCTCATCTTGTCTTGTTGAGAGGGACTTTACGATAGTTGTATCGTTGATAGTTCCCAAGCTATGCATGTAAGCCGATGATGAAATATCGACTTTGAATTTCTTCAAAATTCGCATAATTATAATTGGGAAGGGAAGTCGCTCTGTAGGATGGGCATGTTCCACATACCGCGCCATCCTCGACCAGATGAGATAAGGAATGTTTAAGTTTGATCCCATAGCTGCTGTGGGGTTTCCAAGAAGATAAAGAAATAACATCCTATCCCATCTAAGAATTTTTGTTTGCATGTTAGGAAGAATGTTGTAGCAAACAATAAAATTCAAGTAGCGATACTCCGGTCGAAGTTCTTTTGAAAAGACTGAGTTCCCCGTCGACTGAGTATCTGGAAGACAAATTCCATCCACGACCACTCTCCATGAGGTGGTGGAGAAGATATGACCTTTCAGGTAATGTGCTCCTTCAACCCGGGCCTTCATCCCTAACACCTCTCCAATCAATTGAGGTGTGACTTTAATCTTAACATTTCTAACCATTGTTAGAAATTCTCGATGTCCGTCCTCTAGATCAACCAACCTTGATGCATTCTGATAAAACATCCTCACCGAGTGAAGACAATATCCAGTGGACTCAGGGAAATGACAAATGGGGGCAAGACCCGCATGGTCAAAAAGAGTGCCAAAAAGTGCAGATCGCTCCTTCAGAGCTTTGACATTGACATGTCTTTCACCAATGCATTCCCTCTTTTCGAAATCCTTGATTCTTTCCGAGCTTATAAAGTCTTGTGGAGGAGGCTGGCTTGCTAGTGGCTCTTCAATTGATATTCCTCGAGCACTCCCTCTTTTGCGTGCAACACTCTTTCTTTTTGTTTTGAGAGGAGTTTCTTTCATTGGAGCTTTGCCCTTTTCTGCAGCAGTTGGCGGAGTCTTCGCCTTTGAGGATGCAGCAGGGGCTTTCCCCTTTGAAGCAGTAGCAGCAGTTGCTTCTACCAACAGCTCATCCCAGTCAATGGATTCAGTCTCAGATTCCGTCTCGGAATCATCCCGAGTTTTCTTGGTCTTCTTAGCCCTCTTAGGCGTGTTTGTTGCTCTTGTATGAACCATGGCAACCAGAAGCACAATGATCAATGAGAACACCATTTTTGCTATTAGTGCTCAGGTAATAGAAAAACCTGCGAGCAAAGACTCAAGAACACGAAAAAATTGTTTATTTTCAAAAATTTGAAAAAAATTGTACCTAAACAATCATTATCATGTAGAGAGACTAGGAATCCAATTAGTTTTGCAAAAAGAATTTTAAAAATAGATCAATCCCATGATTTTCAAAAATTCCTATTATATGCCATAAAATCGAATTTTCAGAAATCGAAGCCTAAAAGTCCGTTAATCAGGAGAGTAACAAGCATATAAACAAAACTAATCTACTCAGAGTTCTTATTTCAAAAGAAATTTGACCAAAAACCAATCTCAAACGAAAAAGTTACAAGATTTTCATGCACGTTTTGAGAAAATAGAGAAAACTGTGAAAAACCGAGGTTTTGATCATGAAAACTCACTTTGATTCGAAGAACTCTAGTTGGAAAGGCTCCAAATTGGTTGATTTCTAGAGAGAGAAGCTATGGAGACTTGGAAACAAAAGATTGTTGTAAAAAGAAATCAAATCCCTATTGTTTCTTATAAAACCCTAGCCGCTGTCCGGAACGGATCAGAAATCCAGTCCGGATCGGCTACCCGCAGAAATTTCTGCGTTCGGGATCCGGAACGAATTGTCCAGTCCGGATCGGCTCCAAACTTTTTCTTCAGAAAAATTCAGAAAAATTCCAGAAAATCCAGAAAAAGATTGTAAGCACTTTTGCATGTCAACTTTAAACCAAAAATATCGTTTCACATCAAAAGAAATAGATTATGCTAAATCTATCAATACTATCCAAGTAATGAAACGAAAATTTATAAAAATTAAATCCCTTAAAGTTGAACAAGTTCATTGACATCTATCATGATCTTTTGAGTAATGCGTTTATCAAATCATTAATCTTGCAAAGAAAATGAAGTACCAAGATCGATAGATGTTTGAAATCCCAAATATGTTAGATAATATATCTAATCAATTTATTGTAAGGAGTGGCTCTTTGAGCATCTTTCAATAAAATCCCCACCTTATACCAACCTTGGAATTTGACAGAGTCAAGTATTCCGAAAAGCATTTTATCTATTCAACTTGAAAAACCATGCTTGGTATACATGTGGTAGCTGCACACAGTACTCGGACGACCGAGGTGGTAGCTCTTTCCTCCATATGGTGGTAGTTTTCACACTCCTCATTGGGATGTAACTCTTTCCACATCTTTTGAGCATAAACATTTGATAGACTCCCCCTCAATTGGCTATCAATTATCTAAGATATAAGGTATTCAACCAAAAATTGATCTCGAGTTTCATACTTAACTCAATTTTCAAATATGATAAAAACTATACCGAGAGATCATATGAGAGAGAAATTGACTTTGATCAATTAAAGATGACTTAATGACATAAATGATCATTACATCAAAAGAATTATTATGATATCCAAAACATAATAAATTTCTAAATACATGAAAGGATGCAAGTAAAGTCAATTACATATGCTCAATTAATGTTCTATGTACAAACATAGATAAGGAATAAAAACACAAAACAAAACCTAACCTAAGCAATGATTTCAAAAAGTGTTATTTCAAAGAAAGCATTCCAATTGTTTTACGTAAATGAATAAACCGTTTTTGATCCAAAGGTTTTGTTAAAATGTCAGCTAATTGATCTTCAGTTGAAATGTAGGAAATTTGAAGAATATTTGACTCAACTAGCTCTCTTAGAAAATGATATCTAAGTTCAATGTGTTTTGTTCTCGAGTGCAACACAGGATTTTTAGAAATATTTATAGCACTTGTGTTGTCACACAGAATAGTTACCGAAGTTGCTGAAATTCGGAAGTCGCTCAACATACTTTTCATCCAAATGAGTTGGGTTGAACAACTACCCACTGAAATATACTCCGCTTCGGCAGTCGAGAGTGCAATGCAGTTTTTCTTTTTACTATGCCATGCAATAAGACTCTAATGTACCAGATTTATGGTATATAAATAATATAAATAAAAATGGTATGAAATACTATTTTTATTGGATTCGGAGAAAAGTGTTAAATTATGGTTTATTCAAAATAGGGGAGAGTGTAGTACATCGATTTCCGCGAAAAGGCGAAGTTCAGCAAAAATACTTGTAACACATTTCAAATGTGATTACAAGTGAGTTGGAAGCATTTCGAATCGATACAAAAGTCATCGAGTCGAAAAGTGAGTTGGAGTTGAGAAATTGAAGCTTCAATTGTGAAGCATAGGTCCTTGTTTGGCGATTTCCGCAAAAAGTGCGAAATTCAACAAGAACACATTTCAAATGTAATTACAAGTGAGTTGAAAGCATTTCGAATCGATACAAAAGTCATCGAGTCGAAAAGTGAGTTGTAGTTGGAAATCGAAGCTTCAAGCTTGTAAAAGGTAGACCCACGTTCGCCGAATTCGCAAAATGGCGAAATGCGGCGAGAAGACTTGTAACATGTTTTAAATATGATTACAGTCGAGTTCGGTGTGTTTCGGGCTGACGCGAAGGGCATCGGGTCGAAAAGTGACTTGAACCCCAAGGACTTAGCAAATTCTGGAATTTCTGAAATTCGTAATCACGAAGCCTTTTCGGGGCTCTCTTTCGAGGGCTTAGAGTGGCCCAAAAATTTAAAAGAAATCGTACGGTGTCTTACAAAAGTTTTCTGATTAAAAGGGGTGAAAAACCTAGGTGAGCGATTAAGAAAAAATTGGAGAACGAAGCGAAGAAAAATGCTTCATGAATTCTGAAACTGCAGTTTTTGACAGTGCAGTTGATCGCGAAGCTTTTTCGGGGCTCTCTTTCGAGGGCTTAGAGTGGCCCAAAAATTTAAAAGAAATCGTGGGGTGTCTTACAAAAGTTTTCTGATTAAAAGGGGTGAAAAACCTAGGTTAGCGATTAAGGAAAAATTGGAGAACGAAGCGAAGAAAAATGCTTCATGAATTCTGAAACTGCAGATTTTGACAGTGCAGTTGATCGCGAAGCTTTTTCGGGGCTCTCTTTCGAGGGCTTAGAGTAGTCCAAAAATTTAAACAAAATCGTGGGAAGTTTAAGAAAAATTTGCTGAATAAAGGGGAGAAGAAAAATTACGATTTTGATTTCCCAGTTGACGGCAACATGCGGAGAAAGAGGGCTACCCGAAATTGCTCTTTGCAGAGGCAAAACTGCAGGATTGGAGGGCATTTTGGGGAATAATGGTTTAGTTGAGGGCAAAAGTGTAATTTCACAATTCCTCTCCAACTACCCACCTGCAGGGCATTTAAACACTCTCTTTCTCTCTCTCTCTCCCACTTGAACCCTCACCCTCTCTCTGTTTGAGCATGAAACGAAAGAAGAAGGAGAAGAAGAAAAAGAAGGAAGAAGAGAAAGAATGAAGGAGAAGAAGAAAAAGAAGGAAGAAGAGAAAGAAGAAAGGAGAAGAAGAAGAAGAAGAAGAAGAAGATGGGAGTGTATCTCCCTCCCTCCCTCTCAGTTTTTCTAAAAGGGTACTCTTCCCCTCCTCCTCCTCTTTCTTGTGCAAAAAAAAAGGGGGGACTGCAGCTGCTGCTGCTGGATTAAGGCAGCAGCAGCTGCCAAGTAGCTGCGCATGCAGCCACTCTGCTGCTGCTGCTGCTAGGCAGCAGCAGCTGCGCAGCAATGCTGCTGGCTGGCAGCAGCTATGCTGCTGGCTAGCAGCAGCATTTCTGCTGGCATTTGCTGGCCAGCAGCAGCTGCACCAGCAGCAGCAATGCTGCTGGCCAGCAACTGCACCAGCTGCAGGAGCTGCTGCAGGGCAGCAGCTGTGCATGCTGCTGCCCAGCAGCAGGGTTTGACTTGAGAGAAAAGAAAGAAAAAGAAGAAAGAAAGAAGAAAGAGAAGAAAGAATTGAAAGAAAAAGAAGAAAGAAAGAAGAAAGAGAAGAAAGAATTGAAAGAAAAAGAAAAGAAGAAAAAATCTCTTCTTTCTTCTTTTTCTTTCAATGAGCGAGATCGGTAAATTGGGGGAAACGCTCAAATTGAGTTTCTCTCCGATTTTTGAATACGAATTATGGATTTTTGCCAATGTGCAAAATCGGTAAATTGGGGGAAACGCTCAAATTGAGTTTCTCTCCGATTTTTGAATACGAATTATGGATTTTTGCCAATGTGCAAAATCGGTAAATTGGGGGAAACGCTCAAATTGAGTTTCTCTCCGATTTTTGAGTGCAAATTTCGGATTTTGCCAATGTGCAAAATCGGTAATTGTAGGGAATTGCTCAAATTGAGTTTTTCTCAAATTTTTGGGAGCATTTTGACCCCGGATCGAGTTGAGCAAGTTTCTTTTTTGCAACATGCCACGGGTTGATCATTTTTCTCTCATTTCTATAAACCAATCAAAAAGTAGCCTTTTTGTGGGGAAAGTGATCTAATAAGGGTTGTCCCCCTTTTTCTTGCCAAAAAGGGTTGATTTCACCGCTTTGTTAAATTTAGTGAATCACGTGAAAGCAACTGCTTTATTTTTCATTCCTTACAACGTAGGGAAACCCAGAGGCAAAAAGAGCTAGAATTGGCTCCTCCAGGAACCAAGAAAGCACACCGAGGTGGGGGATTCTGCCGAAATTGGGTGACCTCTCCCCTTGCTCCTTTGCTTTTCGATCCAGAAGCATGATAGTAGCCTGTTAGAGGCGTTAGGGAATTATGATAGTAATTGCATGCGTAGTGAATAAATGCTATTCTATGATGGATATGAAAATAATTGCATGCGTAGAAGTAAACAATTAATTATTATTGTGATCATGCTAGGGTGTAACCCTAGGAACCATGTGAAAGTATAAGGGAAAAGAGATGCATGATGGTAGTGAGACTTAGGAGAAAACCTAGATTTAGGTCTAACGAGTGGCATGATGAACTAGGAGAATACACCTAGATGGACGAGTGGCATTACCTTAGGAAAATAACCTAAGGTTGAGAATAGAGTGTTCAACATAGAGTCAGAGAACTCTAGGTTAAACAGGTTATGGAACTTATGTAAAGGAACCTAAGGCGAACTAGTGGAATTAAACTCTAGTGATGAAATAGAGTTAGCGCAACCCTAAGTTAAACATGGAACAGAAAAATAGAGTTATTATAACTCTAGGATTCAGTGAGAAATCAGGAAAAGGGGGATTAGATCTCCAAGTCATAGAATTAAACAAATATAATCCTAGAAAGTCATAGGCCGTCTGGGTAAATTGACAAATAATTTAACTCCAATCTGAGTTAAATAAAGGAAAGGAAAAATTGGGAAATAGAGTTAATAAACTCTAAGTTAGATAAAATTGATAGTAACTAGTGTCCTTGTGACGTAGTGTAATCTTATGGGTATTTGAGAACAAGCAAGAAAAGTTTAAAAGGGGCTAGGATACCAAAGATATTGCCAAGTGGCAAAATAAGTGTAAATGTAAATGAACAGGATGTTCAAACCTATATTGGTGTTGGAGACACCCAAATTATTCTAGAGTAAAGAACTTAGGATAAAAGAGATAATAGTTCGAGAGAGAGCTAAAAGTGATTAATAAGCAAGATAAGCAAATTGCTCAAGATAGAGCTAAAAGTGATTAATAAGCAAGACAAGCAAATTGCTCAAGATAGAGCTAAAAGTGATTAATAAGTAAGACAAGCAAATTGCTAGCAATAAAAGAGAAAAAGTAAAAGAATAGCATTGAGGCATGAATGCTAACGGGAGGGTTGAGCATATGTCACTCCCGGGTAGATGAGTGCCAAGGTGCCTTAAACTCATCTGAGCCTAAACTGTAAAGAGAGTGGTTAAAGAAAGAGAATGATTAATGAAAGATAAAAAGGATAAGATAAAATACATTGGGCCGAGCACTACGGGAGGCGATGCCACAACCTGTTCTTGTTTGATTGGGGTTGTAGGCATGCGTCTTTTGGAACCCTCGGACCCGGTAAATGTAAATTGCAAAAGAAAAGCCTAAATGGCTATTGGGAGGGTTGAGCATAGGTCACTCCCAAGTTAATTAAAGAATTAAAGCTAAGTTGCCAACGGGAGGGTTGAGCATATGTCACTCCCGGGGGAAGTGTGTGAGAAAGACTCAGCTTCCCACGTAAAGGCAAAACAAAGAGCTAAAGGCAAAAGAAAAGATAAAGATAAGACGGGCGGACCTACGGTGAAACCAGCCCATGTTGGAGGTACGGGCAGTATCCCTCTCCCGGGTAGAGACCCGTTCGGGATGTTTCTTTCGTAGGACGGGGTAACACTTGCGGGTGTTACCGGCAACCTTAGAAGTCTTATCTTATGGTAGCAGGACTACCGGGCTGGGGCCCATTGGATAAGAATTTCTGAGGGTTAACTTGAACTAAAGCACCAGAATCTAAAGAGTAAAGAAAAATAGAGTGGCCGAGGTGGCCGGGTTAGTTTGACCCTGTATACAGCGGCATAGTGGCCGAGTTGGTGCTTAGCAGCCTAGTGTGGCTAGAAAGTGTAGTGCTGAGTTCATGAGTATATACAGACAGTGATGTATCATTTTGTATAGCCGCATTTTGATATTGAGGATTTTAGTTTCCTAGCACTATTATTATTGCTTCCATTGGACCAAGTGGTGTAGGACACTTTTTCTCGGTGGTTGAACCCACTGGGAACTCTGTCAGGAGTTCTCACACCCCTTGGGTGCACCCCCCACAGGTTCAGGTATGGTGCAGCGATCGCGACGGTTCAGAGGCAGACGGCGAGGTATACGACAGGGGCAAGGGCCCAGCAGCATAGAGACCTAGAGGGTCTAGCAGAGGTATCCCGTTTTATATTTCTTGAGTGAACTATGTATGGTGAGGAAATTATGTAAAGGAATTGTAATAATTTTAATTGCAAGTTCAGAGATGTATAGTGTAATAGTTAAATTTTATGGTTCACTCTTGTATGCTTCCATTTTCGCTTTAGTTATTGCAAAAATTTAAATTTATAGTGATCTTTAGTACTCTGATATTGAGCTTCCGCATACACTTGTAGTGTTATTATGGATGTTACCGTTCCTTTCGGGTAGGAAAAGGTCTTACCCGATTGGCGGGTCTGTTGGCGTGCCCGAACCGTACAAATTGGCGGACTCGGGGCGTGACAAAGACAATGGCCAAGATAAAAACATGCACCACTCGTACTTTTCCGATCATCCACAGATCCTGCCCAATCGGCATCTGAATATCCTATAATGTCAAGCGTTGTTCCCATATGATACGAAATTCCGAAATTCAGTGTTCCTTTGACGTACCGGATGATCCTTTTCACCGCTTTCAGGTGAACCTCCTTTGGTGCTGATTGATATCTCGCGCAGATCCCAACACTAAAGGATATATCCGGGCTACTAGCCGTGAGGTAGAGTAGACTTCCAATCATGCTGCGATAAAGCTTCTCGTCTACACTTTCACTAAGAGATTCACTTCCTAATCCCTTATTGCTAGTTCCCATTGGAGTCGGAAAATCTTTAGAGTTTTCTAAACCAAACTTCTTGACCAACTCCTTTGCATAATTGGATTGGCACATATGGATGCCTTCTTCACTTTGTTTCACTTGCAATCCAAGAAAGTATGTTAGTTCGCCCATCATAGACATCTCAAATTCGCTTTCCATGGTTTCTGCGAATTTAGAAGCATCATTGTCCCTTGTTGCACCAAATACAATGTCATCGACATAGATTTGTGCGACAATGAAGTTATCCTGATAATGCTTCACAAAGAGAGTCCGGTCTGCTCCCCCTCGAGTATAGCCCTTTTCTAATAGGTGCTTTGTCAACCTTTCGTACCACGCTCGCGGTGCTTGTTTTAGACCGTAAAGAGCCTTTTTCAAACGAAAAACATGGTTAGGTTGTTTATAGTCTACAAAACCTTTCGGTTGAGCCACATAAACTTTCTCGTTTAAAAACCCATTTAAAAATGCGCTCTTAACGTCCATTTGAAAGAGTTTGATTTTAAAATGACAAGAAATTGCGAACAAAATACGAATCGACTCGAGTCGAGCTACCAAAGTCTATACCTTCAATTTGTGAGTAGCCCTGAGCAACTAGGCGTGCTTTGTTCCTGATAATGGTACCATCCTCGTTTTTCTTATTCTTAAAAATCCATTTAGTACCAATCACGTTGTGTTGCTTCGGTGGCTTCGTTAGTTCCCAGACTTTGTTTCTTTCGAACTGATGGAGCTCTTCCTGCATTGCTTCAATCCAGTAGTCATCCTGAAGAGCTTCATCGACGTTCTTTGGTTCTACCATGGAGACGTAACATGCGACTCCACAAACCAACTGTCTCCGAGTCCTGACTCATTCTTGTGGGTCTCCAATAATGTTCGACTCCGGATGATCCTTGGAGATCCGTAGCGTTTGAGGTAACGGAGTACTCGGAGGTACATGTGATGATTCCTGCACATCAGATAAACTAGAAGAACCATTAGATGCATCAACTTTATCGAAAGAATTATTATGAGAAGATGCATTTACAGGAGTATCATCATCTAGAGACATATCAGGGGTAGATTTATCAGATGCAAAATGAAAAGCTTCATCTACTTTAACATTAATAGATTCTACCATCGTTTTAGATTCCAGGTTAAATACCCGATATGCTCTACTGTTTGTAGAATAACCCATAAAAATTCCTCGTCACTTCGAGAGTCGAATTTACCAAGATTTTCGCGATCACGCAAAATATAACAACGACTCCCAAAGATTCGAAAATATTTGATATTCGGTTTTCTACAAAACCATAGCTCATATGGTGTATTTAGAGTTCCCGGGCGCAAATACACTCGATTAATTACATAGACGGCGGTGTTCACAGCTTCAGCCCAAAAATGTAACGGGAGTTTCCGGCTATGAAGCATCACACGCGCCATCTCTTGAACAACCCTATTTTTGCGCTCGACTACACCATTCTGCTGAGGTGTATAGGGTGCTGAGAATTCATGTTTTATGGCGTTGGAAGTGCAAAAACCAATGAATTTAGAATTGATGAATTCTCTACCTCTATCACTTCGAACACGAACGATCTTTTCATTTCTTTCAATCATAATACGATGACAAACCTCATGAAAAGAGTCGAAAGTATCCGCTTTCTCTTTTAAAAATGTTACCCATGAATATCTAGAGAAATCATCAACCAAAAGAAAAATGTACCATTTACCTCCCAAAGATGGTTGACGAGTCGGCCCCATTAAGTCCATGTGCAATAATTCTAAGGGCCGATTGGTACCAACGTGGTTCAAAGACATGGAGAGAATTCACCTTTGCGTACCCAAACCTTTTGAGTTTTGGAGTACGTCGGCAATGTTCGTGAAGTTATTCTCCTTGGTGAAAGCGTCTTGATTGATTCATCGCTTTTTCTTGACCTCGTCGTCTTATTAGGTGAACTACCAAGGCTCTTTTCCTTTGAAAAATTTTCTTTCGATTTTCGGGGAATCACCTTTTTGGTAGTTGTTGCAAGAGGTGCTTGATTTGTTCGTTTCGCTCCAATCTTGCAATTTCTTCGTATGTGCCCTGCAAAACCACAACGAAAACATACCTTTAAACTTGACGAACCCGAAGTAGGTGAGGTAAGGTTGTTGTCGTTGATTGCAGTGAATTCCGTCATCGGAGGAGGAGATACCGACTGGGGCACAAAAACTGTCCCAACCGAACTAGGGTTTGTTTGACCAAGACCAAGCATCTTATCCAACTTGCTCCTTCTCGAAGAGAATTGCTTTAAATCATTTTTAAGTTGGAAAATGGTCTTCGTCATTTCTATTTTTTCCTGTCGAGCCTCGGAGTAGAGCTTCAAGAAGTAACTTGCTTTATCAACCATTTTTACGTGTTCCTTCTCGAAATGCTCATTTTTCTCTTGAAGTGAAACATTTGCTTTGATCAGGTTATCCCTTTCCACTTCAAGACTGGTTGAGAGAGAAGTTGCCCTTTTTACTTCTTCTTCGAGATCCTGCAATCTCCCTCTCAAACCCTTGTTTTGCTTTGCCAGTTTCTTTCAATCCCTCAAAAGTTTGTGGTATGCAAGAGCAAAATCTTCACCTTCGGAGTTACTCGATTCGTTGTCCGTTGCATTCTTTTCAACTTGTGAGGAGTTGGACAATGAATCGGATGTACTTGCCATTAAGCACACGAAGGGTGAAGTTGTGGACGCGTGGAACGCCGTTGCGTTATTTTCTTCATCACTTGAAGATGACTCATTTGACGATGAGGTGTCATCCCAAGTGACGGCTTGCATCGCTTTCTTCTTCGACGGATTCTTATTGGGACACTCCGTTGAGATGTGGTCGTATCGTCGGCACTTGAAGCATTGGACTTGTCCCTCCGAGGTCTTTTTATCTCTTGAAGAACTCTCTTGCTTTCTTGATTTAAAGTTAGAAGAACCTTTGCCTTTCTTCCACTTTACGAAGGATGAAGTTTTACTTGAATTACCCCTTCAAAAGTTTCGACAAAATTTTCTTGTCAAGAGAGCAAGCTGCTTTTCAAAATCCTCCATAGATAGGTTCTCGTCGTCATTTGAGGAGGATGAATCCGTGTCTTCTTCTTTTGTTGTTTTCAACGCAAAACCTGAAGACTTAGAAGAGGATGCCTTTCCCGAAGAATAGTTAGTAGGAAATGTCATTTCATATGTTTGTAATGAACCAACTAATTCTTCTACACGGATTTCGTCCGGGTGTTTAATAGTTTCAATGGCCGTAACCTTGGAACGAAATCTTTCAGGAAGAGTCCTTAAAATCTTTCTTACAATTTTAAATTCTGGAATTTTCTCTCCCAAGTTAGCACATGTATTCACGATGTCTTGCAATCGCGTATAATAATCTATAAAAGATTCATTTCCTGCCATGAAAATAGAGTCAAATTTGCTCGTAAGCATTTGCAGCTTTTGAATCTTCACAAGGTTAGTTCCCTCATGTGTAACTTGAAGAACATCCCAGATTTCTTTCGCAGTCTCACATGCCGAGACGCGAGAGAATCCAGTTTGTGACAAGGCATTAAATAAGGCGTTAATTCCTTTGCCATTGTAAGAAGATGAGAAAATCTCTTCCTTTGTCCATTTCGACCTAGGTTTGATGGTGCGAACATCAGCAATAATTTCAGTTGGATTTAACCATCCTAACTCGATTGATTGCCACACCCGTTCGTCAATGGAAATTAAAAATGCTTTCATCCGTACTTTCCAGTAGGCGTAATTTGTTCCATCGAAGAACGGGGGTCTGTTGATGTTTCCACCTTCAACCATTGTTTACAACACTATTCCCTCTCTGATACCACTTGTTGGGTTATCTCTAATATGGATCTAAATAGGGGAAAAAACATCTAGAGGGGGGTGAATAGGTGTAAACGATAAACACTCAAAAATCTTTGCGTAATAAAATCCAATGCGGAAATGAAAAATAACACGCAAGATTTTTACGTGGAAAACTCCATCACAGGAGTAAAAAACCACGGGACCGATAACACGGTGAAATCAACTAAGATTATAACACGTACAAAGGTGATATAACGCACTCACAGACGACTCATCCTTTTTCCATACGCTCCGAGTTGATCTTCTCCGCTCGCTCCGCAACGCGCCTCGAATCCACGATTTCCGTCCAACGCCGAATCCACGGCGTCCAACGTCGAGTCCACGACGTCTGACCGAATCCACGGTCTTCACCCAGTAGCACGTCTCGAATCCACGAACGTACCTCGCTCCGAATCCACGAGAGCGGTAGCACCTTGAATCCACAAGGCCACGCGAGTCTACGCGCCGATTTTGGGAAAATCGTTGTTTTGTTGGTGGTGATGATCCGCCGAATACTTAGATCAAAGATAGATCGGAAATGCCATCTAAGTATTCATTAATTTGATTCTACTCAAAATCTGAGTATGAAAACCTAGAATCAAATTAATTAATATAGATGAAGAAACAGAGAATTAAATCTAGTTATTTCCTTTCTTCTCTATATGTGGATCTTATAAGTTTTTCTCCGTTAATATTTTTCCGTCATTTCCCAGAGTTTAAAACTTATTGTGGATTACCCTAAAAGATAGAATTAGGGTTTACTTATAGGTTAGAAACCATTGGAAGTGGATAAGAATCAAAAACTGATTGTAACAGAATTTTTCCCGCACGACGGTCCGGACCGGATAAGCTCGTTCAAGACTGTCGTTGTTTTTCAGAGAATTCCTGAAAAAACAAGGTTCGGGGTCCGGAACGAAATCCACGGTCCGGACTGTTCAAACATTTTCAGCAAATTCCACGTTCGGGGTCCGGAACAGAATCAGGTTTGTTCCGGACTGGATTTGCGCATGAACTACCAACGTTCGGGGTCCGGACTGTAGTCCCCTGTTCCGGATCCTGAACATATACCAAGTCCAGTTTTTGATTTTTATGCGATTAAAAATCCATCCAAGTGTTTCTACATTATAAGAAGTATTCGGATCACCAAGAATGTTTAGTTAAACTTACCTGATCCTTTTGAATTCTTTTTCTTGAGATTGAGGTATATGATCAAACCATCTTCATCTTCAATCTTCAAGACTTAAACACTTTCACGAAATACGCCAAAACAAATTCGTTAACAAAGAAAGCTCGGAAAAAGCCTCAAAAATGTGGCCCAAGGGGCCTATTTATAGGCATCAACCCGGAAAAAGCCAAAAAGTCAAGCATTGGGCTTTTGGGCCCAACTTTCGGGCGCCCGGAACTTTCGGGCGGCTACAGTGTTGGGCCCGGCCCAACACTGTTCACGCCCGAATTCACCAGATGATGCCACGTGGCCCGCCAAACAGCAAACAGCTGTGCGGGCCACTCACAGGCTGCCACGTGGCCTCCCCCCGCACAGAAAGGCGGTTGGCGCCCGCCAATGAGCGGGCGCCACGTGTCCAGCCGGTTGACCCGCCTACCGGTCGGCGCCCGCGCCGGTCGCGCGGCGTGGCCCCCTCGTGCGCACGCGTCCCGAGGCGCCAGCCCAGGCCCCCTTGCACAGCGCCCGGTGCGCCCGCAAATCAGAGGGTGACACGTGTCCCCTACTCCCGGTCCACGCATCCCGCTTTGGAATTCCGTGGACCGCGCCGCGTGCACCGACCAACCGGAGGCTGCCACGTGTCCCCCGCCTTGGTCCATGCACCGCCGCGCTCACCCGATAGACCGCACGCCCTGAGCCCGCCAATCAGGCGGTGCCACGTGTCCCTGCGCCGGGTCTGTGCACCCAGCCGCGCTACTCTGTGGACCGCGCGCTAAAAACCGGCCAATGACAGGCCGCCACGTGGCATGCCGGCGGTCTACGGCTCCTCCCATGCACCAAAAGCCAATAAAAACTTCCGGGAGTCCGTTTTTTGGCATCCGGACTCGTAATCAAACAAGCAAATAGCCGTTTTCAATCGTTTTTCCGTGCTGAATCGATTTCCTGCCTCTATTTGGCCTAATTCTTTTCATAAATTTCGGCAAACCTAGCCGAAGGCCAACACAGCTAAAGATATCTCTCAGGGTCCATCTGTGGCATCCCCTTGATGCACCATGGGCCAGATACACCAACACTAGGTGTTCTAACAGTGGATTCCTCGGAAGAACGTTGCATGGGAACCAGGGCTACTATATGACCCCCCCTCGTGAATGATCACTTTGCTTGCGTAATGCTTTTAACCCCTCCACGGTGCTAGTGCTACACCTATAGCTGGCGCGAGGGGTCGCCACTCGACACCTTTACTTTCGTGGGGTACACGGGTCAACGTACCACGATTCTAGAAAAGTACACCCAATCGGTGGCCAAACCGCCGGTGTGCGTGTAAGCAGCTAAGTACATGAATTGCCGAAACCGGCATGTAACAATCACCGCGACACTCAGTCGCCAAAGTTAATAATGGAAGAAACAGGAAATACTCAAGCGATGGGTTTAAACAGTTGATACATCTCATCTACTTTATTATACTTGTTATTATACTTGTTATGATGACATATAACACTTATTGCGAGGGTACCCACCTGGTTGCGGGGAGATCGGAACACCTGGATCTTTGACACACTCCCGCTGCGCACTTGGACCTAAAGAAGTACCCAAAAACGATAAATCAATATGACGCACTAATGCCGCAAAGACGGAAACCAAAACTTATCATCGCGATGAATACCCCGTAACGGCGTGCGTACGACGACGGCTCCTCGCGCGGTACCCACCCACGCGGACGTCGTCGCCCGCGGTGTTTGCCCGCGCGGACGCCGCCGCCCGCGGGCACCCCGCTCGGCACGAGGCCGCGCGGCGCGCGCCCGCGGGTGGCGCCTGAGTGGCGCCCACCCCCGAGGACGCCACCGCCCGCGAGCGCCCCGCGGGGCACAAGGCCGCGCGGCTTGCGCTCGCGGGTGGCGCCCGCGTGGCGCCCGCCCTCGCGGACGCCGCCACCCGCGGGCGCCCCGCGCGGCACAAGGTCGCGGGGCTTATGCTCGCGGGTGGCACCCGCATGGCGCCCGCCACCCGCGGGCGCCCCGCGCGCGCGCCACCCGCGGGTGGCGCCCCGCGGGGCGCAAGGCCGCACCGCGCGTGCCACCGGCGGCGGTGCCTTGGGTGGCCCTAGATCGCATGGCGACGGCGAGGGCGGCGATGACGTCGGTGACGGAGGTGGCGACGATGACGACGGAAAAAGACACGAAAACCCCAACGATATAATAAAACGAAATTCACTTACCGCAAAATCTCGACGGGGAAGACGATCCGATCGCACTCCTATTTCCGGTACATTGATCGGACTCCTCCGCCTTCTTTCTCTCTCTTCTCTTCTTTCTCCGGTTAGGGTTTCGTTCTTTTCTTTCTCTTCCTCTCCGGCTAGGGTTTCTCTTTTTGCGAAAAGTGGGATTTTCTTTCGTACGTACAAATAATTCCCACATTTAAATATTTATAACTAATTAAGTGATTAAATAATTATACGGGATAAACCCATAATTTCCTTGAAAAGCATGCGGGATATTTTGCACGGATTCCGATGCGCACCAAGTCACCGCAAACCTAAAAACCCTATTCCGGGAGATCTCGAGGTCGGATTTCAGATCCGATCACACCGTCGGTCATCATTTTTCGAGCCCTTTCACCGAAAAATATCCGTGTAGCACGACGGTTAACTTAAGAAAAGTCGATCATTTAGCTTTCCTAAAAGAATACATTAATAACCGGAGGGTAAAGTATTACACGAAAAGTCATGTCATTACATTGAGTCCTTGAGACTCCTTCTTTTCATCGGTGTTATGCGTCGGCCAGCATACCCGATACAGGCAAGGCACAGCAGGCAGTACCAATTCTTACTGGTCCATCTGATTGGGTTTGTTTCAGGAAGATACTTTTATTGTTGCACTCGTGTCAGGGGGCGGAGTGGAGTCTAGTAGCTGTGTTTAGACCAGTGCTAGTGTTGTTGGGAGCCGTTTGATTTGACGGTGGTCCCGTGTCGTTGAGAGTACTTTGACCGTTGTGTGAGAGGTTGAGCATCTTGAGTCTATCCGTTCTGAGAGAGAGCGTGGATTTCGACTATTGCCTGCATGAGCCACTACTCGATAGCGAGTTAGTCCGTTTGGACACCCTACGTAATTCCTGCCCGGCAGTGGGAGGTGGTTGTAGGTGGGCGCAGGTTTGACTGGACCAGATGTGGCAGTCAGCTCGATTGGGTCGATTGTGCACTTCATGTGCTAGTGGTGGCATATCCTTCATTGGTTCTCCCCTTTGAGCACTTAGATAGAGGCATGGTAGCTGTTGAGTGTCTCCAGCTTTCTTGTTCAGTTTTTACTGCATTGGTTATCTTCTGCCTCTAGTAGACTTAGTGGGCAGATCGTCGGGCCTGGCGGTGGTACCCACTGAGAACTCCCTTTTTGGTGTAGTTCTCACACCCATTGGGGGTTTTCCCCCTCCCATTTCTTTCTCTCCTTTGTTTTGCAGAGTCTTAGCGGGTGTTGCTGATTCTGCGGTTGCTGTGCAAGGCGAGGGAGTCGCGTGCTAGATCCCTACCCGTCTGTGGAGAGTAGCGGTACCCCTACATTGGAGATCCTGAGTACAGTCAGTAGATCAGTTTTATTTCTGCTTTTGAGAGATTATTGTAGTGAGGTTATTACTTGTATTTGAGGATATTGTATGATTATCACTTATGGGAGATGGATTTTATATCATTATTCCAGTTGTACAGATAGATGGTTTTAATTTTACCACACTTTTATGGTATAGCTCTGATATCTGTTTAGCTGTAGTACTTTTTTTGCAGGTAGGACGCTTCGCCTATGCGGGGTTTGGCATAGGTGGCGGATCTGTTGGCGAGCCCGGGTCGCAGTTTCGACCCCGGGGCATGACAATTAGGAAGCATGTTAGTTATAGAAAGGATGATCTCGTGTTGTTATCATGATCATGTTATTGTATGCTTCCTATCTGTGTCAATTCATTTACCACTATTTGGAACTTGACCTAGCACCCTGTCATTTGATGTATGTTCAACCAGACTAGTAAAAAACCATCACTTGGGCTGGGTTTATTTATGCTCTAGACATCTACACTTCGTATTCTACTCCTGGACATAGTGTTTTCCTCGCCCGGGTAGTGGGCCGAGTGGTCGGGACCTATTTTAGTGTGGGATGCATGTTACACTCGTGCTTGGGGGCAGAGTGGAGTCTGGTATGTGTAGCTAGTCTTGTAGCTGTGTCGGGAGCCGTTTGGGTAAACAGTGGTCTCGGGCTGTCGTATTTCTCTATTTTATTTGTCGTCACTATGTTAGTGACAGTGGTATACTAGTGATAGCAGGACCTAGAACCCAGACTGTTTTTGGACACATATAATTTCTGTAAACTAATATTTTCCTTCCAAACTTCGAGCGGGTCACCGGAGCCTGTTCTTGTTTGATTTGGGTGAAGGCAATAGCCCTTCGGGGTTTGAAAAATAAAACTTACTTGAATTGATTTTTATTAAAGAACTAAAATATATTAAATTGGGTTTCTCAGATTAAATTAGTTTTCAGTAATAACTGTCATCTTTTTATTACAACTTCCTCACCCTAGAGAGTTTGGGTGATCTAGGTTCTAGGGGCCGTTCCTTTTTCGGGACGAAAGCGACGGGGGCCGTGCCTCGAACCTGTTCTTGTTTGATAGGGTTGTAGGTGTTGGTCTCCCGGAACTTTCGGACCCTGGTTGGTGTCTTCCGCATGTTGTACCAAGGTTGTCGTGTTCCCGAACTGTAAGGGGGTCGGGAACTTCGATAGGCGGAGCCTGGAGTCTGTTCTTGTTTGATTGGGGTTCTAGGCACCGACCTATCAGGATTTCCGAACCCTTATGGTGTCGGTCCTTCCTGTGTTATCTGTGAGTTTGGTGTTCTATTGTGGGAGCTGTCAGGTTGACGGTGGTCCCAGCTGTGAGTATTTCCAGCCAGTGAGTTAGAGATGTGATGTTAGTTACTGTCGATCTTGTTGATTGTGGATTGGACTATAGCCTGCATGAGCCATTTTGAGCTCGACAGAGATGCGCGGATACTTTCCTCGGTGGGGTCGCGCCCCTCGAGTGCCACTCCGGAGTTGGGCCTGTTACTTTGCTATCGCGACTTGTCGACGCAGTCCCTCTGGCTGGGCCAGTTTTGGCAGTCACGGACGCCCTACGGTAGACCCGTCCTCTTGTGGATGTGCGGCAGTAGGTGGGCGCAGGTTTGACTGGACCCCATGTGGCAGTCAGTGTAGATTGGGTGATTATATTTGAGAGTTAGTAGATGCATCATGTTTTCATCTGTTTCACTTCTTGAGCATTTAGATAGAGGCATAGTAGCTGTAGAGTTATTTTCCAGCTCCTTTTCATTTCAGTATTGCATTTGTTACTTTATGCCTCTAGTAGACTTAGTGGGCAGACCGTCGGGCTTGGTTGCTGTGTTGGGTTATGTATAATTGGATCTAAATAGGGGAAAAAACACCTAGAGGGGGGTGAATAGGTGTAAACAATAAACACTCAAAAATCTTTGCGATATAAAACCCAATGCGGAAAAATAAATAACACGCAGAGATTTTTACGTGGAAAACTCCAAACCGGAGTAAAAAACCACGGGACCGATAACACGGTGAAATCCACTAGAATTAAACACGTACAAGGTGATATACCGTACTCACAGATGACTCAACCTTTTCCATATGCTCCTAGTTGATCTTCTCCGCTCGCTCCACAACGCTTCTCGAATCCACGATCTGCGTCCAACGCCGAATCCACGACGTCCGACCGAATCCACGGTCTTCACCCAGTAGCACGCTTCGAATCCACGAACGTACCTCGCTCCGAATCCACGAGAGCGGTAGCACCTTGAATCCACAAGGCCACGCGAGTCCACGCGCCGATTTTGGGAAAATCGTTGTTTTTGGGTGGTGATGATCCGCCGAATACTTAGATTAGAAATAGATCAGAAATACCATCTAAGTATTCATTGATTTGATTCTACTCAAAATGTGAGTATGAAAACCTAGAATCAAATCAATCAATATAGATGAAGAAACATAAGATTAAATCTATTGATTTTCTTTCTTCTCTATATGTGGATCTATCTATTTCGGCCGTCTTTTTCCCTTTTTCGTGGTTACCCTAAAAGATGAATTAAAGGGTCTATATATAGGTTAGAAACCATTGGAAGAAGATAAGAATCAAAAACTAACCTTTTCTGGAATTTTTCAGGACGGCGATCCGGATCGGACTTCGGCGATCCGGATTGCAGTAGCGAGACAGACAGTTTCCAGAAAAACAAAGGTTCGGGATCCGGATCGAAGTGCCTGATCCGGATCGTTCATACACTTTACCAAACACCAACGTTCGGGATCCGGATTGAAAAGCCTGATCCGGATCGTTCATAAATCATGGTAAAACCAGTGTTCGGGATCCGGATCAAAGGAGGCTACGATCCGGATTGAAGTTGTGTATGAACGAACACCCTTCGGGATCCGGATTGGAAAGTCTGATCCGGATCCTGAACATGTCCCATGTCCAGTTTTTGATTTTTATGCAATTAAAAATCCATCCAAGTATTTCTACACTATAAGAAGTATTCGGATCACCAAAAATAATTAGTTAAACATACCTGATCCTTTTGAATTCTTCTTTCTTGAGATTGAGTTAAATGATCCAACTTTCTTCATCTTCAATCTTCATGACTTAACCGAATTCACGAAATACGCCAACTCAAATTCCGTAACAATCTCCCCCTTTGGCGGTTTCGTGACAAAACACAAATCCACTCAAGAAAATTCAAAAAGATATTTTTGTTGCTATCACCATACAACAAAAATTTACAATGAGATCCAAATAAAAATAGATACATGAGTTAAACTCCTAAAACAGACTCTAGACTTAGACATCTGTACTCTCTGCAAAAGAAATCATTCTTGACAAAAGAAATCGTTAGATACCTCAAGAATTTTATATCATTCAAAAACCACATACAGAGATGAAGTTTATACTCATTTATACTTACCATGACATTTATATATTCAGATATGTAATTTGATCATAGTTAAAAACCAACATATCTTCTATGCAATCAAAATCCAAATGTCACAAACTTGTTAGTGAACATCAACTTGTTAGTTATAATACATGCCCAAATAGTTAATCGAATAGTTAGTCGAGGCATGCATGCAATCTCAAATGAAAACCAAAAGTTGAAGTTCTACTTACCTTCATGGTTCACAACTACTTACCTTTATGGTTCACAACTGGACAATCGAGACAATCGATCATAGTTTCATTGTTCTAATATTCTAATATTCTCTCCCCCTTTTTGTCACAAAATTAGCCAGAATTACCAAAATGGAGAGAAAAGTTAACAAGTTCAAGAACCAAAACTGTGAGAATTAAGACTAAAAACTAAAACTTAAAAACCTGCACAAGAAAAGATTAAAAGGATGGGGATTACTCAGAATCATCCGAACTGATGCAGCCGAGTATTTGGAAGATTTTCTTTAATCGTTTGTTCATGGATGACTGGTTCTTGTTGACCTTTTTTATTTCTTCCTTTACTTCAATCAGTTCATTCGATATACGTTCTTGCTCGTTGGAGAGCCTTTGCTGTTCTTTATAAATAGAGGTAACCGATGCATCATCATCGGATGTCGATGGAGGTGCTTGTTGTGCTGCATGTGCTGGTTGGACTGGAGGTGGTGCTGCTGGTGCAGAGGTTGTTGCTTGTTGTTGTGCTCTTCGTCAGTGAGGAGGTGATGGGGACTCATCTTGTTTTGTTGAGAGAGACTTTACAATAGTTGTTTCATTGATCGTTCCTAGACTGTGCATGTAGGAACTCGCACTTGTGTCAGCTTTAAATTTTTGAAGAATGCTCATAATGATCATTGGATAGGGTAGTCTCTCTGAAGGGTGAGCATGTTCCACATAGCGTGCCATCCTCGACCAGATGATGTAAGGAATATTTAAGTTTGCTCCCATTGCTGCCGTGGGGTTTCCAAGAAGATAGAGGAACAACATCCTATCCCACCGAAGAACCTTTGTATTCATATTTGGAAGGACGTTATAACAGACAATGAAGTTCAAGTAGTGATACTCTGGTCGAAGCTCTTTTGAAAAGACGGAGTTTCCTGCCGACAGAGTATATGGAAGACAGATTTCATCAACTACCACTCTCCAGGAGTTGGTGGTGAAGGTTTGACTCTTCAGATAATGAGCCCCATCAGCTCTGGCCGTCATTCCTAACGCCTCTCCAATCAGTTGAGGGGTTACTTTGATCTTAACATTCTTAACCAATGTTTGAAATTCGCGACGTCCGCTCTCCTGATCAACTAGATAGCAAGCATTTTGATAAAACATCCTTACTGAGTGAAGACAATACCCAGTGGTCTCGGGAAAATTGCAAATGGGAGCAAGACCTGTCTGGTCATACAGAGTCCCAAATAGCGAAGATCGTTCCTTCAAAGCTTTGACATTAACATGTCTTTCGCCAATGCATTCCCTGTTCTCAAAATCCTTTATCCTAGCAGAGCTGATAAAGTCTTGTGGAGGAGGCTGGCTAGCAACTGGTTGCTCAATGGAAATTCCTCGAGCACTCCCTCTCTTGCGGGCAAAACTTTTTCTTTTTGTTTTCACAGAAGTTTCTTCCATTGGAGCTTTTCCTTTTTCAGCAGCAGTGGGCGGAGCCTTTGCCTTTGATGTCTCTGCAGGGGCTTTCCCTTTCGAAGCAGTGGGAGTAATTGCTTCAACTTGAAGCTCATCCCAATCGATCGATTCCGTTTCTGAGTCAGTATCGGAATCATCCTTTGTTTTCTTCGCCTTCTTAGCCTTCTTAGGCTTGATAGTATCTCTTGTATGAACCATAGCAGCCAGAAGAAAAATGATCCAGGTGATCACCATTGCCACTAGTTTCTTGTGAGAAAGGAAATCCTGTGAGCAACAACTCAAGAACACGAAAAAAATTGTTAATTTTCAAAAAATTGAAAAATTGTACCCAAACAATCATTATCGTATAGAGAGACTAAGAATAAAATTAGTTTTGCAAAAGGAATTTTAAAAATAGATCAATCGCATGATTTTGGAAAATTCCCATTATATGCCCTAAAACCGAAATTTTTGAAATCGAAGACCAAAAATCCGTTTATCATTAGAATACCTAGCATATAATCAAAACTAATCTACCCAGAGTTCTTATTTCAAAAGAAATTTGATCAAAAACCATCCACAAACGAAAAAGATACGGAAATTCATCACGTTTTGAGGAAGAATATGAAAAACTGTGAAAAACCGAGATTTTGATCAATAAAACTTACTTGGAATCGAAGAACTTGAGTTTGAAAGCTTCCAAGATGGATGAATTCTAGAGAGAGAAGCTCTGGAGACTTTTGAACAAAAGATTGAAGTAAAAAGAAATCAAAACCCTTTTGTTCTATATAAAACCCTAGCCGCGATCCGGATCAGTTCGTGATTCCGATCCGGATCGGCTACCCGCAGAGAATACCTGCGTTCGGGATCCGGATCGGCTTGTCCAATCCGGATCGGCTCCAACTTTTTCTTCAGAAAAATTCAGAAAAATTCTAGAAAATTCAGAAAAAGATTGTAAGCACTTTTGTGTATCAACTTTAAATGAAAATCATCGTTTCATACAACAAGAAATAGATTATGCCAAATCTATCAATAACATCCAACAAATGAAACGAAATTTATAAAAATTAAATCCCTTAAAGTTGAACAACTTCAATTACATCTAACTTGATCTTATGAGTAATGCCTTTATCAAATCATCAATTCGGTAAGAAAATGAAATACAAAGATCAGTAGATGTCTGAAATCCCAGATAAGTTAGATAATATATCTAGTCAATTTATTGAAGAGAGTGGCTCTTTGAGCATCTTTCATTAAAATTCCCACCTTATACCAACCTTGAAATTTTGACAGAGTCAAATATTTCAACATGCATTTTACTTAATCAAACTCGAAAAACCTTGCTTGCTATACATGTGGTAGCTGCACACAGTACTCGGACGACCGAGGTGGTAGCTCTTTCCTCCATGTGGTGGTAGTTTTCACACTCCTCATTGGGATGTAACTCTTTCCACATCTTTTGAGCATAACACTTTTTCTTTGACTCCCCCTCAATTGGCTATCAATTATTTAAGATATAAAGTATTCAACCAAAAATTGATCTCGATTTCATACTCGACTAAATAGTCAAATAAGATAATAACTATACCAAGAGATCATTGAGAGAGAAATTGACTTTGATCAAAACAAAGATGAGTTAATTCACATAAATGATCATTGCATCAAATGAATTATTATGATATCCAAGCATAATAAATTTCTAAACATATAAAAAGATGCAGTTAAAGTCAATAAAAACTAATGCTCAATTAATGTTCTATGTCTAAGCATAGATAATGAACAAAAACACAAAACCAAAACCTAACCTAAACAAGAGTTTCAAAAGAGGTTATTTCAAGGAAAGCATTCCAATTGCTTTACGCAAATGAATAAAACGTTTTTGATCCAAAGGTTTTGTAAAAAGTCAGCTAATTGATCTTCAGTAGAATGTAGGAAATTTGAAGAATATTTGATTCAACTAGCTCTCTAAGAAAATGATATCTAAGTTCAATGTGTTTTGTTCTTGAGTGCAACACAGGGTTTTTTGAAATGTTTATAGCACTCTAGTGTTGTCACATAAACAGTTACCGAAGTTGCTGAAATCCGGAAGTCGCTCAACACGCTTTTCATCCAAATGAGTTGAGTTGAACAACTACCCGCTGAGATATATTCCGCTTCGGCAGTCGATGAGTGCAATGCAGTTTTGCTTTTTACTATGCCATGCAACAGGCAATGGCCAAGGTAAAAACATGCACCACTCGTACTTTTCCGATCATCCACAGATCCTGCCCAATCGGCATCTGAGTATCCAATAATATCTAGACTTGTTCCCATAGGATACCAAATTCCAAATTAATGGTTCCTTTGATGTACCGGATGATCCATTTCACCGCTTTCAGGTGAACCTCCTTTGGTGCTGATTGATATCTCGCGCAGATCCCAACACTAAAGGATATGTCCGGGCGACTAGCTATGAGGTAGAGTAGACTTCCAATCATACTTCGATAGAGTTCTCGTCTACACTATCACTAAGAGATTCACTTCCTAATCCCTTATTGCTAGTTCCCATAGGAGTAGGAAAATCTTTAGAATCTTCTAATCCGAATTTCTTTACCACAACTCCTTTGCATACTTGGATTGACACAGATGGATGCCTTCACCATTTTGTTTCACTTTGCAATCCAAGAAAGTATGTCAGTTCGCCCATCATTGACATCTCAAATTCGCTTTCCATGGTTTCAGCGAATTTAGAAGCATCATTATCCTTTGTTGCTCCAATACAATGTCATCGACATAGATTTGTGCAACAATGAAGTTATTTTGATAATGCTTCACAAAGAGAGTCCGATCTGCTCCCCCTCGAGTATAGCCCTTCCCCAAAAGGTGCTTTGTCAACCTTCGTACCACGCTCGCGGTGCTTGTTTTAAACCGTAAAGAGCCTTTTTCAAACGAAAAACATGGTTAGGTAGTTTACAGTCTACAAACCTTTCGGTGAGCCACATAAACTTCCTCATTTAAAAACCCATTTAAAAAACGCGCTCTTAACGTCCATTTGAAAGAGTTTTATTTAAAGTGACAAGCAATAGCGAATAAGATACGAATGGACTCGAGTCTAGCTACAGGGGCGAACGTTTCATCAAAGTCTATACCTTCTATTTGAGAGTAGGACTGAGCAACTAAACATGCTTTGTTCCTGATGATGGTACCATCCTCATTTTTTTTGTTCTTGAAAATCCATTTAGTACCGAGTCACATGTGTTGCTTCGGAGGCGTCGTTAATTCCCAGACTTTGTTGCGTCAAACTGATGGAGCTCTTCCTGCATTGCTTCAATCCAGTAGTCATCCTGAGAGCTTCATCGACGTTCTTTGGTTCGATCAAGGAACGTAACAAGCGAATCCACAAACCAACTGTCTCCGAGTTTTGACTCTTCTTGTGGGTCACCAATGATGGTTTGATTCAGGATGATTCTTGGAGATGCGTAATGTTTGATGTAATGGAGTACTCGGGGTACATGAGATGATTCCTGCACATCAGATAAACTTGAAGAACCATTAGATGCATCATTAATATTGGAGGTATTATCATGAGAAGATGCATTTTACGGGAGTATCATCATCAAGAGAGATATCAGGGGTAGATTTATCAGATGCAAAAGTGGAAGCTTCATTACTTTGAACATTTATGGATTCTACAATCGTTTTAGATTCCAAGTTAAATACCCGATAGCTCTACTATTTGCAGAATAACCAAGAAAATCCCTTCGTCACTTCGAGAGTCAAATTTACCAAGATTTTCGCGGTCACGTAAAATGTAACACCGACTCCCAAAGATACGAAAAATATTTGATGTTGGTTTTCTACAAACCATAGTTCATATGGTGTATTTAAGTTTCCCGGGCGCAAATAAACTCGATTAATAACATAGATGCAGTGTTCACAGCTTCAGCCCAAAAATATAACGGTAAATTCCGGCTATGAAGCATAACACGTGCCATCTCTTGTACAACCCTGTTTTTGCGCTCGACTACACCATTCTGTTGAGGTGTATAGGGTGCTGAGAATTCATGTTTAATGCCATTGGAAGTGCAAAAATCAATGAATTTAGAATTATGAATTCTCCACCTCTATCACTTCTAACACGAATGATCTTTTCATTCTTTTCAATCATAATACGAAGGCAAATCTCGTGAAAAGAATCAAAAGTATCAGCTTTCTCTTTTAAAATGCTACCCATGAGTATCTAGAGAAATCATCAACAATAAGAAAATATACCATTTACCTCCAAGGATGGTTGACGTGTCGGCCCCATAAGATCCATATGCAATAATCTAGGCCGTTTGGTACCAACGTGGTTCAAGTTCTTGTGTGCAGTCCTGGATTGTTTTCCCTTTTGACAACCACACACACAATGTTTGTTTAAGTGAAAGTTTAGGAACCCCCTTGACCACGTCTTGTTTGAAATTCTAGCAAGTCCTTAAAATTTATGTGACCTAGCCTTTCATGCCAAAGTGTTTCATTATTCAAAGAGGCTAAGTTACAATTTTCAGAAATTTTATTGGAACAACATAACAATTGTTTTTTGATTAGACACCCCTTTAAAAAGAAAAACATGGTCTTATCAGTTACAATGCATTCAACAGATGAAAAATTAACTGAAAAACATTGTCACAAAGTTGACTGATACTATGAGGTAGTACTTAAGGCCATCAACAAATAAAACATTATTAGAATCGGGCCATCTGGAATAGCTACTGTTCCTTTTCCAACAATTTTGGAAGACTGACCGTCTCCGAAAACTACAAGTCCTCCGGAGATTCTCAAAATTTTGAAACAGTTTTTGTCACCGGTCATGTGACGGAACAACCGCTATCCAGATACCAAGACGAATTATCATATGCATGCAAGGAAATATTTGTAACAAGACAAGGGAAAATTTCCTTTGCGTACCCAAACCTTTCGAGTTTTGGTGAGTCGGAAATGATTGTGAAGTTGATACCTTTGGTGAAAGCGCTTGTTTTGATCCATCGCTTTTCCTTGACGTCGTCGTCTTGTTTGATGAACTACAGGCTCTTTTCCTTCGAATAATTTGCATTGATTTCGAGGAATCACCCTTTTGGTAGTCGTTGCAAGAAGTGCTTGAGTTGAGCGTTTGGCTCCCATCTTGCAATTTCTTCTTATGTGCCCTGCAATACCACAACGAAAACATACCTGTGCTTGACGATTCCAGAAGAGGGGGAAGTAGGTTTGTTGTCGTTGTTTGTCGTCAATTCCGGTGTCGGAGGAGGAGATACCGACTGGGGCACAAGACTGTCCAACCGAACTAAAATTGTCTTCAGTTCGATGTATCCGAGGCCGAATTTGTTGATTGACCAAGACCAAGAAGCTTATCCAACTTACTCCTTCCTGATGAAAATCGTTTGTAAGTCATCCTTGAGTTGGAGAATGGTCTTGTCATTTCCAATTTTTCCTGTCGAGCCTCGCCGTTGAGCTTCAAGAAGTAATTCGCTTTGTTCACCATATCTACATAATTCTTCTCGAATTGCTCATTGGACTCTTGAAGGGAAACATTTATTTAATCAGATTATCCCTTTCCACTTCAAGAGCGGTTGAGAGAGAAGATGCCCTTTTTGCTTCTTCTTCGAGATCCTGCAATCTCCCTCTCAAACCTTGTTTGCTTAGCCAGTTTCTTTGAATCCCTCAAAAGCTATGGTAGGCTAGAGCAAAATCTTCACCTTCCGAATTATCCGATTCATCGTCCGTTGCATTCTTTCAACGTGGAGGTGGACAATGACTCGGATGTACTAGCCATTAAGCACATGAAGGGTGAAGATGTGGACGCGTGGAACGCCGTTGCGTTATCTTCTTCATCACTTGACGATGACTCATTTGACGATGAGGTGTCATCCCAAGTGACGGCTTGCATCGCTTTCTTCTTTGACGGATTCTTATTAGGACACTCCGTTGAGATGGCCGTATCCTCGGCACTTGAAGCATTGACTTGTCCTTCTGAGCTTTTCTTATCCTTAGGAAAAACCCTCTGCTTTCTTGTTTTGAAACTTGAAGAACCCTTGCCTTTCTTCGACTTTACGAAGGATGGAGTTTTGCTTGAGTTACCCTTCGAAAGTTTCGGCGAAAATCTTTTGTCAAGAGAGCAGCTGCTTCTCAAAGTCCTCCATAGATAGGTTCGTCATCGTCTGAGGAGGATGAATCCGCGTTTCTTTTTTGTTTTCAACGCATAACCTGAAGACTTAGAAGAGGATGCCTTTTCCAGAAGAATAGTTAGTAGGAAATGTCATTTCATAAGTTTGTAATGAACCAACTAATTCTTCTACACGGATTTCGTGTGGGTGTTTAATAGTTTCAATGGCTCGTAAACCTTGGATCGAAATCTTTCAGGAAGAGTTCTTAATATTTTCTTACAACTTTAAATTCTGGAATCTTCTCTCCCAAGGCACATGAGTTTACGATGTCTTGCAATCGTGTGTAATAGTCTGTGAAACGATTCATTTTCTGCCATGAAAATAGAGTCAAACTTGCTCGTAAGCATTTGCAGTTTCTGAATCTTTCACAAGTTAGTTCCCTCATGCGTAACTTGAAGAACATCCCAGATTTCTTTCGCAGTCTCACATGCCGAGAGCGAGAGAACTCTGTTGAGACAAAGCATTAAAATAAGCGTTAATCCTTTGCCATTGTAAGAAGAAAAATCTATTCTTCCTTGGTCCATTTCGACCTAGGTTTGATGGTGCGAACATCAGCCAAGAATTTCAGTTGGATTAGACCATCCTAATTCAATTGATTGCCACACCCGTTCGTCGATGGAAATTAAAAAGCTTTCATCCGTACTTTCAGTACGCATAATTTGTTCCTCGAAGAACGGGGGTCTGTTGATGTTTCCACCTTCAACCATTGTTTTCAACCCTATTCCCGCTCTGATACCACTTTTGGGTTATGTATAATTGGATCTAAATAGGGAAAAAAAACACCTAGAGGGGGGTGAATAGGTGTAAAACAATAAACACTCAAAATCTTTGCGATATAAAACCCAATGCAAAAAATAAATAACACGCAGAGATTTTACGTGGGAAACTCAAAACCGGAGGTAAAAAACCCAAGGGACCGATAACACGGTGAAATCCACTAGAATTAAACACGTACAAGGTGATTATACCGTACTCACAGACGACTCAACCTTTTCCATACGCTCCTAGTTGATCTTCTCCGCTCGCTCCACGACGCTTCTCGAATCCACGATCTGCGTCCAACGCCGAATCCACGACGTCCGGACCGAATCCACGGTCTTCACCCAGTAGCACGCTTCGAATCCACGACTGTACCTCGCTCCGAATCCACGAGAGCGGTTGCACCTGAATCCCCAAAGGCCCGCGAGTCCACGCGCCGATTGGGAAAAATCGTTTGTTTTTGGGTGGTGATGATCCGCCGAATACTTAGATTAGAAAATAGATCGGAAATCCCATCTAAGTATTCATTGATTTGATTCTATCAAAAATGTGGTATGAAAACCTAGAATCAAATCAATCAATATAGATAAGAAACATAAGATTTAATCTATGATTTCCTTTCTTCTCTATATGTGGATCTATCTAGTTCGGTCGTCATTTTTTTTTTTTCGTGGTACCCTAAAGATGAATTAAAGGGTATATAATAGGTTAGAAACCCATTGGAAGAGATAAGAATCAAAAAAACTAAACCTTTCTGGAATTTTACAGGACGGCACGATCGGATCGGTTTGCGGCGGATCCGGATTGCAAGTAGCGAGACAGACAGTTTTCTGAACAACATAGGTTCGGGATCGGATCGAGTGCCTGATCTGATCGTTCAAACAATTTACCAAACACCAACGTTCCGGATCCGGATTGCAGCAGCCTGATCCGGATAGTCCATAAAACAGGTTGTAAAACTATGTTCGAGGGCCGGTCCAAAGGGGCTACGATCCGGATGAAGTTGTGTATGATCGAAACACCCTTCGGGATCAGGATTGGAAAGTCTGGATCCGGATCCTGAACTGTCCCATGTCCAGTTTTTGATTTTTATGCAATTAAACAATTCATCCACGTGTTTCTACACTATAAGAAGTATTGGATCACAAAATAATTAGTTAACATACCTGATCCTTTGGAATTCTTCTTTCTTGAGATTGAGTGTTAAATCGGATCCAACTTTTTTACTTCAATCTTCAAGACTTAACCGAATCACGAAATACGCCAACTCAAATTCCGTAACATGCTGTA